>OX387643.1:39112760-40312760 GCA_947568875.1 Fissipunctia ypsillon
AGGGGTCGCGGGATGTTCGAAAGAGTTACCGTGGCCCCGGCACAGGCAACTGAAGGAACACGGGTGGTTATAGTCAGTAAAAGTCAGACTCGCCCTCCCGCTACGCCCAGAGCTAGAGAAATCATTTGATGATTTCCCGTCCAAAAAAAAAGGTAGGATGCGATGAAAGAGTGAAAGAGAAGTTTTGGAAGGACTTTGACACAGTTTTGATGAATATCCCGGTGGTCTCAAAATAGGTAGGTACGTTTATATTAACTTAAAAACTCAGGCTTCTTGGAAGGAATTAGTCATCTTTTCGAATATAATCGGTCATCGCCGACCAATCGAACAAAAATTAGTAAAACTAAGTTAGTGCGTACTGCGTACCTACGCTATCGTCTATCGTCCAATAACGTCCGATAACCAACTTCAAATAAATTACTTTCATTAACGACTGATTATTCCAATATTTTATTTACACGCGTTCTTTGGCTCGGCATAGCCTTGCGCCACGGCCTTGATGGCGCGGCGGCACGCCGGCTAGTAGACCAATGCGCGCGATTTTTTCGCGTCCGTGGGAATACAAGTACAGAATTTAGTAGGCGTGTCATTCAACGCTCAACGCTGAGCGTTGAAAATCGAACACCGTGCGGTAAAAAATCCACTTTCTATTTGTTCCATTCCAAGCGCAGCACGCGATTTTATCCAGCCGCGATTTTCTACGTCCGTGCGAACGTGGGCTAACATTTTCGCAACGTCGCCGCATCGCCGCGTCGTAGCGTGTTCAGTAAAATGTACAGTCCACAAAGGAACATGAGCAAAAAATGTACAATATGCTAAATGGTCGTATTTTGAGAGTACTTTTAACAATATTGCCCTACACTGCAAGCAATACAGAGCAAGTATATTCTAAGTCTAAGATGACAGAAATGTTAAGTTTTTGACTGTTCCGTTTGGATGAGATGATATTTTTCTTGGCTATTTCCATGGGGTGAATTACAATTCCTACGAATATTCCATTTCATATACATAATTTTCATAGCATCCCCCTTCCTTAATAATTCTGTTGGTATTTAATATCTTTACACTCATTGTTTTATTAATGCATTTCATAAGTTATTTTCTTCTTAACTAACGAAAATATTAATTATCCCTCTAGTATGAATGTGTTTGAGCAACAGTTATTTCAATAAAATAAGAAAGTTATCCGAGCGTGCTAATTACGCTTTATTAGTTATCATCTGCCTGGCCTTTTCCAAACTATGTTCGGGTCGGCTTCCAGTCTAACCGGATGCAGCTGAATATACGTATTTACTGCTGTATTTTACGTGTAAAAGTGATTGCGATAACCTATGTACAGAATAAGCAATTTCATTTCATTTTACATGGAGCGATTGCCTATCTGACCTCGACTATAGCGTCCGAGCGCTGCATATGGGGACTAACTGATTATAGCGTCCGAGCGCTGCATAGGGGGACTAACCGACTATAGCGGCCGGGCGCTGCATAAGGGGACTAACCGACTATAGCGTACGAGCGCTGCATAGGGGGACTAACCGACTATAGCGGCCGGGCGCTGCATAAGGGGACTAACCGACTATAGCGTACGAGCGCTGCATAGGGGGACTAACCGACTACTGCGATGGTAACTAATAGAGAAGTATGGAAGAAGAAGACATGTTGCGCCGACCCCAAATAAATTGGGATAAGGGAAAGAGAATATTGATGATGATATCAAAATCAAAACGAAGCTGAAACTACGTTGCGAAGTAGCGAATGACGATGACTAAATTTTTTTTGTCCTTCAGGTAGATTATTAAAAAAATATAGGACACGTATTTTTCATTTTTACTTAAGTAATCAAAAGATAACTGCGATACATTGAGTTAAAATGTGGCATGACGTCACGCCTTGCTAGATTTTATACTTAGGTGTGACGTAGCGGGCCCCCACTCCCCAACTTTTTAATGCGTTTTATCTATTTTTTTATTAATATGATAATGCAAAAAATTCGTGGCTAATATTTTTGTTATTATCTGACTAAATAGTTTTTTTTTACCCAGGTATTATGCCTATTATATGAAAAGTATATCTTAATTGTTAATTTTGACATGTCCCCCTGACCTACTTACAGAGCCAGAAACAAAAAGGAATTAAAAAAAAATATCACCACACCATCATTCACTTTTTCAGGTTTTATGAAAAAGTAACCTTTACCGTGTTGGTACCTACTTTCTTTCCAATTAAGCAATTGAAAATGAATTTCATTCCATTGGCCTTGATCTCAACCTTTCGAAATGTGAACTATTCTTAGCGGACAGTACTGACAGACATTTGACACTTCCCAAATTTAACGCAATAGCCCCAGATATCAAAATTATTGATAAAAGCTCTCTCCGCCTCCTTGGTTCCCCAATCTTTGAAAATTCCTTTCCCGTTTTTATTGAGGAAAAAATACAAAATTTTAATGACGTTTCGGAAAGATTGTTCCAAATTAACATGCATTCGGCCATAACCTTAATTCGTTACTGCTGTTTCGGCCCTAAATTAACATAATTTCCTTCGCGCTTCCCATTTATGGAAGCACACTCATCTTTTAGACAAAATGGACCAAATTATCTATATTATATTATTATTATATAATTATACATTAACTTCGATCTTAAATGTGGCCATGGATGACCGAGCCTGGGCACAAGCTACTCTTCCCATACGTATGGGAGGCCTCGGCGTCCGCAAAATTTGTAGTATCAGTTTACCGGCTTTTATATCCTCGATCCACGGCACTGAGAATTTAATCAGGAAAATCCTAGCCTCGACACTGATTAATTTTGATGTGCCGTGCTTCACCGAGGCTATGGATGCCTGGAAACTCGCTTGCCCGAATTCAGATTCACCCGACAATCCATCTTCCCAGAGACGGTGGGATGAGCCGCTTTGTAGAGTAGTACAGAATAATTTACTAAACACGTCTGCTACTACTGCGGAGCGTGCGCGCCTGCTGGCTGTGGGTAAGTGGGAGTCGGGTCTGTGGCTTCATGCACTACCGTCGTCGAGCATAGGCACTTTGTTTGACGACACTACTTTCCGCCTCGCTGCTTCCCTGCGACTAGGAGCCCCTTGTTGCTCTCCTCATCGCTGTCACTGTGGCGAAGTTGTCAACAGCCTCGGACACCACGGCCTGTCTTGCAGCCGAAGTGCGGGTCGCATAGCGCGGCACGCGAACATTAATGACATCATCCGACGGGCTCTTGTCACCGTCGGCGTCCCAGCTGTATTAGAACCCAATGGCTTGGCACCCGACGATGGCAAGAGACCGGACGGCATGTCTTTATTTCCATGGAAGGTGGGTAGGCCTTTAGTGTGGGACGCAACTTGTGTCGATACTCTTGCGCCATCCCATTTTCCCGGCTCGGCGTGCTGTGCTGGCGCTGCTGCTGCGGCTGCGGAAAACCTCAAGCGGCGAAAGTATAATAACCTTATCGGTAATTATATTTTCGAGCCGTTTGGGGTTGAAACCCTCGGGCCGTGGGGTCCAAGCGCTCATGGTTTGTTTAACGAAATCTCCAAACGGCTAGTTGACACTTCCCGTGACCCAAGGGCCGGCTTTTACCTTGGCCAGAGGCTAAGCATTGCTATACAACGTGGCAATGCCGCCAGTCTCTTGGGTACATTACCAGTCGACAGCGATGCGGAGGAATTTTTTGACGCCATATTTTAGTTTTTTAATAGTTTTAGTTAAGTTAGGATATAATTTTGTTATTTTATTAATTAATTAGGTATATATATTAATTAGGTATAAGTTGTTATTTATGTACATTCCGTTTTAATTCTGAATAAAAATTAACCAACTTAACCTTATCGGTAATTATATTTTCGAGCCGTTTGGGGTTGAAACCCTCAGGCCGTGGGGTCCGAGCGCTCATGGTTTGTTTAATGAAATCTCCAAACGGCTAGTTGACACTTCCCGTGACCCAAGGGCCGGCGTTTACCTTGGCCAGAAGCTAAGCATTGCCATACAACGTGGCAATGCCGCCAGTCTCTTGGGTACATTACCAGTCGACAGCGATGCGGAGGAATTTTTCGACGCCATATTTTAGTTTGTGAATAGTTTTGGTTAGGTGTTAAAATATTTATTTATAATTCTTAATTACTACATAGGTACAAGATAACACTAATATAATATATATATATATATATATTATGTACAAGTATACAATAAAAAATAAAAAAGGGGGAAGAGCTCATTGGGCATCAAAAAATTCGTCCGCATCGCTGTCAATGGGAAAAGTGCCAAAAAGGCTGGCAGCATTGCCACGCTGAATGGCAATGCTGATTCTTTGGGCTAAAAATAGGCCAGCCCTCTGGTCCCTTAAAGAGTCGACCAACCGCTTAGCGATGTCCCAAAATACTCGATGAGCAATCGGACCCCACGGCCCTAGTGTTTCAACCCCAAACGGCTCAAACATATACCTAGCTCCCAATGAGGTTGTTATATTTGCGCCGTTTGAGGTTTTCTGCTTGATCATGCTTGTACCATATGATTCCTAGTAAGATAGTTATGAACCGCTTTCATATAACTACCCATATATTACGGAATATAACTATATCCCTAGAGATATGATTACCTACGAGGGTCCGAAGCCAACTCGCACAGGCCCGTTACACGCTTTTGATGAAATGAGGCACCAACCCACGATTATTCTTGTACGCACTACGCAAGTGTAGGACTAAGTAATTGCAGGATATGGAAACAAAGATATTGAAATATGTGTTTGGATAGCTAACAGGGGCGTAGCGTTCATACAACCCGATTCCTATCGGCTTCCCTTCGGACCAACCACACTTCTTAATGTCTACTATTGCCAAATAATATGGAACACCTGTGTTTGTAACTGTATGTCACATCACATTACATAATTATGTTTAATACATCATAAGATTAAAAACCTACAGTTTTTGTCGTGAGTTTATGAGAACTGAACAATTTTATCTTCGGCTTCTCTCCAATGATAATTGTAGCTGCGCCACTGATAGCTAGTGGCCTGGTTACCAAGACTATGAAAGGACTCTGGCCCCGGCCTGATCAATGTTTTATTCATTATTATGTACAGAAAAAATGGCAGGGGTTGACTTGCACACTCAATAATGGGCCCCCGAAACCGGTAGCGAGCACACAGTGTCGTAGCGATAAGGGAGCAACATGTCCTGAGGTGCTTATGAGGAGTGGAGAGGTATGTAACGGGTATCAGGACAATCCCGGAAGTACGGTTAAGATACCTACCAGCATCTTACTGGATTACTTCCTTACTCCGAGCACGTTTAACTTGCTCTTGCGAATCTCCACTCAAGCCGGCTAATAAGGGCAAGAAAGGTGACACTGTACAATACTTTGCATACACAGTTCCCATACATCTGTAGTTAACTACAGATCTGAAATGTTAAACATATTTCCAGAAAATCCGTTTGTTTTATTGTTAACCTGCTTGCAACATGATCACATTCTCGTCGTGTGCTGTTCGTATTATGAAATTGTGAATTATCACTCACATGACAATCTACAATGAAAGTTTTTGTAAAACATAGAAAACTAGACGTGTCTCGTCATACATTAGATTACTGAAAATGGAAATACTGAAAACGCGTTTAAAATTATTTTCTCTCAGAAAAGCTAGTCGTATCGCTGGGATAATTAAATGATAGTTTAGAAGCTATGGTAATAGTTAGTTACTTATTCCTACTTTAACACAGTTTTTACCAGTGCGCTAATCAGCTTTGGTACAACGGATATTCAATCCTAGGTTCATGAACAAATTGCAAGTACAAACGTTATTTATTTTTTAGCAAATAATTAATTGCCCCTTTGCATAATTATTGTACAAAATATCCACAAAGCTTGTTGAGCATGGACTTACCTTGGCTTATCTGATTTCACTAGTGAAAATAAAATATCGGAGCTTTCATGACAGTACAATTCACAAAGGATCGTAATATCGCACGCCACTCGATTCAGTGCAATGCAATCCTCATAACGTTTTAGAAGGAATGATGATCATTTTCAACGCTTACGAGTTCCTGCTAAAATTATTTGCATGCTTCATTATATGGAAATAATATCCGATCCTTACTTTGAGTCCCAGTTCGAATAATAAGGTTATTTTAATTATCTCATGAATTCAGGAAGAAAATCATTTCATTCGTAAGAGCACGAGTACTTTTCCACGTGGAAGGAAGCTCGTTCAAGAAGCCTACTCCCACGATATGCGTATTTTTATCGATAATATCGTTCGCCTAATCATATTGTAGGTATATTTATAAAATGTTTCATAAAAAGGATGTTTTCTAGGTTCGTGTTGCTGTGGGTCGCAAGGAGCCGTCCTACGCACCCCGGCCCCGGTGCGAGCGGCCAGCGGCCGCCTCGCGGGGTGGCGGTGAAAGTAAGCGCGCGCCCCACCGCCGCGCGATAGGGTGCACTCCGCCTTATATAAAGTGAACCTCAAGGTGAACTAATAGAGTAATAACAGATCCGGCGTCTTAGCCAGTGGAACAGCCGTTCCCCGCCTCATCATGAGAGGGACCTGGAGCCAAGTGGTCAGTGTTCAATCATTCAAAATATCCTCGGGAATTTTAAATTAGTTACTTATAAATTTTTCTTTGCTTTTTAAATTGATAAAGTGCTATTATTTCGATCGGAAGTGCTAGTGATAAAGCGATTTAAGACGACAATTATTCATTGATAAGTAAACATTTTACAAATAGGTACCTACTTACTTCTATGAGAAAAAATTCAAAGTGAAAACTCAAAACTTTTTGAAAGTACATATTTAATAACTTAATTACTCCAGTAACATTGCAATACAAGAAACTAAAACGAAATTCGGCCTGATTTACATTTTCGGCCGAAAAACGGAGAACGCAAAAAAGGTTTTTGGTTTGTCGATACGTTTTTCATTGGTAAAAGTAAAGGAAATGCAGTGTCATCTTTTAAACGTTATATTTGTATATTTTTCTGAAAAACAATTATTTTTTCTGCATTTCCTCAGTTATTGTGTTGTTACTCGTACCTAGTTGTTATTACGAATGTTTTTCTCTGAATAAATGAAAATTTATTGAAAGTATTGTTTTGCCGGCGCTGTAATTAATAAAATAAATCCGGCAGAAAATGAATATTGCCAAAAATGGATATTCCCGATAATGATATTATCATAAAATTAATAATTCCTGAAAACCGGAAACGTAATTCGGTCGGACTTTATTCACACTGCAGTGACTTTAGTTTTCAAAAGTTTATTAAAAACCTAATTATAACTTATTCGTGCTTTGAGTGGAAATAAAATTTAAAGTGTTAATTACTTTATGGCACTGACAACTACTCCAAAGTTTACTTCGCAAATAGTTAACTTACCAACTTAAGATAAATATTGACAAGTAAAATTTGCATTTTTCAATTTCATTCAACTGTTTAATTATACACTCAAGTGATAATTTTACTGTCAAATAATACGTGCACATTTTTTTACTCATACTGTTGATGTAGTTTTTGTTTAAGTGTCAAAACTCTTAGCCTGAAACCGAGGAACAGATATCACTGCAGATTTAATTTGAGAGTTACCTAGTAAAGATGCTCCATCTTGTCTGTGTGAAACTTGCATCTTGTCAGGTGTACATCAATACATCCGTCTAGGTGTCACTGCTCGTGACAATAGCTTGCACTTTTTATAGATGCGTCGAGATTTTTCAATTCTATATGCAACTTCTCGCTATTGTTGTTTAGGTACTATTATGAGCGGCAAATCTCACTAGAACATTGAAATAATGGCGATGAACTCAACCGGATTGCATAATGTGTTCTTCCGCTGTGTAGGCGTTAGTCGGGTCACGATCTGCGATCTCGTTTTGGTAATGATTGTAAAAAGTAAGCTCTCCGCCGTGACCGAGTCTTAAAATAACCGCTGCATTCAGAATAAGAAGTAATATAAACATAACGTCACGCCATGTTTCCCCGAAGGGTTAGGCAGAGCTGTACCTATAGTACACCCACATTTCGCCAGTTATGTTTAAGTCCCATGTAATAGGGGGCAAGCCTATTGCCGCTACTGAGAAATTCCAGACAGAAAAACCCAATAACACTTTGTCCGACCTGGGAATCGAATCCAGGACTTCATGCTCAGCAGTAGCGCTTGCGACCACTAGACCAACGAGGCAGAATAAGAAGTGTTGTGAAATTTCCCGCACAAATACGGAAACAACGAAAATGTATAAGCACCATGCTATACATTTCCGCCTTAACACCTACCTATAGTAAACTTTTGAAATCAGGTGCATTTATTTTTGATTAGGTACTCGATATGAATTCAAGTTTAATTTAGGTAATTAAATTGAAAGGGTGTGAACGTTGACTAAACGGGATGTTACACTGGAAATAACTAGGAAAATAATAAGCTGGTTTTAAACCTTCCATTACCAAATATTATTTTAGATAATCTCCTATAAAACGCGATAATTGCACGTCCAATTATGGATTTCTTACGACCTTTTATTGCAACGAGGTATGAGCAGGCCTTTATGGTGGCTGTCACCGGACGACAATGCCTTTTGCCTCTCCAATCACTTATGTAACTGTTGCATAATATCGGCCAAATGTTGTATTGTATTAATAAATTAGCTAGCCGTATGTGTGAACTATGCTAATGCACCAGATGTAGATACATTAACTTTCTCAACTTATTTTCACTGTCCTTTACGTAAACGTATTCCGGACAGGCTAAAATTAATATGGCATTTACGTGGGTGCAGTGGCTCTGTAAAACCTTACGCTGCAGATTAACGTTTCTGTTACCATATAAAACATAGATCCTTAAAGAGGAACATTAAGTAGTTTGATATAATTTATTATATTTTAATTAAATCTTGCGTCACCCCATGAGTTGCAGTTCGGTTTGACCTAGTAGCCATAGTCCATACATGGCATACTTTAGTGTTCTCAAAACATCGATTTCTTACATAACCATTGAACTTGATGGATCCGGGTTGTTCAATAACAGGTTTTGCATACGGGTGCCCTAAATTGGTATTTATTAATGATAATATATGTAATTTAATTTTGTTCTTCATATGGGATGTAATAAGACGACGGAGGCTTGTGTTTTTATGAGTTTTCTCGAAACTCGATTTTCCAGCAGCATTAAGTGTTCTAGAAAGCATATACAAGATACTCACTGGCAAGCGGCTAGCAGCTAGTTCAACATTCGCTTCCTAGATCCGCTCGACCTGTGAATTAGCCGGAGCGTGTTCCAATAGCTCCCACCTCACTTAGACAAGTCGTCTTAGGCTCACTTTCCTTTTGTGAATCACATATGCGAACTGACGTAATAATTTGTGGTTTGAATTAATTTAAGTATATTTATTTCTATTATTAAAGACATTTTGTTAAAAGTCAGCTATGTTCCGACGACGATTCGATTGTTAATGTATGGTAACTTGCAATGGATGCAATGGTCATTGTTATAATAAGCTATGCGACATTTTTTTTAAGATGTCTAAATAAATATGAATTTATTATGTATATTCATGCTGTGCGTTCTCTAGGAAGCTTAGCGTTTATTTATATTGATCTAATTTTAACAAAGTTTCTCTTTGTTTCAGATTACCCTAGCGGTAATTTTACAAATCGCTCTAGTTTCGGGAAAGGCATTATTACCACAAAATCAACAAACACAGCTACAATTGGAAGATAATCAGTACACGGCGCAGAAGCGTGTCGGCTACGACTACCCCTCGCCGCCACACGACTTCATCAACCCGTTCCAAGACCATGACGACCTGCACGCGCATGACGACCACCACGAGGTGATCGATCACCACGAAGAGCACGAACAGCATGACTTCAGTGACCATGACCACCACGACCACCTCGAGCACCACGCTGTCCACGAGGAGCACCACGTGGAGGACCACCACGAGGAGCATCATGAACACCATGAACATCACGACCCTGGCTACTGGAAGAAGAAGCTCATTTGGAAACCTGGATGGAAGAAAATTTGGAAGCCGGCCAAGAAACAAATCTGGAATCCATCCTGGAAGAAGATATGGAAGCCCGTGTGGAAACCTACTAAACGAGCTGTCTGGAAAGAAACTAAAGTTCCTGACTGGAAAAAAATCTACAAACCTGAATGGAAACCAATAAAGGTTCCTGCTTGGAAAGACATAAAAGTTCCTGATTGGAAAAAAATTACTGTTCCAGTATACAAGGACATCGTGGTACCGGGCTGGAAGGAAATACAGGTTCCAGCGTGGAAGAAGGTCTGGGTTCCCGAATGGGTTAAAGTTGGTGTCCCTGGCGAAAAGTATTTAGGAAAAGATCATGATGGATGGGAATACACTTCTCACGATCTGTGGAAGAAAAAGTTAGTTTGGAAACCTATTTGGAAGAAATACTGGAAGCCAGCCAAAAAGCAAATCTGGATCCCAGACAAGAAGTTGGTATGGAAGGACGAATGGAAGCAAATCTGGAAAACAGATAAGAAACAAATATGGGTCGATGACAAAAAGTTGGTCTGGAAGGAAGCTTGGAAGCAAATCTGGAAGCCATCAAAGAAATTGATTTGGGTGCCTGACAAGAAACTGGAATGGAAGGAAGCGTGGAAGCAGATCTGGGTGCCAGGGTGGAAGGAGATCTGGGTTCCAGGTGTGAAGAAAATCTGGAGGCCCGTATGGATATCTGAATGGTTCCCATCCCCTGATCATCACGAGCACCACCATGAGTCCCACCACGAGTCCCATGGCTGGGAGAGGAGTGACATAACCGACCACAATACAGCAGGAAGCCAGAAAATATCTGTCAAAGTAGCGCCGCAGAAACAGGCGCCGCAGGAAAAAGAACCAAAGCAAACACTGAAGTCATGGCTATTCCCCGAATAAATTATTATTATACTTAACCAAATTAAAAGCTTTTGTGTACATGTTCATTATAGATAGATTCGGCAATCGGATTAAAATGTGCTTGTCTAGAAAGCGTTATAATGCCATATGAAAGTGAAGACTGTCAGCTACCACCACAGGTGTCGCGAAGGATAGCGAATCGAGCGGAGCACAGGAACAATCACATCATGGCTTCTCATTTAGGTAATGACATTTGTTTAAAATTTTGGATTGCCATGCGAAAACTGTGAGTCAGCGATGCGATTGTTTCTAGGCCCGTCAATACCAATTCTCTTAAAGATTTTCACAGTAGAGTTCAAATGATTGATAACGTTATTTATAGTAGGTATACCTAAGCTTTAAAGTGTCTGTGTAATAATTGTTGTCGTAGATCGTAGGAATGCTGAGAGTTGGTTATCTGTACCTACCCACTGATGCTATGTGTTTTGTTGTTGATTAGCTAATTAATGTTAAGTTTTATTATAGGTCTTTAGATGTAAGTTTAGCGGAACCAATGAAATAAATGTTATGTAATATTAAAATATGTTCTGGTTTTACTTACAAAACTTATGAGACTTAGTTATTTGCATACACAGACACACATCTGGGCTTGGCATTACCGTAAGACAGTGGTAATCTATAATCTGTGGTATGCATATAATAAAATTGTAGCGGAGACAAAACTAAACATTGATTTGATTTTGATTTTAAAAAAATTAAAAGACAAACGGATAAAATTCTAAAAACTATACAAGATAAGTTTAAAAGGAGTGCAAATATTTTAGGAGGTAATCGGGTGCACAAAACTGAACAACTTTCCCCAAGGAACCAGTGGCGTAACTACAATTATCATTGGAGGGAAGCCGAGGAAAAAATTGTTTAGTTCTCATCAACTCAGACAAAAAACTGTAGGTTTTTAATCTTATCATGAGTTAAACTGTTAGATATTAAATATAATTATATAATGTGACGTGATACACAGTTACGTACATAGGTGTACCATATTATTTGGCAATAGTAGACATTAAGAAGATTGATTGGTCCGAAGAGAAGCCGATAAGAATCGGGTTGTATGAAAGCTACGCCTCTGATGATGATGTAGCAAAGCAGGCGTCCAATAATTCACTAAAATTAAAAACTTCACAAGCAATGGAAAATTGCTACTATAAGCTGCGGATGTCGACCACAGTGAGGATGAGCTGCAACTACGAGTACGCACGTAGTATACAGGGAACTGCCGATCTATTCTGTAAACATCACACCGTGAACACTTAGGTGAAGTGAGTTTAAAGTGAGCTGTCAATCCCTAGTAGAGTAAGGTGGGATGACAGTTCATATCACGCTCACTGCACCTAAATTTTCACGGTGGGATCTTTACAGAATAGCACCACTGTTATAAAAATGCTGTGGCTGATATTATAGTATATTGTGGTGTACGTGAGTTAAGCAATAATATGCATACTTTGTTCGCATTCAATATAATTAGATTCTAATAATAAGAGGCAGATTCCATTACTGGAATGTATTAATAACCTATCTATTGGAAGTAAACAATAGCTCACATTGACATAATAATTCATCCTGTATTCTGGAAATTCCGCATTTAGTCTTTATATCAGGTCGTATGAGCTGCGACCTTTCAATATGAGTTTTTTTAAAGTTAACACTACGATCAAATTTATAGTAACTATTTTAATGCCAATCGATAGGTGGTGGATCTAGCCATCAGTTGAAGCGGTGGTCAAGGCTGGCCACCTAGGTTTTCCAGCGCAGAACAGCAATGGCTACGGTCGAGGCCACCTGCTCAGTTTTAATTGTGAGGGTAAGTAGGAATATAATTTGGTTGTATGTGGTTAGGTAAGTACAATCAACGGTCTTAAGTGGACTGACACCGGAATGATCATTTTGGCCTGCACGTCAGGTCTGCGCCTATCTCTGTGTGTGTGATGTTTTAATGCAGACAGTAACGCGCAAACAGTTTAACTACGAAAGCGCGTTGTTGGTTGATCAGATGCATGTGTGGTCAACACTAAATAAAGATACATACAACTACCTACTTATATACTTGTTTTTTTCTTAATAAATTATCGACCACAGCGCCTATTTAAAAGCAATGCTAAAATTCGAAGTGAAAAGTCTAAGCAGCGATAGCAGGTTCGCACGAGTGGGTGGCTGTTATTGTGTGTGCGTGAAGTGTGGACAAGGTTCGAACCTCGGCGTGCGCTTTCGACTCTTTTTGTTTTTTCGTTTTCGTGTCTGAGTTCAATAATTATTTATTGAGTTTCGTTAATGCGAGGGTGAATCAAAAAGTTATTGGAAACAATATAAAAAAATGCATAAAATGAAACAAAAATATTTTATTTTCCAATGCATTTAGAGCATTTAGAATAACGCGTTTCTAACTTTCTTATTTCTTGTGAAAAAAAAAAAAAATTTCTTGACTCTCGGAAAACTCCTCTACGGCAGTTATTTGGTATTTGTATTTTATTTATTTTTATTTCTTCAGGACAACAAACAATTGCGTAATGATGCTAAATACTAGTATAGATAGATTTTAGAACATTTGAGTAATAACGCAACCAGCACCGTTATCCGCATAATAATACAATAAAATCTTAATTAGGTATAAGCAAACTTAAGCAAACAAAAGATTAACTGCTATACTGCGATTTACACAAAACTTAGAAAAAAGGTGAGACAAACAATAACAACCGGCTTCGAAACATTGAGCTATAAAGCACTACGTAGTACAGTATAACTCAATGCCACGAAACTCGTCATAATGCATGCAAACAGAAAATAATTTAGCAAATGCGTCTAATGTATATGACGGAATTATATCCGGACATACAATATAAAACATAGTAAAATAAAATATAAAGACATAAACATCAAAATTGAGAACCTCCTCCTTTTTTTTGAAGTCGGTTAAAAATATAAACAAGCAAATCTGTAAAATATATAATTATAATTTTTATTCAAGAATTAAGTCAAAATAAAGGTTTACATAATAACAAGCGAGGTACAATTTTTCTTAATTGTAGTGTTCTGCCTGATCTAGGTTTAATTAAAACCGCCGCGTCATCATTGTGATATTAAGTTCCACGAATTTCCTCTTTTAATTTTGGGAATAAGTGAAAATCATTTGGGGTTAAGTCCGGAGAATATGGTGGGTGATCAAGGAGAATGAAGCCAGCATAGCGGATTGCGTTGAGCACAACTTCCGATCGACGAGCAGGAGCGTTATCTTGAAGAAACAACACGCCCAACGACAGTTTTCCACCGTCGTGGAAAACTCGTTGTGAAAGTACGTGAAGCGATTAAAGAAAAACGTCTTTTTCTATAATCGCTTCACGCACTTTCGGAATTAAATTTGCATAATAGGGTCCAGTAATCGCCTGGCCTTTTGACATGTAATCAATAAACAGGATTCCTTCACTATCCCAGAACAATAACGCCATAACTTTGCCAGCGGTAGGAGCGACTTGAAATCTCTTAATGGATGGATGGCCGTTTCCAAGACATGCTTTGTCTCTTAGTTTCAGGATCGAAATGGTGGACCCACGTTTCATTCATGGTGACAAGGCGATGGCAAAAATTATTCGAATCTCGTTGGAACATTTCAAGATTACGCTGAGAAATTTCCAAACGTCGCTTTTTGTTTTCGTCGGTTAACATTCGGGGCACCCATCTTGCCGAGACTTTTCTGAACCCAAGTGAATCAATTAAAATGGATTGAATGCTACCAAATGATATCTTTAGGAACTCAGCTAAATGTTTTATAGTTATTCTTCTGTTTTCCAAAACCAGATTCTCAACCTTTTTGACATTTTCTTCCGTAACGGAGGTTGAAGGCCGTCCAGCGGGTCACCTTTACAGCTTGATCTACCTCTTTTAAATTCAGCCACCCAATACGCAACCATAGAATAGGGTACAGTATCATCCCCTAATGTCTGCTGAATTTCCGAAAAAATTTCTTTCGTAGACATTTTTTTTCAGGCTGAGATATTTTATCATCACACGTAACTCAATTTTATCCATAATTTTGCGTTTTTAGCAACTCGTAGCACAAAAAAATTATTACGCGCTAACGAACTGACGAAAACAAGTGACAGTTTGCATAAATATTGTGTGATTGACACACTTTATCGAACTTTCCCAAAAAAGCCTTTATATATTTATAAGCACCTCTAAGAACTTTGTGATTCACCCTGATACAATGACAAGGGTGAGAGGGTAAAAATAAAGTATAATATAATAGGCAATTTAATAAAAAAAAAACACAATTTTTCATAGGAACATTTATCGATGTTATTAACAACCTTTAAAACATAAACATATTCCAAACTTTGAAATAAATAAAATACCTAATTTGTTCGTAAATCATTTTTGGTTGCTACTAAAATGAGATGTTTTCGGGTTTATTGAGGTTATAGCTTAATTTATTCATTTCCTCAAGGAAAAGAAGACTGAAACTACACCTCAATCCTACAATCTTACGATCACTAACTTATTACTATTATGGCCAGTGTATCTCCTAAATTCCCCTGATAACATTTAATATTATATTTTTTTATTAATATTTAGTGTGACCTCCGTTATTATCAATGCAGTCAAGAAGACGTCGACGCATGGAGGCCACAATATTATTGCAAATATTTGTGCCACGTAAACTATCCCATGCAATGGGTTTTCAGCTGTTCGAGACATCTTTCGTCTCGCGGTTCTCATCCTTGCACCACTAAACCCTATACATTTTTATAGGGTTTAAATGAGGGGATCGCGCTGGCCACGGAATAACTTTAACATCCGAATGTTCACTAAACCACTCACGAACAGTACTGGCACGATGTATCGGACAATTATCTTGAACCAAATAAAATTCACCAATTTCATCCACTGGATAAACATTGCGAACAGTAGGTAACATTATATCGCTCAAAACCTCGACGTAATTGGAGCTGTTGGCCCGCGGCGGTATAAATGCTAACTCACCCGGCCCTAGAGCACTAATCCACCCCACAAATTCACACTAATTCTTCCTGACTCCGTATTATTTATAATATTACTGTCAGATCAACGTGTATTGTATCTGCGCCACAAATGAAGTCTTCCTTTTTGACACGATTTGAAAGTCTTCTCGTCAGTAAATACAGTAGTCTCCTAATCAAAGTCTAAATAATTTCGTGCAAAACGCAACCGTTCTTCCTTATGCCTTTGCATTAAAAACGGTTTTTTCGCTGGTGTTCGATGATGGAGGCCTTCGGCATGGAGTACACGGCGAACAGTGCGCAACGACGTATCACATTCTTCAGCAAATCATCTTGTAGGTATGAAATCATTCGTTTCATACTCACCAACCATAAAGCGTCGCTGAGACTGGTTATTAAGTGGCAGCCTACCACTTCTTACACGGCTCTTAAGACCCTCTTCCTCAAATCTCCTCACCCAACGTCTCACTGTATCTTTTTAACAAAAAAAAAAATCCTTATTACACATTTTGAAGCGTCACTTATGAGACCAAATAAAATCAAAAACAACGAAATAACTTACCCAAAATCTGGTTTCATTGGATATTTCAGATATATTACACCCATTGTTATGCAAGGCTGCGATGTTCGCCCTGGCTTCAATATTTATATTTGCTTGCATTTTCAATAAAAATCTTCAAACTCAACACCTCTAATATCAATAACACAAACGCTCGTAACTAAGTTAACCAACAACAACGTATACCATTGTAACTACAGTCAGAAAATTGATTTTGTTTCAAATTTAAGTACCCTCAACTTTTGAGGGTAGATTTGAAACAAAATCAATTTTCTACGCCAGTGTGATAGTGGCCTACATCAGAAAATTGATTTTGTTTCAAATCTACCCTCAACTTTTAGGCCGATATCTCACTGGCGTTTTACGAGCGTTGGCGCTTCTCTAACGTCTGCGCAGCGCCAACGTTGCGCAGACGCGACGTTAACCTCACGAGTTTCTAGTGGTATAGCGCTAACGTTGCGCAGATGACGATAACGTCGCCAGTTTCTAGTGGTAAAGCGCTAACGTTGCGCAGATGACGATAACGTCGCGAGTTTCTAGTGGTAAAGCGCTAACGTTGCGCAGATGACGTTAACGTCGCGAGTTTCTAGTGGTAAAGCGCTAACGTTGCGCAGATGACGTTAACGTCGCCAGTTTCTAGTGGTAAAGCGCTAACGTTGCGCAGATGACGATAACGTCGCGAGTTTCTAGTGGTAAAGCGCTAACGTTGCGCAGATGACGTTAACGTCGCGAGTTTCTAGCGTTTTTGGCAACAGGTACAACCACGCCGTTCGTCAAACGTAGTCTCCGGCATTCGCAAATATTCATAAAATTCCGATTAATTATTTTTAATATTATTAGAGTACAGTGCGAAATATTCACTTTCTTGTAATCGATTGGACCATAAAGGATTTTCCCAAAATTGACGATGAGACTTTCTTTTTCTTTTACGTAATTGTGCATAACGTGCCTCAAGCACGAGGCTGTGGATCCTAAACTTGACAAAAAGCAACCCTCGATTTCTGTAAGACTATAAACGCCAACACGCCAAAGCATGTTTCTCCTCTGTACATGAAGAAGCCTTCGCCCAGTGGAAGACGTACACCTGCCTCAAAAAGTCCTGCGGGGCAATTGCGTAACACACTTACGGTAGAAATTGGTTTCATTTTGACAGTTCAACAACATTCATTGTGTTATTTACGTAGTTGAGCAGACCAATTTTTCGAACATATGAAGCAATTGATTACCAATTTGCTTCAAAATCATTCAGATTGTGATTGATAGTGAGTTATGATCCCAAATACGTCAGAAATAAATGACTTCGTGTACCATTTTCCACGTTTCTTTCAACTTTCACTAAGTAACTATAGGTAAATCAAATACATCCGAATCCCATCAACAGCTCGACGCAGGCTTCTCTAATCCCTAAAGATACAAGCTTGTGCATAGGAGCTCCTAGATCCGAGAATCGGAAATTAAAAGGTTTCCTCTAAGATGCATCAGCGTACCTGTTAACAGATTGGTAAGTATACTTAAGTACTTATTCTTATGCAAAACCTATTGTTTCTTATTTTGCACCTTCTTATTTTATCTTCGCACACTATTCATTCATAAAATTATTACATCTAATCTCACATAAAAAGGCCAAATGCTAATGGCTGAAAGATTATACAACAAAACGCGTTTGTATCATTATATAAACAAAGCCACCATTGTTTTATTAAGTGTATTTACAGGTTAATTACATAATTATGTTCCGAAATAAGATAGTGTGGAACATAATGGCGCTGTTGTTAACAATGGGTGAGTATTTCGGTTGGCACGTTCGTCATCTAGTCAAAAATGGCAACCAGCAACCAGTATAGGTACTTTAGAGGCTTTAATCGAGCCTGCCTTCAGCATGAAACCTTCATTGGAATTACAGCTGGCCATTAAGACACGTCATGAGATTTTATAGTAGAGTAAGTTCGAATGATGACACATAGTAAAATGGTTTTATATAGGTGCACTGTTAGTTAGCCTTACGTTGTAACCGTTGTGTTGTTGTTGTGTTGTTATTTGTAACGAGCTTGCCATAAGCCATTAAAATAATATTATGGGACTCCGGTGTATCATTCAATAATCAGAACGCCCTTTCACACACCTCTTAACGAGTGAACGATTACACGTAGTGACCTGCCGTGGCATCCCGGCAGATTACTACAGTACACACGAGAGCCTGCCGCAGTGAAAGGTCGTACAAATAGATTGAATCGCAATTTGTCGCTATCAGCTCACATGTAACTTAGTAATTCAAACTGAACTGGTTTCCATAATGGATATTCTAAAATATCGATTTCGGATACCAGTTCTGTTCGGCCGAATTCCTCGTTAAAAAGACTCGTCCTGTTCCAAATTTTGAAACATTTAATTACCTGCAATAATTTTATTGAAAGTGTAAACTGAACCTATTGTTTACTAAAATTAAATACCCAATTAGCTGAGTGGACACATTTGGAGAGTCATCATTTCGTTTCTTCAGTTTCGATTGCGTAAATTACTTACTACTCTAACATTACTAAGGCCGACTTGCAGCAAAATCATACAAATTGCAGTATAATTAAATCTCGATTTTGCCCTAAAATCGACTTAACTTAAATTTAGCATGTCTTGCACAGTCACATTTCGCATTCGATTTAACTAAACTGAGATTAATTCAATAATCCATTCGCCATTTTTTCTTTGCGTTCCGTTTTCAAATAAAAAGTGATGGCAACTCAGTTCTGCATGCAATAGGTAAAAAAGAATTTGATTTGTCAATTATGTCAAATGTATTGTTGTTGTGTTCTCGTGTTATTTTCTAGTACTGGATTTCATTATGACCCGCTAGTCATTAATGTGATTTGAATTTGGAACCTCAAGTAAAAATCACATGCAAACATTTACATATTAGTGCGTAGGTACTAATTCCTTGCATTTACCACTGAGACCTGCACTAAAAAAGTAATTGTCCGAAAATAGAACTGGCCACCACGACTACCACGAGTAGAGCACAAATAAAAGAAAGATAGAACACAAATAAAAAAAAGGCGCGAATACTGCAAATCGCTTTACTGCTAAACTACAAATTCTCACAAAAATTTCAGGTGAAGATAGTGATTTGACTCCGGAGTACATTAAATCCAAAGCCAACCATCTACTCCCAGAAAAGTCCAAAGAAAGCCAAAAACCTGAGTCTACGTCGATTTTTAACCGACTTCAAAAAAAGGAGGAGGTTACAGTGGCTCAGCTACAATTATCATTAGAGGGAAACCGAAGAAAAAATTTTTTATTTCTCATAAACTCAGATAAAAAAATTTTAGGCATATTTGAAATGATTTTAATCTTATGATGACTGTATTAAACTGGTATTAAATATATATAATCTGATGTGATATACAGGTGTACATTATTTGGCGATAGTAGACATTAAGAGGGAAGCGCCAAGGTAGCCCGTGAAATTCAAATTTCCTTACGATTTTTGCAATTTGCAGCTCAGTGTCTGGGTGTATGTTGACTAAAGTATAATTCGCGAGCGTAACAAATATGTATTTACAGAATTATAATCATTAGAATCAGTAACACAACTCATTAAGTTACTATAATCCTGAAATGTTAAGATTTCATGAAATAGTCAGTCAATAGAATTACTTGGTCTTACTGGAGAAATCGGGGGAATTCTTCAAATACTATAGGCATACCACCCATAGCGATTTGGGTATTTTTTATAGTAACTTGTGCATTTGCTCTCCGGAAGCACCATTTGGTGAAGTGGAACTGATGACAAAGGCCACAGATGGTAAAATGGCCACCGGAACAACTCAATAATAAGTATTTCACGGGTTGCGATTCGGTTACTTTAAAATGATTGCTAAGCATTAAAAGTTCGTCACGATGCATATGGTGAAGTGGAGCTTACGCTAGAGAACACATCAATTGTACTCTGGATGACTGTTCAAGAGCAATGTTTTCGAACGAGTCGAGGTTCATACTATACACGCACGATGGGAGGAAAAGAGTCTACAGAAGACCAGGAGATCGCTATTATCGAGCTTGCATTGAACAAAAATGCCATACGGCGGAGGCTCCAATATTCACGTGTGGGCTAAAAGGAGATGTTTCAAAATGGGCCCAGAATATGTACAATACCTCGAAAAATCGAGAAAAATCCGTGGAATTCGGGAAAAATACTGATAAATTGCATAACTGCATATTTCTCTTGTAATAATTTGATATTTATCAATTATTTTATCGACTTTCAATATGGCGTCTCGCCAATTTAGGTACTCTGTGGTTAAAAACCAATGACAGTAAACCATAGATCGACCATTGATCATAGATCGTGAATTGTCTACTGTCACTTCAGTCGCTTTCGTTGTCGATCGTGTTCTGATGTTCTGTTCTCTCGAGTTATTTTTAACAACCTGGCTTTCGTTTTTTGGATTTTGTGATTTTGTTTTTGATAGTTGAATCAAAAGATCGCTACATTGTTTTTGTCTGAGTTAATATTTCGACTATTGAATGTTTGTATTCTGTACGTTTATGCTATAAGTAAAAATCTTGGCATATCGCAGGTCAACCTATGAGGTTGTCGTCTACTTAACTGGACTATACGTTATGTACAGACGCCAGTACATCAAGCTACTACAATCTGTCAGATTTCTATAATAGATTTTCGACTTTACAATTAGATCTAAAATAATATTGCAAAAGACTAAAAGTACGACAATGTTATGATTCTCTTTGGCAATGTAATATGACAGAAGTAAACATGTCAAACGTCAATAATCAATCAACATGACAACTTACCGCCATGATGGGTTTTTGTTGTGTGTTGCAATTTCAACTATACATTCTTGTACTTTACTACCAAACAAAGCCAAATAAAAGTAATTGGATGATTGGAAACTGTTTTAATTGTGTTTCCCCATTTTTTAATAGGGTGTACCAATACATGGCCGGGGCTCCATACATTTTGAAACATCTCCTTTCTTCTACTAGCCGCACCGTGCCAGTGGTGATAGAAAATGGCACTTTAAAACTGCAGAAAGATACTTGAATGAAATCTTAAATGAGTATAATAGCCCATTTTTAATAAACATGGGCGAGAACGCCGTCTTTATGAAAGATAATGCACGTTCCCATACAGCTCGGCTAGTGTATGACTACCTTAAAGATGTCGCTGTCACTCACATGGAGTGGCCAGCACGCAGCCCAGACTTGAACCCCATGCTGGGACGAACTTAGACGACGCGACGTGTACGCCAGCGAAATTCCCCTCCAATCACGCTTCGTGAACTGAAAGAAGCACTGATAGAGGAATGGGTGAATATTCCTCAGCATCGGCTCAGAAATCTGGTGGAAAGCAAGCCAAACCATACAACAGCTGTGTTAACAGCTCGTGGTGGCAATACAAAATACTAATATGTATAAAAATTGAATGTTTGATACCGTAGCACATTTCTGCGCTATAACTAAGATAAATATTATAATTTTAAACCTTCCTTAGGTTTATGTGTATATTATTACAATTATGTATCAATCAAATATAAGAAAGTGTATAACTTTTAATACATAAAATGAATATATGTATAAAGTAGGTACAGAGCATAATATTGTATTTGAAATACATATAGTATGTTCTCCCATACATTCCAACTGCAAATGTAAATTTGTACGCACAATATTGAGAGTACGTATTTTATTTTAAGATCGTAGACTTCTTATTGATTTTCCTGTAATCTATAAGTATAGAACTATTTTCTGTATTTTTTTTCAAAATTTTAGGTTCTGTGGTTTCGGTCGTGAGGGCTATAGTAAGTTTCCGTCTGTTATCTTAAATTACTTTAAAACTATTTATTTTAAAATTATAAAAAAAAATATTATTCGACACCCAGTAAGGCCTTTCATTTGATATGTTACGCGGTAGGTATAGTTTGCAAAAAAACTTTAATTTGGTTATTTGCCCCCTAAACGTGACCCCCATATTCATAATTCATTTCTTTACCACAGAGTTTCAAGTATACCAAATTTCAACTTGATCTGTCCATTAGATTTGGAGCAAATTACCTGTGACAGACGGACAGAGTGACATCTACACGCGTGATCCTATGAGTTCCATTTTTTCCTTATGAGGTACGGAACTCTAAAAAATACCTACTTATATTAATATAATAATAATGTTTTATTGCTAGATTTTATCATTTTTAGAGCAGCTAGGTAATGACATTGGTTGAGAAAATTAATTCCGTGATATCCACACCTAATGAAGATTTCTATTTAATACGGAAAACCATATGTATAATAATTATTGCTCGTACATAATACCATAGTCTATGTAATAACTGTGCAGAGAAAGTACACACATCACGTTTAATTAGGCTTAAGCTTGAGGGCCTCACATTTTTATAGTTTCTAATTGTGTAACTTTAAAGCCATTAAATGTGGGTACATTTAATACTCGTTAGCTAGCGAAATTCCGCAGACGTGACGGGTATCGATATCTAACAGTGATAAAACAAAAAGAAATTAAATTTCATGATGTTTTTTTGCGGTCTCCAACCGCCGGTAGTAGTTATTTAAAAAAAAAACTGTTTTTTTAAGTAAACTTTACAGACGTGATGGTTATCGATATCTCAATACGTTAAAACAGATTTTATCAACTCACACTCCAAATAACAGCACTACCAGCGGTTATTTACCCAAAAAAATATCGTTAAATCTTTTTTATACCATTTAGATATCGATACCCATCACGTCTGCGGAGTTTCGCTAGCTAATTAAATTTGATGCTGTATGTATATAGGGTGACTGGTAATTAGTGACCGATACTTAAACACATGATTGTACTCATGATAACAAACAACTTTTACTATGGGACCAAACCTGAAATCGTGAAAAAAAAAATCTGCTGCTCCCTACATTTATGCTCGCATAATTCGTCAAAATGTAAGGGGTCATTCTACTCTTAAGGGGTCATTGTACTCATCAATATGAACAACTTTTACTATACCTTATATACTTTTACCTGAAATCACGACAAAAAATCATCTGTTCCGTACATTTATGTTCGCATAACTCGTCAAAATGTACCAGCAGATGTTTATTTCGCGATTTCAGGGTTGGTCCCACAGTAAAAGTTGTTCATATTGATGAGTACAATGACCCCTTAAGAGATTTCGTGTATGAATAGATACGCCTTATATACATACATACTTACATAAAAATAAATAAAATTGAAGTGTCTGTTTGTAATGTCAAAATCACCTTTTTACTAAATGTATATGAAAGTAGGTATATCCGGTACTTATATAACAAAAAACAATTTTTATAATTTTCGTCTGTCTGTCTGTTCCGGCTAATCTCCGAAGCGGCTGAACTGATTTTGACGGCACTTTCACCTACAGATAGCTGATGTTATAAGGAGTAACTTAGGCTATTATTTTTTTTATTTTAGAAAAATAATAGGGTTCCGCGCAAAAAAAATTAAAACCCATGTAATTGTGAACAAAATCCGAATATATATCCACACGAACGAAGTCGCGGGCAAAGCTAGTTACAAATAAAATTACCTGAAGTATTTGCGTACGATAGTTAATAAAGCGTAATGATCTTACAAATTGTGTAAGATCATTACGCTTTATTAACTATCGAATCTTTATATAATGTAATCTACTTGATGTATGTACCTACTTACCCACTGCTAGTTACGTACGCGTCGTGCGTAGTCGATTATACCTACTTGAATGTATGTTAAGATTCTGAACTTGGAATAATGAATAAGTGTAACTCACACACATAGCAACACTTTATGTAACAAAGAAAGTGACCTCTCGGAACGGACGCACGTAAACTTGCGCAGTTACCTTTTTAGCAAGTGTACCATACCAGCTGATTTCGTAACAACTTGTTTATCTTATGTATCAAAGGTAGTTAGCGCCTTCCTCCTCTGAACACTTTCAGCTGTACCTACAGACAGATGGACAATTAACATTATTTTCAGTTAGACTGCATTTCCACCAGAGAAGTGCGAGGTAGCTAGACGGTGAAGCCGAGCTAAGTACGAAACCACTGAAACTACGTGGAGTAGTGCAGCGGAGCGGGTAAGATGGGCTGAAAATGAGCTTTCAGGCTCTCCTAACAAAATAGTACGGTAGGCGCAAGTCAGTGGTAACAAAACCGGTATAAGCTGGCCTCTTATTCTATTGGAACTCCGTATTACGGTAGGCCAGGCCAGCGTCAGGTAGTGTTACCTCTGCCATGCGGCTTTCTGTACATGGGCAAATTTTGGAGCGGAGAATGTAAAGACAAATGCTCACGCGTTTCCAACGCCGTTTTTCAACATACTCTGACGATGAAAAAATATTTTGAGCCGAAAGACATCCACTGCTGGACGTAGGCTTCCCCCAAGTGCCGACACATCGACCATCAACTTAATAAGTACATATACAAGGCGTTCCGTCCGAAGGGAAAGTACCTTGATATTGGTTGAACCGGGAATCGAACCCGTTACATGAGAAAAATAATCACCTATTCTTCATCACCTGTATCTTTATCATACTGATCGAAAGGCTTCATCATAAGGATTATTTTTTTGCTAAATAACATAGTATCACAAATAAAAGGAAGACCGTGACTTTTAACATTTTTAATACAAAATTAATAAATTTATCAAATGCTCAAAATGAGTCCCTTCCTGTTGAATACAAAGTCGCACTCTTTTAATTATTCATTGAACAAAATTTCACATCAAATGTTAAAATTCATGGTCTTCCTTTTATTTGTGATACTATGTTATTTAGCACAAAATAATCCTTATGATCGCCTTATGGTGCCTTTCGATCAATATGATAAAGCTACAGGATGATTATTTTTCTCATGTAACGGGTTTGATTCCCGGTTCAACCATGTAATTATTTAAATATCTATGAATGCAGTTTAATTTGTTTTTTAAATTCAAATAATGTCTTCTTTCAGTAAAATGTTCCATCTACAATATTCAAGGTACTTTCCCTCCATTTGGCATATCCGTGAGACGCCCTGTATAGGGTTAATAGGGTATCTACGGCGTTATAAATAGCTTGTATAATCAGCCTATAATGTTTCCACTCCTGGGACACAGGCCTCCTCTCTGTAAGATCTAGGCCGTAATCCACCACGCGGACCCAGTGCAGGTTGGTAGATGTCAAGTAATTTTTCACTTTGTGGTGTTTTTTGGAAGTCGGTTGTTTTTTTTTTTCTAAAAAAGTTTTTTATTTTTCACTTTTTGTGGGTCAGTTTGTAATTTATCTTTGTAACAACAGTCTAATGTCAACCGCCTTTTACAAAATATTGCTTTTCCCGATGCAGGGACGTTAAAGGTTGAGGAGTTCTCTTGGTACTTCACCATCAGCTCCACTTCACCATATTAAAGTGTTCGAATCGCAACCCGTGAAATACTTATAATTGAGTAGTTCCGGTAGCCATCTGTGATCTCTTCATCATCAGTTCCACTTCACCAAAAGATGCTTTCCGAGAGCAAATGCACGAGTTACTATAAAAAAATACCCAAATCGCTATAGGTGTGCCTATAATATTTGAAGATCCCTCGATTTCTCCAGGATTCATCATCAGATCCTGAATTGGTCCCTTTCAAACAAAAAAAAGAATTTTCAAAATCAGTTCACTATTGAATAAATCGGTGGGCATAAATAAAAAAGAAACACATACTTACAGTCGAACATAGAATGTCCTCCTTCTTCGAAGTCGGTTAAAAAAGGAATTGCTACAAGAACGAGTCTCATGCCGAAAATACAGTTTTTAGAATTTTTGTCCGTTGGGCCGGTTGGCTGGATGTACGTTCCGGATTGGCGTAAAAACGGCTGAACGGATTTCGATGAAATTTGGCACACAGATAGTTTATAACCTGGATTAACACACAGGGTACTTTTAATCCAGCTAGGGTTGCGGGATGTTCGAAAGAGTTACCGAGGCCCCGGCACAGGCAACAGAAGGAACACGGGTGGGTTTTAGTCAGTAAAAGTCTGACACGCCCTCCCGCTCCGCCCAGAGCGTGAGAAGTCATTTGATGATTTCCCATCCAAGGATTCCAAAAAAGGGTACTTTTAATATGGGTAGTACATTCCCGTGGAATTTTTTCAGACATTCACGCGGGCTAAGCCGCAAGAGAAAGCTAGTTATAAATAACATTACATAACACTGATGAGTTAGGCAGAGGTGCACCAGTTATAAATACGTACTTAAAACACAAAAAACTAGTACACTGGGCCGCAAAGGAAGCGGGTCAGTAACGAAAACCTCAATAACTTCCAAAATATTGGAGCTAGCTTTATAAAATAAAGACTGTATTATAGACAATTTTGTAGTGCTTAAATCAATGTCATAAAAGTTCTCTTGACCTTATTTTTATTCAAAAGCAACTTCATAATCTTTAATGAAGTTGCTTTTGAATAAAAATACGCAACCCAGACTTGAACCCCATCGAGCATGCCTGGGACGAGCTTAGCTTACGCCAGCGAAATTCCCCTCCAATCACGCTTACGACTGAAAGAACTGATAAAGGAATGGGTGAATATTCCTCAGCATCGGCTCAGAAATCTGGTGGAAAGCAAGCCAAACCATATAACAGCTGTGTTAACAGCTCGTGGTGGCAATACAAAATACTAAAATGTGTAGATATTGCATATTAGATACCGTGGCACATTTTTCGAAATCTAGTGAAAATTGTCATTTTTACATAACTTACACAAATTATTGCAATATGTACCGTGTGACATCTATACAAATAAATAAAATTGAAGTGTCTGTTTGTAATCTCAAAATAATAGCTTTTTAAACGGTACATAAAACTAAATATATTTTTTTGAAATTTTTGTCTGTCTGTCTATCTGTCTGTCTGTTTGTTCCGGCTTATCTCCAAAACGGCTGCACCGATTTTGACGGGACTGTACTGGCAGATAGCTGATTTTATTTTAGAAAAATAATTAAATATTTTGTTTTATTTTTTAAGTAAATACTTTTAAGTTATTTAGGAAAATAGACGCAAACTGGTCATTCAACCCCCCCCCCCCTTTCTCCGAAACAAGTGAGCCTAAAATAAAATAAAAAATACAGAAATTACTAAACTTTTTTACTTATAGATTACATGAAAACATATAATACATATAAGAAGTCTATGGTCTTAAAATAACATAGTAATCCTCTCAATATTGTGCGTTCAATCTTACTTTAATTTGTAGTTGGAATGTAGGGAGAACGTGTTTTTCAACTACAATATTATGTTCATTTTGGGATAAAAAACATGGTAGATAGGATAACATATTAATCTTACGGAACCCTCATCACGCGAGTTCAACTCGCACTTGTCCGGTTTGTTTTTTTTTTTGCATTTATATCCATCTATCTTCCATCTGAATTAGACTGACGTTAATTTACTCGAGAACATTATTTTACAGTCCTACCAACTTATCTGTGAACTGAAAAAGGACGGCACCGTCGATTCAGTGTTGCTAATTAATATAAGGTGCCCAAAATTGAGTAAGTTTTCAAGAAGGCAATTTCACATTAGACATAATCGTTTAATAAGAATTACAGTTTTTACATATTAAAAACAATTATACCTATATAAAAATAATAAAATAAATAAAAAGAATTTGATAATTTACAGTTACGTAGGTATGCTAACAGTTTAGTCTCTCAGCAATAAACAATGGCTTTATCTAAAAAATAATCCAATGAAGTGGAAATTCAGCAGATAAAATGTTCCACGGGGGGGATATTTAATGCGAAGTTAAGTTACCCCTAACACCAGATTTGACTAATTATAATTAGCAGTGGTACCTTTTTTTTTTTTTTTTTTTTTTGTGGATGGGAAATCATCAAATGACTTCTCCCGCTCTGGGCGGAGCGGGAGGGCGTGTCAGACTTTTACTGACTAAAACCCACCCGTGTTCCTTCTGTTGCCTGTGCCGGGGCCACGGTAACTCTTTCGAACATCCCGCAACCCTAGCTGGCATCGGCCCTAGCGGACCCCGTCAATAGTGCTGACATCTCTTTGAGGCGCGCGTGGAACACGACGCGCCGTCGACTCGGGCCTGGTCCTTACCGGACGGCGAGCTACCCATTGCTCGCCGTCCGCAAGCCCGCGCCTACGGTGGCCGGGAATCGGCTGCCGATTCCCGACGCCCAGGGCGTCTCCTGCGGCGACTAGGGGCGTGAGGGTGCAAAGCTTGCCTCTCCCTCACGCGTCCCGCCTCCTCCTTCACGAGCATTACTGCTTCGCAGAAGGAGGTAATGGCTTCCCATGCACTCTCGCTCCGTACCATGGCCTGGACCAGGGCCGGACGCGAGAGATCGCCGCCGCCGATCGCTTCCGCGAGGACACGGCGGTGCTTCGCCCAAGCCGGGCAGACCTCCACCGTATGCTCCACCGTGTCCTCCGGGCGATCCACACAGTGGTGACACCCGGGCGTTTCCTCCCGCCTTATCCGGAACAGGTACCTCCCGAAGCACCCGTGTCCGGTGAGGACCTGCGTCAGGCGGAAGGTGAGGACGCCGTGGCGCCTCTCCAGCCACTCCTCAAAGAGGGGACTTATCGCCGCAATTGTGGCGTGCCCAGCGCTGGGTTGCGACAATCGCTCTCTCCATGCCGCCATGAGATCCTGCCGGAGCTCTGTCCGCCATAGCAGTGGTACCTAGTGGTAGTGTAGTGTAATAAAAAAAAACAAATTGCTTTACAATGATTTATTGAAAACCAGGTTTACAGTAATTGTGATCTTTAGATGAACCTGCATACACAACTTCATCCTGGTTGTGAGGCCATACCCCGCTTATTTCCGTACTACTATCATCATTATCACTATCGCTTTCGGTTTCAGTGTCACTTACCACTTCTATAATAAAAGGTTTATTTAAATACAAATCATATTTTAAGTATTCTCCTTCTAACCTGCGAACGTGTTTACAATGCTGTGCCCACTCATGAATTGTAATAGCGTCAAAAGCTTCTCTAACTAGGCGGGCAATTTCAGCATTTTTGTGCTCAATATTTACATCAGCAACTTTTCTTTTCATTGTGCTACATATGAGTTCAATGGGATTGAGATCACAGTGATAAGGTGGTAAATATAAGCATTTGTGTCTATTGTCTTCTAAAATTTTTTCAATCTCATATACAGGTTCAGGCTTGTTTCTCTTAATTATTTCTAAAAGCTGAGGTTTAGTCAAATTCTCTCCGTAGTCAATTTTATTTTGGGTCAACCATAATTGCATATCTTTTTTTAAGGAATTCGTGTTTGGGACTTTATTCACACAAATACGGTGATAAGGAGCATTATCCATCACTATTATGGATGGCTCTCGTAAATTAGGCACAAGTTTTTCAATAACCCACTTTTTAAAGTTGGTATCTACTATTCATCTCGTCATGATAATCACCACTTTTTGTGTTTGATTTAAACACAAGTAGTCCATTTGTAACAAATCCAGTATCTCCTCCCGCAAGAACAATAATATTCTTTGCCCTTTCGATACAGGCTCCAATACTCCGTCTTCACCCTCTCCTTGCCAACATTTACCCGATGTATGCGAAGAGTGAATATAGGTCTCATCTAAATAAATTATGGGCCGGGGCTGGGGAGATGTATTATTTTTATCCACTGCATGCAAGTACTTAGCTCTCCTAGCTGATATTTCATTACGCTCCATAAGAACCTTCCGATTGGATTGAGATTTTTTAAAACGAAATCCCACCTTGTGAAGCAGCTTTCGCAGACTCTCTCGCTGTCCTGTGTAATTTATTTCTGTCTTTAAGACCTCTAGAAGCTTTTTAACAGTAGGGATCTCTTTTTTAGCAGAATAAAATTCATGTACTTTCCTCCGTATAACTCCCATGTCAAAATCATCAACATGCACAAATCCACTTTTACGTTTTCTCTCCTTGCCTGGTGACCGAATTTTTGTAGCAGTTTCTTCTGCTGCGTGCCCTTCCTTGAAATTAGTCCTTGACTCACACCTGAAATATAAGATAATAAAATAAACTCACTTAGCAGGTTACCTATTAGATGTACGTTACCGTTACGCTAACCTGCAGCAAGAATAGAAACGAATATTTCGTGGACTTAAATAATTAGTTAAGTATCGGGTAATTTATAACAAGAAAGTTGACAACACTAACCTGTCGCTGCCGAAATTCGTTTGTATATTTGATTAAATGGAATAATCGGAGACCCCGCCCGAGCTTCTTCTTCAAAAAAGGTTTTAACCTTTAGAATAATGTTTCAAGCATCACTTTTAATAGCTTTCGGCATATTTAACTTTATAAATTCAGCAATATCACGACAAAACAACCAGAGAACCCGAATGTAGTATACACTGACAATCGAATGACATTTCAACATAACGGCCGTAGTTCCAATTTTCGCCATTTCACAGATAAGTTGGTAGGAGTGTAACCTAATTGAAGTCCACCAACTTTTTTTTAACATCCAGGACTGAGTAGCCAGTCGATTGCACACTTGTGACCCCGTCGACCTTGAGCTGGGCTAGCGCATTAGGTACGGTGTTTTAAAGTTCTGAAACACCGTACTACACCAGGCCACCTTATTCTAACTGGGTTTGGAACCACTGACGTGTGGTCGACTGTACTTATTCGGCTCTCGCGCTGTCGTATGTTGATAACATCGCCACACCCACTGGAGCTAAAGTGGGATCCCGGTCGGGGTGCCCTAAGCTCCCAAGCACACTTTGGATACTCCTGCATCCGTGCCTGTGATAGGGATATCACAGGCACGAGAAGATAGGGATATCTTCTAGCCTGTATTGTACCACTGCAAGCACTGCTCCCCCTCCCTTTTCGACACTTCTTTTCTCTGCTACTAGTACCTATATGGGCCAGTCCGATAGGATACAAGCTCTACCCGCCATTTTTGCCTTAGTCTGCCGTGGTGTCTCACTGCCTTCAATGAGACCCACTCGGTGGGTCCACAACTCATGCGACAGATACCAAGCAAGCAAGCATAGCAAGTAGATTTGCCCATGATGTATTTAAATGTATGTATGACACCACCTATTTCATTCCCCAAAGAAAAGATTAAAAAAAGAAAAGCGTGATTGTGGTCGCCAAATAGGACCTACGTAATCATGGGAGAAACGAACATCTATACACCGTAAGGACTATTCTTGCTCGCAGTGCTCTGAGCGCTCGGCTGCTATAGTAACGCTTGCTAACAGATGTGATCGTCGGGATTTTGTTTTCAAATTGGTCAGATGTATCTAAGTTTCCTCGATAGTACCTACCGATTATGATGTATACCCAGAAATGGAATTCGAGATCAAAAATGTAAACAAAGGCGTTGTTGTTAATTTTAAATAATAACCTCCATGGTCAGTTTGCCGAAAAGTACTATAACATAGTGCTAAAATTGTAGGCATATCTTAAACAGGTAAAATATAATATTGCACACAGTTTTCAACTTTAAAGTGACGTAAACTACGATCAAAGAATAAAATATAACTGTTTGAAAAAAAATCGTGCAAATTATTTTTATGCTACTGGCAATAAGGCAGTAGTCTTAAACATTTTGATTTCATTTAGTGTTTTCTACTAGCGAAAAACCTCGGCTTGGCATGGGTGCTTTTCACTAATGAAATTAATGAGAATTTTCTTACACACAAACCTTGTCCTGACATTATTATGAACAGAACAAAAAAAAAGAGGTGACGCCGCAGCGGTGGAGTGTTTGCGTTAAACACGCAGTAAAAGAAGAGCACAAAATGTGTGATCTCGATCACATTATAGACACACACACACAACACACACACACACACACGAACTCACAACACAACGATCACACTATTTACAGGGTGACGGATCAGTTCATAATTAGTGTAACTGATTCGGACTCTTCATCAAGCTCATCAGAATCCGAATCACAAAGTGAATAAATAATAATATTATATAGAATAGAATATTATTTATTGCATACCATAAAAATAAAACCTAAAAAAAACCATACCAACCCAACCCAAATAAATCCTTATTTCAAATAAACGTGAGCAACTTGTTCATAAGAATATAAAGCTTTTATTTTCATTTCGTTTACCTTACCTATAATATTAGGACTTACCTTAGGCTATCATATCTTTAATTTTGACACGCTGCTTTAGCGTTCTTCCAAAAATACTAAATTAAAAAAAAATCGAATTACTAGGGAAATGTTGACTACCCCTGAACTGTCACTTTGACAACGACATTTCTTTGTTTACATTTTTGACCTCGAATTCGATTTCTGGGTTTAGACTTGTGAAGTCAGTATCCTGAGTAGAATAGGAATCCTTTATTATTTTATTTTATTCGTCGTACTTAGGTACGTGTTAGGGGCTTGTGGCTAAAAAATAACAGCCGCATGGGTCGATCGATCAGGTTAAGCTATGCTTGCCGCGGTTGGTCCGTGGATGGATGACCATCTTTACATATCAAGATCCCTCCGTGTCTCGGAAAACACATTAACCCGTTGGTCCCGGCTGTCATTCGTGGTTTTTCTGGAAGCCGACCCCAATATAGTTGGGAAAAAGCTAGGCAGATGATGATGACTTAGGTACAGTCGACTACAAAGAGATGTATACCTTTGAAAGTTACAAAAATATATATCCTTTGATGATGTTGTCATTGTTTGTTACAAATACTTGTAGACACGATGTAGGTATGACAGATTTATGTTTCAATTAAATGTGGCAAATTTATGTATACAGCAAGAAAGACACTGTAATGTGTACGCTTTGAAACGAATTAATGTGTTCGTCTTAGGTTACAATGATATTATATATACAGGTCTGACATTCTATTTTCAAATTTTAAAATAGTACGGAAATACATGTTTTCTCCTTCATTTCGTGCATGTGTCGTGACCAGATCTTAGAATTGATAATTTCGTGAACATAACATAACATCACGCCTTGTTTCTCCGAAGGGTTGGGCAGATATGTACCTATAGTACAGCCACATTTCGCCAGTTATGTTTAAGTCCCATGTAATAGGGGGCGACTGACATATCATTAAACGTTGACGTTTAAACGATATGGTCAATTTTAGTTGGCCATTTCATGAAATACAACCATTTCATGAAATGGTCGAACACTTCATGTAATGATCATTTCTAATATCTGGCCACGACACATGCATGACGCTATTGGCTTGTCGTTTGTTTACCGAAATTGACTACAAATTATTTTCGCCACATATTTCCATTCTTTTACAACCTTCTCGTAAAAAGAAACTACTGAATCATAAAACTCATTTATTTAAACTTATATTGTCATCTTGCTATTAATAACATAATTATCTATAATATTCTTTTACTTATAACAATAGTAGATCTACTTCACATTTTGGCAAAAAAATATAAAACTTGTTCAATATTTTGTATACCCTCCATTAGCATTGATTATGTCTTGTAAAAGAGTTCGCAAAGAATTTGCAGCATTCTACCAAAAGTTCGACCCATGATAATAATCCCACAAATCGTGGACGTGTTCTCGTTAAGATGATGGATATGAGGAACTATTATTTATTACGGAGTATTTATATTTTGACATTTATAGGTGTAATCATAGAACACAAAGAAGCTAATAATACCTATTAAACATTCTAAAGAGTTTCCATTGGTTTTGACAGAATTTTTGAAATTTAAAATTGGAATGTCCGCGTGTATAGGTACATATCATTGTAACCAAAGACAAACACATTAATTCATTTCAGAGCGTACACATTACAGTCATCTTGCTGTATACATTTTGGCACATTGAGTGAACACATATAATCGTCATATATCATGTGTATAATTATTAGTAACGAAGTATGAACACATCTTTCAATGGGTAGGTACATGTATTTGTAACTTAAGGAGGTATACATGTATTTGTAGTCGACTGTACTACGTACGTAGTAGCTAATTAAAAGGTACCTATTATATTGGAAAGCCGAAAAGGAGATTTGGTAGGTACCAAAATAAAATTATGGAATACGTAGATATATCCCATGCCGATTTCGGCTACGGTGACTACTTTCGTTTCCGATGACTATATGTTACGGACGTGTGCTCTGATGTGGCTAATGTAACCTTCTTGACTGTAAAGGTACGTGCACAATGCGGACATGTTAGAATGCCATTGTGGTAATGGTATTGTATGTTGGAGGGTGGGTTACTCTTGAGGTGATCTCTCCTGCTGTCGAGATCTCCCTTCCGCTGGTCCTCAAAGTCATAAACATTTTGGTTCACCAAACGCCTCCAAACAGGTCTATCCTTTGCTGACTCCTCCCAACGAGAGAGCTCCATTTTGCATCTCTTCATATGTCTTTTCTGAACTTTGTATCTGAGGAACTGGCCGCCTTGTTTTCGCTTGCCGTCCTTCAGTTCAGAAAAGAAGATGCGCTTAGCTACCCTCTCGTCAGGCACAACATGTCCAGACCAACGTAGCTGACACCGCATCAGGCAGACCTCAATTTCGCAGCCATGTGCTGCGTTCAGCTAATGGCCGGACTGATCATAGACTTGTCATCACAAAGTTAGCACTGCGACTGCATAGACCCCGTAGATTTTTTAAACCTAAATATCTTCATCTAGACTTGCCGAAATCGCAAAATCGGGAGGCACGGGGGTTATATGAACAAGCCACTAGTGACTTCGTATCTAAACTCGACGTTGGAGATGAACTAAACCTACAAGTGCGAGAGCTGTCTTCTCAGCTAACCAAGTCAGCATTTGATACCTTAAGTCTAAAACCGAAATGCAATAAAGATTGGTATGATGAAAATTATACGCTACTTACTACCGCTATAGCTAAACATCGAGCTCTTTTGCAGCGTAGTGACTTATCAGCAACTAAAAAGAGCTCCATAGAATTGCGGAATTTCGTCAGCGGCGTAATGAATAAATGGGAAGACAAAACACGTCGTATGCAGTGGCTAGCTGACTCGAACCAATTAGGTGACTTTTTCGGGAAATTGCGTGCATTAACTGGCTCACAACACTAAGTGAATGTACCATTAAAATCCATCGATGGTACATTACTAACCAGTAGAGAGGAGGTTATAAAGCCATGGGCTGAGCATTTCAACACCTTACTCAACGTTGATCGATCAGCGGATCTTAATTACACATAAGCCATGCCTGCGCTTTCTCAAGTCACAGCACTGGACAATCCAGTGATTCTCCGGGAAGTCATCGATGCCATAAAACATTAACGAAACAAAAAAGCACCAGGTGGCGATAGAATCCCTGGCGAGTTGTATAAGTACGGTAGGAGGGACTTGCACGTGATTATTTGGAAGTTATTTTGCAGTATGTGGGCGGAGGAGTTGGTACCAGATACTTTTACTGTGTCTAACATCTGTACACTGTTCTGAAAAGGCATTGCAGTCGTGCCGACTGCAACTCCTACAGGGGCATCTCGCTCCTATCGACTTCAGGGAAAATCTTTGCGAGGGTCCTTCTGAATAGGTTAATAAAGTTGTCCGAAAAAACACTACCTGAGACCCAATTTGGGTTTCGTCCAAATAGAGGCACCTGCGAGGCAATAAAAATAAGCAATCTTCTCTATTCGGCAACTTCAAGAAAAGTACAAAGAACAATCGCAACCGCTGGTCCTTTGTTTCGTGGACTTGGAAAAAGCCTTCGACAGCGTGCCTCGCGAAGCGCTTTGGGCAGTACTGCAAAAGCTTGGGTGTACAGATAAATTCACCAGATTGTTACGTCTGTTGCACGACAACTTGCATTACTGTGTCGCAGTTAAGAGAGAATAGTCGGAATTCTTCCATGTCATCTGTAGGGTAAAGCAAGGATGTGTTTTAGCACCTACCCTCTTTGCCCTATATTTTGCGGTGGTTGTGGGAGAGGCTGTAAAGAACAATGCGAGGGGCATTCATATCCGTTTCCGAACTGAGGGCAAAGAGGGTTCGTACCCTCCTTGATCCAGTGGTACGGGAACCGCTACGACTGGAGGAGGGCTGGATGCAGTATCTGGCCGAACGATAACTATACGTACGATGAACGATAACTATCGCCGCCCTTAAGACCTTTCACTATGCCGTCACCGGAGGTTGATTGCCAATGAGACCGAGACAGACCCAGTGCACTATGCGGGGAGCAACCGCAAGACTTGAGTGCCGAAACACATAAGGCCCTCTCTACCAGGTTTTGCCCACGAGTCGATATGGTTACCGGGGTGTGGCCGCTGCGTGCAAGACAGCTACTTGGAGCCACTGTGAGAGTTTGTAGGATATCAACGATTTTAATAAGGCATTCCGCCGCCTGTTTAGGCCGTCTGGCAGGAATCCGACGCTAACAACCCACTACACAATTATGGAATATCTTCGACCATAAATCCTAAAGCGAGCGCCAGACACAGACACAATATTTGAACAAAGATTGAAAGACTGCTCACACATTTGAACACATGGGGCCTGTTCCATGAAATAAAACTATTACTACTACTACTCCGAAGCGTAGATCCGAAGTATCGGCCGTATAAATAATGAACTCTGTGGTATCCAAAGGTGGTATCAGCCAAATGTTCGGAAGTTTCTACTACAGTTTTTTCTATTTCGTTCAGTCGGTTCGGATCCGACGAAACGTCAAAATGAAGTTCGTTGAACAAAAGTCAAAATGGAGTTCGTTGAACAAACGTCAAAATTAAGTTCTGTTGGATCCAAACACTACTACTTAGTCTGTGATCCAAACCGACGACGGAATGAAATAGAATAAAGTGTGTTAATCCTTACAGGTACTGTATATGGTTCTCTGATTGGTTCTATGGTTGTATGGTGGTATGGTTCTTTATATGGATCCCTTTCAAGCAACTCAATAAATTCAAGGACACTTTCGTTGCTGCATTCCATCTTGCGACTGAACAAAGCTACCGTTCCACTCAGTGATTCACGACTGAACTTTGAGCAAGAGTAGCAGGCAACGCACAGACTTAAGTAGTACGCACACATTTGAACTTTGAACACTTTGATGTGCGCTCAAATATCCGACACCGAATGGCAAAGTGTAAATGTGTGATCAAACTTTGAACAAATACCCAAATTCTTCACAAGTGTTCAAACAAACGTTCAAATAAATGTCCAAATATTGTTGCTGTGTCTGGCGCCGGGTAAACAAATTTTCTTGTTTTCATGCCCAACATCATAGTAATAGATTATCGTTATGTGGTCCTGTGCGAATGTCATAATATCTTTCTTCCAGACCGCCATCCAATACTCCGCACAGAAAATATTACAATGAATTTAACGGGCGAACGGCGAATGAAGACATCCCCACAGTATTAGCACCTAGGAGTTTGTGTATTCTGTGATTAGCATCATGCATGATTGTTTTACTAAAATACAATAATTGTATATTACTCTCTGTACTTGGGTTAGGTTTTTCTCATTAATTACGTGCTATTTTTTTCACAAAAGATCTCTTTGTTGTTGGATCGAAAAAGACTTAGTGTCAAAGAGAGAATAAAAAATAAAAAATTGACATTTACTACGTCATCTTCAACATCGTCGACGTCCGAGAATCGAAGCACGGACTGAATTGATGAAACTGTATTCGTTGGTTGGCATGGTTCTACGAATTCGTCTAAGATTTTGTTATTTTGTAAATGTTAAATAATTTCATTAGAATTGAATAATTAATTACTAAGTATCCCTTACCTCGTGCTTGAAATAACATTTTAATGGCTCCGGTAAGCAATTTAGTATAATTTATTTCAGATGATTGAGCACATTTTATAGATTATCTTTTAATTATTCAATGAACCCATATAATCCGATGCGGTTATTATAAAACACATTCATATCTAATACTTACGATGAACCTATCGTTTTAAATAACCAACATTTATAACAGAAAGCTCCCTAATCAAAATACTACTGGTCACTTCAGGTGATTATGAAATTGCAGCCTGAGAGTCAATTTTTTACCATTACAAAGAAAGTCTATCTTTGTAATGGTAAAAAAATATACAGGATTTGTATTCCTGTAGTTATAGGCTGTGATTTTATTTTCTGGCCAACATCTTACTTTTGGGACGTTGAATGCCTGATTGATACCTTTAGTACAATAATAATTATGAAAGGATTGCGTCAAGAAACAGGATTAAATGATAATGGGGAGTACGAAAGAGAAAAACATATTATGCCCCAAGTAACATGAGACCAGGGCAAACAGAAGCAGAATTACAATAAATTACCATATGTCGTTAGATACATGTTGTTACACAGATTTTAATATTCTTTTAATTAAATTTTTTCTTCAGCCTCCAAAAGGAAAAGCCCCTACCAAAGGTGCTAAACAGATTTTGATGGAGAATGTGTCGACTATTAGCTTTTACCGCATAATGGCACTTGGAGCAATTGCGGCTTATGGAATTGTCTCCATTGGCTTTTTTTGGGACAACCTAACCGCTGGAATTATTGTAAGTTATCTGCCTAATTAATTATAAAATATTGAAGAAGTTCAGTATTATTATGTCTTTACCTATGAAATTGGAGATTTGTATGAAAATTTTAAAATATAAAATTTTTGGTACTTTTTTATTCCAGCTAATCAAAGTACTAAATGATAAATGATTTCTGTAAGTAGGTTTATACAAACACTTTTACACGTCAATAATTTTTTTTTTTAAACTAGATGAGGCCGGCGTTTCCTATTTGACTACACTGAGAAGAAAGGCCGAAACAAACTCAGAGGTCACAGTCTCTTTTAAAGCCCAGACATAATCTTGGTCAGATCATGTGAAGACCATGTAGGTTGGTGTCTGAAATGGTCTTTTGAGGACAGAACCACACAGATTGACCTGTCCAGTCAGTGCAAGCATCTGTCAGTAATCGTGCAGCTCAACGATTCGACGAACAATACCAAAGAAAAGACATTTGGGTAGGCCGCATAATTTACTCAAATTATCTATACAATTTTGCCATTTTGATAGTAGTTTGCTTATCCCTTTACTGTAGAAGTCTGCTGGACGGGAGACAATGAAGTCAGCGAAAGCGTTTTGTACTGCCTCTCGGGTGTTGAATTTTTTCCCACTTAAAACTTGTCTAAATTTTGAAAAAAGTAGAAATCTGTTAGGGCAAGGTCCGGTGAGTACGGTGGGTGACGGAGAGCTTCCAGCTGTAACTCTTGTAGCTTTGCGATGGTCTGTCGTGAAGTGTGAGCTCGCGCGTTGTCGTGGAGAAGCAATGGCGAAGAGCGATGGACCAGTATTGGTTGTTGAATTGTGAGCTTCTCCATCATTGTTTGCAATTCTTGGCAATAAACATCTGCTGTCACGGTTGTGCCATTTGGTAAGAAGCTGTGATGTACAAGTCCGGCACTGGTCCACCAAACAGTCACCATCGTCTTCCTACTAGTAATCTTTTTTTTAGCGCACTGATTAGGTGCTGTTCCCGGGTCCACCCATTGAGATGAACGCTTATGGTTGTCGTACAGGATCCACTTTTCATCGCAGGTAACAATTCGATTTAGAACTCCCTCGTTTCTATGCCAATTCAGTAGTGTTATGCATGCTTCGACGCGTAAGTCTCGCTGTTGGTCGCTTAGTTCGTGTGGCACCCACTTATCTTTCTTTTTAATCTTTCCGATTTGACGCAAGTGCTTCAATGTTGTTTTGACACTAACTCCAAGGCCCGCAGCAAGCTCAGCTCAGCCGTAGATTGAGTTGGATCCGCTTCCACTATCGACTTCAATTCGTCGTAGTCGAAAATAGTTACCGGCCGACCGCGAGGCTAGTTTTTCAACTCAATCCAGATTTAAAAGGATTGAACCAATAATAATGAACCGTTTTTATGCAAGCAGTGTTATAGGCCCGTACACGTCGTTAATGTTTCGTGTTGTTTGCGCAGCGGTATTTTCACGTAGGAACTCATAATTATTCGAAAATAGTACGAATTTTCAGTTTATCCATGGCGCCAAAAAATACCACAATTTCACAATAACAAAAAACAATCTGAAAATGCTGGTTATAGAATCTCCAATTACATAGGTAACATACCTATTATTTTTCTCTACTCATACATTATTTTAATTTCCTTTTCAGTTCTTAAACATTCTTGTTTTATCAATACATCTTGGGTGCTATCAAATGATGAGATACATCAGTCGTCCTACATATTCAGAAAATGGCCAACTTATCGATCCTGGTCTTGATTTGAATATGGAGGGTGGCATGGGCGAGTAAGTACTAGCTCAATTTTTTTTATTATGTACCTACATCATTTTAATATAAAAAACAGTAGAAGAATAAATATATAATTTTCTAAATGTGGGAGTGATAAAAAAGAAAGTATTAATACATATTTTTATATTGGCATGATTTTGTAATGCCTGTTATGTAATGCCATTATGTACTTACATAAACTTCACTCAGCGGGTATACAGCGACCTATGCGTTCAATATACTAATGCACTGAGAGTACTGCTGCGGCTGCCGTGACGTTGGTAGTGCGTCAGGGATATTTGCAGAAAATAACATTCATGGTTTTGCCGTCATCATTAGAAAAAGATGTGCATCCCTGATGTCGTGTGTTCGCGGCAGCACCAACAGTATTCTCAGTGTGTTCGCAGATCGGTGGAATTCCCCGATGTTGCGAAGGTGGATGCAGCTCCACGCTGAATTTTAATTTTAAATGTTTGTAATCTGCGTTTGTACCTACTAAACACTAGATGTTAAGTCAATTTGTTACAAACCCTATGGACGTCTGAAAATAAAAGTATTCTATTCTATTCTACAATCATGAATCACACTGAAATATTTTTGAACCATGTACTTAACCACACAAAGATGTAGTCAAAACTTTAGACACTAGCCCCCATATTAAGGGACAAACTTATGTCATGAAGTATTCTTTATTTACAAGCCATGTGCCCAATGGGAAATCCCATCGGAAATAATAAAATAAAATTCATTTAATTCTGCTCAATATAACAGGAACCCTGAGCGAAGACTTCTAAGAGCATACATACGCAAAAAGGAGTATGCGATCAAACAACAAACAATGATGACATCACCCTGCGACAAAGCCCTTAAACTAAACTACTTTCAAAAGCATTACAACATAATACTCACAGAAGAAGTGTAAACTACTCAGGCCTGAAATAGTTGAGAGTAAACACTGACGGATACTGTCTGAGTTTTCTTACACAACCATTTTCTTTTCATAAACATAGCCAGCCCGCTGGGAATGTTCAACACCGTCTACCAGGCAGAGTGTGAGGGCATTATACAAGCGGCTTACGCCATAGAAGCCAGGGGAGTTACAGACACCCATATAAGTATACTCTCCGACAGCACCTCAGTTTTCAATCCTTAGGGAAAAAATATATTACTTCCGAGACTAACATTAAAATGTCATAAATTCATAATGCACTAGAACGAGTAATAGTACTTAACCGCAACACAGTGACACTGCAATGGATAAAATGGCACCCAGATCTTTCACAGATGTTCTGAACAGACCAGGGGATGTGATCAACCTCTGGATGGAGATGGCCTCGTTGGAATAACCACCAACGGCCGCCATGGTCCAAGCACAATGGTCCACCTGAAGGACTAAGTGCGAAAACCAAACGCTCTAACATAGAACATAGAAGCCATGTGCCTGATAGGATTTTCCATTGGCACAAATGACGAAATTTCATACCCTATTGAACCACGAGTTTTCAAAAGTCTTCCATAATGCTCACTTATTGTTGTGCGTTGTCTATCAGTGAACGAATGATTGAATGTAATTAAGATTTTTATTTAATATGTAGATTGTTAGTGTAACCATAATTATGCTTTTTCGGGATATGCATATCCTAACCTTTATACAGCAACAATTAGTAAGAGTACTTACCGACTTTTATAGGTAAGAATTATTAAAAAAAAAAAAGCCAAATAAAACTCCTTTGATCAAAAAAGATGGTGGTATATTTATAGCTAGCGACTGCATTGCAGATAAGCACAGCAAACGCATAACATAAATAATAACAAAACAGTTTAGCTTACCTAGAAGAAGCCTGTTCACTCTCACTTTGAAGAGATCGGGGTTGTATGCGTTCGGAAACACAGACGCAGGCAGAGGGTTCCACTCCTTTGCTGTGCGCATCACAAAAGACATTTGGAAACGCTTAGTGCGAATTGGTGGAATAGCAACTAGGTAGGGATGGTAGCCAGCAGTGCGTCTAGATGTCTGATGGTAGAAGGGGGCAGGCGGAATGAGGTCGTGGAGTGATCAATTAAAAATTGTTGCATTTTATTGAATTACATTATATGCGATGACTTTATGATACATTGGCAATTATGCTTACTCATGAAACAATTTTTCATTTTCAGACACGTGAAAGACATTGTGATACTATCATCGATAACACATGTCCTCGCTGCAGTATCTAACTACTTTTGGCTGTTGCTGCTTCTGTTGCCAGCGCGCGCATTCTGGCTGCTATGGACCAATGTGCTCGGACCCTGGTTCTTCCAAGAGGTCCCACAAGACACAGAACAAGACGAAAAGAAAAAGAAAAAAATGGAAAGGAAGATGAAAAGATATCAACAGTAACACCAATATGTTTTTGTATATAAATGCTCAGTTCATATTCAAATCACACAGTTAATTAGTAGAATTATTGATAGCTGACAAATAATCGTTTGCTATTAGGTAGGGCTTCTTGTTAAAATATTTGTTTTCAGCTTAATGTTACTGTTTAAATATGTATATGTTTCAAATATAATAATGTAGGTACAATTATATTTATTAGATATTCTATGAAATCGGATAATGTTTATTTTTCTTCTTTTATATCTGCAATCAGTCTTCAATTGAAACATGTGGCAGTTAGAGTCGGCTCTCCGGTGAGAGCAAGTACTCTACAGGGGTAGCACGTATTTATGCTACTCAAGAGGGTTCAGAGTTTTCTTGTCCTGTGATCTTGTCACACCAGCGGCCAGCCACCAAACCATATTTTCCGTAATTTAAGTTGTTATGTATTAACACTCTTGGCGGTGCCAATCTTTGTTTTAATTTTTTCAAAGCACGAAATTACAAGTAACGTCTTTTCAAATTCTTTCGTTTTTCCCTGCCTGGTTTTTCCAATCATTTGTAATATTTGTAGAAAGAACTTAATAATTATATTATAATCTAGCTTGAACATGATAGTGCAATATTTAAAACTGATGTATGTATAGAGATAGCGCTGTATGCCAGTGTTGTGTACAGTGTATTGTTTTCTTATTTATTTAAATCACAATTGATAACACCTTTACAGACTCATCCAAGGCGATGTTATAAGTCACACAAATTGTTGCAGTGAATAAGGTTTATTATAGATTGTAGGACTTCGTAGAAAATCACAACACGTCTTTACTGAATAAGGATTTATTCCGAACTACTTAAATGAGCAAGACAGACAATTATATATATTTGTACCGAACATACCGCCCACCAAAAGGGATTCTTAATTCCTTTTACAATATTAAAATTTGAAATTATATAAGTAAAATTAAATCAATTAACAAAAAAATCATGCTCTATGATATTAGGTTTATTAAATATTGGTTAATGTATAACCATCAGATAAACAACATGAAGTTTCAGATGGACTACAACATAAGTTTTATATTACAAAACAAATTGGGAGTCTTTCAAACAACTGCTATTAACAAAATTCATCAAATAGAATAGACCATAAAGTTAATGAAATTGAAATGAAACACTTAATTATTGTGGAACTGTTGTCGCTAATATTAACGATTGGTAAAAAACAGAGTTTGGAAACTGACCTTCTTGTCTTTACTATACTCTTAACTTTCAGAATCCAGTATCTCGACCTCAGGTAATTTAGCGTCAGTTGCACTCCTCCGTGCAGCGTCTGTTTATGAGCATCAGCAATGAGTAAGGAGGTGAGTGGATTTTGTGGTCTAAGACTGGGATGCAGACGGTCGTGTTCTAAATAATAAGCGTTTTGTAGTCTTCCGCCCACCCTGAGTATCATTTTAGCATCCAGATATGGATTAAGGGTCTTTAAACGGCTTGTATTTCTTACTTGATTCTTTTCTAGTAGGTCTCTAATTTCTTCTTGAAATATAACATCTTGTATGAGTTTTATGCAGGTCTGCAGCGAGTCTTCGAGTTCTTCAGTAGTGATCGGCGAATGTACAGGTTGATTTTGTTTCAACCTTAGAAATCTTTTTACATACGTGACAGTCTTCAGTAATTCCGGTAAGTTTTCGAAAATTTCCATTTTCCTGTACAAGGGATTTTCTTCGTTTTCTCTTGTGAGGTAAGTATAAATAGTTTTTCTTCTTTCTAAGTCAGTTTCTTTATTAATTAATGTTTCCATGTGTATCTTTTTTTGTTTCAGGTGTTCCGGACCGTGCCACCAGAGTTCGTATTTTCTCAGTTCAGGAGCCAACATTCCTCTCGATGCGACATCAGCTGGATTTTGTTGTGACTGTATGTAGTACCATTTGTTTTCAATGTTGTCAAGTATGGTTATTACTCTATTTCTTACAAATGTGTGCCATCTATTGGGATCTCCTTGCAGCCACGACAAGACTATAGTGGAATCAGTCCAACAAAATATCTGACTCTTTGGGATGCGAGTCGCCTCACTGATATGCTTTAGTAACTTTGACAGGAGAACTGCACCGCACAATTCCAGCCGTGAAAGGGATAATGCCTTGACAGGAGCGACCTTAGTCTTGGCAGCGATAATGCTTGTCTGATAGTCTCCGTTGACTCCTTGAACCCTCAGGTAAGCAACAGCTCCATACGCTTTAGTTGAAGCGTCACAATAACCGTGCATGGTAACATCTTTCAACGTTTCTTGAGTAGTAAGCAGCCATCTCTTTAATTCCATGAATCTAATATCTTCAAAACTGTGTCTTATATTTAACCATTCGTTCTTTGTTTCAGGTGAGAGTTCTTCATCCCAGTGGACCCGTCGAAGCCATAATTTCTGGATCATTATCTTTGCAGGTACCAGTGCTGGAGCTAGCCATCCCAGAGGATCAAAAGTCGTTGAACCTCGGCCAATATTTTCCTCTTGGTAACTGTTTCTGATAAGGGTGGTAGTTTAAGATTATATTTAAGTACATCTTCTCCCATATTCCAGGATAAGCCCAGTGTTTTTATGAATCCGTCTAACTTGATATCGATGTTAACATGAGAGCTGAGCTCATCTGGATGAAATTCTCTAAGGAAATCTGAATTGTTTGACGCCCATTTTTGTAGGACAAAACCACCTTTATCAAGAATTGCCTTCACGTCCTTAGCTACACCAATTGCCTCGGGGTACCGTATCTTGACCGGACATTAAGTCATCTATGTAAAAGTCTTGTCTAATAGTGTCTGTTGCTCCAGGATAATTCTCACCTTCATCGTTCGCCACCTGGTGTAAAGTCTTGACAGCAAGGTATGGTGCACATGCCGTGCCAAAGGTGACTCGCAGAAGACGGTATTCCTTTACAGGTTCATTAGGACTGTTACGCCAGACAATTCTTTGATAATCTGCGTCCTCTTTCGTAACGAGTATTTGTCGATACATCTTCTGAATATCGGCTACAAATGCTATCTTTTTCAGGCGCCACCTCATGACAAGTGATCTCATATCTTCCTGAAGTTGCGGTCCAACAAGTAACTCGTCGTTGAGTGCTATGTTATTTGAGCCCTTGTAGTTACGTTGTAATATTCACAAATGTAAACTGACAGTCCTAAGCCTGTAATAAAGTATGAAGGAAAGTGTTCAGTTTGGAATTTACTAAAAAAAAATTCAGCACATTTTTTTAGTCATCCGGTTAGACTTAGAGTCTAACCGAAAGGGGTGAGGGGTGAGGTGATCGTAACAGATAGAAATAACAGATATTTAAAAATAACAAATTACAATTGTTCCTACCAACACAACTTATCTGTTACTTAAATTAACAGACCCTCAAAGACTGTTACCGCGGCTGTTACTGTTACAGACAGTAACAGTAACAGACTGTTACTGTCTGTTACTTCATATAACAGTTCATATTATTATATCCCCACCTCACACAGGCTGTTACCTGTTACCACGGCTGGTTGGCTGTTACATGTTATTTTCATACACACTCACTCACACAAAGGAAGAAATAAAGCAAGATTATCAATTTCTCTCTCTTCCTCATTAAAGAATAACCCTTGTTAAAAAGAGAAAGACCTGTTATTTTATTTACTTCGTAATATGTTTACTTCTCACTCTTACTACAGCAGTTAAACTACGCTATAAAGAGAAGCACTTAGTATTTATTATCCCTAAAATACAGTTGGTGGACTTACAAGAACAAACATTTTAGAGAAAGTGACTCCTAAGTTTGGTCGTGTTACATGTTACCTGTTACTGTTAAAAAAATCAGTTACTGGTAAAACCTGTTACTGTTAAAACCTGTTACTGTTAAAAAACCTGTTACTGTTAAAAAAACCTGTTACTGTTAAAAAAAACCTGTTACTGTTAAAAAAACTTAAAATTTTATTCTATTTTTTTTTATGGCAAGGAGACGTTTCGTTTTTGTATAACTGACTCCGGCCACAAGGCCGGTCACACACATATGGAATTCCGATTCGTAATTCTGTTTCGAAAGCAACAAATCCATTCATAAATCTAGTAAAGTCTTGTATATAGTAATTTAGTAGTAGTTCCATTCCAGACTAAAAAAATGTATAACACATGATTCCATAATTTCACATTACCCCTTCAACATTACCTAAGAAATACTTTAAATACGATTTTCAACTTTAACTAAAAATAAATAAAGAAGATATTCAATTGAGATTTAAATACGTATTTGTTTGCAGGAACAAAAATAACAGGCTGTTATTTTATAAGAGATATTTGGATCTGTTATTTTTGTGTAACAGTAACAGCGATAACAGATATCGTGTTTAACCTGTTACAACCCATCCCTATGAGCAAGACAGACAATTATATATATTTGTACCGAACACAAGTATATATATATATATATCGTTCACTATTTCGTCTGTATGTCTCTTTATACTTATACACTATAATTGGCAAGCTTAGAGAAAATGGATGAGGCTGGCATCAGCTCTTAGTGGCGTCCTCTGTGTCGCCGTGATGGTGGCTCGTCATCATCTGAGTCAGCCGGGCGGGTTCTTCTTTTGTTCGATGATGCAACGGGGTATCCCAGGCGGATGAGCTTGGCCTTTGCTTCTTCTGACAGGTCACCCAGTTCGGATGAAGCCATTTTCTTGATATACTTATCTATGATTAGAGTGTGTGTGGCCTGTTGAGAGCTGGACATCTGGAAGTTGTCACCCATGAGCTTGTTTGCCTTAGCATAGCTGATTGCTGCATAGTATAGATCCGGAAAATGCGCCTGGTTGAGGCTGGGATGGCTGTTTGGGTCCCGAACCCTGCTGTACGCTAGCTGGGGGGTCAGTCTCCTTTGCGGCCTCCCATTTCTCATGAAGAGATACTGCCTGGTCTAATACAGCAGGGATTTCTAATACCCTGCAGTGAGACTTTATGAATAGATCCATGTATAGCACGGCCTTCAGTGATGCAAACTCCCACACCAATTTTATTTGCGACAGAAACGCACTTTCCGCTCCTGTTTTCTGGATTTCCAACATCCTGTTGACTACTTCTACTCTGAGATCTGGTCTACTTGATACTATCCTAAGAAACACACTAGCCAACGCTGTTATGTTGTTCCAGGAAGGAGCCGCCACCAAGTCTGTTATGTTTTGCGAGGCTAGGGCTGCCTTCCACCTTTTTGTGAATGCAGGGACATTCTGCGATGTGACAGGTTTGGCCAGGGTCATGTAAGCTGAGAGGGTGATGGCCAGTATCTCTTGGTTGACATGCTCCGCCGTTTTCTCATGCGCTATGGGACCTGCTGTTGCTGTTCTGGCTGAGTCCACGCAGTCGGTGCGGAGGGGAGTTAGGAACGAGAGAATAACGAGAGAACCATCTCGTCAGTGTATCTGACCCCGGCCTCCGTCTGTTCACCGCCGGCTTTGTGACAGTCTTTCCAGTTATTCACATACAAATAGGTCTTAGAGGTACTAAGGGCAAGGCTTTCTGCAGATACCGGGATGACGAACGGCATGATGAGTGCTAGGATAGGGTGTCCTGAATGTCTGAGTTCTCTTTTAGCTGTAGGGTTAACCATACCAGTGTCCGGTATTTTGTTTCCAGGAAAGCCTTTAATTCTTCCCAAGATGGTAGGTTGTCGGTCTTTTCCCTGTAAGAAACTTCTTCCCAGGCCGTGTGTGTATCGACATCTAACTTCTGTACAACTATGTATATAATCAGCTGATCCCAGGACTCGACAGGTATTTCTTGATTTTTCAAGTTATTTAAGACCTCCCCCTTTTCCTGCAGTTGATTAAGAATCTACTTATAGATGGGTAGGGTTACTTTTTAACCCCCGACGGAAACAGGGGTGTTATCAAGTTTAATGTGTGTATCAGTGTGTCTGTCGGCGCCATCGTAGCTCCCAAACGGCTGAACTGATTTTGATTATTATTTTTTTGTTTGGAAGGTGATTTGATCGAGAGTGTTGTTAGCTATGAATCCAGTAAATCGGTTCAGCGGTTTGAAGATTATCAGCTATTTTCTAATTGATGAATGGATGTGAGCGTCTTCCACAGGTTTGATCGATTCGAAATTTGGTATTCTGTTACTTCAATGATATTAGAAGAACATAGTAACCTTGAACTGATGCTGCTGCTGCAGCATCACCTGGAATTTGCAGGATACCCAACTCCCTCGCCAACTTACAGCAGAGGTATCGATTTTGGGCTCCGTGGAATGGTCTCAACAAATAGGTTATAGGTAGATGGTGGTCAGGGTCTGGTGATGGAGTAGGAAAGAGAAATGAGGACAAATTAGTAACTGGCTTCACTGTGAAAAAAATACCTACAGCTGCGCAGATTTCGGCGAGGCAGGTGTCGATCGTAGCGTGTCTACTAACTACTAGTAATATGTATAAGTTTAAAAAACAGGGAATAAAAGTTATATAAAAAGTAATAGGTAAAAGTAATAAGTTGTAGGTAATATTTTGATCTAAGGAATTTCTGTCTATGATCCTGTGAGGTGTCGTACCGCATTTGCCAGTAGACAGTTTCTTGCCCTAAGCTCTCGTCTTTATAACAAAATAAATAAAGTATTGCCAATACAGCCTTGGCCAAAAGTATTGAGCACCCATGATATCTTTCAGTTTTATGCGGAGTATCAAATAGAAATAAAACAAAACGTTTTATATGGGTTTATTTTACTATTTATTAATAGAAAATTAATATTTTGTGGGTCCACCCTTTGCCTTAATTACGGCAGAAATTCTTTTTGGTAAAGAGTTAACAAGTTTTTTACAGTCGTCAACAGTAATCGAGTTCCATTCTAGGCGCAGGCAGCGTTTTAAATCTTCTTTGTTGTTAATTGTGTGGCGCCTAACCCTGCGCTTTAATAAACCCCATAAATGTACTATGGGGTTCCGATCTGGAGACTGAGCTGGCCAGTCAAGCAGTTCCGTGTTATTTTCCCGAAACCATCTCATAGTGCGTGCAGATTTGTGGCATGGCGCGTTATCCTGCTGGAATTTGACACCATCCATATTCGTGTCGCCAAAAAGTTTCGTGAATGAAGGCAGTAATGCAGTTTCTAGTACATTTATGTACTTAGTAGAGTCCATGCGACCCTCACACACGAACAATTCGCCAACTCCAGAATCGGTCATGCAACCCCAGACCATTATGCTGCCTCCACCGTGTTTAACGGTTGGGATCACACACTCTGGCTTAAATTCTTCGCCCACACGGCGACGCACAAAGGTCACACCAGGTGTACCAAAAATCTGCAATAAAGAGAAAAATATTGAGTTCCGTAAAACTAAAATAAATTCAATTATGCGTTTGGTTTTTAAAACATTTTATAAAATTGTATCAGGGCATTAAATTGACTTACTCACCTCAAAGTTTGATTCGTCTGACCAAACAACATTTGACCAATCTTCAGCGGTGAAAGTTCGGTGTTTTAAAGCCCATTTCAATCGAGCTTTTTTGTTCTTATCGGAGAGCCATGGCTTCTTCCTAGCTTTACAGCCTTTCAGACCAGCTTCTTGAAGTCTTCTGCGAGTAGTTCGAGCAGAAATTGGCTTCTTAATTTGTTCCGACAACTCAGCAGCGAGCTCTGAAGATGTTTTTTTCCTATTTCTTAACGACTCTCTCAGTAACTGACGATCTTGACGGTCTGTGGTGATGCGTTTGCGCCCGGTTCTCGGTCTATTTTCATGTGATCCGGTAGTAGAGAATCGCTGAATAGCATATTGCACGGATCGGCGCGAACATTTCACAGTTTTAGAAATCTCTATTTGTGATTTCCCTTGCTCATACAGAAGCTGTATCTGCACACGTTTTTCTAAAGAAAGTTCGTTTTGTTTTGGCATATTGCAACGATAACACTTAAAACTTCTGAAATAAAATACAAAAGGCGCACTAGATCACTGGATGTGTTCACAACGAGCGATAGTAGCGAACTGATTAATAAATACAAAAATTGAAAAAGACAAATTTTGTGACATCCAGGTGTTTTATTGCTAGCTGCGGCGTGACTGATTATTTTTAAACCTTTGTAGATGCCGATTAAATAATCCATAAGCAATTGATTTGGTTTCTTCCCATACTTACCGTGTACGAGCGAAATTTGTAAGGTGCTCAATACTTTTGGCCAAGGCTGTATATACCTGTACAAAATATGAGGTGAAAAATTTACTTACCAACTGGTTGCAGGAGTTATCATATGATGAAACTGAAAATTTACTCAGGGTGATGTCTTAAAGATGCTGTATGTTTATATCTTAAAGATACTGTACGTGTTTTTTTTTTCTTTTCCCAATGTTTTAGTTTTTATTTTTTTGTTTTTTTGCTAATTTTCTTAAACAAAGATGTATGTAGGTACCTACTTGTACGACGATCAATGTTAATATTGTTGTATGGCAATGAAATCTGGGGGAACTTCGGCTTCTAAGATACAGGCTTCTTGCCTAGTTTAGGAGTCAGATGTTTCGACCTTAAACTGTGTCACTGTTGTACAACTTAATCCTAAGACTTCGCCTTGTACTATATGGTTTTTTTGTGTTTGTACAAATAAACAAATTTATTTATTTAAAAAAAAAAAATCTAAGCGTCGCAGTGTTTTTTTCACCCTAAGGCCTCTGCCTCGAATTTTGCGGGCAGCGGGGCGGCGGCGGCGGCGGCGCGGGCAGCGCAGACCCGTTCTCGAAACCAGCGGGCAGATCGCGCGGCACTCTAGCGGCATAGTGTTGTGTCGTCGAGATTATATTTGTTTTTGTTCGCGAACGAAATGTCTGAACAGCAAGAATATTTTGTAGATAATCCCATTAATTACTAGTTATTTTATTAACATAATAAAACATTTTTATATTTGCCTTCAATATTTAGTTCGTTTTTAATTTCTTCCCATAACTGATTAATTAGCCTCCTATTTTTGTGGTTCACATCTTTGCTGTTCCATATCGGTGTCCTATCAAAAATAGCTGAAATAATTTGTTCCTGCACGTCCGAGGACATTTCGATACGTCACAAAAATAAATTGCTCAGCACTATCAATGCAGACGCGCGGCGGTCACTGCTTGACTGGAGTGCACCGCTCGTCGCCCGCTCCCGCCCCGCTGCCGCGCCGCTGTTTTCGAGGTCCGGTCCATTTAATTTTACGCATAAAATCCTGCCGCTCCCGCGCCGCCGCCGCTGCCGCCCCGCTGCCCGCAAAATTCGAGGCAGAGGCCTAAAAATCGGACATGCCCTTTTTATTTGGAAAGCTGGAAACTGTTTGAAATGCGAGAGTAGAACACCCAGAGTTCAAATAGAACCAAAGTTAGAGCCATTTTGATTTTTTTAGGTATTTGATAAATCTGAAAAAGTTTTTCTTATTTCTGTTACAATATACAATTAACGGTGTATTTTAGGCATTTTTTGACTATATGTATTTACAAGACTAACTCCGCAAGGGAACCCAGTAGGTACTTATCAGGTTTTTTTTTAATTTAAGATTTTTTTTTTAATCATAAATCCAAACAAATATGAATTTTATTTCTAGCTCATTAAATTAAATAAGATAAAATAAAACGCAAAAAAAAATAATCGTGTCCATATCCAGTAGGATCTCGGAGAAACATGCTTCTAAAATTCCCATAGAATTTCTATGATTTTAGGGTTTTCTCTCTTAGATGTAGGTAATTGAAAATAAACTTTGTAGAAGTATTTATTTAAAATTCGGATAGCATAGCGGTTACACTAATTTATTGATTACGTTTTCTGCTATGGGACTACCTATTTATTATTTACCGACTTCAAAAAATGAGGAGGTTCTGAATTCGGATGTTTATATTATTTTTTGTGTCATAACTCCGTCATTTGTAGACGGATTTGCAAAATTCTTATCTGGTTTGAAAGAAGTTTACTCTGAAATGGTCCCATTCAAATTTCGTAAAGATCTGATTAAGAGTTTCGGAGACAGACAACGGAACTCTTCAATAACTTACAGCAAATTGCCCGCGATTGCTTTAATCGTACGACTATGCTTTGTTTACACTCTTCAGATGTAACAATAATACAGTAAGGGTGTAGGTGCTGTATTATTGTTACATTTGCATTTTAATTTTAGTTGTGTGTGTAAGTCAATTATGATTACTATTGTAAATCGATGATTTTTTTTCTTTACGGCACTAAAAATGAAGAAATAAGAAAACTTTTAACAAAAACCCACAAAATAAACAATTATAGTGTAATTGAAGAAAAACTGGCACCGACTTCCTAAACCGCATCTATTTTAACTTTATTTTATGGGTTGTGAAGGCGGTTTTACTTTTTGTTAAAAGTTTTTTTCTAATAAATAATTATTATTTGTATTTTAAGAATTATATTTCTAGATCAATGCAATAGATTGTCTGAGATACAGAAAGGTGTCAAAAAATAAGTGTAAGTATTTAATTCTTGTACAGTATCGTAGAACCCAGAAGACTCTATGAATCATCAAAATCTACATCTTCAAATAACATTTCAAAATTATCTGGGAGGTCATTCTCCATAGTGGTTATATTTTCCTCAGGATCAGCCTCTTCTTCGTCCGTTGGAACTTCAAAAGGCGCTAACAATATGAGGGCTTGAGGTGGAAGAGGCTTATTTAATCTTTTATTAAGCCTTATATTCGATATAAAGGGGTCAGAGGATTCAAGTGCTCGATGGAAAACGTATAACATTGTTTTTCTCTATCTGATTTTCTTGTGTGGTGCGCACGGTCGTGCCTCCAAAATTTACTACGCGCTTCCCCAGCTTGCTCAGATAACAATCCTATGGGTAGTGCAGTTTTTTATTATATCTTTGCCGTGCACAAGTATTTTATGTAGAGTTACGGTCATTGGGTACCACGAATACTCTTCTACGTATTTTTTGGCCAATAATTTACAAAATTCATCAAATTTATCTGCATTAACAGGTAATCCACTTGATAAAATTACTAGTATGACATGTAAGTCATCCAAAAACCATTGTTGTAGTTCTAAAATTTTAGCAAATACTGTACGACACTTATTCGACAGGGGCATCCTTGCAGTATTTCGGTCATTAGTCGTACCCGTATTAGGCTTAACCACATCTACGAGCAGCCCTAATTTAGGGCGGATTTCGTCCTGATTTTTTTTTTTTAATTCTCATTGACAAGAACGGCTTCCGGGGAACTTTTAGGCACCTACTTACTCTCTATTTTTTTACACAAATTTTATAACCTAAATCTATACAAATAAATAAAATTGAAGTGACTGTTTGTAATGTCAAAATAACAACTTTTTACTAAATGCATAGGAAAGTATAAACGGTTCTTATAACAAAACAGTAATTTTTAAAAATTTTGTCTGTCTGTATGTCTGTTTGTTCCAGCTAATCTCCGAAACAGCTGGACCGATTTTGACGGGACTTTCACTGGCAAATAGCTGATGTAACGGCGGGTAACTTAGGCTACTTTTATTTTAGAAAAATAATTAGGGTTTCGCGCAAACAAACTAAATCCCATGAAATTTTTAACAAAAAGTCGGATTTGAAAAATTATTTTTGCATTTGGTAGCCCAATTCTCGAGGATAGTTATAGGCAATTTAACATCACGTTAAAACCCTTAGGAGCCAAACAAACAGAAAAAAGTCAAAGAGAACACTAACCGAAAACGAAGTAACAGCGCGGGCGGGCGGTGCAACGCGACGGGTCGGGGGACAAGTTTTATTAAAATGTGGCTGTTATTTTAGTATATTGTGTATCTTACCGACATTCACGCGAACGAAGTCGCGGGGCACAGCTAGTGTAATAAAAAATCCAAAACACGAATCCAGGCGTGCAACGGACTAATGCCATATCTTAAAAGGTTTTGATCGACAGGTTTTAAGTACACAAACTTTAAATTATTATATTCTTTAGAAGTCGCTTTACAAAAAGGGCACCGAAGTTGAGACATTGTATTAGGTAGTAATAATATTTAAGACTGCCATCTATTATTGTCAATTAAGGTTTAAACTCTGTAGATATAGTTTCTTGTTATTCTATTCTATTCCTATTCCTATTCCTATTCCTATTCCTATTCCTATTCTATTTCTATTCCTATTCCTATTCTATTCCTATTCTATTCCTATTCTATTCCTATTCTATTCCTATTCTATTCCTATTCTATTCCTATTCTATTCCTATTCTTTTCCTATTCCTATTCTATTCCTATTCCTATTCCTATTCCTATTCTATTCCTATTCTATTCTATTCTATTCTAATAAAAAACAATTCTATTTTCGAATTATTAGTAGTCTCACGGCCGAACCCAATAACCTATCTATCTCCAGTTCTGGCATACTGGAGATAGAAAAACCTATCTACTTATGGTCTTAACGTCCCAATAATTCATTAACTGGGTAACCCATCATTCTCGTCCCTTTCACTTTTAGTTCAATTCATCCACTGGGTAACTCATTCACATATTTTATTTTGAGACAAATAATGTCCTTCAGACGTGTCAAGGGCGAAAAGACTTAACATTTTTTAAAGCTGTTCAAACAACCAATGCTCTGATTCAAGTAGGTACCTATTTAGGTAATCAGATCCGCTCAAAATCATATTAAGGTATGTACATAAGTAGTCGTTACATAAACTAGGATCTTCATCTAAAACACGCAAGCATATTGTTTAATTAAGATTCTGTGTAAAACTTACAAAAAAAAAATTGTTGGTCGTGCTAATTTGGAACGAAAACGTGGTCAGTAGAAAGATGTTTTAGAATGGCCGATTTTTTAGTGTGCCTGTAACACTATTGCACAGTATCTGTAATGATAGTAGAAGACGCAGGCGCCGACAGCGGGCAGAACATTACGCGTTTGTGCGTCGTCGAGCACGCTGCAGCGCCCCTGGCGGATTACTTGTGCGCCAAAACGTTTTCACGTAAGTTTTTATTTATTTTTAATACTATTATTTATAAGGGCTCTTGCTCTTTTTGGAGGTAAACAAGTATCTTGCGATTTTTTTGTGTAAAAATAATAAAAGTGTATGTACCTAACAATCATTTTGCTGAAATCAATAATTAACTGTAAAGTTTTGTAAAATATTTAGTCAATAAAAGGTAAGTTAGGTATATCAGGAAATCAATGAAAATATTATAACAATATTTACTTATTTATAAACTTGCTGTCCTACAAGCACTGACTGGTTTCCATAACTTTACACTGAACGCAACTGAGACAATTGTTTACTCAATTAAAATTAATCACTGCCCGTGTCTTCGTAACGTTTACTGACAATCATTAGATACATATAGAAGTATAATGTATATGTAGGTATGTCATGATTTTTTTCCTCCAATATTTAAAACAACTCTTTATTGATCGCTTGAGATTTGCAATGAAAATGTCAATATTGCATTCAGTGAAAACTTCGAAACCATGATAGGGTTGGGTACTTACGCTGGTGCTATTCTGGAAAGATCTCACCGTGAAAATTTAGGTGAAGTGAGCGTGATGTGAACTGTCATTCCACCTTACTCTAATAGGGATTGAGCTCACTTCACCTAAGTGCTCACCGTGTGATGTTTACAGAATAGATCGGCTGGTTTTGTTTTGTGCTCCACCTTAAAACCAAGTACCTACTTTTAGCAAATATTTAGGAAAACTGTATATTTCAGTTCTTACGATACTTAGGTAGGTACCGACTTAAGATACTTGACTGTTCAATCGTGCCTATGTAGTGAAAGTTAAACATAATTATAGAGCAAAATCATCTTTAGCATGTCAAATGTGCGAAAGAGCTTCTTTCACACATTTCTTGATATCGATATTAAAATCTTTGATAGTTTTGAGGCCATCTGGGACACGAACATTGCTTACTTAGTACCTATACAAGAGTAATAAGTGCAGCGTCCTTTAAAATTCTTCGCAATCATAAAGTTTTTCTAAGTAAGTATCTTTGTCACATATTGCACCATTCTGTCTTGAGCCTGTGTGGTGGATACCCCTCTCCTTCTCACAGAGAGGAGGCCCGAGTCCCAGGTCCCAGCAGAGGACACAATTAGGTATTCGCCGAAACTGTTATGTGTAAATTAATGATAAAATAGTGTCATAGACACTTAATTTGTCATTAAATATGTATTATTTTTCATTATTTTATCATTAAATGGATAGAGATCCATATTAATAAACACTATTACTTCCTCTTCGGATTGAGGCCGTCACCGTCACCGTGACCCTGTTTACATCAGATAGGTCTGACGATGGTAAATATATTTTTGGACATCGGCAAATAATGAGAAATATTACCTAGTATGGTACTTCTATGCCCACAAGGAAAGGCAAATAAACTTAAATCAACAAAATATGCTAATATTGATGGTAAAGAAGCATGCCATCCGAAGCTGCCAAGAAACCTTGGCTTGAATGAAAAGTCAAAATTTAAATGATTACCTACCGATTAATTTTAACCACGGCGTATGCTATTGTAGCGGTAGGACACGGATCGAAGCTGAATAACTACCGCATCATAGTTTTAACACAATAAAACTCATTAGTACGTAATGAGTTTTATTATGTAAATAAAGTCCAATAAATAATTCGTGGTTTTTAAATCCCGGGATTTAAACGTCATTAAAATTATTCCGGGATTTAAGAGGAGGTATTATCCACTCTATGTTACTTCCTTCCTCGAAGTTTAGGCAAATTAGCTCTACCTAATCTGATCACTGTTTATTATGTATTTAGTATATAATATATTAATTAGGGCTCCGTTTCTAGGTGTAGAAGTGGTCCTACCCAGAAACGGACTTTTCAGGAGAATCCAATTACCTACATAAAACAAAAAATACTGAACAACGACTCAATGTTCAAAATGTCAAGTTTAAAGTTACCTTGGAAAAGTGAAATACGTTGCACATGATGGTCAGTCTCTAAATTAGATAATTACCCAGATACTTTTGATATAAGTATCGTTTATGTTGATTAGCAAGGCATCCGGCACGTTAGATAGTTCGGACACTTAATCAAAATTGAAGGTAGGTATAGTTCACCATGGATTATGAAATGCATTTTTAACAATGACCTAAATATTTCTCTCAATGCCAACGATAGCTGTACGTATACCTACTAGATAGTATGTACCTAGCTAGCTCACTTCCTGGTTTCGATTCGATATATTTTAATCGAAACGCCTTCGTATCTATCGTGCGTTTTGGAGTCTTGCGCAGTGGCGCATCGCGGTTATCATTTAATTACACGTTCCACTTTGATGTAGTAAAAGCGTGGTAAAGATATACCTACGTATATTATTTGATCACCATTTTTTTGCAAACAGACAAAAACGACTGCAGTTTGTTTAATCAGCAAACAAAAAAAGTTGTTAATTCCTAATGTTTGCAGAATAACTTTAAAACATTCTGCGATAATTAGTTATGTGCCTTTGATTTGTTAGTAGGTACCGACAAAGACAGTGTTCCAAATGTTGCAATTTGGGCACATGTACATTACGAAAATGCGTTTATGTTTCTTACATAATTCGAAACGAGGGCTACTAACGTGACTCCGTAACATGCATGAATCAACAGCACCGGCCGGTGCCGCGCCGTTTGTAGCAGCGCATGCGTACAAGAGCAGACGAGATGAGAGTACCCCAGCCCGCCCGGGTTGTGTTCACATATCGTTATATGTATATCACAGTCACTCTCTTATCAATCTCTTCAATAACTATTATCGGTTCAGATTGCTTGATAGATTAATTGCCCAAAGGGCCTATAACAAGTATTTAGCTTGAGAAACCTTGAGGTAGGTAAACGTTTGCCATGTGGGTTGATGTGTTGTGTCAGTCGCCTAGCTGTGACAATGACCAGTTATTTCCAAGCCGGGTACATGCATATTGTTAGGTATGTATGTAGGTACATACATAAATATGTTGTGCATTTACAAGTAGGTTTTGGGTAGACCTACGTGATTTAATCCGAAATGTACATATTTCGATACACCTAAATCTGAAATGTACCTAGATATATTTCCTAATGCTACGGCTACACTCACGATAACGCGAACGTTCTACACTCGCGCTCTCTGTTGTACAGCGAGACGTCGAGCGGTGTGCAAGAGATAGCACGCGAAGTGTAGTTCGCATTATCGCGATAATGTAGTTTAAAGTTTATTTTTATTTTTATATTTTTTTATTTATTTATTGACACACACAAGTTGAAATGAAAAAGAAAGTACTAAGTAGATACTACTAAGACTTGTAGTAGTTGTATGTAGTTCATAACATCATGTCTTGTACTCCAGACAGTCTTCCTTGTCAAGAAATTAGAGCATAGAAGTCTAAATACTGTGCCTTGGACTGGAGGCTATGCTTGACTTTCTCATTAAGCTGCGGGCAGAACTCACAAAAAAGATCACAATGACCTAGGCGGACTTGCTCGTGCAAGGTAGCAAGGCAAAATAGGCCAGTATTTTGCTTTGTTAACAGCTTGGAAAATATTAAATTATTGCAACAAATAGGTACTTTTATAAGTCAACACCATTTTTGGTCCTAACAGTGCTTTTTAACATGGAATGGATAAAAAACTTTTTTACAAAATAAAAACTACCGATCTCAAAAAAAAACAATACAAAGTGAAAAATAACTTTAATTTCGGAAGTTGGTGTCTTTGAATCTGTATTTTAGGTTCTAGCCACCGACTTCCTATTTGACAGTTACGAGTATACTCGTACAAGATGGCAATTCAGTGCTATTATTCGTTCAAGAGTGTCTTCGTACGGAGCCGATCCTGACTGCTTCTATTTTTATAAATTTTTCATGTCAAAAGTGGCATCGTATAATATTATAGAATGATATAAAAGAGAAAAGACTGGAGAAAAGTAAATACATTAAGTTTAGGCAATATATCCTTTGTATTTAAGTGATTAGCGTCATGCATGATACGAGTATCTTCGAATAAAATGTTGTATGTGCCTAAGTAGTTCATTGGATGTTCATTTTTGGTTAGAAAGTTCTACAGCACTGGGCCCAGGGTCCATACAAATTTCCCCTTGTTACGTCAGCTTAATCCGATGCTAGCAAGCGCATTAAAAATAGATTACTCCAGCCGGAAACACATTTACGATACTTTAGTACCTACTACCAAGTACCTAAGTAGTATGAAATGTGTTCATTTTCGCCTCATCTAAGTCACCGTAAGTCATCGTGTGTGTAGGTATCGAATTGGTGCACCCACCAAAATTTTCCGATTTCTAGGAGCTGTCAGATGTTATTTATCAACTGTGTAAAATGTGATTAGGTAGTATCTTACAATGGCGACCACGGTTGTCGGGGCTCATAAGTCATAAGTACTATTAACATAATAACTATTCATAATTGTCCACTATTTATTATAAGCTGCCATGCGAAGTTATTAGCAGGTATTTTTATGTCATTTTTACTTTAGGTTTTATTTCCTAGAAGAGATAATAAGGTAATGTCTTCCGTAGACATCTGACCGACATAAAACCTTTTTAGCGTTCTTATTAAAATAGTGGGTTGACTAAATATTAAATTTAACCTTTCAAAGAAGCTTTTGGAAAAACAGCGAGGTCTTTAACCTTATTTTGATACAGGAAATATGTTTTTGTTCAAATCAACAAAATGTGTGGGTTGTTTGTTTGTTGTTTTCTTATTTCCTACCTATATTTACGTCACGGTTTATTATCTTCTCAAGAGTCGTTTATGTATCCTAATTATTAAATAATAATTATTTAATTCGGAAATTCTAGAGCTCTATAAAATTATAGAGCTCTGGAATTTCCCAAAAAGCATTTCGCAAAATTTATTAATTTATTCATCTGTGCCCTAATGAATGCAAATAATTTGTAACCCCCTTTTTAAAAATGCTTCGCGACCGTTTTTGAACGAACACATTCAATATTCTGCTGCCTACAACAGCTGTTAAATAATAGATACAGAATAGTTTTCTTCTTAACTTTAATTTTCTTACAGCGTACAGATTATATTTCTAGAGTATCTGCTTTCCTCTGCTTTGTTGGGTATGACAAAACCTTCAAAGCAATAAAGAGATCTTCTATTACGTGAAGTATGTATGTAACTCAATAACAATTATTCAGTGACGCGTGATGATTGTACGGCTTACCTACTTTATAGTTTATCCTAATCATAACTACTATTATAAACGCGAAAGTGAGTTTCTTTGTTTGTTTGTTACGCTAACACGCTAAAACGGCACAACGGATTTGAATGAAATTTAACACATGGATAGACCATGACCTGGAAAAGGACATAGGCTACTTTTGATCCTGGATCGCAGACGAAGTTGCAAGCAACAGCTAATAATGAATATTTCATATAAAAGCTATGGTTGATAGCTGTTTGAAGTCGGTATGCGCAGTACAAGGTTAGAACTAGTACTTGTTCCATAAAGTGTCTACGGCTTCATTTACTTGACCTAGGTAGGTACGTCTAAATCTATACATATTACAAATTAAAGTCGCTATTCATGTCTGTCTGTGCGACTGCGTTGTTCTTCTAATTTTCGCAATGGATTTTGATGCTGTTTTCACCATCATTTAGAGAATTTATTGCGGAAGATTTATGTGTATATTACATTCATATTAAACTTACTTAAAATAAATAAATCTCTATGTTTTGACAAGTCGTAAAAATTGTGCAAAGGGGGGGGGGGCAGGTCGCTAGTACTCAGGTAATTTATTAATGGATCATTCTTCTTACGGCCGAACCCAATGACCTATCTATCACCAGTTTTGGCATACTGAAGATAAAAAAAACCTATCTATCTATGGTTTTAACGTCCCAATAATGGGTTTTTCGCCAACTCGACACGAGAGACTGGACACATGTGTGTCCAGTTGGTGAAACTCAAAATTAGTATCACTTATTATTTCGTCATCTGGACTCGCCAAGATTTTTACGCGTGTCCACATAGTGAAACTTAAATAAAACCAATTCTATGTTTTCGCCAACTGAACAAAACCCAGTTTTTTTTTTGCAAAAAAAGGGTACACTCAGGTTAATAATCACCTCGTTCATTGAATGACATAAGGACAGATAGAATTATACTGTCTATCATCAATAGCGATCTGTCTTTTACTAAAAATAGATTATTGGGTTCGGCCGTTAGCATGTTGAAGGCAATCTTTTTTTTTTTTTTTTTTTTTTTGTGGATGGGAAATCATCAAATGACTTCTCCCGCTCTGGGCGGAGCGGGAGGGCGTGTCAGACTTTTACTGACTAAAACCCACCCGTGTTCCTTCTGTTGCCTGTGCCGGGGCCACGGTAACTCTTTCGAACATCCCGCAAATGTTGAAGGCAATCTACATTTACATTGAGTCGGCCCAGAACTTAGCTACAAGATTACCCTTTTAGTAGCTACATACTTACTTACTTTTAATACAATTTTTGGAACACTAAGGCCGCAGCCATTACCTACACACATATAAAGGTATTTGTGGTTTCCTGTTTTGATGATAAGTAGTTAATGATTAATTAGAAGGTCTCCTGCAAGTAGTTAATTGCGCTGTTCATTAAATAAGTATGCCCCTCTTAGAAATATTTACTTAGTTAATTTTACTCACAAGGAAATAGTGTGAACTCAGCAACTGCTACCGGTGACAATGACTTTGGCTTTGGTGCGAAATCACCTTCAGAATGTAAATAACTATTTACAAAGTAAAGTTATTACCTATTATTGTGTATAAAAGGTGCTTCGTCATGGTGATACCCTTGATATGGCTCGTAACTTGAACGTGTGTGCCTGTTATTTGTTATACCTATATATTATTACTGCGTTGATTGTTGTTTAGATAAGGCTGTAATAAAAATTATGTAAGTAGGCCGAATTTCCGATCCGGATTTAGGCAACTTCCAATTCCGAAACCCGGCATCCAGGTCAGTTAGATTTCTAGATAAAACTGACGTTCTTTGAGATATTAAATACAAAATGAGTTTTTTTTAAATAATTAATTGGTAATGCTGAGTAGGTATCTGTTTTACATGCTTTTATTAAGGGGGAAGCGCCAAGGTAGCCCGCGAAATTCAAATTTTCTTACGATTTTTGCAATTTGCAGCTCAGTGTCTGGGTGTATGTTAATTAACGTATGATTCGCGAGCATAACAAATATGTATTTACTGAATTATAATCATTAGAATCAGTAATATAATTCCTTAAGTTGTATAATCCTGAAATGTGTTAATATTTCATGAAATAGTCATTCAATAGAATTACTTGGTCTTAGAGAGTTGTATTGATGACGTTAATAATTATAATTCTGTAAATACATATTTGTTATGGTCGCGAATAATATTTTAATCAACATACAACCTAATACTGCCCTGCAAATTGCAAAAAACGTAAGAAAATTTGAATTTCGCGGGCTACCCTGGAGCTTTCACCTTAAGTTCATTTATTAGAATGAATGAAAGTTGTAGAAACAAGTAGGTACATACGTCCGGTCTCTATCAAGTTGAAACTTTGTAAAAATACTCATTTCGTCCCGTTCACAATTTAGCGGCCGTTAAGCCGAGAACGTTGTTTCCAAGAAACTGGCAAAAAAACGCAGAAATCGTTGTTTCTTAAAAATTATGATATTCAGGACACATTAATTGATATTTCTTTCTGTTAATCCTAAAGAATCCTTAACGGCCTGCAAAATGTTCATATCTTTGGAACTATTTTGAAATATTGTAAAAATGTTTCATAGACAGGAAGATAGAGAATTTTGAACTCTATCGCTTTCTATTAAAAAGTAAAAATTGACCATGTGAGGGTTAACGGCTTTCTAGTTAAAGGACGGCAGAATACGTTTAGTTGGTGGAGATGACCGGTTCTGCTGACATGACCTTCTTCGCAAAAGAAAACCCTTTAACGGTTACTGGTTTCATCTTGAAGTGGTGTATACAACGATTAGCATTTCTATAATATATTTTAAGTTTACCTATATTTGAATGTTCAATTCTCAATTCTTTATTGCATTCCATAATGTTGGTAAAACAGGCTTAAAATTAATTAAACAATTTACTATGGTCCTTATCGGGCACAGCATAGTAGGAGAGTGGAGGAAGAGCGCTTATTACTGTTTATATTATTTATGTATTCTGGTAATTGTATTTTATTTTATATAACTACTTGTCTTCTTCTTCTTAAATTTCGTTCTTCACAATAGCTACATTTTTGGTCATTGGAAAAGAAAATTTCCATGCAATATTTAGCTGCTTGAGCCGTTTCGAGTAAACCAAATAACGTTCGCAGTAGGTACCTACCTAAATATCTTATTACGCTTTATTTGCTTCGACAAATCCATTAAATTGAATATCACTTGATAGAAGACGGTTCGGGTAGAAGAACCTACGTAACTATTATGCTTAGGTACTTTAATAATCTGCAAGGGGTACTATGGGGGCCAAGCAGATTATTACGTATCCTATGTCGTATGTAGTGTTTGATGTATGTTATGAAGTGTACGGGGGCATCAACACTACAATAACTTTGCAGACTAATAAGGATTATTATGCTATATTTCCTTTATCCTATAGAAAACACATTTACAAGACACGGCTATTTCCTATCTGACTTCTATACAAAACAAATTGGCTTATCCTTCAAATTCAAATACGTTCGACACTTGCTGGTGTTCGAACGCGTCCATAGGCAAATATGTAACGGCCTGTGACACATAATATTGCCAGCGGCATTAAACCTTACAGTACTATGGTACGGGTGATAATTTTAATGCGACCTGAGTACAGTTTGTTGTAACATTTGCTGTTTTTGAATTACATTGTGTGTGAAACTTAGGGAGATACTAAACTTGGGTAATAAATACAACAAAGTGTTCACAGATGTCAACACCGGCCTTATTTACCAAATAAGTAGGTAGGTACCTACTGTAAAGGGAACACACCATGCAGGCTGGTAGGAAAATGAATCTAGTTGCATTCGAACACTAAAGTGAATTAAGAATCAGTTTTAAAACTGTAAAAGAAGTTTTAACCCTTTAACCGCCTACGACGGATTAATCCGACAAATATTTTCGTGTCCATTTCGCCAGGGTCGTATATTTACGAACAAATATCGTAATGATTCAAGTTGCCCGGCGCTGGGGGCACGACAACTGATATGAAGTCGGGCGGTTAAAAGGTTAAAATATACGACCCTGGCGAAATGGACACGAAAATATTTGTCGGATTAATCCGTCGTAGGCGGTTAAAGGGTTAAAATAAGACAGAATTCTTTTAGGCGCGTAAGTAAACACGTCTTTGTAAAATAAAAGGCTAAAATTCAGTATTGCTTCTCATATAGCGGCAACGCCGTATCTATTCTGATCCCAGAGCTCATAAAAGACCAGTACCTACCTCCTACCAGTATTATGCTTATAGGTAGGAACCTATAAGCATAATTATTATATAATTTATTTAATTATCTTATACGAACTCCATGATCATGCATGTCGCAACGCAACAGCGGCCGAGTTAAGTTGTCTCGATATGACAGCGACTTCCATTTTAAATTACCTATGGCTTCGTGAAGCAAACTTTGATCGAAATGTCGATAACGTCAGGCTTTTTTAACATTCGTATTGTGAGGAAATCTCTACAATACCTACCTACACTATAGTATGTAACAATACGACATCCTACAAAAGTACGTTCTATAGAATGGTACTAGTCCTTAGCTTATTCTAAGACGCTAGAGAACAATCCTTGAACGTGTCAGACAGCCGTCTAGCTGTGGTCATTTAAGTTGAAGGTTCCTATAAAATAATTCTTATCACCCAGTAGCAGCCTAATTTAAAGGGCTAGATAATATGTCGATGTAACGAAAACTCTAGCTGAGAAAGTTCATACCTACGTTTGTATGAACTTTCTCAGCTATATTCGGGCTAATATTCGGTATTTCTGATATTTGTATGAACTTTCTCAGCTATATTCGGGCTAATATTCGGTATTTCTGATATTTGTATGAACTTTCTCAGCTATATTCGGGCTAATATTCGGTATTTCTGATATTTGTATGAACTTTCTCAGCTATATTCGGGCTAATATTCGGTATTTCTGATATTTGTATGAACTTTCTCAGCTATATTCGGGCTAATATTGGGTATTTCTGATATTTGTATGAACTTTCTCAGCTAGTTTTCGTTACATCGACATATTGTAATAGCCTTTATGCCGAGATATTATGTACCTACTCACAGGACAACAGTCAACCGAAAATAAATATTGTAGTAAACTTGTCGAATTGCGCATGTTTTAATTTTGACACATTTTTCTATATCGCTAAGAGTCTATGTTGTATGTTAACTAACAAAGCGTTAAGAAATGTTTGCTAAATGGCATTGCACAAGCAGCGCTAACAAATCGTTTGTTATGTTCAAAATCAAACGGATTTTAGGAATCATAAAATATCAAATGTCCGAAAATGAAAACTGTTATGTAATAAAATAATTAGAGCAGATCTGTGCGCAGTTTCAAGTATTTGAAGTTTGTTAATTAATCGTAATTACTTGTTTTCATTAATTTCGCGTACTCTACGCTCTTCCGCGTCTGTGTCGATTTTGAGCCATTCCGTGAAAAATTGTATCGATACTAAGTGGGACAAAATTGACAATTTAAAAAAAAATAATAGAAGTCACAATACTACGGACGTGACGAACACCCGCTTTACTAACAATAATGACGACAACACTCAATATTCTTTGTTCTTTTAGAGGGAACCGTTATTTCATTACATACGCAGATAGATATAGTATTTATAATGTGCAAATAATGTTTTAAGAACTTAGCGGTACCACGATATAACTGTGACTATAGTGGACTTCTTAATTGCAACGTGTTTCGAGTACGCCTTTCGTCACCGATTAAGTACCGCGTCACGCACGACTGTCCGATGGGTAGAAATAAATGGCTGATCTACCATAATAATGTTACCATGAAAATAAAATAACTTGTTTTGTTAGTTTTGTACTATTGTAAGTACAATAGTAAAAAACTATTGTACTTACAATAGTAAGTGCAATACGTTAGTTAGTAAAGTACAATAAGTTAGTAGTTAGTGACTACAGTGCAATATCTACCTTGGTGCTAAATTGATTATCCTTTATTTCAAGGATGTTATTGTAATACAATAAGAATTGTTTATGAAATTAATGTTTTAATTAAAAAAAAACAGTATTCTTTAAACACTCACAAAAAACGCTGAGGTGTGTCTTAAAAAACCATGAACTTCGGTTAGTTAAAGTTAGCGACAGGAGGAGTGACACGCTTTTTTTTTTTTTTTTTTTTGTGGATGGGAAATCATCAAATGACTTCTCCCGCTCTGGGCGGAGCGGGAGGGCGTGTCAGACTTTTACTGACTAAAACCCACCCGTGAATCTGTTGCCTGTGCCGGGGCCACGGTAACTCTTTCAAACATCCCGCAACCAGGAGTGACACGCTAAAGTTACCTTTTTTGCTCCTTATTTTTAATGTTTAATCAGTTAAATTAGCAACAATTAACTCTGTTAAACATGTTTTGTAAAAGCTAATGAACTATACTGTACATGAAAAAAATGCATTCAATAGAGAACAGGATGGTCTTGTAAATTTTGTATATTTTTGTGACAGTACTTTTTCCATATGTTCAATTTTTCACGGATTGGTCCTTTTACGGATTGTGTAAACGGAAGTCTCCTTTTATGTTTCGCACTTAATCTAGATCTTATTGCCAAATTAAATAAACTAGTATTCAAATTGATTTCTACCAAAACTCTGCCTTTGATTCTGCATAGCCTGCAAGGCAGGAAGTAAAGCATAGTGCCTACCAGCTCTAGTAGTGCATGTAAAATAAAAGGAGTATGCAAGTACCGCAGTTCGTAGCGGAGCCAGAGTACGTAGCGCGTAGCATGCAGCACGTAACATGTAGCACGTAGCATGTAGCGCGTATCGCGTAGCATGCAGCACGTAGCAGGTAGCGCGTAGCATGCAGCGCGTAGCACGTAGCGCGTAGCACGTAACTCGTCCTGTATCTTCCTGCCTGCTCTGGGGATAGAAGTGTGTATACATATAGTTTATCTTAAAAGCAACTAGTAAATTTAGGGCTAACTGAAATAACATACACAATTCGTTTATGCTAGTCACGAGACATTTCCTACAACAATCGTTTCAAATTCCTAACTTGGTTTCACGCACTGTTCTGCTCTTGAAGTTCATTCAACGTTGACAAAATTCCAATGATTACGCAAATTAAATATTAACATTTTTATACATCTTACTTACATAACAAACATTTGCCAAAACGTGTGTGTGTTTAGATGTAGGAATAAGTTGATTCCGGAGTTAAAACCCTCATGCCTATTCCGGTTCACAGATATCGACAAATATTATGCCACGATCAGTTAAATGTGTTTAAGTTGTTATGACCCTTCAAATATCATAAATTAACAAAGATTTTTATAAGTTTTTAAGTTTATATTTACGACGATATCAATTATCTCTGAACCAATGGCTTTCCTAACTTGGTCAGACCTTGTTAGAATTTAATCACTCAGTGGGCTACTTGGAGCTAATAAACTATTCAGGTCTAGAAGACCACTGACATAATAGAAAAGTACAAGTTAATTAAACCGTGAAAGATCAAACCTTTAAACAATTGAAGGTCGACACAATGGTGGAAGCTAGGCAGTACTTGATTGAAACATTAATAGATAATGATGCAGGCTAAGTCCGAAAAAGTAAAGTGAGTCATTTCAGTAGCCCGGTGGTCGCTGAAAGCACGGCTTGATAATTTTGACTAGCGTGATGATAAAGGTGAAAGTTATAGTTTGCTTTTTAATATTTAATATCGCAACAGTATGTAGTCTTACATGTGATGAATACCTGGAGCTCCTGCCAGATAATAAGCTGTCTCAAGCGGACTTGGAATCAATGCCACCAAAGGACATAGTGCAATGTCTGCTACAGCTGGGCAGGGATCGGTTGTCACTACCTGAAGCGGAGTTCGTTTGGAAGTCAATCATAAAATATCATGAAGGCATCGCTAATATTCCAAACGAGATACTTGGAATTCTCCATTGGATAACTATCGCCATAACCCCAGAAGACTATGCAAATATGACGTTAGGCGACATCGACGTGGTTCAAAACTTTGGACTGAACTATAATTTAAACGAGGAACAGCTTTCAGCGCTTGCGACTAGGGTACTTGAAGATTTTGCATCTAAAGAACCGGAGGACTACACCTTCTACGATCTGACTGCTATCCGTCAAATACTTTGTGCGTTCAATAAGACCGTCATAGGGAGAATTCATCCTTCATCCTATAGGGAAGCGTCCATACTGATCGGTAAGTTAGAGAACTGTAATGCCGAAGCGATGTCTGGATTCGCAGCGTTGGCTGTTCAGGAACAGGCATTCGGACCGCTCGAGGGCTGGACCGAAGACACAGTCATTTTAGTTGGGAAAGTTGCTGACTACTTACCCAAAGAATTTCTCCTCAAATTCAGTGCCCGCTCAACACCTGCATCAAAACATTAATCTAGTACCTACAGTAATACCTACTACTCATATAATACGGATATTAATTAGTTTTGCTTGATTATCTGGTGTCTGCTATGTAAAATTTTCAACATTGATTTGGATAAGGTCATCAACACTAACTGTTTATAAGTTTTGAAATTTAGGTATTTTAGATGTTACGTTTACTTTAAGTTTACATACAATTTGAAGGTTGTTTGATAGCGGCTAGTAAGACTAGAAGCGGTCGGACGAAAATGCGATTGGACGGAGAAGAACTTATGCAATCTAATCATTGCCGAAAAAGTTTTGAACTCTAGATTGTCTTTATTGTTTCATAAAATTGTGATCAATAGATAGTCTGCTATAATGTTTGTGCATTATTATCAGAGGTCGGAATTAGGTAGAGTTATTTATGAACTTGCATCGAAATGTTGATATTAATATGGATCTTCCCGGGATTTCTAATTGACAATTCCGTGTAGCCAACAATATTACAAACAAATAATAATCCTCAGAGATAGACAGACAGATAAAACAAAGATAATTAACATACAATTTTTATTAGTAGATATTTACATTAATTCACAATACAAAACCTCAGAGATAGACAGACAGATAAAACAAAGATAATTAACATACAATTTTTATTAGTATTTACATTAATTCACAATACAAATTATTAATAGTCTTAAGCAAATACTCATACTTATACCTCGCCTTTTTTTAAAAAAAGAAAATACTTTTGTTTCTAGCCTAGACTCGTGAGGGTTTGCTTATTAAAACGGCCCGTCAGAATCATTTTCCTTGTCCGATTCATTCAAAGTACCACTAAGATTTGAAGTACCCACTTTAATCTTTCGCTGTATGAAATCAGTGTAAGTACATAAATAACTCTACCTAATTCCGACCTCTGATTATTATGTACAGGTGCACTTGAGTGATTCACGTCATGCAGTGGAACAATGTCTTAGCGTTCGATACGTTAACAAATCACTTGCATTTAGTAATAATGGCCTTTTGTAAACAGGATATTTAGTCAACTGCGATACCTACAATAGTGTCCTACTTAGCAGCTTAGTTTCATGTAATATCGCACATGTCAGTGCCTATATTATTATTTAGACGTTACACCGTGTTCTTACATCTCTGTAGAGAGAATATCTTAGAGTGTGATATTTATGGTAGAGCTGTTTATTTTGCTGCCTAGTAATTTATTCATAAATTATGTATTTGTTTAAGATTATTGCTTTACGAAAAGGCAGGTACTTACGTAATAAATCACCCATATAAAGAACCGTCGTGTATTATTATATCATCTCCACTTAACCCATACATATTTACAGTGTGGCCAAATTGCGTAGTATGTTGAAACCGCAGAAACCACTCGTCAAGTGAAAACAAAGCATCATAATTTTATTAAACCACATGGTGGGGAAAATGATAGATAAGGGAAAGTTCAGACAATAAAACTGCAGTAAGACAGTATACTTACTTAAACTCATTATTAAAATAATATTTGCGATCAACGGTGGCATTGTTGAGTAAAAGTGATGTAAAAGTAAATAAGCCACGTCGTTGCGAAAGCCGCCAGCCGGTGGATCATAACCATAACATCAGTTACTTCATATTCTTGACATCCACCAACGCGGCACGCCCAGTAACTAAGTATATCAATGAACAAAGTCGCCCACTTATTGTTATTATAGTAACTGTGTCTATTGTACTATTTGTAACGCAGACAAAGCTTTGTGTATCTACCTACAATGTTATGTTACGTGTAGGTACAATCACGGTCTAAAAATGTTTATCAGTTTTGAAATATATCTTTTTTCTCTATCACAGTAAAGTCTAAAATGCTATACTTATCTAATTATCTAGGTACTTACTTATTACTTTATAATAGTTCTGATACATATATTCTAACAAAAATATTATTAATGATTTTTTGATGATGAAACTCATTTCTTATTAATTTAAGAGTTGACACATTGACAATGACAATTGCATTTGTTACATTTGAATGAGGAAAATTTCACGAGGAAAGTTTTGAGTATTGTCGATGTCTTTATAAGTAGGGGAAGACCAAAGAACGATGGATGGACTGTGTGAAAGATGATAATGGCTAGAAAGAGGGTGACCATACTATTAAAGCGGAACTCAAACCTCACCACAAAACTGCCCGACTTAATTTTGCGCGACAACATCTTGATTTTCATCGCTTTTAGAAGAAGTGCGCGTTATGTATCGTACAGCAGAATTCCCACAAATTGATTACGTTCAGGATAACGCAGCGATACCCACAGACCAGTCTACTATGGCGTGCACCGTGACTTTCGTCTCCTTCAATGGCATGCTCGGTCAGCAGATATGAACCCGATTGAAAATCTGTGGGGCATAATGGTTCAACGCTGGGATTGTAAGAACTAAAGAAGCTCTTAGATCACATTATGCACGGGTATGGGATAATATCAGAAGGATTGATTTATGTGCGCGCCTTGTGGCATATATGCGAGATAGACTACGTGCCGTCATAGCTGCTGATGGAGGTTATACTAGTTAAAACAATATATAGTTGATAAAATTTAAATGATATTTTTTCTTAAAAAGAATAGACATGTCTTGAGTTTCTTTTGATTATTTCTTCTTAATTTTACATTTTTTGTAATAAGTTCGGTCTCATTTGGTTAATGTCCGTTTATCGCCGTTTTCTGTATCTATCCTAGACAACGTCTAAATAAAAAACTCTATGCTAGAGCATAGATTTTTTTATTTAGACGTTGTCTATATAGGTATAGATACCTATTCAAATTACTATATCATCTCGACCTTGTGACATATATGTGTGCAAGCAATTATAAGCTTTAAGGTGGTAAGCATTTTCAGACCGCGACTGTACTTAACAGTCCTTATAAAAAGCTTTTATTTAGCTTCAATTTACGTTTAAGAGATGGGTTCGTGCTACCTATTTTCGGAGAGATTCCTCTTGACCTATCTTGTTGGTGCACTTGTTCTGTTCTAAAGACGATGCTGCTGCCAAGATCGTTACTGATAACTTCTTGTTTGCACGTTACGGTTGAATAAAATCGAAAAACGAAATTATAATGATGACTTGCAATTTGCAGTATTTTATTTAAAACTTGCTTTAAAGAGATTTACAATTTAATTTCACGCTGCGATAACATATTTATTTATTATGCGGAGAAGGTCATTCAAAGATATTTTATTTTTATGGAGGCAGCTTTAATTTAAACGTTATGGCAGTGGTGATATTTCGGAACTTATGACTGCAGTTAGCGCTGTTAGTACTAAAAGAGTGGCATTGGTCTTTAACCCAGAAAAATCTAAAACTATTTTTTTCTGCAAACTTTGAAAAAATTGATATTATTTGGTTTTATAGACCTTGTGTGTGTGTGTGTTTTTATTTCCACTGTCCTACATATAGGACATACGTAGGCATATATCTGGGTTAAATAACTCGGGATCGTGTGCACCTGGTAAAGAGAGGAGGTGAAGGATGGTTAAAAGGATAGATTAAATGGTGGCAGGTCACACAAGAGCTATGCACAGGAACTATTTGCCACCACCGAATTTCCCCTAAAATTGAGGGAAAGATCCCTATCAGGATTCTGTCTTGTTCTTGCATGAAACAATCAGCAATAAAACGGATGATGAAGAATCAAAGGCAATTATGTATGCAGCTGAGATGAGAATGGCAAGAGGGTACGTGTGGGTGCTCGTCTCACATAAATAATTACACTCGAATGGACAGAACTACTTCGAAATGAGTCGATATATCATTATGTAAGAGGCAGTCAAGTGGCGGCGATGACCGAGACCATGATACACGTATTGCAGGAATATTTAGTCATGGTATGGCCGTGTGATGCAGAGGAATGAGGAATGTGAAAGCGTAAGAAGACCAAAGAAAAATAACGTTGGATGAATTGTGTAAAATATGGCATGGCTCGAAATTAGGTGAGACCTGAGATGACAACAGATAGACATGTACATAGCTATTACTTGCGTATAGAAGAAGACATTCTGCGCCGACAGCTAATGAATAGGGATAAGAAGAAATTCCTTTATTTCTTTTCACGGTATTCAGCTGACCTCTGGTTTAATAAAAAGTCAGCTCCTGATACCTACCGATTTTTTATTATATTACTATTAAATTCCCTTCTCAGGATATTTATTGGAACCGGCTTTGTCACCTGTATAGATAGGAACATTTTACACAATTATACGCATAAAGCCCGATCTACACGGTGCGTTACAATTTTATTGTATGCCACAGGGCAGAAACTTGCATAGTATAAATGGGGCTTCAGGATTTTCATTATCATTTCGTTTTCATTCATTGACGGCAAATGATCGGGTTGTCGAGCGTATCTTTGATTTCACTTGGGCACTTGTAAGAGCATATATTTAACGTAGGTACCTACCTAATACTCTTATGACAAGTTATGATTATTGCGAATGAAGAACAAAGCAATTAGTGTCGGAGGATGAGGCTTTATAATAACTTGATTATGTAGGTACAACTGGTACAAGTGCTGTTGAACATGAGAAAAGGTTTTCATTTCCCACGATTAGATGTACCTACTACCCACACGTGTTAGAAATAAAAGTATTTAGGCGCGTTATGGAGCCCTGTTTATTTGAATGAAACACTGTCCAGTTGTAATAGATGTGTATTTGTATCACATTACAGTAAACAAGCGACAGCGAAAGAATATCTGTTTATACAAACACCGGATAATATAATCTTGACACAGAGTCTGGTATTTAAGATACGTTTTACATTCAGATTCAAAATCATTTCTATTTTCACATGAACCATCGACTAACCTTTAGACAAACTAGTGTTGTCCGTTTATATTCTAACAGAGGGAACCATGGTTCGCCACAAGTAGATTGGCCCAATTAAACTAGATACATTTTTCCCGGTTACCTATGTTTAATTGATAAAATAACTAAAATAAATAAACGTAAACGAAGCAAAAGGAGGATGTAAGGGTCGTAGCAGGTGGCGTTCTGTAGTTTCTGCCTACCCCCATGGGAAGAAGGCATGAGCTCATATAATAACTTAAACCTGTCTATAGTTTTGTTTTTAAACAATAAAAAGGTATAGGTTACGCAGACAACAATATGGATCTATCATTAGGTATTGCCGATACAAAACGACTTTATAATAACTATTCAAGCGTGAATGAATTATGAATCTCATGTCATCGACTTTTTGCCTAAGTACTGTAATGATCTGCCGGGGTAGCAGGGGACCGAGCAGATCACTACGTGTGTCCGTGTCTGTTATGTAGTGTAAGATATGTAAGTTACTGTGTGGGGGAGGGTGCCGACACTACAAACAGAGACATATGGGTGCACTATAATCATTTTAATGGCTTATAGAAAGCTCGTTACAATATTAACGTAATACTAGCCCTGACTCTCATTACAAAACCAATTTTCCTAACCTGTCATTTTGAAACTATTCTATTTAAATGAAACCAGTGTTTGTCTTATCAGCCAGAAAACAATTCGCGAAGGTTTCATGCTGAAGGCAGGCAGTACCTACCCTAGTAAAAAGAAAGAGGGACATATTAAGTAGGTACATATCATAGAATTAATAGGTACTTAATTTATAGTCGGAAAACCGTGAGTCGTCGAAGCTTTAGTTATTTCGAGAGTAGGTAAAAGAACTTTATGGTCCAAACACAATCCCAATTCCCGATCCACCCGTTTGGTCGCAATATTTTTATCAATCGGCACTTTTCTCTTTTTTGCAGAGAAATCACAGCAACATGACGACCGCCAGTATGCTATTGACGGTGACGACCACGTGGAATGTTTCCACAGACAAGATTGACAAGGAGGGATGCTTGGGTGTAGCCATAAAGCATGTCACAGCTGAAGCAGCCAAAGAAGTCCGGGAGAGTCCCTCAACCAAGGATCAGGCGCTGGCCATCATGAGGAAATGGATACAACAAAACATTGATATCAAAAACATCCGGCAGGGTAAGAAAATGTGTCAAAATCTTGCTCGTTTTTATAAAGGTGTCCATCATAGAAAACAGGTTCAAAATGTTACGATTTTACTATGAAAAGTAACACTCAAATATTAGTCACTGATTTTTTCTGAGTACCTACCGAAGTAGGTAGGTAAAACCCAATCAAAGCAATAGAAGGCAAAAAGTGCCCTCTATTGCTTTTAATAGGTTTTCTATAAGTTTATGTATTCCTATCCTACATCGTCAAATTTGTCAAACCCTCTATCTTTATCGGTACCATAAGTTGAATGTAGGTACGTAACCATCATCAAAATCTCATCTGTACATATTACACATTGAAGTCGCTTTTCGCGTCTGCCGTGTGACCGCGTTGTTCTTCTAAACTACGCAACGGATTCTGATGGGGTTTTTACAATCATCATGAAACGAAACATATAAGTGTATAACACATTATTATTAAACTTACCTACATATAATAAAGAAATATCGATGTTTTATTAAGTCGTGAAAACCGCGCAAAGCAGGGACTGTCACTACCTACATAAAATAATACGATGGTTGATTAAACTTACCTCGTTAAGATTTGGTGGTTATGAGAAACCCTGAATATCCGAAGAGAAAGGCTACATTGCATAACTCAACATTGCTAATCTATCCGAATTATGATAACGACTTGAACGGTCTGCAATTGTACAAATTGGTATATCAATAACAGTTCCGATTATTTAATAAATGCTAGTGTTCTTTTTGACCTTTTTTACAACAAACATCAATAAACTTGTCAAGGTTAATTTTCTCAAGGACAACTGGATAGAAATGTTAGTAACTCTATCAAAATAATTTCATATAATTATGATTTCATGACACGACCATCATCATCAGCTGTTTCTCTTTGCAAGCGAGAAAGTGTGAGTAGAATAGAGTAACAGGATATTCAGGATAATACAGGAAGATTACCATCTTCCTGTCCTTTTCCCAATTCATTTGGAGTCAGCGTAGTTTATATTTTATCATTCTACGGGTGATTCTTTGCTTTGGTCATCCTTATTTTTTTTCTCATAACATGCATTGTTCATCCCTTCGCAAGTTCATATGTTCCTTATTATTGCGCTACGAAAGACCCCTAAAATTACAGGACACGAGTGTGTTTTTTGTCTTGGGTCTGCTGATTTTCAAGTAAGTAGCTACTCAGAATTCTGCAGATCTTGCTGCTATTCTTTTGATCCCAAACTCAACTTCACGATACTTACCGTATTTACCATCAGCTAGCTAGCTATGATCAGCTAGTACGAGTAGAATACACCTGTATCTACAGGTACCTCTTGTACTTAGGTAGTACAATACCCGTGTAATGTCAGAGCCAGAGCTCTAAGTACTTGAAACATACGGTAGGAAACTAAGTAGACCATCTTAATCTACCTATAACTGCACGTGAAGCAAAGTGCCAATCGTTTGTCCCATTAGGCAAGACTTGATAGGTTAATTTAAACAAATTACCCTCTTTGAAACGAGATATGTTTGTAATGTAACAACCATCATAATATGCATATCTGAACCGGCTCCATTATTCAATACGCATACCAATTATTGCAAAATTTATTACGGTAATCAATAGAGCGCAAAAATGGTATCAATGCGTGTCATGTGTAGCTCGACTTTCTTGTCTTTGGGCCTTGAATGAAGAAATGCAGTGATAGAAAAAAAGATTTTCGCAAAGCTTTCGTACTGTGGACCAGCTCTACAGAACCCTACAGGTTTACAGGCAAAAACATGGTACGCTTGGGTACCCAGCTTTTGACCTGGGGGTGCGGTAATTTACCAGATAGATATGAGAAGCGGATAGAGACCAGGGCCAGGATAGCTGCCCTCCTGCCCCCCATGCCCCGTGCCTCCATGGGCACTGGGCTGGAAGTGACAATTACATCGTATATGATATTGTTAAAGGTATGTTCATTTGTTCCAGATGAATCGTTCCTACTTCGGTTTTTACGTCACAAGAAGTACAGTATACCGATGGCTCAACAAACACTACTGAAGTACTTGAGCTTGAGAAGATATTATCCGGAAATCTCCAAGAACCTTGACTGCGAAGACCCCAAACTGAAGGATATTCTCAGCAACGGGTAACTATCATATTGTTTGTGCCTATGTACATAGCAGGCTTTACACTAAACGCAAACACATAATGCAGGTAATTAATGTAAATAATTGCTTTTATTATTGTACAATGTGAACCTCGCCTATAATTATTTACTTGAGTTGTATGTACGCCTGTATGAATGAGAAGTGAACGAGACAATGCATTACACAATTTCTTTACGGACAGGCTAATCAAAATAGTGAAATAAAATTGTAACAAAGCTAACCTCCTAACATGGTTCCATAAGATAAAGCACGACTTATGTAACTCAGTTTTATTTTAGTAATGCCTATATTTATCTTACTCCATCAGATGTGCCAGTAGAAAGTTCCCACGAACTAGAAAGCCTTGAACTTTGCCTGCTGTCTCAGGTTCCCGCATTGCGAATACACCTATTATATAAATTTCACTGTGATATAATTCCATCTTGGAATTTCATAACTATTTCCTAATTTCAAGGTACATAGTGGTTTCACCGGTTCGCGACAGCAAGGGTCGCCGGGTCATCGTTTACAATATGAGTAAGGAGATTTTTGTTATGTATGACGTAATACTATGCGAGCGATGCAACTGCGAATATCATGTTTATTATTTAAAAATTATTATGCGAATTAACTGGTCTGCGAAATTGACATTGATCATGAAATTAGACAAATATTGATTATGAAATTAAATGTAACAACGTGTTTAGTTTTTTTAGGAACGCTGTGCATGATGTGTAACAGTGGCATTGGACTTGAATCTTGTCTGTCTTCGCTAGGTAAGTTCAACGCTTACAAGTACAACTGCTGGGACATGTGCCGGGCGCACATGTTGGTGTACGAGAGCCTGCTGGAGGACTCGCTGGACCAGATGTGCGGCTATGTGCACGTGGGCGACGGCAGCGGCGTCACCGGCGCACACATCACCACTTGGAACCCCACAGACTTCGCCCGCCTCATGAAATGGGGAGAGGTAATGCTCAACATATCTTAATTCAACACTTCTGGGAATTAGGCCTCCTTTCTGTAAGAGAAAGTAAAAATCAAACTATGATAAGTTGGGTTATAGGTCAATTTATTTAGCATCAGTTTTCATTTGTTTTCGGACCTTTTTTTGACGTATGAAGAACCTTGGGTGGGCAGTATAGTAGGATAGTTGGATAACCCAGGTTACCTAATCCACTATCTCCGTGAAACAATTTTCAGTTGTGCCTGCCTAGGTAACTCGATGTGGAAATTGACCCACAAAACAAAGTAGGTATTATGTAGGTACCGTCCTACTGTTACATAAGGTTACCTATGTTGTTCGTGAGCAAGGAGAGCAAGGTCGTTTTCTCTGATGATGCAAAATGGATAGAAACTTTCGTAAAAATGACATGTCGGGCTTAAGTAAATTATGTATGAATTTCGGTAATATTATGACCTAATGTATTAATGTCAAGCGTGTTTATAATCGGCCCAGCCTTTTCTATTTCCGACTGTTTTCGTCACTATACAGTCCAATTAGCAACAGCAAGTTAGCCTTTGGTCCTAACTTTAGTACGTAGGTAGGTAGAAGTGCTCATGCTCGAAAAAAAGAATGTAACTAGGTTACAGTAGGTTGCAATGCTCAGTCGAGTCACGTATGCAGGGCAAGCAAACATGATCTGTGTGCTCCCGTGATATCCATTTACATTAATTATGGTACATTATCTGTTGCAGCAATCGGTGCCCATGCGTCACAAGGAGTTCCACTGTGTTAACGTACCGAGTGCTCTCAAATATGTCGTCGATTTCGCGATGAGCAAAGTTACGCCGAAGATGGCTGAGAGACTCAACGTAAGTGTTTAAAGTATCTCTATGAATAAAAACCTTTTTTGTTCTCTGAGGGCAACCTTCGAAAGGCGCACAGCTTTCGGGTATAACACTGAGAGGTGCGGGATTCTTACTTCATTAAAACTACCTCGGTGGTTAACAAAGCACAAAGACCCTGTAGCCTGCTACAAGATTTACTCCAGAACATCCCTGTGCATAGCAGTTGTTACGGCACATCCCTGGAGAGTCTGTAATGGGATCCTACTCATGCATGATATTGGTTTGATATTCTTTTTCGAGAAAAAAAATTATGATGCTTTTCTTTCCAGATGCACACGAACCTTAAACAACTCCACCAGCACATAAACGTTGAGTGCCTCCCCACAGAGTACGGAGGTACATTGAAAATCGAAGATATGGTCAAATTCACAACGCAGTTGGTCAAAGATCAGCAGAAGAAAGTCCTTGGACTCGACTCAATGGAAATCATCAGTACCAGGGGCATCATCTCCTCAAGAAAACCCACCACCATTGTAGTCAACGGCGACGTCGCGGTACAAGGGAGCTTCAGAAAACTAGAGATAGATTAGGTAAAGCAATTGTTAGAAAACCTTTACTTTAAGGCCTACCTATAGTTTTTAGAAAACCTGTGTGTCTGCTGTACTCGTGCGCCTTCGAGTGTTACCGACTATACAAATATTTTATGCACTGAAAATTGTAATTCTCTGATTAAATCTTATTATGTTACCTGTTATTAAATTAGGCTAAGTATTTTTTAATGAAACCCTTACCTTATCGGTATGTGTAAAAAGACTCGGGTGGATGGCAAATAAGAAAGTATTATTATTTTTCGTCAGAAAGTGTCAAAATAAACCGAGTGAATATACCGAACTACCTGCTAATTGATGGGCCGGATTTTGGTCTCCGTGTTTGTTACTGAAAACGTGATGTATGAGTCTATACACTTCCTAGTTACAAAACTCTATGTACCCTACATACCAACCTACTTAGGTATGTTTCCTCGTTGCGTTTTTTTCTGTTTGCTTTATACTTAACCATAATGTTATAAAGTTTAGATCCATGACAAATTAAAATGTATGACTTTTATTAGACAAAATAACAATAAAGGATTAAGTATTATATTGTTGTGTATTTTTGCCGTTTATTGAACCTAAAGTGCAGGTATTTGAATATCCTGGACCCCTATTTAACCCCAATAATGTGAAAGGCCAATAGTGGAAAATGCTTATTTTTTCAACGCTAATCGCAGGAATGCTAACAAATAAAAATCTCACAATAATACTTGCGAACAGTTGCTATCCTTCAATAATTATCCAAAGGCCATGCTTTCTAATTATCGCTACATGATTTACATACTCTAGACAGACAATTCCCGCGGAGATCAAACATGCGACAAGTAGCGCAGCAGCCATCGCTCAACCACTCCGTGCCTTCATTTTTTAACCGACTTAAAAAAAGGAGGAGGTTCTCAGTTTGTCGGAATCCTTTCTTTTTTTTTATTTATGTTCCCCAATTACTCAAAAACAGCCGGATCTTTTTGAAAAATGATTTTTTTGTTTGAAAGGGTTTGAGGTCCTAGGTGGTCCCATATAAATTTTATTAACTTTGCTCGAGTAGTTTTTGAGTGAGCTTCAATAATACGTATTTTTCCCACTTAGTATGTGGATGATGTTTTAATAACTTTCTGTCACTGTAATTTACACAGCAGTTAGTTTTTATTTTTCACTTTTTAGTTGGGCTAAAAAGTGAAAAATAACTTTAATTTCGGAAGTTTGTGGCAAAAAACTAAAATACAAAACCAAAGAGACCGACTTCCGAAATTATAGTTATTTTTCACTTTGTAGTGTTTTTTTTTTTGGAAGTCGGTTGTTTTTTTTTTTTTTGTAAAAAAGTTATTTCTTATAACGACGCAAAGTAGGTATTCTACAAAGTTTCGTCAGCTCACATAAGGGTATAAGATCAATATTTATAATTAATTGGAAACTTTGTGGCACCTTGAACTAGTATCTTTTTAGAGAGTCTTAAATATTTTATAAAAGACTAGCTTTTGCCCGCGGCTTCGCCCGCGTGGATGTCGAAAAATATCCCACGGGAACGTACTACCGGGATTAAAAGTAAGTACCTACCTTATGTGTTAATCCAGGTAAACAATGTATTCGCACTGCTTATACAGTATTATATGATTGCTGGAGGATAAAAAATTCTAAAACCTAACAATAGTATCGGAATATATAACGGAACGGAAAATTACCTACTTGCATGCCAAAGAAGGCAACTTTAAAACGAAAATATACATCCTCTTTATTCCCCATCCCGTGGAAATTTCGAAAAAAATAGTCACCTAAATAATTACAGGTAGGTACGGAATTTACTAAAGTTATTGTTCTCTGAATTACTAGTGTCTTTGGCGATGGCGAAAATCGGGCTGAGCGATTATGAGTTAGTAAGGATTTTTAACCCCCTAGGGGATGATTTTCTCAAAACGCCAAAACACGTCATTCGTAATTTATTAACAAAAGGCTTAATATTTTTTCCTTACAAACGTTCATCCCCCTTTAGGGGATGATTTTCCAAAAACAAATGGTTTTTAAGTTTTACCCAGAATGTTTAAACCATGAAATAGTTATTTGTGCAACAAGAGAGCAAAGTCGTTTTTTGCTGCGAGTGCTGATTTTGAATCCTGAGTGTGGCGAGGGATTCAAAGGCACGAGATGCAAAAACCTTTGCTCTCGTGTAACACACGTAACTTTTCACTTCAGCAGCGAGAACACTTTATGAGATAATATAATAAACAGGAATAGATTGAAATAACTATTTATTGTGAATCAAAATAATTAACATTGTAGGTAGAGGTACCAATTCAATAAAATAGAACATGAAAATTGCTATTTACCAATTTTCATGGTTTAAACTACAAAAATGACGATATTCCATACAAACTTGCATCCACTAATTTACTCCCTTAGGGGTTGAATTTCGAAAAATCCTTCCATATTCTTTGTCTACATTATAAAGGGAACCAATGTGCTCAGCTTTCTAGGTCCAAAGGTTTGGGCTGGGCATTGATGAGTCAGTCAGTCAGGACTTTTCTTTTTATTTATATATATATATACTATATTATTATTTATATATACGACTATACTATATATATATTATTTATATATACGACTAGCTTGCTTGCGGTTTCGCCCGCGTGGAGGTCGGAAATTATCACACGGGAACGTACTACCGGGATAAAAAGTATCCTAACCCAGGTCATGGTCCACCAATGTGCCCAATTTCATCCAAATCCGTTCGGCCGTTTTAACATGAAAGCGTGACAAACAAACAAATTCACTTTCGCATTTATAATATTATATTAGTAAGGATTGCCTCATCGATCCAGTAGTCGTGCGCGACGTCTGAACGTGTGGGATCCTGGGTTCGATGCTCGGAGTATGGCAGTGTATTTTTGATTGTTCCATGAGGAATTTTCATCTTAGTAGTCCAGAATCAGGATTCGTGTCGGGAACAGGCTTGTCCTCTTTTTTTTTGTGGATGGGAAATCAAATGACTTCCCCCGCTCTGGGCGGAGCGGGAAGGCGTGTCAGACTTTTACTGACTAAAACCTACCCGTGTTCCTTCTGTTGCCTGTGCCGGGGCCACAGTCTCTTTCGAACATCCCGCAAAGGCTTGTCCTCTAGAACATCTTCTTTCTGTCTTCCTCTTCGGAGAATACGGGGGTTATATTATGTTCTAATATACAGGGTGTCCGGTAATGAGTGGATAACCTTGAAATAGCATATAATCGACCTCATGCCCGTTCTACAAAAAAATACAAAAGAGTTTATTCGAAGTAGTACCTACCTACCTAAGATACGATTTTTTAGAAAAAATACTATTCGATGTCTAGTCACACTATTTACTGCTTCCCTGTCAATGTAAAATATCATAACAACAAATAACCAATGGAATTCATTCACATTTGTGGTCGTGGTGAAGAAAAATGTAAAATAAGATAAAAAAAAGTTAGTATTTTTATTTAAAAAATCTTGGGTACGACTTGGGATACCTATATATTTTTATCGAACGGCCATAAGGTCTATTATAAGCTATTTTAAGGTTATCCATTAATTACCGGACAGCCTGTATAATGTCCTTTATAAATAACAAGGGGGCAGTTCATTATGTAGCAGTTGACAGTAGATAAAATGGGTAAGTTCGTCGTTTTACATTTCTAATCTATGTCTAGGTATGTGCAGAACTTATGTACCTTGACCTTTTTAAAGAAAGTCTTAAATATAATATTTTATAGAAGACTAGCCTTTTCCTGCGGCTTCGCCCGCGTGGATGTCGGAAAATATCCCACGGGAACGTACTACCGGGATTAAGAGTAAGTATAAGTGTTAAGTAATTATTTACTTACTATTATGTAGCATGGTATAGACGATATGACAGCTATCTCTAGAATTCCCCTGTTGTAGATAACTATAACCACCTAATTATAAATTTCTGAGGTTACCTCAAGAACGTGGCTTTTCCCTGTGAACACATTATTATTACAGCACTACTAGTTAGTTTTGAAATAAAACGTCGGTATTATGTAATAATTTACAAAATTTATTATAATAATAACTATACAATATTATGAAGATACTAATCTAACGATATCACATCAATTATTATGGTAATTGTTAAATTCAGTTATCCCTCATCCGGCACGCAAGCTGACTCAGTTAAGCTTTGCACCCTCACGCCCCTAGTCGCCGCAGGAGACGCCCTGGGCGTCGGGAATTGGCAGCCGATTCCCGGCCACCGTAGGCGCGGGCTTGCGGACGGCGAGCAATGGGTAGCTCGCCGTCTGGTAAGGACCAGGCCCGAGTCGACGGCGCGTCGTGTTCCACGCGCGCCTCAAAGAGATGTCAGCACTATTGACGGGGTCCGCTAGGGCCGATGCCAGCTAGGGTTGCGGGATGTTCGAAAGAGTTACCGTGGCCCCGGCACAGGCAACAGAAGGAACACGGGTGGGTTTTAGTCAGTAAAAGTCTGACACGCCCTCCCGCTCCGCCCAGAGCGGGAGAAGTCATTTGATGATTTCCCATCCACAAAAAAAAAAAAAAAAAAAAAAAAGCTGACTCAGTTGGGTAACTATAGTTCAATTAATTGTGTCTTATAACTGACAGTTGAAGGTTTGAAAACTTTCCTATAATACATAGACGACGTCATTTCACTAATAAATTAAACTACAACTCTAAAGCTTGGGTTTCCTAAGCGGTGCCGCCATTCTGAAGATGGCAATTTTAACACCGTAATGTCAAAACACCGATGAAAATGACAGATTTTCATGACAGCCATCGTTCCCCGGCCGTTTTATGACAGCACCGCTTTCTTAAGAACCCAAGCTTAAAGGCAGCAGACAGTCGCAACGCGACTAATAAAACCATTTCTATGAAAACTTCATGGTAATTGTTCTACCAGAATCGCGTCGCACCGTCGCGTCGCGCCTGTCTGCGGGAGCCTTAAGGGTCAGCGAGCACTAGAGACTTTGGCCCGTATTACAGAAAGTTACTCAATACTCAAGCATTACTTAAAACTAGATTCAAGCCATTTGATTGGTTGAAACTAGTTTTAAGTAATGCTCGAGTATTGAGTGACGTTCTGTAATACGGGACTTAGTCGACCGATAGTTTGATCGGTATCGTTTACCGAATTAAAAGTTTTGTTGTATAGACTGGTTTTAAAGCAGTAAGTAGGTAAAATTGTGCGCTTTAATAAAGCTTTATAGGTATATTAAGGCTCGGCCTCCTAAGTGCTCCCACACGAAACTGCGATGAGATGAGAATTCGCACTTTTGTGTGGGTGCCGTTATAGTGTCTAGTGCGTGCTGAGTTTAATGCAAGATTCACAGCTCGCACAAATACTTTAATTTGCTAAATAAAGTTATTGTTTCATACGAATATGAACTTTATTCGGAGGCAAATAAGATTCATATTCACTTCATTATACACTTGCTAGCATTCGCTTATATGAATACGAGCATTATTTGTTCCAGAATAAGCTTCTAACTAAGTAAACACTAACTTTACTTGAGTGAGTTGCACCAAGTAGGTAACTATAACGATAACCAATGCCTTGTCAGCCGTCAAATCTCCAAATCTCCGGTTAAGCGAAATACTGGTTGCACCATTTTAGCAATAGTTAAAATGACGTCACAAATAACGATAACATTGGGCTATAGCTAAAGTTTGTGTCATAATTTTTTTGGAGTGAATTCCTTTTCAATGTTGTCCCATGCTTGTTCTTTTTATTTTGTGCTAATCCCGTCTGTTCTTTTGCACATCAAGCATTTGCAAGGATTTGTAATCTAATAACTTATAGGTACCTTGCTAGAATGAACACTTCTTTCTCTGACATGTCAATCATCTTATTAATAATCTAATCATATAAACATCTGAATGTGAATAGATTATAGTTTTTCATAACTGAAAGTTCACTCATGTGGTATTTTTAAGTAGGTAGTGGATATATGTATTATAAATTAATTCGCTTAAGTCTGCTGTGTAAGACCTTTTTTTTGGATGGGAAAACGATCTAACGTTGTATTTTTATTACGTAGGAGGAACGAGGGACCGAAGAAATAAGTAATATTTTAAAAACGATGAAAGCTATACCTACTCACTTTGTATTGAAGTTGTGCAGCAAATTCCTAATAATAATTTGTAGTTTAAATATCATACCACGCGTATAATGAATAATCCCTCCGAAAAATCAACTTTGAACTCTGTTAATTTTGAAAGCGTGATGACAGCAAGCTTGAAGTGTTGCCCTTGTTAAAAAAAATACCCACATAAATTTTGGGGAATAAAACGTCTTGTCACACTTTAACTTTTACATTTTACATGATGGTGCAACAATAGGTATTTAAATTCTATGGTCATTGTTAATGTTACTGTTAAAATTAACTTTGACGGAAACTATAACGTGCACTGCGGTGGGTTGCACTTGGTGCACCCCAACCTTAGCAAAGTAAAGTCAATTTGCTACCTGTGTATCTTGCCCTAATACATTCTTAAAGCCTTGTCCGCACTTAGGTACGCACACGATTTCGGCATAAGTTGCGCAGTCCAATGCGGCAGAGAGTAATTACAAGTTAACCAATAATTAAATCGTAATATTTTAGATACATTGCAGTCGGCAAGAGTCACGCAACTTTAAATAACGCGATGTGCCCTACGGCAGACAAGACTTAGACAATTGTTATAATATTTGGAATTTGAAGCTTATTACAATCGTTTCTACAAGCACATTAAATACGAATACCTACATAAATAAATTCGGTAACAACACTCGAATCAAAATCAATCCATCTCCTGCGGCGACTAGGGGCGTGAGGGTGCAAAGCTTGCCTCTCCCTCACGCGTCCCGCCTCCTCCTTCACGAGCATTACTGCTTCGCAGAAGGAGGTAATGGCTTCCCATGCACTCTCGCTCCGTACCATGGCCTGGACCAGGGCCGGACGCGAGAGATCGCCGCCGCCGATCGCTTCCGCGAGGACACGGCGGTGCTCCGCCCAAGCCGGGCAGACCTCCACCGTATGCTCCACCGTGACAAACTAGATCTTGCAATTGTGAAACATTTTGTTTATGAATTGCTTTCATCTTCAGGGCCGATGCCAGCTAGGGTTGCGGGATGTTCGAAAGAGTTACCGTGGCCCCGGCACAGGCAACAGAAGGAACACGGGTGGGTTTTAGTCAGTAAAAGTCTGACACGCCCTCCCGCTCCGCCCAGAGCGGGAGAAGTCATTTGATGATTTCCCATCCACAAAAAAAAAAAAAAAAAAAAAAGATCTAGTTTGTATTGAAGTTCGTCATTTTGCCGATGGGGAAACCCATCGGCAAAAGGCTTGCATAGACTATAATCGTTTTAACTATGTATGGCAGCATTCCTACTGTAATCAAGTAGGTTAAGCCCGTATTTACCGTCAATTTACCCAAATAGCTGAGTCATATTAAGGCGAAAGCGCCAGGGTAGCCCGTGAAATATAAATTTTCTTACGTTTTTTTGCAATTTGCAGGTCAGTATTAGATTTTATGTTGATTAAAATATGATTCACGACCGTAACAAATATCTATTTACAGAATTATAATCATTAAATTCATTAAGTAATTCGAACAATGACTATTTCATGAAATCTTGGCATTTTAGGATTACACTAACTTAAGGAGTTGTATAACTGATTCGAATGATTATAATTATGTAAAACCATATTTGCTACGGTCGCGAATCATACTTTAATCAACATACACTCAGACACTGAGCTGCAAATTGCAAAAATCGTAAGAAAATTTGAATTTCGCGAGCTACCTTATCGCTTCCGCCTTAACATAATTTAAACATTGCGGTTTTTCCGTCATAAAATCTTTTACTATATTTTTATTTAAAACAATAATAGGACGTCCCGCATTGAAAGAAATAATAACATTAAGATGTAGGTACATATACTGCACTTAAGTGCTGATTTTTAAATCGTCTGATAACTTTAATAGATATATATTGTTATTTGTTTATAGTTTTTATTTTTCAACGTCAATTTTATTGCTGTGATGAAAGATAATGATGGAAAAATTAACCCTTCGTAGAATTAAGTCATTCAATATTTAATTACTTATAGATGTAAGTAATTAGTTTTTAATATAATGACCTTTATATACACATAACTTATAACATAATATCATAATACCTCTAAAAACAATTTAAATAAACATTAGAATTGTGTAATAATCAAATAAGAATAACGATTGCACATTTCGTTTTACGGTTAGTTATGATTATTTTGAATTTGAAACGATTTGGTGAGATTCTCGTCTGACAATAATAATATACATTACGCATAAAAATGCTTTAAGTATTACTAAAATACAAAATAACTGTGATAAATGTAATGACAATATAACGTTTACATAATTTTGAGTCAATCCTTGGATACAATGGCGAAAACCGATTTGTGGAAGATCATTAAACATTCACTAAGCTTGCCTGTACAAGGAGAAGTAAATAATATGAGGCAGTGAGTGTAGTCGGTCTCGTGATTGTGTACCATCCTAGGGGGGATAATCACTATCATATCTAGGATCATAGATCTATAATTCATAGTTCCATAACAATGTAATATTGAGCATTTATAAGCTTCAGTTAAGGAGTCTATGGAAGCTTTCAAGCAGACTATCAAGGTTCTCGAACGTAAGAGTGCGGAAATAATTAATAAAAAATAATAACATGGAAACCCGTGTAGGTGTCTTAGAACAACGTCTGCAAGAGAACAATGAAGATGTCAGACGTTTGGTGGATAAGATTGCACTTAAACTAAATCAGCCCAAAGAAGAGATCAAAAGTGCACGAAGACTCAATAGATGGAAAGAACAGTCGGCCAACATACTAGTGGAGCTCAAAGATGAAGACATCCATGAAAAATTAATTAATGCCGCCAAAAGTGTCAAGCCAACTGTTGCCGATGTACTTCCTAGCGAAAAATATAACATAAACGTTGTATATGTGAGAGAAGCCATGACAAAACATCACAAGCAACTATTCTGGAATGCCAAGCAGGAGCTAAAAGTCAATCATAACTACAAGTACCTACGTGTGGTTCTAGAGAGGACTTGTCAAAGCGCGTAACGAAGACGGTGAAAAAGTTAGTATACTACGCACCATGAATGATATACACGGACTAACTAGCAACAAGCAGTAAGTCGGCATAACATCGCAAGTAAACATAAAACAAAAAAATAAACGAAGGTCACAATAAAAAAGGATGGCGTATTATTTTTGTGATATTAATGAGATTAATGACTGTCGAAATGTTAACGTCTTCATAAACCGTACCCTGAAGCATCAACTTAACCTTGTGCATCCATATTAATTAATATTCGATCAATAATCAAAAACTTCTCCGCATTAGAACAAATGATTATTGGTACATAAAAAAATGTATTCATGTCATCATTCTAACTGAGAGTAACATATCAGAAAACAATAGTGTTCTGTATCAAATAAGCGTACCGAATGTACACAGCGCTGCGTTAGTCCCGAAGGGGTGGTGGCGTTATAGTGCCATGTTCACATACGAATAATAAACATAAATATAGCATCATAAATGTGAAAACTATACACTTTGAAAGTGTATTCTATGCCGTCAGCACCCATTCGAACTATATACGAACCTGTGTGCGGTATACCGACCATCAAGCTCTAATAAAATTCTATTTATCAACGAACTACAAACTTCACTACAAAACTTCGCTAAAAACACAGAATTATACTTATGGGGAGACACTAACATATATTTAAAAAACGGATATTCCTGTAAGGCATACAATAACATGTTTGTAGCATGGGCCTTTTATTTATTTATTTATTTATTTATTTATTTAAACTTTTCACACTTAAAAAAGTACAAAGGCGGACTTAATGCCTTAGGCATTCTCTACCAGTCAACCTTTTGTGCGGGATCACTAAACACATTAGAATAGCAATATCTAATGGGAATGTAAGTAAATCCTGTATTGATCACATTTATGCGCGATCCCGCACACAAGACCTATTTAGGTACGGCGGCACTCGGTACCACACTGGCTGACCATCGCGCTATGATGCTCGCATGTTCTGTCTCGCGAATACAGGATGTCCCTAAATACAAGACCTGCATAATCATCAACTTATTAAATGTTTCAATGAAATTCAATGGGAAAAGTCACAGGATATAAAATGCCCTATAACCCTATATAACTTCATGCATACCTAGTTCAAAGAATGTTATAAAAAATCAGAAACCAAAGTTAAATGTAGCTCTTCTCTTAGTAAAAATGAATGGATGAATAAAAAAATAATCAAAGCCTGTGAACATCAGGATAAATTATTCATAAAATGGATAAAATACTGTAATAACGTAGTCTTAAAACAGAAATATAATAAATCAATAAACTATGCGAATATTTTAATACATAAAACTAAAAACAAAAAAATAAAATCAGAAATTTTATCAAATAAGAGCAATATAGACAGATGTGGCAAATTCTTAATCGAATTACAGGAAGAATAAAAAATTCCATTGATGATGCAATTCACAATTCATTTAAGTAATAATACTAATTTAACTTCTAAAGATATTGCTGATAATTTTGCAAACACTTTTGATAAAAGCGTGAAGCTAGTTATTCCTAAGTGCTCGAAACCATTGTTAAATAAAACAGAGTACACAGCTCCAGCTAACGTTACTATGCGTATAAAACCTGCGGAGCCTGAGTCAGTTAAAAAAATCATCATGTCTTTGAACAATAATAAAGCCCCAGGAATAGATGGAATTAGAGACATAGATATCAAAATGTTGTGTACGACTATCACCTCAGTGATTTCGAACTTAATAAACCTATGCATACAAACATGCAAGTATCCATCTACACTTAAAACAGGAATTGTCAGACCGATTCACAAACAAGGAAGCAGGTTGGATTACAACAACTACAGACCTTTACTATATTGCCTACTGTCGATAAAATAATAGAAAAATACATTAGTAAACAAATACACGAATTCTATGAAAAAAATAAAATACTAACTGACAAACAATATGGCTTCCAGCCAAAAAAGAATACCACACAGCTGCTATCAACGTTCACAGATAGTATTCATAAACACTTAGATGAAAAAATGCACGTTTTAGTAGTATGTGTAGACTACAGTAAGGCATTTTATACGCGCAGACATAACCGGTTATTAGAGTGTCTTCATGACAGCGGAATTAGAGGCAAACTTCTTGATTGGTACGGAAACTATCTTGATGACAGAAAATACATGATTAGAGTCAGTGACGCGACTAGTGAACCAGTCATCGTAACGGAAGGAACGGCGCAAGGCACGATCCTTGGGCCACTGTACTACCTCACTGATGTAAATAGCCTTGCTAATGTCATAAAAATGTGCGAGATCTACCAATTCGCCGACGACACCTGCCTTACGGCCGCTGGACGAAGTGTTAGTGAACCAAAGGCAACTACAAGAGGACTTTGATTCGTTAACTAAATGGTCTCTTGACGCTGGTCTAGTATTAAACGCTAGTAAGACCAAATTAATGTACATCAGTTCCAGTCAAAATCGAAGCTCTTCCTTGCCTAAACTAACAGCTCAATGTCATGAATGTTTGCATGACAATTGCCCTAACAAAGAGTCCAGCCTTGCAGCTGTGGCTCCATAGATCTCCTCGATAGCCAAACATACCTAGGACTTACCATTGATAGTCGACTTAATTGGAAGGAGCACATTAACGGAGTCAGTGATAAACTGAGATGTATGTTAGTTAAATTGTATCACATCACATTATATTATTCTATTTAATACCATCATAAGATTAATAGCCTCTCTATTATAAAATGCAAAATTCCATATCAAACTCTGTTCATGCTTTACAAAGCCCTGGCCGAATAAACGAAATCTTAAGGTCTATCCAACTATGATAAGACTCACCTTGACCAAATTTAGAAAGAAAGAAAGAAAGAAAGAAAAATAGGTTTATTTGTCACAGAAACACGTGCATACAAAACGATAAGAATAAACAGAAAAAATAAAACAAAATAGAACCACATTATAATCACGAGCTCAAAACAGAAATAGTCGGCAGCTGCACGTCATGACTGTGACAAGAAGGCTTCCACTCAGCATGATGCTGTGCTATGAGGGACCCACAGCACAGCGCTGATTTTCAGTGGTTACCCGAAAAAAAGACGTACGGAAATCAGGTCAGGTTCAGTGATCAATACATAAATAGTTACATAACAAAACAAAAGAACCAGTAACAACTTAAAATATACTGCAACTATACAACCAGACATTTACGCACTTCAACTACGTATGTTAAAAGCAATTGTCCCGCGTAACATAAAGAAATACAAAAATGACTACCATAAATTATTTGAATTCTGTAAGATAATACCTATACACGAAAAAATCAGGGGGCACGGCAGTCTTGAGCAAAGCAGGCACGGCCGTACCATCCTTTTCTCGAAGCCATTCGCGGGCCTTTCAGACACCCTGTCTTCTCTGTGGACAAAGCTAGCAGTTTGAATATTCGGTAAACAAGAGTAATCATTATAACTAGGTAAACTTCCAAATTACATGATATTTGAACTTATGGTTTACGAGTTATCGTCGATCAAAGTTACATCATTTTGTCACTCATTGACTGACCGATCATCAAAAATCTAAAATACTTCTAGCAGACCTAGAACCTTGAAATTTGGCATCAAGATAGATTAGTAGGCTGATATAAAGGAAAAATTATAAAAACACTAATAAATAGTTAATAATTATAGAAAACAATTTTATATTTGCCGTTTTGCAGGAACATGGTGTATGAATTTCGACTGCATTGTTAACTGTGTTCTTTGTTTACGTACAAAAACTATTAAATTGGTATAGATTATTAACAAATTGTTATTTATTACAGTTAAAAATAAATTGAATACATGGAGTTAATAATTATTATAAATATTTAGTTTGTTACTTAATACTATAAGTTTGTTAGTTAGTTATATAGTAACATTTATTTTTAATTTATTAATATCTAACCATTGTTTTTAACACTAATATATATATTATGTACAAGTATACAATAAAAAATAAAAAGGGAGAAGAGCTCATTGGGCATCAAAAAATTCGTCCGCATCGCTGTCAATCCGAAAAGTGCCCAAAAGGCTGGCAGCATTGCCACGCTGAATGGCAATGCTGATTCTTTGGGCTAAGAATAGGCCAGCCCTCTGGTCCCGTAGATAGTCGACCAACCGCTTAGCGATGTCCCGAAATACTCGATGAGCACCCGGACCCCACGGCCCTAGTGTTTCAACCCCAAACGGCTCAAACATATAGCTCCCAATGAGGTTGTTATATTTGCGCTGTTTGAGGTTTTCTGCACCTGCAGCAGCCGCCCCAGCACAGCCCGCCGTGCTAGGAAGATGGGATGGCGCGAGGGTGTCGACACAGGTTGCATCCCACACCAAAGGCCTACCCAACTTCCAAGGCATTATGGTCATTCCGTCCGGCCTCTTCCCATCGTCACGTGCCAAGCCGTTGGGTTCTAAAACAGCTGGCACCCCGGCGGTGACAAGAGCCCGACGGATGATGTCGTTAATGCTAGCGTGCCGTGCCATACGACCAGCGCTCTTGCTGCAGGATAGGCCATGGTGTCCGAGGCAGTCGACTCCTTCACCGCATTGACAGCGATGTGGAGCTCCACAAGGAGGGCCCAGACGCAAACAAGTAGCGAGCCGGAATGTGGTATCACCCAGCATAGTGCCTATGTTGGGTGATGGTAGCGCCTGAAGCCAGAGGCCCGACTCCCATTCACCCACAGCCAGCAGGCGGGCACGCTCAGCAGTATTGGTGGACGTATTAATGAGTTTATTCCGTACCAACCTGCAGAGCGGCTCATCCCACTGTCTCTGGGAGGACGGGTTCTCGGGTAGAACCGTATCCGGGCAAGCAATTTTCCAGGCGTTCACCGCATCGGTCAAACACGGCACTTCAGAGAAGAAGGGGCTAAGATTTTTGCGGTTAACTTTTCGGTGCTGTGGACCGAGGACAGGCACGCCGGTAAACTTACACTAGAAATTGTGCTATTATATATTATAAATTATATATTATTATATATATTATAAAAATGGATGCCCATTCGCCAGAGAAGAAATTTGCGTGCTTTGACCACGCTTTTCTCCCTTCTTAACTCTCCCACTCCTCCTTCTTATCTAGTGTCTCACTTCCAATATCTATGTTCTTCACACGCTAAGAATCTTCGTTCTTCTAACAATCTTCTCCTACTCTGTCCTTCTCATACTTCTGACTTTGTTCATTCTTCCTTTCATTTTCAGTCCATTCTTCTTTGGAATGCGCTACCTCTTGACATCAGGATGGCCACCAGTCGGTATGCATTTAAGCGGAGATTGCGGAGTTATTTTCAAAATAAATAGCGTAGAGTCATCTCAAAACCTCTCTCTCTTGAATTTGTATATAATATATGTATATAATATAGGTATATATTATAGTAAATATGTATGTATGTGTATTATAAGTTTATGACTTATTTATGTACAAATTGTTCCATTTCTAATAGAGCACCTGCCATCTAATCTCTTCACCACCCTTGGTTGACTGGTAGAGAATGCCTAAGGCATTAAGTCCGCCTTTGTACTTTTTTAAGTGTGAAAAGTTTAAATAAATAAATAAATAAATAAATAAATAAATAAAAAAAAATTGTTATATAGTTAGTTATTAAATACATATATAGTAGTGGATTTTATAGTTGTTTAAGCTTTAGTAACATATAGTATCTACCTATTAATAGTCAATATATTGCAATGGATCGTGAAATATTGTACATAAATTTATTGTACCTTTGTCCACACCGAGTCATCTCTATTCTTGGAGATGGTTCGTGTTTATTTCATTCTTTGTCATACTGCATGTATGGCGATTTTGAGTCGTCAAACGATATTACGCGTGCTGTAGTCAATTATGTATTGGAGAGTTGGGATGACATGATAATCAGATCAGATTCAAAATCAGGTCAGATTGGTCACCGATGTTGCCTCGTTAGTGATAGATAACTATTTCGCTTACACCCTCGTTGTGGTTTTATGTGTATTTTTTTTAAACCAAGCACCTTCTGAAGTGTTTAAATTATGTAGTCAATGATTTTGGTGCACGGTAAAACTCTAATGAGTTTACGTTGGCACTAACTTAAATTTATAAAAAGTCAACAACGTACTAATGTATACAAAGTACTACTGAATAAATAAATCAATTTAAAAAATAACCTAGGATTATGCTTAGTAATATACGCAATATATATATTATTAAACTGAAGCTTACAATTAATGCTCTATATTACATTGTTATGTACCTATGAATCATAGATCTATTATCCTAGATATGATAGTGTAATATCCCCCTAAAATCGATTGTCACTTGCACGTCATAAACACACTGACCACACTGGTCGATTGTCACTCATCATCTATCTCGCATTTTCCCAACCATGTTGGACGGAACGAAACGGATGCAGCTCAATACCAGTAATTTTCATGGAGCGACTACCTATCTGACCTCCACAACCCAGTTACTGGGTAATACGATACCCCTTGGTAGGACTGGTTGTCAGACTTTCGGGCTTCTGACGATCCGTAACGACTGTCAACGATCCACGAATGAGAGCCGGGACCAACGGCTTAACGTAGCTTTCCGAGGCACGGAAGGGTCTTGGTGTGTAAAGATAGTCACCCATCCACGGACCAACCGCGGCAAGCGTAACTTAACCTGATCGATCGACCCTAATCCCACATCACAAAACTGCAAGGTCTATTTTACGTTCAAGACCTATGTGAAATTTTTGTCGTTTCAACCTTAGTGAAGTTTCAATTTACTAACGAGTTTTTGTTAAAAAAAGGTAAAGCATTTACGAGGTCGACTACACCTAGGAAAATATATAAATTACTTCTAATAATAAATACTATTGCACATCATCCAGTTCAGTAGATTGTCATACAATTATAATGAAATTCAGGCCTAATTTTTAACTGCTTAGGACCTAATGATGAAAGCTTTATGTGCAAGGAAAAATATTGTAACTACTAATTGAAAAATCTGGGAAGCCGAAACGAAGCAGTATCCCAGTTGTTTGATTATGTGTGTAGTATTCCCAAATGACCCTGTGGCCTATAAGTCTGTAATCAATCTAAAAGTGAATATTTAAATACTGACTAATAACTACATGAAAGTGACAACATTCAGCAACATCTACTTTATATAGGTACATGTGGATTGGATATGGTAATACAAATTCAATTTAGCCATTGTGTACGGTTTAAACAGTAACTAGATTTTTTAAACTAGAATCGATTTCAATATAAAATCGAATCGACCAAAGCCCTTAAATTCATGACATGTACGTTTATTATGTTAATTATTTCAGTCTAAGACTTACTCACTCTCTCTTCTGACATATAAAACATCCATTGCCTACTTTCACAATCTGATTCAACTATTTATAAATAATCCTCCTAAGAATTACTTGACTTTTCGAGCCCATGTTAAATAGAGCTCGATGTTACAACAATAACCATAGACTATTATTTGGTAATAAAACCTCATTTTTTATCTGAAAACTCTTTGCTCCACTGAGGAAAGATCTTTAGGCTCTGGCCCAGTAAAGGTGGTGTGTCGTTTATATTTTTACCAAAGATTCGGTAGGACGGGTGCAAATACTGTTGGCTTTCCGACGCTGCGAAGAAATTTTTTGCTTCTTGTAACTGTAGACGTGTTGGCGGAGTTTCAGTGAAGTTTCCTATAAAATAAAGTTAGTAAATTAGTATTTTTTAGATTAGAAATTCATATAATTCAAAGTTTTCATTTAATTTTTACCGATAACCAAATTAACTAGGTAGTTTTTTCAGTCGGTTGTTTAAAATAATTATACTTCATGTATCATTTAAAAAACAATGCATATTACTCTCGAAACACAAGTGCGTGAATAATTATTATCATCGATAAAGACTAATTATCAGAGGCGAAACGCGCTGACAACTCCATTCCTACCGGCTGCCCTTTGGAGGATCGGAAGAGTAACTTCACCTACCACCATAGAAAAATAGCACATTCAGTAATGTCTACGATTGCCAAATAATATATATTCCAACAACAATACAAATTGTTCTAAATAAGCTGGCGCCACAACGTGGTATTCATATTTGTATGACTATTTGTAACTGAACAATTTTTTCTTCGGCTTCCCTCCTACGAAATGTCAAGCCTCGCCACTGCTAATTATGTGATTAATATTTATGAAGAAAGTACATTTGAGTAATTAACAGGCAGTACTTAAATTCATCCATTAACATTCTATCACTTTTTCACATTAAGATTATACGATACCTATGAAAGCCAAGAGCAGTCCTGTCGGCATAGTGTTTTTAGTAGATCTCGGTATACATTTCAGCCAACCGAGATCTTCGTACGTTTGCCCATTCGACGATATCAAGAAATTGTACCGCAGTGTGCTGTTTGCGGCAGTGGAATTACTCTGAAACAATTAAAGGAATAGGTAGGTGAGGAAGCGTTCACTTTCCCAAATTAGTGTTTCAAAAACACAAGAAACCATCTATTTCTGTGCAAATGTAGTTTATAATTATGGCTTGTCTTAATCCAACCAATGCCTATGTTGCCTAGAATCCAGAAAACCATTAAGCGCAGCAATTTTAATCCTTCATACAAGTATTTCTAACAAGAAAATAAAGCAACATTATAGGCTTATTTTACATAAAATTCGAATTAATCTAATAAAATACAGTTATTATTTTAAACAAAACACCACGTTATTAGCCATTTCGACAACTCGCATAGTGATTTATTTTTATTAATTATATTTAATATGAATATCATAGTCTGTTGGTATTGAAAACAATAACAATGTCGTTTATTCAATAACGGTGCATTTGATAAGACTATAACTGTTGTAATGGGACATTGACTTGAAACTAATAATAATAAGTTATCTCTCAAATGTCGACATAATATATGTAGAAAAATTGTGTCTCATAACATGGCAGTTGAAGGTCAATAGCGCGAAATGTATGTATGTAAGCGTGTAGATCAGATGTAGCTTCGAAGAACAATATAATAATCGGATAATAGTCTATATTCTATACGGCATAATTATAAATTAAAGTCGCTTTTCGTGTCTGTCTTTGAGACTACATTGCTCATTTAAACTACGCCATTATTTAGAGAATTTATCCGTGCGAACAGGGGACTTAAACATAACTGGCGAAATGTGGGTGTGCCTACTACAGGTACACCTCTGCTCAAACTTGCGGGGCATACAGGCGTGATGTTATGTGTTATCTGTGCGAAGCTGGGGCTGGTCGCGAGTTATTAATAAAAATTGGCCAGGTGCGAGTTGGACTCGCACACTAAGGGTTTCGTATACCACCGTACAATATTTTCTACGTTTCTTGTATGGGGCCCCCTTTAATTTTTTTAACTTTATTTTGTTTTTATCAACATAACATTGTTTCCCCGAAGGGTTGAGCAGAGGTGACTTAAAATATACTCACATTTCGCCAGTTATGTTTAAGTCCCATGTAATAGGGGGCGAGCCTAGTGCAGTGTAGGCCCAAAGTTAATCTGATTAACGATTAAAAATTAATGATTAAAAATCATAATCAAAAAATTTGATTATGATTAATTAATCGTAATCAAATTTTTTGATTATGATTTTTAATCATTAATTTTAATCGTTAATTTGATTATTTGATTAACTATTAACTACTCATTTATTTATTTAATTGTTCTCCCGATTTTTCTACCGATTTTAAGTTGGCAAACCTTTTCATGTATGCTTAAGGCAAGGTAGACCCTGCGAAGTAGGTATTTAACGCTACCAACCTACCCACGGAGCGAGCCGTGCGCTTACCTCGCCAGCGTGAACTTGCATGAACCCAAAATGTGTCACAGTTTAGGTAAGCGTGTGGTGTAGGCAGTAGGTCAACTCATTGGAACGAAGTTCTTTGACGCGGCTTGGCAGAAATCGTCACTAACGAAAAAGCGCGTTCATACTTTCTTCTTTGAAATTCACACTTTCACTCTCTCTCTCTCTCTCTATCAAGAGAGAAAAATTTCAAATTTTCCTTCATGGGTGTCGTTTTCAAGGTTTTCGAGGGTGCTGAAACCGATAGTAAAGTCAAAATGAAAATCCAAGATGGCGGCCGTGAAAATTTTCAAATTTTCCTTCATGGGTGTCGTTTTCAAGGTTTTCTAGGGTGCTGAAACCGATAGTAGTCAAAATGAAAATCCAAGATGGCGGCCGTGAAAATTTTCAAATTTTCCTTCATGGGTGTCATTTTCAAGGTTTTCGAGGGTGCTAAAGCCGATAGTAAAGTCAAAATGAAAATCCAAGATGGCGGCCGTGAAAATTTTCAAATTTTCCATCATGGGTGTCATTTTCAAGGTTTTCGAGGGTGCTAAAGCCGACAGTAGTCAAAATGAAAATCCAAGATGGCGGCCGTGAAAATTTTCAAATTTTCCTTCATGGGTGTCGTTTTCAAGGTTTTCGAGGGTGCTAAAGCTGATAGTAAAGTCAAAATGAAAATCCAAGATAGCGGCCGTGAACATTTTCATATTTTTCATCATAGGTGTCGTTTTCGTGGTTATCGAGGGTGCTGAAACCGATAGTAAAGTCAAAATGAAAATCCAAGATGGCGGCTGCGAAAATTTTCAAGTTTTTCATCATGGGTGTCGTTTTCAAGGTTTTCGAGGGTGCTGAAACCGGATAGTAAAGTCAAAATGAAAATTCAAGATGGCGGCTGTGAAAATTTTCAAGTTTTTCATCCTGGGTGTCGTTTTCAAGGTTTTCGAGGGTGCTGAAACCGATAGTAAAGTCAAAATGAAAATCCAAGATGGCGGCTGCGAAAATTTTCAAATTTTCTTTCATGGGTGTCGTTTTCAAGGTTTTCGAGGGTGCTGAAACCGATAGTAAAGTCAAAATGAAAATCCAAGATGGCGGCTGCGAAAATTTTCAAGTTTTTCATCATGGGTGTCGTTTTCAAGGTTTTCGAGGGTGCTAAAACCGATAGTAAAGTCAAAATGAAAGTCCAAGATGGCGGCTGCGAAAATTTTCAAGTTTTTCATCATGGGTGTCGTTTTCAAGGTTTTCGAGGGTGCTAAAACCGATAGTAAAGTCAAAATGAAAATCCAAGATGGCGGCTGCGAAAATTTTCAAGTTTTTCATCATGGGTGTCGTTTTCAAGGTTTTCGAGGGTGCTAAAACCGATAGTAAAGTCAAAATGAAAGTCCAAGATGGCGGCTGCGAAAATTTTCAAGTTTTTCATCATGGGTGTCGTTTTCAAGGTTTTCGAGGGTGCTAAAACCGATAGTAAAGTCAAAATGAAAATTCAAGATGGCGGCTGTGAAAATTTTCAAGTTTTTCATCATGGGTGTCGTTTTCAAGGTTTTCGAGGGTGCTGAAATCGATAGTAAAGTCAAAATGAAAATCCAAGATGGCGGCCGTGAAAATTTTCAAGTTTTTCATCATGGGTGTCGTTTTCAAGGTTTTCGAGGGTGCTGAAACCGATAGTAAAGTCAAAATGAAAATCCAAGATGGCGGCCGTGAACATTTTCAAATTTTTCATCATGGGTGTCGTTTTCGTGGTTATCGAGGGTGCTGAAATCGATAGTAAAGTCAAAATGAAAATCCAAGATGGCGGCCGTGAAAATTTTCAAATTTTTCATCATGGGTGTCGTTTTCGTGGTTATCGAGGGTGCTGAAACCGATAGTAATGTCAAAATGAAAATCCAAGATGGCGGCTGCGAAAATTTTTAAGTTTTTCATCATGGGTGTCGTTTTCATGGTTTTCGCGGGTGCTAGAGCCGATAGTAAAGTCAAAATGAAAATCCAAGATGGCGGCCGCGAAAATTTTCAAATTTTCCTTCATGGGTGTCGTTTTCAAGGTTTTCGAGGGTGCTGAAACCGATAGTACAGTCAAAATGAAAATCCAAGATGGCGGCTGTAAAACTTTTGTTTTTATTTAAAATCATGTAAGAGTCATCACGTAACAAGAATCTTTGGTCCTTTCGGAAGTCCCCGGAGGCACTCGGTTTTATAATGTTTTACTATTTGAATTTTATTTTCTTCTATAGCTTTCGCCAATCCTTGTTTTGATGCTATTATGGGACACTTAATTTCGACAATCGTATCATTTCCAATCAACCTATTAGGCATGGCCCCAATATAACACTGGGTTTCGTCAATAAATAATCCGTTATAAATAATAAATATCCAAAACTAATTTGTAAATATATAGGTACCTAATTTAAAATAAAACCCCACCATCAGCATCACCTTTGTACGTATTTTTCTGTTCCTTTTTTCTGGTCTATTTACATGTGTGTACGTAAACTGTTAAATAAATAAATAAAAATCATGTGCAGTCGGGAGACATCGTCAGTAACAAAGTTCATCTCACATATGATTTAATACAAAAACATAATTTTAATTTTACATTTTGACCTCACTGTCGACTTAAGTATCCTCGAAAACTAGAAAAACTACATCCATGACGAAAAATTAGAAAATTTCCGCAGCCGCCTTCTGGATTTTCATTTTGACTTTACTATCGGCTATAGCACCCTCGAAAATCATGGAAACGACACCCATGATGAAAAACTTGAAAATTTTTACAGCCGCCATCTTAAATTTTCATTATGACTACTATCGGCTTTAGCACCCTCGAAAACCTTGAAAACGACACCGATAATGAAAAATTTGAAAATGTTCACGGCCGCCATCTTGGATTTTCACTTTGACTTTACTGTCGGCTTTAGCACCCGCGAAAACCATGAAAACGACACCCATGATGAAAAACTTGAAAATTTTCACGGCCGCCATCTTGGATTTTCATTTTGACTTTACTGTCGGTTTCAGCACCCGCGAAAACCATGAAAACGACACCCATGATGAAAATCTTGAAAATTTTCACGGCCGCCATCTTGTATTTTCATTTTGACTTTCCTATCGGCTTTAGCACCCACGAAAACCATGAAAACGACACCCATGAAGAAAAACTTGAAAATTTTCACGGCCTCCATCATGGATTTTCATTTTGACTTTACTATCAGCTTCAGAACCTCCGAAAACCATGAAATTGTCACCCATGAAGAAAAATTTGAAAATTTTCACGGCCGCCATCTTGGATTTTCATTTTGACTTTACTATCGGCTTTAGCACCCGCGAAAACCATGAAAACGACACCCATAATGAAAAATTTGAAAATTTTCAGCCGCCATCTCATTTTGACTTTACTATCGGTTTCACCACCCTCGAAAACCTTGAAAAGGACACCCATGAAGGAAAATTTGAAAATTTTCACGGCCGCCATCTTGTATTTTCATTTTGACTACTATCGGTTTCAGCACCCTCGAAAACCTTGAAAAGGACACCCATGAAGGAAAATTTGAAAATTTTCACGGCCGCCATCTTGTATTTTCATTTTGACTTTCCTATCGGCTTTAGCACCTTCGAAAACCTTGAAAACGACACCCATGAAGGAAAATTTGAAAAATTTCACGGCCGCCATCTTGGATTTTCATTTTGACTTAACTATCGGTTTCAGCACCCTCGAAAACCTTGAAAATGACACCCATGATAAAATACTTGAAAATTTTCACAGCCGCCATCTTGAATTTTCATTTTGACTTTACTTTCGGCTTTAGCACCCTCGAAAACCTTGAAAACGACACCCTTGAATGAAATTTTGAAAATTTTCACGGCCGCCATCTTGGATTTTCATTTTGACTTTACTATCGGCTTTAGCACCCGCGAAAACCATGAAAACGATACCCATGATGAAAAACTTGAAAATTTTCACAGTCGCCATCTTGAATTTTCATTTTGACTTTACTATCGGCTTTAGCACCCTCGAAAACCTTGAAAACGACACCCATGAAGGAAAATTTGAAAATTTTCACGGCCGCCATCTTGAATTTTCATTTTGACTTTACTATCGGTTTCAGCACCCTCGAAAACCTTGAAAACGACACCCATGAAGGAAAATTTGAAATTTTTCTCTCTTGATAGAGAGAGAGAGAGAGTGAAAGTGTGAATTTCAAAGAAGAAAGTACGAACGCGCATTTTCGTTAGTGACGATTTCTGCCAAGCCGCGTCAAAGAACTTCGTTCCAATGAGTTGACCTACTGGCTACACGACACGCTTACCTATACTGTGACACATTTTGGGTTCATGCAAGTTCACGCTGGCGAGGTAAGCGCACGGCTCGCTCCGTGGGTAGGTTGGTAGCGTTAAATACCTACTTCGCAGGGTCTACCTCGCCTTAAGAACAATACACCAATGCCGTCCTCTGGCTCGGTAGAAAGAATGTTTTCTTTTGCAACCATGCTAAATAAACCTAGGTCACACAAATTATCTGACGACTTATTTGAAAAGTAGTTATGAAATGTAACTTGAACATCAAGAAATCAGAAATGTAAAGATCGGAGATTAGTTGATTGAAAATATTCTTCAAAATTAGAATTCCGTGTATTTGAAAGTTATAAATTATTTTTTTGTTCTTTGAATAATTAATAAAAATATTTTAATAAATGTGTCATTATTTTCCATCATTTCTTTTATATAGAATTAATAACATTGATGGATGTATTAGTTTACAATCAAGTTAATCAATTAATGATTAATGATTAACGTCAATAATCATAATTAAGATTATTTTTTAAATCATGATTATTCCAATCATGATTAATTTAATCTGATTAAAATTAATCAAATTAATTAATTGATTAAAAAATTAATTGATTAATGCCAACACTGGCCTACTGCCATCAACCGGGCACAAATCCAAACTCCGGGCTACTACTGAGAAATTCCAGATAGAAAAACCCAATATCATTTTGCCCGACCTGGGAATTGAACCCAGAGCCTCATGCTCAGCATGCGCTTGCGATCACTAGACCAATGAGGCAGTTTGTTTTTATTATTTGTTGTTCTAACGCCAATAGAAATACACAATCTGTGAAAATTTCAACTGTCTACCTATTACGGATCATGAGATACAGCCAACCGACAGACAGGCGGATGGCCGGACAGCGGAGGCTTAGTAATAGAGGGTTCCGTTTAGCACCTTTCGGGTACGGTACCCTAAAAACAGAGACCTATACCTACTGTGATTGGCTGCCTAGTAGGTAATGTTGGTCTAACTGTGGTTACAACTATTGCAAGTGTGTCTTCATTGCGAATGTGTGAATTCATTGAATCTTTTGGTTGGAAAAAAAGTGTTATTGGGTTTTGCCATTATGAATTCAAATTCTTAGTAATAGCCCGTTTTTAGCAATAGGCGCGCCCATTGCCTACACGGGACAACATAACTGGCGACATACTACTCACCTCTGCCTATCGCTACGAGGAATAGAAGCGTGATAAATGATAAATGATTTTATTTCTGTAAGTAGGTTTATACAAACACTTTTACACGTCAAACATTTTTTTTTTAAACTAGATGAGGCCGGCGTTTCCTATCTGACTACTCCGAGAAGAAAGGCCGAAACAAACTCAGAGGTCACAGTCTCTTTTAAAGTCCAGACATAATCTTGGTCAGATCATGTGAAGACCATGTAGGTTGGTGTCTGAAATGGTCTTTTGAGGAAAGAACCACACAGATTGAGTGGACCTGTCCAGTCAGTGCAAGCATCTGTCAGTAATCGTACAGCTCAACATAAAAGTTAAGGAGCTCAACGATTCGACGAACAATACCAAAGAAAGGACATTTGGGTAGGCCGCATAATTTACTCAAACTCGTGAAGTTATGTTAAATAACCCGAAGCTTTAGAATCAAACGCACTTACTCATAAGCTAGCAACAGCGCTACTTTAAACACCGAAGTCACGAGTGTTAAGGGGGAAGCGCCAGGTAGCCCGTGAAATTCAAACTTTCTTATGCTCTTTGCAATTTGCAGGTCAGTATTAAGTTGTATGTTGATTAAAGTATGATTCGCGACCGTAACAAATATGTATTTACAGATTTATAACCATCAAAATCAGTAATACAACTCCATAAGTTTGTATACTTAATCCTAATTGTCATGATTGCATGAAATAGTCATTCAATAGAATTACCTGGTCTTAAAGAGTTGTATTGATAACTTTAATTATTATAATTCTGTGAATACATACCTTTTTACGGTCGCGAATCATACTTTGATCAACATACAACCTTATACTGACTTTCAAATTGCAAAAAACGTATGAAAATTTGAATTTCCCGGGCTACCTGGCGCTTTCGCCTTAAGGAGAAATGGGTCTGAAACATAGATAAGAAGATGTTTTCACGTATTTCGGCTGCACACAAAATCAATATTTGTCCTCGAAAACTACAAAATTTTGCCTTATTATTTTTCATGATTATAAAAAAATGAAAATTTTCTTTAGTTATGATGAGTGCCAAAACACGACACAACTTGGCTTGATAAAAAAAAATCGTAAAGTTTCCCCAAAATTAGCTTAGCTTTTTTATGAGATAAAACTGTTTTATTCGACTGTTCAATAAAATTTCGTCTACACGTTCACAATTAAAGACATAAGGGGATTATTGGTTTATTTTAATGTAACAGAGCATATAGAATTTTATATGCTCCAAATTCCGTTACGATACCATTTTATGCTTTATTCCAGAAATCCCCACTAGGCTGAGTTTATTTAACTAGTGGGGATTTCTGAAAAAAAAAATAACAATCCCCACTGGTGGGGATTTGTCGGTGGGGATTTCTGGAATAAATCCATTTTATGCTTCGTATCGACACGAACTAAAGTATTAATAATAGCACAAGCCGTGGTACGCCGAGCAAAACCTTGCGATAGTGCGTTCAGAGGCTATTAACTCATTAATTAAGAGAAAAAAAACTACATCTAAAAGCACATTATTAATGTTCGATATCCTATCATCATTGCACATTCATAATTGTTTTTATGTGTTATAAATACATTTACAGCTCTATGGAATAGCTCCATTTAGTCAGCCAGTAAGTACTTTCATCACGTTTTTTTTTTTTTCGTTTTGTATATAATTCGTAAAATTCATGCTTGTTCCAAATTCAAAATGTTTTTATTCACTCAGTGACTAAAAAGTGTTTTATTCACTGTTAACGACGAATCAAATGCCCTTTTGTGAGTGGCATTGGTAAAAAAAAAAATATATCCCGCCAATTTTAGTTAGGTTCTTTTCTATCTGTTATCGTGGTTATTTTATATCATTGGAAAATCTATTAACGTAATTATAATAAAAATGAGTTCTTCCAGTAACGAAAATGAGACACTGACTACGGAATCATTACGTTATAAAACAGCAATTATAGTAGATAATTTGTTGTATATATTTAATTACTTTGTTCTCTTATCACCGTTTGTGTAATAAAATGTGATAAATATAAAGATAAAACATTTATTCAGTGCACACAAAAGACATAGCAAAACACACAAAAGCACAATTAAATGATGATAACAAACTAAATGAAATACTATACTACTATTTATTTTCTCGCAGTCAGTGGTAACAAGTAGAGTACACAACTCGTGAAAAAAAAATCATCTCGGTCCTTGTATCCCTCGCTCCGCTCAGGATTCTAATCTAGAATCCTTCGCTGCTCTCGGGATCCAACTTAATCCCTCGAATGAAATTCCCTTTTTTTCACTTGTTGTATCTATTCAAATCAATTTGTAAAAAATTACTAAAATTATTGATTGCATGCATCTTTTGCTAAAGGTGACGACACTAATGGATAGATAATTTAAAAATGTAAATAATTCACGTTTTATTTTATTTCAAAAGATCCCTTTTCTTTTTTTATTCAAATAATTCCATAAGTTGCGTGAATTCTATGATATATGGGCGTGCGGAGGGAGCGGGACAGAGCGGGTCAGAGCGGCGGGACAGAGAAGGACCGAAAGATCAAGATCATACGGTCGGGGAAGCGCCTTAACCAGTCAGCCACGTAGGAGATAAGTTTACAGAAGGCGCCGATGATCTAGCCTCCACGAGTGGCAAATTGGCGATAGTTTAGTGTCCATTCCACTCTTATCAAGTTACTTTTGCACACCAAGTGCCACTCCTGTAAACGATTTTTAAAATGATTATGTAGAGGGAATGATGATCATCGATTCAATATGACAGCACTCATGCTATATCTGTCATGCGATTTCGTAGTTATCAGAAATAATTAAGACAAAGAAGACTTTTGGAGCCACCTTAATATACTGCATTACATAGAAGGTATTTTTTTCATTAAGTATTTCTGGGGGAATAAAGTCTCCCAAAGCCCCTTGATCATTGACCAGGAAAAATATGCTCTAAGCATGCCACAAAACCATAGTAAAAAAGTAGGTACTCTTTCACACAACTACTACGTAACACGCGAACGTATTATATACAGTGTGAGTCTTTATAATCTGCACATATCGAAATGAGGGAATCTATGCTTAATTTTATCGACGGAAAAAATTTAAAAAAAAATCTAAATATTTATTAATATTTTTTATGGATTTTTAAAAAAAATTGTTTGCTTTTGTGACCCCAGTGTATACAAAACTGTGTAACTTTTAAACTAAACGATTTATCACGATGAAACAAACTCCATAATGTTTGGAAGTAATTAGGTGTCGTCATAAAATAAAAATTATGGAAAAAAAATAGCCATAATCAAATATAAACATTTTTTTTGGCAAAAATCTGATTTTTTTTCATTAATTTTTACAAAAATTGTAAAATTTCTCAATAACATGCCCCCATCACCTTCTTTTTTTATAACTTTAAGTTATTCTTCATTGTATTAGGAACCTAACGGTAAAAATTGCATGTTTTTAACTCAACCCCAACATTTTTTATCAACTGTCAAAGAAAGGCCCAACGCATAGCTACGCACATTGTTTAGCAGGTAGATAAACTTTTTTTTGTTAACTTTGTTGTGAATGCGCGCGGGTCGTTTCAAAGATGGCACTCCGAACGCGGAATCGTATTGTTCTCATAAGGGTGGTTTGTTTGGGATGATAATTAATGCAAAAGAGTTCAATTGAAACCCATTTATTATTAAATACAAAATTTAATGCATCAGGTTCTCAAAATGTCCACCTCGTTGTTGTAAACACAAAGCCGCGCGAATTAGAATTTGGTGTGTCGCTCTCCTTATCATTTCGGGATCATTGCGAATATCATTCGCACAGTTTATTATGCGGTCACGCAAATCGGCCTCACTGTTGATGGGGGTACTGTAGACGCGTTGCTTCATGGTCCCCCATAGGAAATAATCAAGGGGCGTCAAATCGGGTGAACGCGCAGGCCACCCTACAGGTCCTTGCCGGCCGATCCATTTGTCATGATAATTTTCGTTTAAAAATCTTCTTACATTTGTAGCGTAATGGGCAGGACATCCGTCCATCTGAAGAAACATCCTTTGACGCACAGCCAGTGGGACATCTTCCAATAACTGAGGCATATCATCTCTCAATAGACTTAAAAATCTTTCACCAGTCAACGTTCTCGGCAATATGACTGGTCCAATCAACATGTTATCGATAAGACCAGCCCAAACATTTATCGAAAATCTTACTTGGAAAGTAGATGACCGTTTCAGTTTCGGGTTTTCACCTGCGCGGCACCATCTGTGTAAATTTCGACAGTTAGTAATACCGTCTCTAGTGAATGTCGCTTCGTCCATCCATAGTATTTTTCTTGGAAAGTTTGGGTTTGCTCTGGTTTTTCTTTGAATCCATGTGGACATCACACACCTTGGACGCCAGTCTACGTCTTCATGTAGATGTTGCACCCTTTGATAGTGATAAGGATGCAATCCTTCTTTCTTTAAAATACGCCACACTGATTTTTGGGATATTCCGTGACGAAGAGCCAGTCGTCTAGTACTTATGGATGGATCAGCAAACAAATCACTTAATACTGCTTGTTCAGTAGCCGCATCAATAATTACTTGAGGTGGCTCGCGACGATCTCTACTTGATCCAAGTCCAGTGATCGACAACCTTCTGTGAACTTCCTGGAAGTTTCGGGCAGATGGCACTGGTTGCCTGTTAGGATACGCAGCTATGTAAGCCGCGCGCGCAGCTCTGGCACTTCCTTGTCCCACTCCATAATAAAAATGTATGTCGGCGATGTGTGCCGGGGAAAATTCACTTAAACGCGGCATCATGTAGCAGCGAACGAAAGTTATGAAAGTCCAGCGAACGAAAGTACCGAAACACATGTAGCAGCGGCGAATAATTCGGAGCGACTGCCAGTCTGACATCTGTCATAATTCAAGTTCCTTTGGCTGGCCCTACCTCCCCGACCTGCGCACATTCAAAAGAAAGTTTATCTACCTGCTAAACAATAGCTATGCGTTGGGCCTTTCTTTGACAGTTGATAAAAAATGTTGGGGTTGAGTTAAAAACATGCAATTTTTACCGTTAGGTTCCTAATACAATGAAGAATAACTTAAAGTTATAAAAAAAGAAGGTGATGGGGCATGTTATTGAGAAATTTTACAATTTTTGTAAAAATTAATGAAAAAAAATCAGATTTTTGCCAAACAAAAATGTTTATTTTTAAATGTGGCTATTTTTTTTCCATAATTTTTATTTTATGACGACACCTAATTACTTCCAAACATTATAGAGTTTGTTTCATCGTGATAAATCGTTTAGTTTAAAAGTTACACAGTTTTGTATACACTGGGGTCACAAAAGCAAACAATTTTTTTTAAAAATCCATAAAAAATATAAATAAATATTTAGATTTTTTTTAACATTTTTTCCGTCGATAAAATTAAGCATAGATTCCCTCATTTCGATATGTGCACATTATAAAGACTCACACTGTATAGGTACGGGTTACGTATTGGACTTATGGACTGTGAATCATCATGATTTCAAATCTATTTGTGTAGTAAATTAGGTTATCATTAATTATAAAATTAATATAACATAACATAGGTACCCAATACGGGTTAAGGCTAGTTGGTGACCAGCGCTTGAGCTGCGCCATTCGCAAACCAACGCCACGGAAATGTGTATGCGTAAGAGGTGGCACGCAGTAATAAATGCGCGCCTCTGTAGGACAACGTACGGTCGTGAGATCGGGCGAACTTAATGATGAGGCCCGCTAGGCATGGTGGGCTGATACCAGTCGGGGGTGCGGTGAATGTACAAGTATCTCCCGGGCCCCGACTCATGATACTGGAAGGAACAGCGGGGTTTTAGTCGGTAGGAGTCCGACACAACCCTCCGTTCTTCCCAGACGGAGAGTATCCTCGAAAAAAAAACGATGCGTATGCGTAGCGAGGGATGTGTGTGAAATTAACTAATAACTAGAGATCGGATAATCGGATGCATATTTACCTAAAGTTAATTTTTGCCTAAGAAATTATGTGAGCGGCTTCTTTTTTTTTCTTAATATAAATCCCGGGATTCCAGAAAGTCCGAGAACTCACAACTAATTAGATACATGGTATAGAAACGACTTCTTAAACATGTGGTATACTATTTTAAAAACTGGGTATTTTAAAAATACCCAGACACCGGGATTACATAACTATTCTTACGCTTGAAATTCATTTTTAACCCCCGATGCAAATATATGTGTATGTAGAGTGTAAGAGGAAGGGTAGCGTGTCGATTCTATAGTCAAAAGTACCATATGTAACCTCGCCACATTGGAACGCATCACACTGACGTCACGCAAAATCCTGCATCGCGCAATCAGAGTTTACCGCACGACTAGCATATATACAACATCCCGACATCAACCGTCGGGCAGTAAGCCCACCAAACACAACACCCGTCTGGTCGGAGGATCCTCTCTTTTCTATGATGAGTGAACTTTACACCCTGTTCCTCATGCCTCTATACTGGTGACCCCGAACATGAACGTCAGCGCAGCCTTCGTGCAACACACTACAGCGTGACGTGATCATCATCGCTTTTGTCAAGCTTTACACCCTGTTTCTCATGCCTCTATAGTACTAAATTATCAATTCCTGAATCGCAAAATTTTTACGATCGATACAAAAGTGCATTCCATATTAGCCAACACCTCAACTTTAGGTAAATATGCATCCGAATATCCGATCTCTGCGAATAACATAGCTATGTTATTACAGCCTAACAAAATTTAGTCTCATTTAGACACTATATCAAACTGCCTAGCCTTTTCCTAATTATATTGGGGTCGGATTCCAGTAGACACTAAACAAAGTGTACTTTTAAACAGAGTTAATCTCTTAAGGGGTCATTGTACTCATCATTGTGAACAACTTTTACTATGGGACCAAATCTGAAATCGCGAAAAAATCCAGCTTTTCCCTACATTTATGTTCGTATAACTCGTCAAAATATACGGAACACATTACTTTTTTTTTCGCGAATACGGGGTTGGTCCCATAGTAAAGTTGATACAATGATGAGTACAATGACCCCTTAACAGATTAACATTGTTTAAAATTACAACTTGTATAGGAATTACACTTCGAATTCACGGCGAATTTTAGGCTAACTGCATTGCTTTAAAACTATTTTCTTTTTTTCATTGATCGTGTAGGGTAGTAACAGGAGAGTATGTTAAAATGTGTACCGCGAAAAGTTCACCCCTGCGTGTACTTTTTTCTTTAAGAAAACACGTAATTTCAATTTTATTTGATGGAAAAAAATATTAACAGATATGTTTATTTGTCGAAGAGATTAGGTACCTATTACAAGTAGGTCAGAAAATTAAACATTTACGTTCACAGAAATTTCGAGAAAAATAAAATTACGATTTTTTTTTAAATGTAGGTACCTACTTCAAACAAAAATATTAAATGCAGTTTTTTTATCCGACTGCCCCAAAAGGAGAGTAATGTTTTTTTAGAATATGTACTTGTACTTATTTACATTTTATCGAAAGTTTCGTGAACGAAAATGTTTTTCTGAAAAAATATATTGGTTTTACTACATATTGTAACCAAAATTTTCCTGTTAACTATTCTGCTTCAATATTTGTCCTGGAAAATGTTTATTTTTTATTATTATTTGAAGAGCTAAATTCAAGAACACGATTCAAGAAAAAAATCACTGTTAAAATTTAGTGCAGGGTTCAAACCTAATTTCCCCAACCTTTCATTCGCTTCTGCCCGCGCTTCATTCGCGTGGAAGTCGTCGTTACACCATAAACCACATTTCTATAAAACTCCCTCGGCCCGTCCCACCACCGCATCGCATCGCCCGCACAATAGCGAAGAAAGAAAAAGTCAGAAAGAACGCGAAGCGATAACGAAGTAATAACGTCGTTTTCGCTTAGCGTTCTTTCTGACTTTTTTTCTTTTTGCTTGGCTCCTAACGGCTATTTAACATCACGCTATGACCCATAGCGTGATGTTAAATAGCCGTAATAGTTAAATAAACCCTTCCTCAAGAAAAGGTCTTTCAAATGCAAATAAGATTTTTTCAAATCCGACTGGTATCTAGTTCCACAGATTAGCATATTTAAACAAACTCTTCAGCTTTATTATTAGTAGGTATATAAATAAATAGTTAGATAATATAGATTGTAAATGCATTAATCTAAACAAATCCTAAATCTAGGAAATGAGAACGCGAATCGAGTAATCTAGCTCGCGGTGTAACACAATCGCACCCACATATATTCTGCCTTCGATATTTGGCCACAAAATCCTTTTGTTGATCTACTTCGAACATATTATTACCTACTATATCATAATTTAACATTGATACTCGTACACTGTGTTTACAATATGGGTACCTATACTACCTACATAATAATACATGCAACGATAATAATAAGAGTGAGCTCTACAAATACTAGAGAGGTTGAGGAGCGCGTAGTTTAATAAGCTGAGAAACGTTCAATTATGATATGAAACAACATGAGTAAGCTATGTAGGAAGCCGAGTTTCAACAGCATGACATACAGACGTGCTAGTTTTAGCATCGACAACACGCTACACTCCCCACACATTCGGAGTCACAAGTCGCAGCGACTTAGCGAGGGGTTGGGATCTGCGAAATACGCAATTTTCATATCGCGCTCAAAAGGAATTTGTCGACTAAACGCGATGAAGTTTCGACTCCATCGCTGAAATGCGCGATTTTGCTATCGCTTCCAAACGCAGAGAGCTGCCAAAACGCGATGCAGCATTTATGAAGTCGCAAAATCGCTGTTGCTAAAAGTAGGGCCCTGGGCCCTGATCGCACATGTTTAAGCAGAAAGGAAATTTTCAAAATCCTTAAACAAGGAAATGGTAACAATATAATGTAGCTGTATTACCTGCATTTCCAGCAGCAGTTTGGTACAAGTCTCCGTACTATTACATTGTTCAGTGCCGGTGTGAACTACTGTCACAGCCCTCAGTCTGTACGGGAATGACCTCAGAGCACTCTTGTCCACATTACTGGGATCCCATTGAGATCTACTTACTAATTGCAAAGGGTTTTCAACTGGAGGCAGCACATTTTCTGAAAAAGGCATTCGTCATGAATTTAGTAATTAACAATTTTTGAAGAGTAGTAGATATTTAGATAACAAACACTAGATATATTTTTTTTAAATACAGTTTTTTAACATAGCTTACAATGTTAAGGGCACACGGCGCTTTTCTTTTACGCGTCGTCAACGCGCCTAGTGCGCGTATTAAAAACGTCATGTGCATATGACAGGCCTTAGTATGATTGACAACAATAAGTTAAAAAAAAAACAGTAATAACTATCAACTCCGTCATGACGCAAATGCAAGTAAGTATATAATGTAGGATAAGCATTAATTTATTAATTATTAATATAGGATAAGCATTTTGCTTCTTTTTATTTTTATCAAAATCATAAATTATTAGACTCCAATGTATAGATTGTAGCAAAAAAAAAGCCTAATGCATTAAGTCCGCCTTTGTGCTGTTTTAGTTTTGTGTAAAGCATTAAATAAATTAAGTTCAAAACACTAACCAGAATCATTCTGTAACACAAGGAGATATATTCCAATAATGACTCCAGAAATCAAAATTATGAGCAGTAAGCTAACAATAACGGTGGTCACTGTGTTCCGGTCTGACACAGCCTGGGGAAACCGGTGTAACAGCGGTGTGTTCTCTTCCGGTCTTTCCACATTTTCTTCTTCAGCATGATGTGTGTTGTGCCGAGTTTCATGCTCTGTAACACACTTGTCCACATTGGCAACAGTTTCACAATCAAACTCTTTCAAATCCATAGACATAGTTAAATTCGAATCGCACAATATTCACATATCTGACAATGAGATGAACTGACTAAAGTGCTAACTGATAAGCCACACTTCCCATTGTTCAGACTATCATCAACCACTGACAGGAAGTATAAATTCTCCTTAACAGATAAGTAAAAAATAAATCAATTACTGTTTAAACAATAAAGTGGTAACTCCACCATGATAATTGTTATCTTCTTGAATGAACTACAATATTTGGATATCTAATAATAATTATAAATATACATCCACTCAGAGGGATTAACCATGAAATGGATATGATGTCTGGTTATTACATGTTTAAGTATCTATAACTGGTCTGTTGTGATATCATATCACTCTAAAGTATCATATTTGCTATGCCTATTACACTGAACGTTTATTTAACTACTAGTAGATTGCATCAAAACAAGGATGATAAGTCAGATTTTAATATTTTTTTTGAATCTGGGGGTTTTATAATTTCCTGTTTTAATATTTGTACCTTGAAACAATATATTTCTGGATTCAGGTTTATGAGTTAAACAAAGAATTATGAAGTTGTTCTGTTAAAAAGTAATGAACTTACCAACAGAATATATTGGCTGCATCATAGAAACTGGAACTTATTGTAAAATGAATAAGCATTACGACGTGACCAACGATTTGAAATATCGATCAATAATGAGGAACATGAGGATGAGGAAAATGTAAAAGTGATAAAGTTCAGGAAAACAAAAATGTTTTTATTTTAATTTAGTTGTCAAAGACGAATGTCATTATGTCAAAGACTTTTGACGTTTTTTGTGATAGTGATTACAAATTAGAAACTTAATAGTCGATTATTACTTTTACCCCTTCATGAAAGATCAATTTAAAGCTTAGAGAATTTAAACGCTCTAAGATTTAAAAATATAAAAACAAAATATTTAAACAAATCGCACCTTTAAAGACAAACCGTTACTAAACGAAATTTTTCAAGAATTGAGTTACTAATGCCATCTTTCTAAATTACGTAAATTATATGATGAATAAAATAAAATTGCGTAAAATATCCATCATTATGACCTCAAAAGATTGCTCAAAGCACCATGATCTTAAATTCTTTTGCGAAAAAGCCGTGCATATTTTTTATTTAAGCTCCTGTGTAAAATTTTATATTTTCGTTTAGTAACGGTTTGTCTTTAAAGGTGCGAAATATTATTAAAATAGTTACATTAATTAATTGATAGGAGAAGAACAAAGTATAAAAATACTGTAGAACTCCAGATACCTTCACTTACCATAACTATTTAGCCATCAAAAGCGAACAAGACAGCACTGACTTCAGCTCTGTATTACAGCTTGGCGATAAAGTCGTGAAAATAATGGAGGCGCCACTATCGCGCATGTTGTAATCCTGTATAGCAGTATAGTACGACGACGACGAAAACGGTTTTGAATCTTAGTTTTTTTTTGACAGTTAAAGTGAATATTGGCGGGTTTTATGAAAAAAAGAAAAGCTCTGAAACGCTTGTTCATCCACTGCCTTGAACGATAACATTTGCAGTTATTTGTTTTAATGAATTAAAAATAAAATTATTAGGTATTTCCAAATAACTTGATGTCAACTAATCCCACAATATGTGAGACAATGTTATGTTTTACAAGATCCCAGATCACCTTATAGTACCCAGTCCCCAAATCTCCTTATAGTACTAATAGATTTACTTTAAAAAATACTATACTCAGTTATTTTTGTTCAGTGATTTATGCAATATTAACAAAAAGTCTCAAAATTATACGAACGCACTACATTCCGAATGTGTTTTGTAAACATAAACCCAAATTCGTGAATGTTCATTTTAATAATTGTTCGAAAGGTTTATACTAGATATTGCACCTTGAAATACACACATTACATCTGATTACATGTATATAATATAATTTTACCTGTCATTTCAGCGGTTGTTTTATATAAAGCGGATAAAATTTGTCCAGCCTCGAGTTTCGCCAAACATCTCACGTACACTTTATAAATTATCGCTCTTGCGGAGCTGTGGACAAAAGATCTGTCTGTGGAGAACACAATGGGTCACCAGTATCACCACAATAACGCAAGCAAATAAAAATAAACACGAGAAACAGTCACCCATTACAAGAAATGACAGAATATGTACCTTACTCGACGAGACAGAACGAGTGTTGCCAATTATTAAATATTTCAGTTCCGTTTCAGGACTTTCTTGCCAAACTGTAAATATGCATCTGATCCGAACTGGGCGGCCCATTTGTTCGTTGATATTAGCCAAGGAGAGCGGGGTGAGGCCTTTGTCCACTGCGACCATATCTCGATGCATCCCCACGTCGGCTTCTAGGAAATATTCCCTGAGACTACGACGTATCTCGCGATTGTGGAGGGCGATATTATTATAAGTTACTTTGACATATCTCGGGATCCTAGGGTCCCCGACCTTTGGAAGGCATACGAGGGGCCGAAGCCAACTCGCAGAGGCCCGTTAGATGCTTTTAATGAAATGAGGCACCAACCGACGATTATTCCTGTACGCACTATGCAAGTGCACCCAGTGACAACCCCCGGTTGATGTAGGATTATTACAGGAAGGAAACAAATATATTAGATTATGTGTTTGGATGGCTAAAGTGGACTGGTTACCTAGGACTATGGAAAGACTATGGCCTCTGCCTGACCAATGTTTTATATAAAATTCACAGATAAACTGTCAGGTGACTTGCAAACTCAATAATGGGCCCCCGAAAACGGTCGCCAGCACTTCTGACGTAGCGACAAGCGGGCAAGATATCCTGGGGTGCTTGATGAGTGGAGAGGCATTCCACGACTATCAGGGCAATCCCAGAGCCCGGAAGATGGTCAAGATACCTATCAGCACTTACTGGAATACTTCCTTCCTGCAAGCATGCTTGCTCTTGCGAATCTCCACTCAAACCGGCCAATAAAGGCAAGAATGAGGTGAGTGCTCTAGTCCTTGTTAGTGTTCACTGCAGCTGGTCAAGAGATGAGGAACAAGACTTCTCCCGGGAGATAGGGTTCGTAGGGTCGCTACTGCCCAACAGCTCGCCGCATGCTGCCATGAGGGTTTCTGTATCTCTGTTGGTCTGGCTCCTCATCCTAGACCTCTTCCAGTAAAGGAAACTCTACCTTTACAGACCTAGAGTTCGGAGCGTGCAAGTCCCACCACGGCATCAACGATAAAGTATTAATAAAATAAAAATACAATTACCAGATTACATAAATAATATAAACATAAATAAGCGCTCTTCTTCATCTCTCCTATTAGGCTGTGCCCGACATTTTTTTGTTAAATTAAAGCCTACGAAATGTTTTACCAACATTATGGAATACAATAAAGAATTGAGAACTTTAGCGCGTCGACTACAATCGCCTATGTGAGAACGACAGCTGACGATGACGCATCTATGGCACTTTGCGTTCGTTGACATTGCCATTTCATGTGGTTTGATTTGAGTTGATTGCTTGCTTGCTTGAGAATAATTCATTACACCCTGTCCTGTATCAAGGCAATAATGATGCAGGTTCGACCTCTCAAGTAATTTGTTTCGCCAATGAAAAGACTGACGAACGGCGCTAATGACATGCCAATGAGGGGTTCAATCGAGCTACCCATCGGTCGAGTGCAAAGTTGAATTGACCACTGCTTGACAGAAACTTCTCTAGTCGATTTTTGGTTCATAAATAGTCTGTATTTTCACGTTTGACTTTTCTGTTTAGGATTTTTTTATCTGTTGCTTTTACTACGGCTACGGCGATACAAGGCGATACGGTGACTTCGTTTCCTTTTATTGATTTTAATAGGCCAGAAAATAAAACTATTGTGCATTCCGCATTTAATATTTAGAAACTAAACTGTTTCTACTACTTGTTGACCGGAGGGCCCCTAGTTATAGGAATTATGAGAGTCCAAACAAAAATCAAGTGACTCTCTGTCAAGTTGGTCAGGTTTGCTAGAATTTGAAGAAACGCCGTGCTTGTGAACTTCTACTGCGTTTGATCTAAGTACATTAGAAAGCACGATTGATTATGACGATCGATTTCAGTGTTCTTCACGTGAACTTAATAGATGAACTTAACTTTTCGCATCTACACGCCTGAGACGACTATCAAGAGATCGTCGGCTTTTAAAAGTCACACCTTTCAAATAACTAGTGCAGTTGTTCATTAGTTGCTGTGAGGAAGCCCTGCTATTTGTGACTGTAAGTACCAAAATAAGCTGCTATTCATACTTCAAGAGATACTATCATTAAAAGTGAGGCAAACAGTGTGTTTGAGAAGTGAAGTATTTGTTGATGACTGTAATAATATTATTGTCTTGGCTTCATAGTGAATAAGTAATGTGCTCAGCTTGCTATTTCCAACAACAGGCTTTTTAGTCTGTGTTTATTTTAAAAGCTTGCCTACTTCTAAAAGCACAGGGGTTTATATTCCATCCCTTTCACACAAACAATTTTTCTTTCTAATCTATGTTGGGCTTACTATTGAATGAAAAAATCAGAAAATTGTATTTGAAATTAATATGAAGTACCGTAGAATGGTCCTACTTTGCTCCAATATTTGCTCCAAAAAAATACTCAGATGTACCTATTAATTTAAAGCATAACATCTTATCTAACATATTTTTAAAGTTAAATCAACATAATTAAGTATTTCATAATATATTTAAAACTATGAATAAAGTGCAAAGTTACCCATGGTCATAAGCAATCTCCATTGTGGAAGCTTTTTGAGCAAAGTTATACTTTCCTTATTCCGTGATATTACGCTTTACCTTTATTGCTAGTATCAATGGTCGAAAAATTAAAATAAACCGTGTGAAATTTAAAGAAATAATATTATATTCTTAAATTTAGTTACAAAATCACTTTGTTTCATTGGTTTTTTTATATTCTTCATTCATTTATAATTGGAGCATAATTAACCATATAGGAGCAAAGTAGGAACATTTTATGGTACCTACTAAAAAGTGGAAACAATAAATTTATCACTATTATCTTAAAATTTTAGAGAGTTTGACTAAGTGAAAATACTTGAGATGCAAACTATTTTAAAAATACACTATTGAGATAAGCAGAAACAAGTAAATGCCATCTTGAATCTCAATATACCCAAGTACCTACTCCTTTTGGTTTGTCAACATTCACACGTCTTGCCATACATGCCTATAATGATCTGCTTGCAAGCATTGCATTCCCATTACTAAGAAAAATGTTGGTTGTTTTGTTTTATATTTGTGTCAATATTATTATGCATGCATTTATTTGATAGTTACTTAAGTGTGATTGCTTAGCAAATGTTATCTTGATGTATTTTGCAATATGCGAGTTTGTGTAAGTTTTCAATTAAGTTTTTTTGTTAAAATTTTAAGTGGTCTATAATTTTTTTCATCATGTTTTAAGGTAGTAATTACAAGTCTCAAAAAAACAACATACGAAATCAGAAGAAAAAATATAGCATTACATACTTACTTTTTCATGGTTTATTCCTTTTATTGGCTGGCTTTTGAATACCTATCCACTCAATCCACTCCATAAGCGAAATACTACAACAATAAAACACTTATTTTCTTCTACAAAATATTATGATATTTCCAGTATTGTAGAAGCATTCAATGATACGAGAATTCTATGACAGTTCCGATGAAGATGATATGGAAAATCAGTATCAAATAGATCCAGAATGCTTGGTTCTGACTCGGCCTGACTGCGACATGCATAACCGGTGCTGTGGTGGTAAAGCCTGGTGTATCAGGGTGAGCAACATTTATGTTTTAAACTTGCAATACTTGTAGTCATGAAAAATTAAAGCAATGGGTATGTAAGATTTCTTGATGAATCCTGTCAAACATATTATATAATTTTTATGTTTGCAGGATATTTGTGGCATCATATGTGCCGTGCTAACATGGCTACTGATACTGTATGCAGAGTTTGTTGTCATGATGGTGATGCTACTGCCTGGTCTATCCACATACCCAATCTACAGCTACATCAACATATTCATCTTCCAAAGCCTGGCATTCCTTGCATTTGCATCACACCTTAGGACCATGTTCACAGATCCAGTAAGTACTAAATGTAATGTATTCAAATTCAAAGTATTTTATTTCACATAAGCCTACATGGGTTCTTATGAAATGTCAGAAGCTAGGTGCACGGTTCCAATTGGTTGTTTCCTATGGAAAAGAACCAGCAAGAAACTCCACGGTTACTCTTTTAAAAATAATTGGCTTTTACAATGTTTTCAAATTACAGTGTTGTTAAGCATGGGAGGACAGTGTAGGCCTGTCAACAAGTACCAGGTACTTAACAAAATAGAAAATGGTCTACAAATCTACAGTCTATTAATAAGCCTACAATGTTCTTACATTCACAAGATATAAAAGAATCTATTTACAAGACGGGACTATACAATGTAAAATAATTAAAAGATTATATCATGGAAGCATGTAAAAAAACAATAAAATAAATTAAATGAAAGTAATTTGGGAGCAGTTAATAGATGTTTAAATAAATATTTTTGCTGTTAATGAGGTACCAGGGAAGCCACATGGAATTAGCGCCAAACTTCCCTATATTCAACATAGTCTTTAATCTTATAATATGCTTTTTTCACAAGGACACGTTTGATGTGGGTTTTGAACTTTCCATCGCTAAATTCTGTAACCGACTTTGGCAACTTGTTATAAAAGCGTATACCATTTATAAGACATGACTTGCTTAATTCAGTTAATCTAAATTTGGGTATCACAATTTCATGTTTCCTACGTGTATTTATATTATGAAATCGCTTCTTATTTTGAAAAGTCCTAAGTTTTTGCGAACATATAAAATACTTTCTGAGACATAAAGAGAAGGCAGAGTTAGTATATCAATTTCTTTGAATTTTTTTCTAAGGGACTCACGAGGATCCATTTTATAGATCGCGCGGATTGCCCTCTTTTGTAAAATGAAAACTGAATCTACGTCAGCTGCCGATCCCCACAGCAGAACGACATATGATATAACCTAGCTGAGGCTATATCAGTCAACTGCCTTATTTTTCGTACTGCATGCTGAACTTAATCTACCTGAAATAACTCTAATGTGGGCGCCCCATTGCAATTTAGAATCTAAATCTATTGTAAGATGCCTTTACTTACAGATTATGCTGAGGAAAACAATATGCTACCTCATTATAAACTTTTCTCTCAGACAATACACTTGCCACAGACTGATTATCAAATCATTGTTGATTGTTACTTTTGTATGGATGTTTAATAAACATTGATTAATGCAATTAAACATAATTTTCTTTGTTTCTACATTAAATCTAAAACTGTTTGTTTTTGTTGATAAAATTAGAGTGGTTCTATAGCTGTGTTATGAATTATGATTAATGTTTTTATAGGGTGCTGTTCCAAAGGGGAATGCCACAAAGGAAATGATCAAGCAGATGAGTTTCCGCGAGGGTCAAGTGATATTCAAGTGCACTAAGTGCTGCAGCATCAAGCCAGAACGGGCCCATCATTGCTCAGTGTGTCAACGCTGCATCCGCAAGATGGACCACCATTGTCCATGGGTTAACAACTGTGTTGGCGAGAATAATCAAAAGTATTTTGTTTTGTTTACTGTAAGTAACTAATAATTTTATTCAATCATTTCTATGCTAGGTTAGGACTGATTCATCCAATAAACCAATTTTTAGTTAATGATGAGATACATTCAAAACATGTGCTTTATTATTATTACCACACAAGTGCGGTTCGCCAATCGGAAATCAATAGCTTTACGCGTAGCATTCATCAACCTTTATCAACTCTAATCAAATCAAATTCTATAAATCTTGCTTCCGAAGAAATTTTGTTACATCATTATAATGATAACTGCATTTTTTTCATATTAGTCTGACATTTGTATATACTTCAATGATAAATTTTTGAATGACTAAAAAAAGTATGACAATAAACTATGAATTAAGTTACAAAAACAAAACTCGAGGTGTCTTATTCAACCTATTCTACTTATTCTCTCGCAATCTCTTTGTACATTGTATTTATTAACATAACATTACATCACGCCTGTAATCCCCGAAAGGTATGTAGGTGTACCTAGAGTCCACCCACATTTCGTCAGTTATGTCTAAGTCCCATGTAACAGGGGGCGAGCCTATTGCCAACAACCGGGCACAAATCTAGACTCCGGGCTTAAATTCCTGATGGAAAAATAAATTTGTTGTTTATGTTTATACTACAGTTCTACATAGCGGCAATATCTATCCACGCGGTGGGCTTGGCCGTGTACCAGTTCGTGACGTGCATCCGCCACGAGTGGCGCGACTGTAGCGCGTACTCTCCGCCCGCCACCGTCGTCTTACTACTGTTCCTCATCGCCGAAGCGTTGCTATTCGCCATTTTCACCGCCGTCATGCTTGGCACTCAGCTACACGCTATATGGAACGATGAAACCGTGAGTATTAATTATTTAAATCGGTATCGATTGGCTCTATTCATGTAACTCGTTAAGACGTCCGGCAATTTATTTTTTATTTTAACGCTTGTTTTAAACGGTAAACTTAGAATATACAACTACGTTAAATCGATTTAAACGTTTTGCAGGGTATCGAGCAGCTCAAGAAGGAGCAAGCGCGATGGGTTCGGAAGTCTCGATGGAAGAGCATACAGTCGGTGTTCGGCAGGTTCTCTATACTTTGGTTCTCGCCCTTCACTCAGCCATCGCCCAAGACGAAATTGGAAAGCTACCTGTACAGTGTTTAGACATGGTATTGTAGGATCACCACATACATCCAAAGTTTCACTGTGACATGCATCTATGCTCACGTCTCGATGTATTATCATTTATAATCGTTGTAGCAGTCATGTTATAATATCAATCTAAATGTCCTGACCAAGTGTCACCGTGTGCAGTGGTGTTACCCATATAACGTTGGTTGCTTTCGACGCCGACATTTCTAGCAATTCTTAATAATATAATCGAGTCACCTTGCCTCACTATGATTGACTGACTGACAACGGAATTTGTAGAGTGTATAGATAGTTAGGAACCAAACGCCTGCATTTACTAATTTAATTGTTAAAAATATTTAACACAAATGTCTGATTATGTGTGTGAAATTATTCTGAAATAGTTAAGTAATAATAGCAACTGAGTAATAAATATTTAAAGAGAGAATCGTACGGTTTAGGGATATTTCCCGCAGTAGTTGAGGCATTTCACGTTACGATCATATACGTGTCTGTCAAACGATACGCTGGCATCTGTCTCGTACGGAACCATTCTTAAATATACCATTAAATTGTAGGCCTCGATGTTGTACTAAATTTTTGAATAAATAATAATATTGTTTATCAAGATCATCATAGATCTCTTAATTATAATAATGGTATTAAGTTCTTGTGCTATGATAAAAGTTCAAATCACAAATTATTATTAATTAAATTAACATACGTTTATCTATGCAATAAAATTAATTAATGCTTTATCTTTCATAGATATTTGCTTTCAGAGTGTAAATCTTGTAACAAAGTTACTATACGAGTTAGGTCTAATTTAGGGCCAATGACATGTGAGATCTCTCTAAACTCGCCAGTGATGAGTCATTCAAACGAACGTTGGTTTTGCATGATATCAGGTATTTGCCTGAACTAACAAGTCTCACGATGTTGAGAACTGGTCACTGTTGATTCCATATAAAGTTTTCAAATAAACTATTGTTATTGCTTAATCATGATTAGTATTAATTTAAAATTGAATTGATTGTGATTGTATTTATTTCGTTGTAATTATTGCATTCATTATTTTTGTTATGGGAATGTGGAGTAATGTGTTTATTTCTTAAGGATAGGTCAAGTAACGACCGCGGGAACAAACAACTCGATGGTTATACACATATTTTAGTTCTTGGTTTTAATGGAAAATTAAATAAAAGTAAACAGTAGGTTGCAACACAGTTGTGATATCTTAAGTCTAATTTAACTATCATCCTTAAGTAAAGAATATCAACGCGCTGGAAAGAGAGCAATAGCCTGATTGTATTATCAATCAGATATACTTACATAACTTGTTATAACTATTGATAGGTCAGTGTGACGTGTAAATTATTTGAACAAACGCTTATCCTTTTGATACGTTTGTTGTGATTACATATTTTCTTAAATCGAATGTAGTTAGAATCAGATGTTTTATTAGCAATATACAGACCATTGATAGGAATTATATTGATTCTGATGACTGCATAATAATTTAGATATACCTAAGTGTCCATTGGTGGTTCATGTGTTGACGAACGATTACCTTTGCAATATTTAAGTGCTGTATAAATGTATTATTTGTTGTTAATTACTATGTGTTAACTAAGACATTTATTTTTGGGAAACAAATCTCTGATGGCTTTAAAATTATTTAAACTTCGACGTAACGCTCTAGAGCCGACAATAAATGTCTGAATTAAATATTTTGTATAATCGCGCTGATAAACATTATGATCATCATCATCATTATCATCCTTGGTCTACCTGCTGCTGAGTATAGGCCTCCTCTTTACTGCTATGCAATTATTCTCGCCCGCGGTTCTTAGCCGAGTCGTTTGTCTATCTGGCTGCTTGGTTGCCATCCATCGGCTACCTTTCTGTATCATCCATTAAAAGCTCAGTTTAACCAATCATCACCACATCGTTCAATTTGAACGATCTTGAATATCAAAAGGTCGCATATTCATATAAGAGCAAATGCCACCTGCCGGAGCTGCATATGACGCGTTGATAATATCATATCAAATAATTAAATGCTGTTACGTAAGTTAGAGGTCTTTTAGAGCAATAATGAGGCGGGCGCTGAGCGTGCGCGCGTACTCTATAACGATAAAAACGGACGTTAAGACAAGGGACTAACTATTAAATTCCAAAGTATCTAAGGAGGGAGCGGCTCGTCAGCGAAGCGCGCGCGCTTTCGCGTCAAAAAAAAAAATGAACGCAACCTCAGAATGGATACTATAGATAACGAGCAGTTTTTGCAAAGGATTTTTGGTGGTTATACGTGCTCTTGTCAAAGGCTGCCCGAACGCGATTAGCACACGTTGAAATCGTGTCATAGGAACACGCTCTAAAGCTAAACATTATATATACTACTATTTACTAGGTATTTAAGTATGGTTGCTCCGAATGACTACTCAGATGCATTTGGCGTCTTGCAAATAACCCATTTTACGATAGGTCAGGAATAAACGACACCTCTTTTGATTCGCAAGATCGTTCCTCATAAAAGCTCGCGATAATGGGTTGCTTAATAACATAATGTTTGCATGGCGCTCATCCCAGAATGTATCATCATAATATTCGAATGGAATATTGTTGATACTTTTGTGCAAATATATATCGTTGCGATTGAATTTTGTTTGTGTTGACTACAGCCTATCACATTTAAAACCTTCATTCTATCACTAATTAGCGACTGCAACATTTAATTATCTATACATATAATAAAATCGTAGCGAAGTCAAAACTGTACATTGAATATTTTTGAAAAAAAGTAATTGCCACGAGGTCTGAGAAAGATTCTAATGCCGAAAATATAGTAATTAGAATTTTTGTCTGTCTGTTTTTCTGTTTGTCTGAATGTATGTTCCAGCATCACGCATATACTACCGGATAGATTCTGTTCAAATTTTGCATAGATATTCCTTATAAGTCTGATCAGTCTATAAATTATCACACTATTTGCTGTTGTTCGTATTCTTCTATAGTTTATCACAAATTGTAAAAAAACAAGCCAAAAAGTTAGAATATTGCAGATGGTTACAGATTTAACCTTTTAAATGATAATCATCACGCTATACCTTTATGGAGCTAAGCAGTCAATCATGACGTATACATGGTGGATTTTTGAGATGGGGCAAAAAGTGCAGGTACCTTACCCGTTGTCGCTACAAGAAAACGGTCTTAGAAGACTGTCCTTAACTTTTTGAAATATTTTGATCTGCAAGTCAGCAAGAAAATGGACAATTTTCACAAAAACTTGTTCTGATAATAAAAATTCTATCGTATCAACTGAGGTTTGAGTACTAGAAAAGTGGGCTGAGTGGGGAAAGAATATAGCAGATAGTTACAGATTTAACCTTTTAAAAGATTATCATACCTTAATGAAGCTAAGCAGTCAATCATGTGAAATATATAAGAATGGCTATTTAGTCAACTTTCAACAAAGCAAATAGCTTAGCAGTTCGGCGACTGCCTTGCAAACCTAAGTTCGATTCCCAACAGTTGATAATATAATTATATTTTGTGCTTATTTTTTACCTTTTGTAATCCTATTGTGAAGTATTATATGATAGTTCGTAGAACGTACACAGAAAAACCTTAAGTCCTCTTCTGTCATCTATGGTTATGATAAAAATAAATATGTATTGTTAGGTGACTGTTAATGGAAATCTCATATTTACTACTGCTATATTATTTTAGTGATAGCCGTTCGTCAGGAATAATCTGTAAGAATGCGTGTATCAGTGTTGCGACATTAGGTAGTATTTGCAGGAATGAAATTTATTAATTCACTAATAACGAAAAACTTCGCAAGCCATGGGAAATTGCTACTAAAGGCTGCGGGTGTCGACCTCAAGACGAGCTGCTTCTCTCACGGACAATTATAGGTACGTCGCGTCGCTTGCTTCCGCGTCACGAATCCTGACTCTCTTTACGTTTTGGCTGCTGAGACCAAAACTACAAACGAGGGAAACACATATACAGGGAAATTTTATAAAAATGTGGCTGTTATTTTAGTATACTGTGGTGTCTTACGACTTCCACGCGAACGAACTCGCGGGCAGAAGCTATTTATAAATACATAATTATAAGTATCATGGTGGTGAAGAAATCAGTCATTATAAAACTTTTGTCACCATTACTTAAATCGTATTTCTTAATCAAACTTTTTTCTTACGTCATTGCGTTAGTAATTTAAAAGACCCGTTATTTTAGCTACTTACATATTTCGTATTCGAAAATATTTTAGGAATGTAAGTTGTACTCTCCATATTTGATAAAACCAAAATAATGAAATCTATGAGTAATGCAGTTTGTAGCAATAAAAAATAATCTAATATAATTATATTTTTTTAAATTATTCTATATTTTAACCACTTAAGGTATAGTGAGATGTTACAAAATGATGCACTGCCCATAGACATAACGTACGAACAGTACGTTTATTAGTGATGATTTGAATTAAAGAAAGGTGAAATCGTAACTCGTGGCACGCCGCATAAACAGCAGCCTTCACAGAGCGATCGGTTCTGACATTGTGTCTTATTTTTCAAAACGTTAACACTAATTCGTGGTACGCTGTAGAATATTTTTGTTGAAAGGCTAGAGTAGCTCGTAATTTAATATTTCTTGTATGATGATAACACTGTCGAGTCACCAGACTTGTGCAAGTACGCAGGCAGCTATGGACGGGCTGAGGTTAGCAATAGCAAAAGGCTTGTGTGGATATCCATTGGTAGGATGAAATGATTGATGATTTGTAAATTTCAAAAATATCGCCGAATAAGGCCGAAAGATTTAAACTAACAGATTACATATAGGTCCATATAGATCGTACTTCGACAGGTTCAAAGAATTAGCATTAAATAGTTATAACTATTTTCATATTAATGTTCCCAGTTGTATCTATTTATAGTTGTGCTGTGTGATTAGGTGATTACTTATTGAACAAATAATTTAGCTTTTTAGTATTTAATATCACTCTTAATGCGACACTACTTAAATCAAACAAATGAACTTTAAGTGAAATTCTTTAAACCCCAATGTCTTATTGTTTTGTAATGTTTTAAGCAAAGATTCGTGTACCTACTCGTAATACTTAATTATTATGTGATCTTTAAATGACACCAATACTTAACATAACTTACGGCTGCGAATTTGATATAAGTGTAATAGAGAGTCAAAATATCTTCCATGATATTACGATATTTAAGTAAAATATTGATATAATTATCTGGTTGTTAGTAAAGTTTAACTCATGTGTAACAGAATATACAAATTTTCAACGATGTGCCTCTATGAAAACTAACTCTCTTATCAAAGTGAAATAGATATGCATTATTTTGATAGTAGTACTGTTCGTAGTTGGTTCACTAGTATGTTAGATCGAAGCATCTGTGAAACTTTACCACATTTATCCACTATTTAATGTTGACATGTAATATACCATACTCAGCTACATTGTACAGGCCCTTGCACCACATACATACCGTGTTGTTTAGATTTTTACTACTAATAAGACATTTGGTGTTGCACGGGTTGTGTTGTAAATGTAACTAGAGCTAATTATTATATTGATCATGTTGTCATAACGCCGTCGACCACTTGTCCAGTATTATATTATTTATTGTTTCTAACTGTAGTCCATAGAGTAAGCACGGTGCAAGATGGCCTAAGTATTTGTTTATAATGACTCGTTGCTTTTATATCATTAAGCTATTTTTACACTATGCATAAAAAAAACATGATATATTTTTTCGATCGTATTAATGATATTTACGTAGGAACAAGTAGGGTACATTTTGTTTTGTATATACCTATGAGGTTTTGAGTTATACGGACAGCTTGTTGTGTGTGGTGATGTGTTGTTCACACGGCTTGTGTCGTGTGGTCAGTGCGTCATCCTTGATCCGTGAGTCACGCGCCTTGGCTGGCCGCGCTGTACAATACAATAGCTTTCAAAATGAGCCCCATTTCTTGACACCAAGGCGCTGTCTCGTCTGCACTAAGTTTTGATCTGCAACCCATAGTTTGGTAAAATAATATGTAGTGATCAACATCTTATGTTGTCGCTACTTAAGTCGACTCTACGCTGCTTTTTTCAATCTTATATGTTTAGGATACTATGACCCTGGCGAATAACTACTGTCTGTCAAGTGCTCGTTAGTTTTTTATTAATTTTTGGTCTTTTTCTGCTTTTGTACACAAATAACCCTGGTAGTTATATGTATAACATTGGTAATTTTGCAACTGAACAGTTACAAAATTACCTGTGTTGTATAATAACAAATTAACAGTTCTCAATCGACCTTGCCTAGACCAATATTATGAAATTATGGATACTCAAATTCAAAATAAAAAAGGTCCGAAAAGCTACATTTTAAGAGCGCTTAATATGCGTGAATCCAATTTATGCACGGCAATATGTTTCCAATATTAAAGCGTGTGTTTCAACCGTTGTAATAGTCACTCTGCGTTATCTAATTTGACTGTGACTCATGTTACGTAACTGTGGACTGTGTTATATAATTGTCAAGGATGTACAACATCTAGAATTAAAGTAAAAAAGCAACTATTAGCTACATAATAATTTCGAGAATGACACGACTTGTTAAGCCGACATCACGAATCCGCAGAAAGCGCTCAATGATTTGATATATATACTTAATATCTAGAATGTTATCGTGCAAGTAGCTGTTGAATCTCACTGTAGACTAGTATGAACACTACGACCAAGACATGTATTGTTGATCGCTGCATTTGGGTCTACACTTTTAAACACGCATGAGGAAAGACGTAGAGTAGAACCGACTAGTACCTGGTAAATATTGCCACTGCCTTTAGTAAAACGAAAGTTTATTTTGCAATAATCTTCAGTCATTGTTGTAATAATGAAGATACCTATTTAAAATGTTTCGAAATAAGTAACAATATTTTGCTAAAAGACATAATGTAATGCATCATGATATTCAATATAGAACATTAGTAATTTAATTGCTAATCACAGACATTCTAAATATTATGTAGAACTAAATTAATAAACCATTTTGAAATATCCTAGTGTCCTAAATGTCATTTTGTCTATAATTATAATAAGTTTTCGAGGGAATTTATTTTCATTAAAGATAACATGTGGGATGAGACGTGCTTTATTTTTCAAATCCCGAATTATCATCCCTTTGGCTTTGGTCAAGTACTAATACTAACACTATAAAGGTACTTACATCAAAATAGCAATCGTTAGCAAGACGCACGTGTTCAAGTACAGTTGCGTATGAAAAGATGTTAGCGTATATGAGCACTCATGCAGTGGCCAGGCCCAGCAGTGTGCGGGCGGCGCTAGCGTCGGCAGTAGGTGTGTTACAACAACCCGCGAAGGGAAAGTATTGTGTTGCGGAACCGTGCGCGTCACGCCCCGCCTGCTACACTTCTCGGATTTTAGCATGAGCTGCTCGGCCCCCAAGGTGATCGACTGTGGCCGCCCGTTGTCGAAACCACACCGGTCTCATTCAATACGCTATTACAGCGACCTACCCGTCTGCCATTGCGCAATTAACACCGTTCGGGGGATCTGTTCATAATTCATTGGCATCGCTAGTCATCATAGTACGTAATGTTTATTTTTTACTGTCTTTTTAGTTTAACTGTTGTGTAGACACTGTGCGGTTGTTCCAGATGCGGATAGTATTCTGTACGATATGTGTTTTGGCGACAGTGGCGCTCTCTGTGTGCCGTCCTTACGACCCGGAAGACGACGGTTTAAAGGATGTGCTGCCATCTAGCGGGCAGTTCGAGGCATTCTATCCGCGAGAGGCGCACGGCGTGCCGAACGGCTCGTCGCGGCCCGCACATGGCCACGGTAGTTTCTATAAGCACCGCAACCCGGCGCTAGTCGACGTGAAGAATGCAGCCGCGTATGGTTTTCGCTTCGACGGCATGAGGAGATTCAATTTTGATGACGAGTGAAGGGTTTGTAACATTGTATGTAACATCATTGTTTTTTTTGTTAAAACCCTTTTAAAATTATAATTATCTCCACTGTTTTTGAAAACCGAAATGTCAAAATTAGTATTTTTTTTTAATAAAGCTTTTTATTTGTATTTCAAGTTTGTTGTTTAATTAATTGCTCCACTTTCATCATCTCACAATAGTTGTGAGAAAATGAAAACCATATAATAAAATATGCTCGTTTCGTTAAGTTGCCTACGTCAGGCAGTCGAGCAGTCATAACCCGTAGTTAGGTAAGTACCTATTGGCTACTCAGGCGCAGCTCTGGATCATCCGCCATTGCATTACAGGTAAAAACGGGAATTTACGGCCAGGAATCACGGGTATGACAATTTTATATATAAAAAAAAATTGGCGCAACGTACATAGTGCAGTACCTACGTATGTCAAGCGATATAATGATCAAATGCATAGCTATATGCTTTGGCCTTTTTAAAGGCCTTGTTTTCTTATTCTGACCGAAAATCATTATTCTGTTCTTGAAAATCTTCATTGTTTAGTTTGAAAGTTGAATGAAAAATTTATTTTAATTTCAAATATTGCTTTTTTTTTGGTGATGTAAATATAAAGATTCCTGAAATCTTTCTAAACCAACGAAAATCCTACCTCTGTACTTACTTGCTTGTGATTGTATTTTGTTTAATTTAAGTTTAAATAATAATTGTCTTTTCGTGTAATGAAACGAGAATAAGGACATGAGGATGTTACCTAATCTTAACTTTCTAAAGGCTGAGTTTTAATAGAAAATATATAACTCCTATTTTGTTAGGTATTTAATAATTTTTAGAAAGTAAAGTTGAAAATGCCAAATTCCTTGGAATTATTAATTTTCGTTCCCAGCTTCCGGGAATCCCGAAACCCTACCTAGGTAACCACCACCTACTTTAATGTCTCACGATTCCTATTGTTCGTATTACTTTGAAGGAAGTGATGATCTAAACTTAATTATATACATATTTTTTTTAATTTTAAGAACAAGATTTTTGTTAGTAAAAAAATTTTGCTTGAAAAACGTAAAATAAACACGCTACAACGGCCAGCTCGTGAAGGATTTGAACCTCCGTCTACCTCATAATGGGCGTTCTGATGACCACTGAACTAACGAGCCTTACAGGAAACTGCGAAATAGGCTTTCCTATGCAGAAAAACTGCGTAATACGTTGAAAATTAAAATCTAGAATCATTCAATTACAGTCTAGATTTCAACGTAGGCCTTTGATTCAGTCTACTGTAGAGGTTTATGGCTTAAAAAACTATGGAGATGACTTGTAACTTAAACAAGTTAGAGGTTTTACTTTTCAGTGTTAGGTAACTAGTACTGAAAAGTCAGTCAAAGTTTTTATTTGTTAAACATAGGTGTAAAAATAGGTGTTATAAATAAAATAGGTAGGCACACTGATCTCTATGTTTTGCCGTTAACGGCGTACAAATATCAGATACGAAATTTTTACAATTTAACAGAATTTTTGTTAAAATTTAATAACAAGTAAAATCAAAGCTAAATTATATACTAAAACAAAGTTAATAATATTGCAAACAAAATGTATTTCGAACATATAAAAAGTGAAACGTGTGCGGTCGGGGGACCCCCGACCCGTCAGAAACGAAGTTCCTTCTCACGTCTGATTTATAACAAAAACAAAATTTTCACTGCCGCCATCTTGCATTTACGTTTTGACCTCACTATCGATGTTAGCACCCCCGAAAACTATGAAAACGACACCCATGACGAAAAATTTCAAAATTTTCACAGCCGTCTTCTTGGATTTTCAATTTGACTTCACTATCGGCTTTAGCACCCTCAAATACCGTGAAAACGTTATCCATGATAAAAAAATTTCGCAGGCGCCATCTTGGATTTTCATTTTGACCAAATTCACAAAGTGTGAATTCGAAAGAAGAAAGTAACATGGAGGGGGCATAACGCGTATGGTAGCTTATATTATGTATGAACGCTTTCTTTACAGTCATGACGATTTTTACCAGCCAACTCCCACCGCAAGCCGCGTTAAAGAACATCGTTCCAATAAAATGTACCTACCTAAGTAAGTAATCATTTTAGCAGGAGTTGTCGGTTACAAGATGATCAGATGATCTATCAAACAATTCGGAATGTTACTAATTTGTAGACTATCTGTCTTTTTAACCGACTTCAAAAAGGAAGAGGTTCTCAATTCGGATGTTTTGTAAGTTCGGGCATAACTCCGTCATTTATAGACGGATTTGCAAAATAATTTTTTGTCTGAAAGGGTATCTCTCGAGGTGGTTCCATTGTCATCAAGTCAGAATCTGATGAGCGGATCCCATGGAAATCGAGGGAAACCCTCAAATTTTATAGGTAGGCATATAGCGATTTGGGTATTTTTTATAGTACTTATTCGTGCAATTGCTCTCGAAAGCACCATTTGGTGAAGTGGAACTAATGATGATGACAACAGATGACCACCGAAACCACTCAATACCTAATAAAATAAGTATTTCACGGGTTGGGATTCGATTACTTTAATGTGGTTGATAAGCAGTTTATGCTCACTACAATGCATATGCTGACTAAAAAGTGAACAATAAAAAACTTTTTACAAAAATAAAAAAACAACTGACTTCCAATAAAAACACTTCAAAGTAAAAAAATACTTTAATTTCGGAAGTCGGTAGCAAATAACTAAAATACAGATCCAAAGGCATCGACTTCCGAAACTAAAGTTATTTTTCACTTTGTAGCGTTTTTTTTGGAAGTCGGTTGTTTCTTTTTGTAAAAAGTTTTTTATTTCTTCGCTATCATCTCAGCCTGAAATCACCCACGGCTAGGTAAAGCCAGTACCTACATGGCTCCTCGTTTTGTACGTGTTTCACCCAGGTGTTTACTGTCACTTGGTCGATGTCGTCAGCCCAACGAGCTCTATCGGATGCTCCGCGTTTCTTTCACCCGAAGTTGGCGACTATTTTGTTATAATCATCCATCGTTTTAAGTCGTCGCTCTGCAGCGGCTTAGCCGTGGGGCTAAGCTACGGACTCGTAGGTACTTACCTTCGCTGTGTATGGTAATGTAGGCTCCCGCCTGCCTGTGTATGGTAATGGCCTAGTGGATGATCCCTCATCCACTAGGCCGCCACTCACGGCCACACTACGCACAAAACAAATGAAACGCGGCAAACCTCGTAAGTAAGTGTAACGCGACTTCGTAAGACACCACAATTTAAACTAAAATAACAGTCACATTTTTACAAAACTTCTCTGTATACTACGTTTGTAGTTTGGGTCTAAGCAGCCAAAATATACAGAGTCAGGAATGGTGACGCGGGAGCAAGCGACGTTGTCCATGTGAGAAGCAGCTCGTCTTGAGGTCGCTCGTCTTGACCCGCAGCCTTCAGTAGCAATTGCAAATTGAATAAATGAACGCCTGCGTTCCTGCATAGTACTACAATACTTAATGGCACAACACTGATATCATTTAGAAGTTTAAATCTGTAACTATCTGCTATATTCGTTCCATATTCAGCCCAGTGAAGTAATGAAATAATTCGACGGTTGTCATACATTGGTATATTGTGTTCTCTCTCATCTCAGTCTCATTTCTTACCAAATGTATGGGAAGCTTATTTTGCGATTTCTGGCTTTTCTAGTACCTTCTCAAACCTCAGTTGGTCAAATAGATATTTTTGATCCTTATATGAAACAAGATAGATTGGCATCAAAAAAGTTTTTGTGAAAATGGCCCATTTTCTTGCTGACTATACATTTTTTTCAAAATCTGTGAATGCAGATCAAAATGTTTCAAAAGGGTAAGGACAGCTATCTTAACCGTTGTCCTAAGCTAAGACCGTTTTCTTGTAGCGACAACGGTTAAGATAGCTGTCCTTATTGCCCCATCTCAATAACCCACCCTGTGTTTGTCATGATTGACTGCTTAGTCCATAAAAATACAGCGTGATAATAATGATTTAAAAGATTAAATCTGTAAATATCTGCAATATTCTAACCTTTTGGCTGTCTTTTTACAATTTGCGGCAAACTATAGAAGAATACGAACAAATTCAAACTCAAACTCAGAGCATTTATTTATACCTAAGTACTAAATTATAAACAGGTAAAATTTGTTTGTATGTAGAGGGTAATCCTTCTTTTTGCAATTGATAGCCCAATTCGTGAGGAAAGTTACCTATAGGCTATTTAACATCACGCTATGGCCCTTCGGAGCCAAGCAAAATGAATAAAAGTCAGAAAGAACGCTAAGCGAAAACGAAGTAAGAGCGCGGGCGGGCGATGCGATGTGACGGGGTGGGTCGAGGGGACAAAAAATTTCACGCGGACGAAGTCGCGGGCAGAAGCTATTTCAAATAAACCAATTACAGGCACTTTTGAATTGTCAAGGGGTCGGTCAGTCAGAAAGATGAAGCTAGTTACCCATTCCAAAGCGTAGTAGGTACCTATGAAGAAGAACGGGCAAGAAACTCCACGGACACTCTTTTCCGGCAATCGCATAGTCAACCAGGTGCAAGATCACCCTCTAACGCGTTGCGGGTTGGCACGAACTTACAACCCGTGCTTCCCCGCGATTTCAAATTAAGCAATAAAAACGAGTGCATGTGGCCTCTCAGGCGATGATTAGTATTGGTTATCTGTTCTTAAGCTTTTATGCATAAGTCGCGACAAAGTTACTTTATTATCATCTGTCATGAATGGTGAAAAGAAAAATCTAACATAGATATTAATTATTTACTTAGAAGAGGTGCTAAAATTTTTGAGATATTTCCTTTTTTTGTTAAATAATAGGGCGGCAAACCTTACCTATTGGCCTGGGGCGCCAATTATTAAAATACGCCACAGCTCGACAGCCTTCCGTCTCCATCGTCAGACCCTTGATGATAGAAATACCCCAGCTAGGTTTAGCGTTCTCTTCAAGATGAATGAAATAAGCATAAACCTCTATTATGTTGTAGTGTCATCAGAACTACATATTTATGCCAACTTTCAACAGAATTGGGTCACAAGTGAACAGTTGGTGAGAAATCAATCAACCCCTATTTTTCTACCCTTAGGGGCGATTTTATTTTTCAGTTTTATATAGGACCAACTTTGAGGCATACCTATTTACCCTTTCCAACAAAAAAGTCGTTAAAATCGGACTACTCTGTAAAAAGTTATGCGTGGTCATACCAAAATTAAAAAAAAACCGGCCAAGTGCGTGTTGGATCACGCACACTGAAGAGTTCCGTAGTTAGGATGAGTTTATCCCAAGAACAAACTTAACATTATAATTGAAAAACATGTTCTCTCATTCTCTCCAACTGCAAATGTAAGTTGGTCCACTATTACTCGTTAAATTGTAAAGCCTACTTAGTTGTGATAGCTTTTCTTTTAACTTCGTTGTATACCTATACTACTACCGTGAATTTTTTCATATAGGTATCCAAAACTAACCGTTTAGCTGGCAGGGGGAGGGGACAGAGTTACCGTGTCCCCGATACAGGCAACTGAAGGAACACGGGTGGGTTTTAGTCAGTAAAAGTCTGACACGCCCTCCCACTCCGCCCAGAGCGGGAGAAGTCATTTGATGATTTCCCATCTAAAAAAAAGGGGGAAGGGACACTTGACTCTAATAAACTTACTACGCACTTTAAAGCTTAATATTTCAGAAACGGATCCCTTAATCGAAAAATTGTTTCGACAAACCCGCAATATTTTTGAAAGATCTATCCAACAACACACCACACCATGGGGTAGACAAGAAAAAAACCATTAAGTACCACTTTTACGTATATAGGAGGTACCCTAAAAATATTTTTTTTCATGATTTTATTTTAACACTTTGTAGGTGTGATTAATATGTACGAGTATATCCATACCAAATTATAGCTTTCTAGTACTAAGAGTCTCTGAGCTAAGCTGCGGACAGACGGACATGACGAAACTGTAAGGGTTCCTTTGTTAACTCTGGGACCCTAAAAATATAAATAAATAATTTGGCACCAGGGAAATTTTATTATTTCAATTAAACCAATACATAATATTTACATAATATATAAGCTAACAGACTTAAAATAATAATTATAATATGTACAAATGTAAAAAAATATATATATTTATATAATTATAGAGCATCAAAAAATTCGTCCGCATCGCTGTCAATCCGAAAAGTGCCCAAAAGGCTGGCAGCATTGCCACGCTGAATGGCAATGCTGATTCTTTGGGCTAAGAATAGGCCAGCCCTTTGGTCACGTGAAGAGTCGACCAACCGCTTGGAGATGTCTCGGAAAACCAAGTGGGCACTCGGACCCCATGGCCCTAGTGTTTCAACCCCAAACGGCTCGAACATATAACTCCCAAAAAGATCGGAATATTTTCGCCGTTTGAGGTTTTCCGCACCTGCAGCAGCCGCCCCAGCACAGCCCGCCGTACTAGGAAGATGGGATGGCGCAAGGGTGTCGACACATGTTGCATCCCACACCAAAGGCCTGCCTAACTTCCAAGGCATTATGGTCATTCCGTCTGGTCTCTTGCCATCGTCGCGTGCCAAGCCGTTGGGTTCTAAAACAGCTGGCACCCCGGCGGTGACAAGAGCACGACGGATAATGTCATTAATGCTGGCGTGCCGTGCTATCCGGCCTGCGCTCTTACTACAAGACAGGCCATGATGTCCGAGGCAGTCAACGGCTTCACCGCACTGGCAGCGATGTGGAGCCCCGCAAGGAGCGCCCAGACGCAGACAGGTAGCGAGCCGGAAGGTGGAGTCACCCAGCAAAGTGCCTATGTTGGGTGACGGTAGTGCTTGAAGCCAGAGGCCCGACTCCCATTCACTCACAGCCAGCAGGCGGGCACGCTCAGCAGTATTGGCACCAGGCACGTATACAGAGGGGGGGATAGTTGGGATTTATCCCCCCCCCGAAATCTGACTGAAAAAAAAAAGTTTTAAGCCATCTGTTTATTTATTCGCTTGCGTGTTCTTTAATTATAGTATAGTACAGTGAAAATTATAGTACAGTGATTACAGCGATTTTCACACAGTTCACATGGTTGTTTCAATGTTTGTCCCCCCCGAACCAAAAGTCTGGATACGTGCCTGTTTGGCACGTCGAGTTGAGAACCTCCTCCTTTTTTTCATCGGTTAAAAACGTTGAGGTTATCATATTAGACTCCACTGCTTTTACGGCGGGAACAAGTGCGCTTTGCACTTGCGCGGGGAACCTGGCCGCCAGGAGCGTCCGGGGCTCACATCATTGGCTGGCTAAATTAATTACAAGCCTGAATATTGATTTATGACCATCGCTGCTGTTCTTGTTTATAGATACCCAGTTTGTAGTGTGTAGACATTATGGCGATGTGACTGAGCAAAGGGTTGTTAATAAATAATCAGACTCTAGGTATAGATCGAGTATAGGGAAAGCAGTCCAAATCCGATCGACTATGGACACCCATAGTCGATTGGATTTGGGCTGCTTTGCCGCTTTGCTGCTTTTGGACATACACGCGTTTGACAAACTTATAATTATGTATCTACATGTCTACAATTACTCTACGTACTAAGTCGTTCCATATAAAATACTGGTATTAGCTGCATTTGGTTAGACTGGAAGGAAACCGACTCCAACGTAATTGGGTAAAGGCTAGGCTAGGCCCCATGTCGATGATGAAGTACCTACAACCTAACACCAATTTGATTCATTGTTCGGTTGGTTCTGGTTTTTGATAGGCCAATCCGCCCATCGTATGAATCCTAATCTTGTGTTCACTGTTTCGGCCCGATATTTCAATTGACTTCCTGTCTTAAATCGGTTCAATTATTTACTTAACTAGGAGTTTATGAGCGTTACGTGTTTTTTTGACAATCATAGTGTCACTTTGTTGACTTCACCCATTTATGATTTCACGCTCGGTGTAGCAAGGCAAGTGAAGGCAGATCAAGGGGAGCTTCACAGAGTGTTCGAGGTGACTTGATAATGAACACGTCCCGACGATTCGACACGAATGTCAGCCTCATCCTTCCTTGCCATTACGCGGTCAACAGACCGCGAGCGCCGCCCTCTTATACGTAGGTATACAAAACGCTGTTTGAGGAGTCGGTGAGACCTATAGAAATATAAAAAACAGATCTATGGTGATACCGAACGACCGTCTTTTGTCAAAATGCTCACACACGCGCGAATGGTAAAGAGGTAAGAGGTTTTGGTTGTTTTCACTTAACGTGAAATTCTATTTGCATGGATTACAACAACTGCACAACTTCAACCGTCTGATTATTGGGGCATCTTTAATTGGACTCATTTTTACCTATCCACCTAATCCAGATAGTTAGGCACTTTAAAACGTAAATAAGGATTTAATTTGGCGTCTCTTCACTGTTGACTGAATTCAATAAGGATCATCCATAAATCGACGTTAATGGATGAGTAGGAGCTCTTTCAACGCCTGGCCAACCCTACGTTAAATTAACAGTCTGTGTACTTATTATAGCTTAGTAGATAATTTAAAACAAAGAAAGTATAGGCGCTACGTTAGATACGCCTCACTTTAAAAACTCTATGTCAAAACACTTAGCCGCCTTCAGAAAAAAGTGTGAAATTATCTTAAGTGGCCAGTATCTAAGAAAGCCCTTTTTAAAATCAGGCTAATATAACGGTACGTTCTAAGTAAAGATAGAAGTGTAGATAAGTTAATAAGATTATTATTATACCTCATGTTGAGGTCGGAGACCGGCTTTTAAGGACGGAATGTTTCTGAAACCGTGTATAAAAAACGAGTGGTCCCCTGGGATCGGTCATTCCGCGGCCGGAGTGGGTGCACGCATCTTCGTTCCCAAAATAACAATTTTTTTTTTGTGTTTAGCTCTTTAATTCTTTGTTCGACTTGAACCAGTAGTTTAGAATCCAATCTCGGAGGGGGTGAACGTTGGGCTCCTTCTGTCGTCCAGTTAGCACGTCTCGACAAGTGCCATGTATCCGGATACAGTCAGAGTGGTGAGTCAAGAAGTTTTTCCTTTTATCCACTTACGATATTTTGTACCGCTTTAATAGTGCTCATTATTTTTAATTATTCGATACTGTTACAGCTATGAGTTTGGAAGTATTCTTTTAAATTAACTTCAAATTTGTGAAATAAATAAGGTTACTTGTAAACAAAAGCTTTCGTTAAACGAATATTAACTTTTAACTGTGTTTGAAATAAAAAAAGAAATGACTTCGCTGCCGACAATCATACAATAGATTTATCACTTTTTAGTGTTTGCATTATTCGTGCTTAATGATTGTCTATTGTTGAGTAAAATTTCAATTTATATGGCGGCAATAACAAGACTGAATGGATAGTTGATGAGAGCAGGGAGAGTGGCGAGTGATGCAAGTCATCCTACTGGCTCACTGGCTAGTCAACTCTACCGGCATGAAGCCGGTAACCGTTTGTTAATATCTCTGTTGTGACACCCATCCATTTATTGATTTATTGTAATTGAGATACCGACATCGATTCCCGTGTTGTTATTAACTTCTTGCGTTTTAGGGTTAAATGTTAGATTAATATCTATCGTTTTTCATTTTCTTATTAAGTAGGTACTTTATGTTTTATTTTCTTATTTATTTTGTATTTCCTTCTTATTATTTTCTGAGCTATTTACAACTAAATATTTGGAAAACCTCAAAAGCATAGGGTGTCAGGTAATTTAAGTTTGTGAGATGGTTGATAACTAAGAACCTACTTAGATTCCCATTTTATTTCATAAATGAATCGAGTGAAAGAATTAAAGATCGTTGTAAACGTATTCGTAGGCGAAGCGTTGAAGATAAATTAAACATTTATGAGTTCGGGACTAGCACGCACCATTTATCGATTATCTACGGACCGGTACAAATCTCTTTATAATGTATCTGGCGAAACACGTGAATGCAGCGTGATCACACACTCCACAAAAATTGAATTGTTCTCCTGACTATACAAATTAAACCTCGAAATATTGTAATTACTTTCCAACAATTAAGAGTTCCTATCTCCTTTCAAAATCCAATTCCAAATGGGAGGTTCACAGTCGACAAACAACATCCTTGTTGATTTAAAAAAACTGTAATTAACGAATGTATAATTGAGTAGTGAGGATTTTATATCTGACGATCATTAATCTTGAACGTTAGTAGATGAGGATGCCTCTAATTAGCTTCAAGTTGAGAGATATCAAATTCTGTGTAATATTAGAATGTTTTTTTGTTTGTAAATAGGCTTTGATAAATATCTGGTATCTCTATAATGTTTTCTTAGCTTGCGTTGTACCTAATTTCTAAGCTAGAATGTAGTTAATTATATGCTTTGCGAAATTTTGCTTTACGCTCAGCTTTACTTATTTCCGATCAGTTAATTATCGTTTTACTCTGTTTATTGAATTTGGATTAAGTGAGACACAACTTTAAAACAGTTTTTAGATAATTGTGGCTAAACATTCCTTAAAAACATAATTCTTAATGTTGAGGAGCTACCGTTCAACTTTCAGAAAACTCAGTCTGTAATTTTCAACTGTCTGTAATATATTGCATCATAACCTTTTTATGAGAAAGTAGAGTATTGTTATGTATTACCGACTTGTGCACCTATTACTGTAAATAACGAGTTCTACTTTCATTTTCCCTTTATCTTGTAAGGAGTGCGCTGACTGTATTTTGTTTTTGTTTTACATTTTCGGTGGTTACGTGACTGCTTGATGTAACTGTTAGTTCTCATTTAGTCTTGTTTTTATTGTAGTTTTTTACTGCCTTAACTTGTCTGTAGCCCAAACTAGTGTTCGTCATCGTCAGTGCGACGGCTTAGTTTGCTTCTGGGTTCGATCCCTGGGCAAGGAAAGGAGTTATTGAGTTTTTTCAGTTGGAATTTCTCAGTAGCAGCCTGGAGTCTTGATTTGTGCTTGATTAATGGGAATATACTTGGCCATTTCATTAGTCTTATAACATAACTGTGCAACATCTTTGCCTACCCCTTTGTGGGATCGGTACAGGCGCGAGGTTATGCTAAGTTTAAATAAGTTTCATTTTTGATAGTAAGTCTAACGCGATACTCATTTGTTTGTAGATGCAGTTCGTCCTGAGCTTGGCGCTGGTCGCGTCCTCAGAGGCGTTTTTCCTGAAATGGGGCTCAGACTCCTCGTAAGTTTATAAATCTTTCATTTTACATTATTTAATCTATGTAAAAGCATGAGCGAATGATTTAATTTTTGTGCGAATTTTATTTAGTGGTGTTGTGGGGCTAGTTACATTACATAGTATAATATACTACATACTGTAGCATAATAAGAAAGAAAAGCACTCTTCGCCACTTGATATAGGTACCTAAGTATAATTTTGATAAAAAAATAAAATCAAATCATTTATTTGCTTGAATATGGGTAGGTACATGAGGTGTTACACAATTACAAAGAAAATATAAGTTCTTTAGACCATATCATAACTTAATAGGTGTGCAAATATCTATTATAATAAAATAAGCACATAGATACATAAACTCACGCCTTCTTCCCATAGGGGGTAGGCAGGAACCACTGAACGCAACCTGCTCCGATCCTTACATACTTATGTTGCCTCATTTACGTTCAAACATAACAAATCAACAACAATCATTCTCTTTAACAAATATTAATACTAGAGTATTTATCGACATATTATTATAATAATTATACAATTAAATTATCATTAAATAAGTAATTCATTTAACAATTTAATTAAATTTGTCATTTAAATAATCAACTAACTGAAAAATACACCGAATTTAAAAAAAAGGATATATAAGTAAAAAAGGGTTTTCGAATGTTTAAACGTTATAAAAACTGCATACAGGGCCGGTGTAGGGTTTTAAATATGACACTGGAAAAACTTAGACGCCTCCCGTGGTTAAATATTTTTTAGTAATTCTTTTGTTTCATGACCTGACGAAATTCATTCTCAAGGGGAATCTGCAGTGAACCGCATAGATTAGGACACAGAACCACAGAACACTAATACTCCTGAGCTCACAGAACACATATTGCCTGAGCTCCTGAGGATTAGGACCACAGAACACTAATACTCCTAGCGGAGATTAGGACACACTATTTAGGTGAACCGTCTGCCAAAATAAAAATCAAAAGCTCACGTCAAAAACAACTAGTCAATTTTTTTGAAAATTACGAATAAAAGAGATAACCAGTTTTATTAGGAAAAAGGTTTTATTCTGAAACATTCATACGAACCAAAAAGTTTGATATCGCAGAGCTAACGCTGCACTGTACTACGGATGTGTACCTATTACCTACTCTCCTCTATTATCTTAGAAAAGACTGTCGCCTACAAATTGATGCTGGTATCCTTAGTTCTACTACATTAAAATTTAACTTGAACTCCTGTAAGAGATAATAGAGTAGTAAACCTTTAGTAATGGCGTACGCCCACGCATGCACGTCTCTACGCCCTACGTCGTATGAACCCTAGCGTGTAGATAATGGCGTAGGACCTAAGCGATTACTGCGCCCTACGGCGCAGAGCGTAACTCACCAAACGTCTGAAATCTTCTAGTCTAAAGGAATCAGTGCCTAAACCCTAGTAATCGGGTTGTAGATGTTGGGTTGTCACTGTTAGCTCCATGCAGAAACCTGATACGCAGTGTATTTAACTGGAAGACATTATGTCGTCTCGAAGAGTAGATGTTTGCATTAACAAGTGAATAAAAACCTCCTGCATTTTGGTATGGACTCGTGCCACACATATACCTCCTTACTAATAAACGTATTATATCAGGTGAATTTCCACACCGATTTCTCTCTTTCAGTCGTCAGTAATTTGACTTTCGAAAGAAGAAGACAAAGCGTTGTGTAACTATACAGACGCTATACAACGTTTATTAGTAAGGAGGTTAGTGTAATGTGAATTAGGAATTAGGTGTTGAAAGTTTATAAAGGTCATTGTAAAATGCAGGTTATTCAGTTGATATCTATACATCTATACAAAGAAATGAAATTGAAGTGTCTGTTTGTAATGTCAAAATAACAACTTTTACTGCATGCATAAGAAAGTATATAAGTACGGTACTTACAACAAAAAAGGAATTTTTAAAATTTTCGTCTGTCTATCTGTCTGTTTGTTCCGACTAATCTCCGAAACGGCTGAACCGATTTTGACGGGAATTTCACTGGTAGATAGCTGATGTTACGAGGAGTAACTTAGGCTACTTCTATTTTAGAAAAATAATTAGGGTTCCGTGCAAAATTAAAACCCACGAAATTGTGAACAAATGGTCGAATTTGAAAAATTCTGTTTGCATTTGGTAGCCCAATTCTCGAGGATAGTTATAGGCTATTTAACATCACGCTACGACCCTTAGGTGCCGAGCAAAAAGAAAAAAGTCAGAAAGAACACTAAGTGAAAACGAAGTATTAGCGCGGGTGGGCGATTCAACGCGACGGGTCGGGGAACAGGTAGTTTTATTAAAATGTGGCTGTTATTTTAGTATATTGTGTAACTTACGACCTCCACGCGAACGAAGTCGCGGGGCACAGCTTGTTCTTATATATAGGGGCCATAAGCCATGTTGTACAGTCGACCACCACCGGTTCGTCATTCACGTACATATATAGCAAACATATACAGTTCGTAATTATTAAGGCGAAAGCTCCAGGGTAGCCCGCGAAATTCAAAATTTCTTACGCTTTTTGCAATTTGCAGGCCAGTATTAGGTTGTATATTGACTAAAATATGATTCGCGACCGTAACAAATATGTATTTACAGAATTATAATCATTAAAGTCATAAATACAACTCTCTAAGACCAAGTAATTCTGTTGAATGACTAATTAGTATATGAAATCTTAACATTTCAGGATTATACTAATTTAAGGAATTTTATTACGGATTCTAATATTATAATTCTGTAAATACACATTTGTTACGGTCGCGCATCATACTTTAATCAAAATACACCCAGACACTGAGCTGCAAATTGCAAAAATCTTAAGAAAATTTGAATTTCGCGGCTACCGTTTCCTCCTTAAGTGATGTTAAGAGCTACTCGGTTACCGGTGTGAAACAATTACATATAGTTGAGGCTTCTGGAAGTAATGGATGCCATGTCAAAGTAACTCGGCAGTTACCGTGTACCTACTCGTCGCGTTACCACAACGTTGCAGATAAAAAAGCACACATATTTCCTTGTTCATGAAAATACCTATATTTTATGTGCATTTTCATGTCCCAGACATTCGTGAGCTTTTTATCGTTATTTTTTGTTTTGTTACAATTTGTATTTCCCAAATATTCTTCGCGTTTTGTGCTCAGAACGAACCTTTTAGATTAGGGTTTTGATTGGCGTGGCCTCCCTATTACAGATTTTTGCTTGAAAAGTCAGTACCTACCTACTACGGTGCTAAAGAGGTAGTCCCAAAACAAACCTTGTTCAGAGTCATTAACCTTTCGTATGTCTTAATTACAGACCCAATTATTAAACAATTCACATTGTAACTGTGGGGTTCAAACGACATGCGATGACTTAAACAAAGCATGTGCTACGAGGTTTCGGGTATTTTTTTTAAATACTCTATTGGTACCCTATAATTGTAGCGATGTTACGTACCTACGTGTAAGCAAAACTTTTCAGTCAACCGTAATACAAGGACGTGCATTTGTTACAGAAGCCAGTCGTCGGCCCAGAAGACATGGGTGCAGCCTATGCCTCCAAACATGTCGCCAGGCTACCGGTACCAATACACGTACACCCCCTACGAGTCCCGCAAGATGTATCAGATCCAGCCACCGCAGTACCAGCAACCCGAAATGATGCAACAGAATCTGCAGCCGATCCCCATCAGCGTGCCCGCGGGGGCGAGTCTCACCCCTGTGTCGCTCCAACACGTCCAACTCGTCCCCTGCATGTGTCCCGTCGCCCCTGAGGAGGCCGAGAAACTTCAGGAACAAGTCGGCCCTGGCCCTTACATGGCACAGACGTACAGCCAACCCGCCTACACCGTGCCACAGCAAGTCCCAGGAGACAACGCACAGAATACAAACAAGCAGTAGAGTCAGACTCACCCCAAGTTATCCCACCAATGACTCGCTCACTTTTTGTATAATTTATTTCGTAATTTAATTTATCGAGAGATTACCTCTAATTTCTGATATTTATACATAGAATTAATATTATTAGCTTCTTGTGCGAGATTTTCCTTCAAAGGATCACGAAGACTGATAGACTAAGGACAGCGTGTGTTCATTCATTCTTAATAAACATAAAACCATATTCTTGTGTTTCTGTTAACCCTTTAATGTTATATTATACGTAGTACAGTAGTAGTAGAGATCCGTATGAAGGGGCCTAGCCGGGGGAGTATTTACTACCACCATATCATTTCTGCCGCGGGCATGGTTGTATAAACATGTTTAAAGAGAAAGCTGGTACTGGTGGTTACAGGCATAATCAGCCAATTAGGTCATACGTATTGAAATTACATCACATGTAACCATTCGTTGGGGAAAAATCCAGACTGAATAGCACAGACTTTTAAGGACGATCGCGGCTGTGCATCTGGCGAAGTGAAATATATGTAGGTGTAAGGTTCAGCTAGATTCAACTGGTCCATGTCTTCACTCTTATTTTGCTGTAAAAAGTTTTAATATATGAAATAGTAAACTTTTTGTGATAAGGCTTGGCTGTCATTAATTTCAGTGTCAAGTCAATGTCATTCCTATACCTCTGTGACCTAAGGAGTAATTGCAGAGAGTAGTACAGAGAGTAGTATATTCTTTGGAGTAGTATATTCTTTGAGTAATAGTGCATAAACTAAAGTGTATATTGTAATATTGTTCTGTCTGTGTCATATACTGTCATAGAAGGCAAGGCAAGCGAGTAAAAAAATATAATCTACTGACTGAAATCTACGGCATTGTGGAACTTCTACTATAGCTAGTAATAAATTGAAGTTTGCATCATGGAAAGCATGGAGATGAAGAAGTATGAAAGCCAAAGCGCAAATGCGCAAGAATTCTTGATTTCTAAGAATAATAATATATGCCGTACTTGCGTCGTGCAACAAAGGGCAACGTCATAGTTACAGCAGGAAGGCAAAAAAAAAAGTAAATACACTCAGTGAAGTGTCAGAAAAAATAATGTTTTCATCAAAAAAACATCATTTGATAACCAACGAGGATCTCCAAGAGAATATAAACCAGCTAGCTTTTGTCTATATGCCCATGAGTTTAGATGCCAGTCACCATCATACTAAGGTGGCAGCTATAAAGAAATTGCAGTTTATTTTAAAACACAGTTCTAGGAAAGCTTTGCAAGAAAAAGATTTCAAGCATCTACTCTTATGTTCTTTAACCCTGGTGTACTACTTTGGAATGCGAATTAAACTAAAAACGCTAAAATCTTGGATTCCATGGGGCGCTTTCTCGAGGCGACTCTTTCAGAAGGCAGAAGCAGCTTTTCAAACAACCATGGACATGTTGCTACCTGAACATAGCGAAACTACTATTAAAATTACTCTCAACTTCTTTACAGAAGTGTCCCTTTGGTCTTTTGAGAGTTTTGTTGAACAAATCCTAGAAGTGCTCCTCTATTTTGATAGAGGAAAGATGACGTTATTCAATATGATGCTGACTGACATTCACTACGTTCTATTTACCGACGTACAGACGGTAACAAGGCATCGCATGAGAGTATTTTATAATTTACTCCTAAGTGAAAATTGGATTATAGACAACATGAAGCTTTTACCGTTCGTTACCCGTCTGTTAGACTTTTTCTCTTTTACCATATCCAAAGACGATGGTAGATCAGCCACGTCTATATATTTAAGAAAAGGCTTCGAAGTGTGTCTTCGTCGCATCTTTGAGAGGGTAGAAAATAAGCATCGAATGTTGATCATTACAACGATGCTAAATTGGTTTTCAATGGTCAACTTGAATCAGGAGAATGTTCTACAGTTCTCTACACTCTTGGGTCATGCCGCCGAGTGTTTTGAAGTACATTTGTACAAAGACAGCTTTGGAGAAGGTTTAATCGAGCACGTGCTTGTGAATCTAGTAGGATCCACTAAAGCAACAAATAGCCTCGTGGGATGCAGGCTCTTGTTAAAATTCTTAGATCGACAAGAAAACTCACAATATCTCATAGTACCTACGCTATTCTACGAATTTACTCAGGTTTGTTTTGTTCTTAATTCAGTTAAGAGTTCGTGTGTGAATAATATTTTTTTGTCATTTTATGTAACTAGGAATTAATATTCATGTTCAGATGCGACTCAAAATAGGAGAGTACGATCTTAAAGATAAGCTTTTTATCCGGCATCACAGAGAAAAGCTACATCTTTACCTGACTAAAGCAGTCAAAATGCACGGTACGAACATTGTGAACCTGAAGATGGTGTATAGCATAGTGTGTTGCATGGTGCTGGAGGTGCCGTGCGGGCTGACGGCCGCAGTCGCCGCCTGCATGTCGATGGACATCCAAGACCTGGCGCTGAACGGCGAGAACATCCCGGCACCGTGCCGCTACTGGATGCATGCCGTCGTGGTCTCCGTCATGTCGCTGATCTGCTGGGTGCACAACGCGCCGGTGCTGTACACCTACGTCAACCACATTGTGTCGCGCCGCGCCAAGGAGGCCCCACAACTCAATCCACCGATGATGTATTTCTACAAGATTGGCAGGAATCACGTCACTTGGAATAAACCAACTCTTTTTTTTGAAGATTGGGAGTTGCGTTATGCCCTTTGGAAACATTTCCAAGATAGTCCGGTATGCTTTCCTTATTTATTTTATTATTTTTATCTCTTTATGTACATTTGTATGAACTAAAGGTTATTTAATTCTAGGCAAGAAAATTAAATAAAGAAATGTCAGCCAAAAAAGTGCCTACGTTGGATTTACGAAGCTAAACGAGGCAAGTGTTACATACAAGTTAGAAACTACGTTTAGTACAATTACAACTATAGAACGGATTGTCTGTGTGCGATTAATGATCGGTTACGTTTCTTATTTGATTACCAGAGTATCTGAGGAAGTAATTTGCGTGGGCCAATGAAAGGAAATATTGTATGAATTCTGTAGTTGCTGTTAGATTACTGTTTTTTGCTATTTCCGTGTTAACGCCATTGAATTTGTTACATATGTAGGCAGTCAATAATAATATTATACGCACGCTTCACCCATTTTATGCGAAGTTATCGTAAAGATTTCACTCACTGCGTAAAATATTTAATTTAAATACTGTCAGTTTCCTTATTTTGTGTTTTTTTCCTTATTTTTTTACCTGATTTATTATTTTGCTTTTCACAGTTTTCTTGGTAGAAAGCGGCAAATGTACAATTTCCTTTCAATTTTCAATGTGACATCAAAGTTTATTCTCATTGAATTGTTTTTATTACTTTTAATAGGAAACCATGGGTATAGGTAATAATGAGATAGCAAGAGACTTATTTTTTTATATTTCTTTTGATGAAGCAAAGTTCAATTATGCACATCACATAGCAAACTAAATTCCCTTTCAATCCCTTACTGTGTGTATTTTGAGCTGTCAATGGCTGTTATAAACCTTTTACACGAACTTTAGGCTTAAAAAGTTGACTTATACATAAATAGAGCCAAGATGGACCAGCCGATCTATTCTGTAAACATCACACCGTGAGCACTTAGGTGAAGTGAGTTTGAAGTGAGCTCAATCCCTAGTAGAGTAAGGTGGGATGACAGTTCACATCACGCTCACTTCACCTAAATTTTCTCACTTCACCTAAATTTTCACGGTGTGATCTTTACAGAATAGCACCACTGCACACCAAACGGTTTTGTCTGCTGTACATGTAGAGTATTTCACTTTCGCGTTTATCTTCACATCTGTAGCCACTCCATGGCCTTACGTTCCAAGTACCGATGACAATGTAAGACATAATTTGCTCAACTCTCATCAGTTTCTCTAGGTTCGTACTTAATGAGCCGACGCTGATATTTTTAAATAATGCTTGTATTGTATTGTAATTGTTAGCCTGGACTCTTTGATCTTGATTTTGCTCTACCATTTTTATTAATGGGAGAAAACATTAATGATGCAAAATAGCCATGTTTAGATAAATACATTCGTAGGTAGTGAAGAATAGGCTTTATGGTTGGTGTGATTTTCTATTGCACTGTTACAACAAAAAGGAAATGAAAAATCCATCATCATTCATGAAACTTTTGTTAGTACTGTTCTGGTGGGTTTGTTAGAGAGTAGCCCTGATGCGTCTGAATCACCATGGTATTGGACAATATACCAATATTGTATTTAAATCAATTTTATGCTTTTCGTCACCATAATTCGATAATTATGTGAAACAGTCGGTTGCGGGTTACGCAGCGTGAAACAGTTTTATGAAATGTAATTGTCTAAGCCATGGATTTGTGCAACGGTTCAGTTTCTTCGTTAATATTAGTAAACAAACCGTCAGTTATGCGGTCAGCGTGGTTGGATCTTATTAATTTACAACTCTTTGTATTTCCGCGGTCATTAACTATAAAGATTGTATTATTACGTTTAAAAAGAGATTGAGATTCGGTAACATATTAATTACATTTTTTGCTCATAATACATTCTTAAGGCATATTGTGTAATCTAATAATTAGTTAGTTAAACAAACTGACGAAGTGTTGGTGTGTTCACCTCTTTACTCTCCGAATGGCAATCGATGTTAGTCATCTCTGCATACCCCTTCGAGCTGTTATGTTAATGTTTATGCGTTAAATTAAAAAAAAAAACCAGCCAGGTGCGTGTTGGATTACGCACGGTAAAGGGTTCCGTAGTTGAGATGAAAAAAGAAGAGAAATAATTATCCCAAGAACAAACTTAACATTGTAGTTGAAAAACATAGTGCAAATGTAAGTTTGTACGCACAATATTGAGAGATTTATCATGTTATTTTAAGACCATACACTTCTTATAGTTTTTCTTGTAATCTATATAAATAAAAAGAAAAGTCCTGTCTGACTGACTGACACACTGACAGTCTCATCAACGCCTAGCCCAAACCCTTAGACCTAGAAAACTGAAATTTTGCACAGAGCTTCCCTTTATAATGTAGACAAGGAATAAGGAAGGATTTTTTTAAATTCAACCCCTAAGGGAGTGAAATAGGGGTTTAAAGTTGGTATGGAAAATCGTTATTTTTGTAGTTTAAACCATGAAAATTGGTATTTAGCGTTCTGATTAAAAATTAAAAACCACGTGTTTCAGCGTTTTTGGAAAATCATCCCCTGAGGGGGGAAAATAGGGGATGAAAGTTTGTAAGGAAGAAATTGGTACTAAGCTTTTTGTTTAGAAATTACGAATGACGTGTTTTGGTATTTTTGAAAATTATCCCCTAGGGGGTAAAAATCCTTACTAACTCATCACCGGTCAGCCCGACTTTCACCATCGCCAAAGACACTTAGTAGGTAACTCAGAGTACAATAACTTTACTAAGTTCCGTACCTGTAATTATTTAGGTAACTATTAATTTCGAAATTCCAACTGGATAAGGATTAAAGAGGATTTATATTTTCGCTTTAAAGTTGCCTTAGTTGGCATGCAAGTACGTAATTTTCCTTTCCGTTATAATTATATTGCGTTACTATTGTTAGATTTAGGATTTTTTGGATGAAGTTCTTTTACGCGGCTTGCGGTAGGAGTAAACTGGCAGAAATCGTCACAAATGAAAAAGCGTTCATACTTGTATGATGATGATGGCGGCTGCGAATATTTTCGAATTTTTCGTCATGAGTGTTGTTTTCATAGTTTTCGAGGGTGCTAAAGCCGATAGTGAGGTTAAAATGACAATTCAAGATGGCGGCTGTGAAAATTTTCAAATTATTCGTAATGTATGTCGTTTTCATAGTTTTCGAGGGTGCTTAAGTCAATAGTGATGTTAAAATGAAAATTCAAGATGGCGGCTGCGAATACTTTTCAAATTTTCCGTGATGGGTGTCGTTCTCATAGTTTTCTAGGGTGCTAAAGTCAATAGTGACGTCAGAATGTAAATCAAAGATGGCGGCTGTGAATATTTTCAAATTTTTCGTCATGGGTGTTGTTATCATAGTTTTCGAGGGTGCTAAAGCCGATAGTGAGGTCAAAATGAAAATCCAAAATGGCGGCTGCAAAAATTTTCAAATTATTCTTAATGGGTGTTGATTTCATAGTTTTCGAGGGTGCTAAAGTCGATAGTGAGGTCAAAATGTAAATCCATGATGGCGACAGCTAACATTTTATTTTTGTTTTAAATAATATGTGAGAAGAAACTTCGTTCCTGACGTCCCCCGACCGCACACGTTTTTTTATCGTTCAGCAATCATACAGGCTGTAAGGGACAGCCCTCCGCAAACTAACAGGGTGCATTCAGCTCCTTATTTTAAATCACATTCCACCGGAAATGTTCTCAGGAAAATTTAATTTTTTTATCGTATTTTCAGTTACTATTCCTTTATTCCAATGTAGAATAATTACATTCTCTGTACGCAGCACTCCATTTATGTAAATAAAACAGCTAAAATAACAAAATCAGCAATGGATGTTGAAATACTCGGCGGCCGAAGGCTCGCTGCGCTGCCGTTCGCTACGCGCGTTTTGCCACGGTAACGATACATTGCGTGTGAGGTAATAAAACAAATCAGGTTTATTGGATTCCCATAACGTTCCTGAAATAATTTCATGCACCGGTCATCTTAGTATGATATACTAAATTCACCCCGTCATGTCAGTCTACGGAGGGCTGTCCCTTACACCCTGTATATCAATACGCGCGCCGCTCCTCGGATACTATATAAGCAGTGCGAGAAGAGTTTACCTGGATTAACATATAGGGTACTTCTAATACTGGTAGTACTTTGACCCTCACAGTAAGCCGTTTCATTTGATATGTCAGATGTTACAAAGATTCTAAAACTTTTATTTTATTTTTTAATTTGCCACTTAAAAGTGACCCCCATGTTCATAATTTATTTATATACGTTACAGGTCCGATTTTGGGTCACAAAAATTAATGTGTACTAAATTTCAAGTTAATCCGTCTATTAGTTTCGGAGCAAATTCGCTGTTACAGACGGACAGACACACGAGTGATCCTATAAGGGTTTCGTTTTTTCCTTTGGGGTTCGGAACCCTAAAAAAACAAAAGACTACGACACCAGTATTATCATACCGAGTAATAGTGTTTTGCTGATAAGGATTATGAAAATCCTGTAGAATTTTGTTTTGGCGAAAGTTAAAGGAAAACATTGAAAAAACCTCTTGCAATATCTGCACGGAGTGTTCCAACACTAGCGCATTAATTAAATGGCATGGCACCTGGCCTTCGTTATCAGTCCCATCATTTTGATTTTAGGGTTTTGACTTTTATAACAATCTTTTAAAGGAAACGCAACTTTTATACCATCACTTGTTTATTCGTCTGTTACAGAGGTTTTTGTCGAGACTTAAGAAAGTAGGAATTTGAATTTTGGCATAATGTTAGCTTTTACGCGCACACAGATCGCCAGTAAAAAACAAAAGTTTTTAGACTCATTTGGATATCTGTACGATCCTAAAAAAAAAGATATAATAAATGAATCGTATTACGGTGTTAGGTGTCATTTGAATAAGCTTTCTCTAAGGATTCTAATTTTTTATTGTTATGTTTTTGGGTAACAGCCGAATGGTTCTCCCATTCGGCTTTATGGTAGTCAGTCTCTGTCTCTCACTCCAACACAAAGTGGCAACAGAAAAAGTATTAGTTTACGATACTCCATATCATCATGGTGAGCCCTATCTTGTCCAATCTTGTCTCCTGTTGTTGCAACATGCCAAAAATGAGAGAGGCCCAGAGTGACTCCATCTGACCCGATGTGCAAAGATTGATGTTTCCAAAATGCCGTAGAGTATGTGTTCGTAGTATGTTGGGCTGCGATACCTACAATGATCCATTACTGAGTGAGTAGTATCTTGTCAAAAAATCTCTGTAAACCAATAATAATTCATATAATTATCGGGAGGGGCCGGATTTTTCTAGACATTAGAGAGAGTCCGCTGCATGCAGTATAGAGCTTCTGAAATGGGACGCTCGGGCGGAATACTCGCACATAGTGTTAATGCATGCCATATATAAGTATTGATAGGCGCATCGGCTTCATTGCTAGTTTGTTGTTAGACTCGGGCGCATCGCATTGCAGTGAGAAAGTGCAAATTTTCCGTAAGTGGGCAAAGCGTCGCACGCGCCATTCAGCGACTTTATTTCACACGCGCATCTCTCCAAAGATTTTTTGCGATACGCGACACATGTTCGACTGCTGTGCTTTTCACTACATTGTTATACAACAATAGATATGATTATGGATTGTAGAAGTGCGGTAAGTTTTTGTGGGATCGATGAGAACGTTCGTCAATTTGCATGTAACTCATTAACTTGTTTGGTTAAATGTTAGCAGCTTATTAGTCATCAGATGTTTCGTTTTGCGCGTTCACTCTCACGTTTTTAATTAATTATGTTTGATTGATTATGTGTAAAGTAGAATAACATGCAGCCAATGCTATGAATTATATTTATTAGTGCTCTCCTGCTAAAGACCATGACCAACAAAGACACGCTACGATAGCTGCATATGTGTTGATGGATTGATTGAATACTTTTATATATATATTTATGCCTAATTAGTTTTGTGATATAAGTATTTATAAGTTGCATGTTGCATTTGACTCATAAAGTTAATAATTTGTTATTTTATTTTGCTACTTACTTAATTATTGTTTTAGAAGTAGCGCATTGCGTGATGTGGTGACAGACTAAAACTAAGTAGAATATAGCAATATGTCGGAAACTAATGGTTTCCACATTTTCATTATCGCTGCTTATCATGACAGGATTTCCCTGCGCTGTTTATAAAAACAAAAAAAAAAAAAACACTTAAAATGCTAACGTTTGCAAACACTTCATGCAATTCAGAAATAAATTGCAAAGTCGGCCAAAAATGGAACTAATTGGCGAACTTTTGTATTAGTGCGTGATGTTGGATTTGTGCTTTGTGGCCTTTTCCGAGAGCCATCATGAACGATTTGAATCTTAATATTGAACTGTAAAGGTGGTATCAATTATATAGTGGACGCATATAGCACTGCGTCCACTATCGGCACCGCCCGCACCGAGCGCTCGGTTAATTTCTTCATACAAACAAACCAAAATCCGTTGCGAGTCGTGCATGCGTTGCGGCCGGTGCGGACCAGTGGACGTTCATCTTAAAAGTCACCGAACGTATTACATATTCTGTGGTCAAAGTCACCATTTGTCTGTTTTCTTGGCATGTATCGTTTTTATGTGTGACCTCGAATCTTATGATGAGATTTTTAATAGTATTTATTATTTCCTAGATGCATTTTGTTCTCAGATCCTGCTTTGCCTAGCTGCGCTGCTGGCGATACTTGTTGCAAATACAGAAGGGTGAGTTCAATATTTAACCTAATTTTATGTTCGTTCCTAAACTTCCATCGCTCTTGTCCCTGGTTACTGAGGTCGGCGAAAACTATGTTTCTCTTCCATTCTCTCCTGTCAGCCGTCGCGTTATGATTCAATCTCTTTTGATTCATATCGTCCACACAATCGATCCATATGGTCCCAATCAAAATTGGTAGTACCGAGATACAAAAACTATTACGAACGTAACGAACGAATGCTTATTTAATACCTACTTAATGATGTTCAAACAAAAATTTAATCGGAAATAACAAATAATAATTATAAAAATAAACACAAACATTTTTTTCGATTTTCTTTGGAAATGCATCAGCCTGTATAAATTTCATTCAATTAAGTACTTTGCATCGACGCGCTGTCTGTCTGCCCCGTGCCGTCGTCGTCGTTTTGTACTTTTTTTATTAAGCTATTGTTTACGAACTACCTCACAATGTTTTATAAATTATGTTTTAACCATAAATAATATTTCGTTAGTATTAAGATTGCTAAGTCTTTCAACATCCGGACAAACCTTTTGAGGTTTTTGCGATGTTTCTGTTTATATTTTGGTTTGTTCCTTAATTAATAAACATCATAAAAACCTCAAAAGGTTTGTCCGGATGTTGAAAGACTTAGCAATCTGAACACGGTTTATGGTTAAAACATAATTTTCGTGATGTTTCTGTTTATATTTTGTTTTATTCCTTAATTAATAAACAATAAAATAATAATATATGTATATATATATCTTACCTTTAGTCTTCTCCCCTCTCCTCCATCTATATTGATCATCATTGTTTCATCACATACCCATACAAAGACAAAAAATACTTAGAATTTTTCTGCTACTGGCGCCATTAAGACTACTTCGACTGTTCACAAAACTTAATCTGCTTTTGATTTTAGTATTCTCACCACCTAAGTAATATATAGGTGCCTGCTAGCAATAGATTCACCCCCTATTATATGGGACCTAAACATAACTGACGAAATTTATTAATTAGGTGTCAATTCTATGAGAAAAATGTATGTCATGATGTAAAAAACGTAGAACCGTTTTTGGAAATAATCATCGGAGTTATGTGTAACGCAAATAAATATTTTATTTATCCTGGTACCGTTTTATTTTATTATATTAATTATTCGGGATGATAAACAGTTATACATTAAAATCTTATACTAAGTTATAAATACACAAGAATTATAAATGTATAAACCTACGACATTTTCCACAACATATTAAACCCTATATCTAACAGTGCGCTATTCTAAGCTGTTAAAACAGAAAAGTAGTTAGTAATGAACTTAAACATTGACAGCCATGCAAACAACAGAACGAGAGAGAAGGAGAGAGAATGAGTTGAACCGAATGAACCGTTAGCTGGCGGAGAGCTAACATTCTGGTGGAAACGCCGATTTTTTTGCGTTTTCATGGTAAAACGCAGGAAAACCATACGCATGCATTGAACATGTATATTGTCCGAAGAAAGGCGAAACTCCCCATAAAAATGCAATCTCGCATGCCAAGCAGAGTTTAGAACAGGTGCAAAAACGACGCTTTAATAGCGGAATTACAGAACTATGAAGGTTTTATTAATTTTTTTTGGTAAAGAGAGAGCGAGATGGCTCAGCAGAGCCAGTCAGCTTAGTTACACCAGTACCTAACTAACCCTGAACCCGAAAAGAAAACAGGTGTAATGTTATGTTACGTAATATAATTATGTAATAAGTAAATGCTTAACTAGATGTTATCAACCAAGTATCGAGGTGACCACCCATAACTTAATCTCAATTACTTACTACTAATGTATCTAGTAATTTAAAAGTAAAGAGTGAGTAGAGTGAGAGTGAGTGGGGAGTGAGTGAGTCGTAGTAGTAGTTTTTAAGTAATTTTAAAATCATTTAAGTTTAAGGTAAGGTTAGGTAAAGTTTTTGCTCCTTACACGAAACTGAATCGATTGACATAGAACATAACATAACATCACGCCTTGTTTCCCCGAAGGGTTAGGCAGAGGTGTACCTATTGACATAGATATAAAATAGACTAAAAAATAGACTAAATAGACTAAAAATAATTAGTTTTTTTTTCTAACTGTAACATTTTTCCAAAATCTGTGAATACCGTATTAGTATTTACTCCAAAGTTATTAATGGTCTCCTAAGAACATTTTCCTGTAGCTGCAAAGATAAGAGCGGCAAATCCGGTTGTTTTAAGAACGTTCGCATTCCAATCTCAGTCACAATCTGTGAAAAATTGAATAGCGTTTACCTACACTTTTAAAACATTTGATTGTCGCTGAGATGAGATTGCGAGTAGATTTTGAACGTTTTTAATTACGGGAATTTGTATTCTGGTATATACCTAGCTGTTCTCATCTACGGTTTAAGATGTTTACTTCTCTCAAAAAGAATGCACATATTAACTTCTATGGGAAAACATAATAAAAAGTTTCGCCGGAAGACAAAACTAAGATCTCATAGCACCGGGCGGTATATTTTACAACACTTTGCAATGCCTGCAGTGTGGACGCGTCCCTTTCGATACAAAATCAATACCGTGATGGCTAGCGACGCTATTAATATGAATTTTGCGAACTAGCTCTACCCAGGGATCTGCAGGGGCGGACAAAGCAAGTTCCTAGCTACGTATGGACATATGTATCAACCACCGCGGACATTTACGGTGGAACCACTTTTCAACCTATTACCAGTAATAATGTCAAAAAGTGGTTCACCGCAAATGTCCGCGGTAGTACCTATAACCTGCAGTAAGTGCTCTGGCATGGACAGCCGCCTGAAAGAGGATGGGACAAACACCAACACACACACCCCCCCCACACACACGCACACACACACGTCGTTAATTATACCTATAGCCTCGAATACACATGTTACTTAAAAGCATACGTGTTGGTACTTTATACTTTTATAGTACTCGTATGATCTCGATGCTCTCCGCTTGTGACTATGCAACTTAATTAGTAGCATCTTAGGGTGGTCTAAGCGCCAAACAAGAGAGGTTATAAATCAGTAGATTTCAGGAAAACTATATTTACCACTAAGTATTAGGTGAATAGTTTATTTTTACGCATGTTTCGTAGACCGTGCTACGCGCGAGCCTACGCAGTCGTAGAAGGTCAGTGTATAATGCTATCATACCTAGGAACGCGGCTTTGCCCAGATGACACTTCATGTTCAAATATCATCATCCCATTTATGTCTTCATTTCACATATCCATGGTTGTTGTTTTTTTTATTCTCATGTTTATTGTTTATGTTTTAAAATATTTTAATTTTAACTTAGCGATCTGGTACAATTATAATGACTTCCAACAAAACACAGTTAAACAGTGAAAACGTTACCTAGATATCTTTACCATCATTTTAATTATTCCGAGCCACAAGCTACAAGCGACGCTTAGTTTGTGGCTCACCAAATATGGCTCATATGCATTGTTACTTTTTGATGAATAAACTTTATTATTATTACTAAAATATCTTTGACATATCACGGGACCCTGGGGTCCCGGACCTTTGGAAGGCATACGAGGAGCCGAAGCCAACTCGCAGAGGCCCGTTAGACGTTTTTAATGAAATGAGGCACCAACCAACTTTTATCCCAATTCGCACTATGCAAGTGCACTCAAGGACAATTCCCGGTTGGTGTGGGGCTATTCCAGGTTAAAGAAACAAATATATTGGATTATGGGTTTTGGTGGCTAAAGTGAACTGGTTATCTAGAACTATGGAAAGACTTATTATTTTATTACTTTATTTTGTTCCATAAACAAGGTGTAACATAATTAACGCACAACCTCTTTAAGGGGTCATAGTACTCATCATTATGAACAACTTTTACTATGGGGCCAAACCTGAAATCGCAAAAAAAATCAGCTGCTCCCTACCTTCTTCATTATTATTATTATGGTATTTATGTTCGCATAACTCGTCAAAATGTAGGGAACAGCTGATTTTTTTTTTCGCGATTTCAGGTTTCGTCCCATAGTAAAAGTTGTTCATAATGATGAGTACAATGATCCCTTAAGAGGTTGTGCGTTATTTATGTTACATCTTGTATAAGAGACGAATAGAGAAAGAAAAAAAACTAATAATAATTTAGGAACGTAGGTGTAAGGAACTAAACAACAATTGCCGCTCGAAATTGTCTACGGTTTAGTGAGGCGGCAGTAAGAAATTTATGTTCAGGTGTTATCGATGCTACAATTATATTACAAAACGAGCTATTGCCCGCGGCTTCGCCCGGGTGGATGTCAATATTTCCCTATTTGAATCGGATTTTGTTCAAAATTTCATGGATTTTAATTTTTTGCACGGAACCCTATTCTTTAGTTACTCAGAACAAACAGGCAGACAGACAAAACATTTAAAAATGGATGTTTTGTTATATGTACCGTATATACTTTGATATGCATTTAGTAATAAGCTGTTATTTTGACATTACAAACAGACACTTCAATTTTATTTATTTGTATATATTTCCGCGCATAGAGTAGATACAATTATTTGAATTTTGATAGTTCTCCATTTGCTTTTATTATTATTTTAATGAAAAGTTTACTAGTTTCTTTGATAGACCCGTTATATGTAAAAACATATTTTTAGGATAATAACAATTCCACGCCCAGGGCTACTTCTCTGTTCTTCCATTATCTTATTCCCTACCTTTTTTCAGACGGTAAAATGGTCTTGGTATACACCTTCTTCATTATTATTTATCCAATAAATGTATATTAAATACTACATAATCGATAATGATTATGTCACATCATATAAATTTCAATGACAAAAACAAATTTCGACGAGACAAAAAGGATTTCAGTCGTTTGACGTGATGTATGCAATGAATCCAAAAATTGACCCAGATTTTCGCTATTATTGATGAACAAATAGTATATTTAATTTTTTTGTGATGATCTACTGGATGATTGTGATAGCATGTGTATGCGTAGTAGCGTGTGCGTGTGCGTGTGTAGTAGGCGCGTATTTAATCGGCGATGCGCAGGTGTATCATATTCTATTTCCAAGCAAATTCAATGTTATTGCTTTTGGTCCTTGGCCACCACTTCGGGTTTATGTATGGTGTGTTACGTGTAAGGAGTGTGTGTGTGAATCAGAGTATGTAAAAGAGTGCGTTAGTCGGTGGAATAAAACAAAATAATATGCGAACATGCATCCTTTGCTAACAGACAAAAATAATACCCGTGTACCTACCTAATACACATCGCGACTTAGGGCTGATTTCATCAATAAAGCTGAACGCGATCAGCACATTTAAACCGCGTTCAAGAGTGTCATTATTGTTGTGAAATATTGACACTGACAGGTCTTGAACGCAGTTTAGAAGATATGTGCTGATCGCGTTCAGTTTCTTTGGTGAAATTGGCACTTAGTTGGTATCAACTATGCTCGCTGCAAATGAAGCAAAGTCAAGCTTGCGCAGCTTAAGAGGGAACTGAGGAGGAGGGTCTGCGATTCTCCACACACATATGAGGACTGAGATCATTTATTCTCATAAGAATTACAGACTCACACGAGTTACATACACATATATTCCCCTTTTTCTTCCTGAGCCTCTAGAAGTTCAAAAAAAAAAATCAGGAAAAATAAATCATTGCTCTCGAGCAATGAATTATTTTTTATAAAATTAAGGTCTGCTGTAGATACGTTCCTGTCATTTTCATTTTTTCAGCAACTAATTAGTAAAGAAAATAAGACTCCAAAAATTACAAAAAATATTCCATTTTACCGCTGTGATTAGACGACTACCAAACAAATTCGAAAAGTATTTAACATTAAAGGAAAAACTTTTTATAAAAAAAAAACAACCGACTTCCAAAAAAAAAAAACACTACAAAGTGAAAAATAACTTTAATTTCGGAAGTCGGTGTCTTTGGATTGGATTGTCTTTTTGCCACCGACTTCCGAAATTCAAGTTATTTTTTACTTTGTAGTGTTTTTTTTCTGGAAATCGGTTGTTTTTTTTATAAAAAAGTTTTTTTATTTTTCACTTTTTAGTGGGTCGGTTTGTAATTTATCTAAGCTACAATAGCCTAATGTCAACTGCTCATCAGACATCACCTTTTAAAACATATTGCTTTTCCCGATGCAGGGACGTTAATTGTTGAGGAGTTCTTCTGGTACATCACCATCAGTTCCACTTCACCATATGCATTGTGACGAGCATAAATTGCTTAGTAACCATATTCAAGTAATTGAATCGCAACTCGTGAAATATTAATATTATTGAGTAGTTCCGGTGGCCATCTGTGGTCTTCATCATCAGTTCCACTTCACCAAATGGTGCTTTCCGAGAGCAAATGCACGAGTTACTATAAAAAAATACCCAAATCGCTGTAGGTGTGCCTATAATATTTGAAGAGTTCCCTCGATCTCCACGATCCCATGATCAATGGGACCACCTGGAATGGATACCCAATTCGGTCCAACCGTCTTCGAGTAATCGGGGAACACACATAAAAAAAAGATTCCGACGAAATGAGAACCTACTCCTTTTTTAAAGTCGGTTAAAAATCATTTATAGACAGAGTGCATCTCATGACAATTCCAATAAGCCCAAACGCGGCTAGGTTGTTTTATTACGGAGTTGCGGTGCCTTCCTCCCCGCTTCGTCATCAGATCAGTTCAATGGTACCATTTTCATCAGAACCATTTATTTAAATTTGCTTCGTCATAGTCGCTTAACTATCTTAATAGAGATATCTTATCGCCACCCGTGAAATACTTATCAGTGACGAGTTCCCGTGGCCATCTGTGGTCTTCTTCGTCAGTTCCACTTCACCAAATGATACTTTCAGAATGCAAGTGCTTGACTTTTTGATGAAAATACCAAAATCGCTATGTGTTTGCCTATAATATTTGAGGAGTTCCCTCAATTCCTCATGGATCCTATCATCAGAACTGATTTTTTTTTGAATTTACAATCTGGAAGTATTTCCTTAAAAAAAATCCAAATCTGTTTATAAATGACGTAGTACTGAGGTAACAAACATTAAAAAAAAAACATACAACCGAATTGATAACCTCCTCCCTCCTCCCCGGTTATAAATGATAGGGACCTAGACAAAATCCTTCTTAAAATGTTAAATAAAGAAATAATTGAATCGGCTCGGTTTTCGCGGGGAAATAAATGGGGAATACGAAACGTCGATCTCGTCAAATCTTTTTGATATAATTGGTCCGAGCTGTAGCTGTCCCTATCGCACTCTGCGGGGGCAAACTTGAAGTAGCACAACGGCAATAGTATCTTTGAATGCCTATTTTTCAAATTCGTCGCAGGCCCCGTCCCCTCTTAAGTTATCCCAAAATCAATTTAAACAATCGAGATTAAACGTTTCTCAGTTTTTACGATATAAATAGTTAACTAGGTACTTATGCAACATTAAAAGTTTCATTGAAATCCACGTACGTACACGTACACTTAAATAAAAACATTAACATCATGCCTTTTTTTTTGGATGGGAAATTATCAAATGACTTCTTCCGCCCTGGGCGGAGCGGGAGGGCGTGTCAGACTTTTACTGACTAAAACCCACCCGTGTTCCTTCTGTTGCCTGTGCCGGGGCCACGGTAACTTTTTCGAACATCCCGCAACCCCGGCTGGCATCGGTCCTAGCGGACCCCATCAATGCTGCACGTTGCCCGACCTGGGAATCGAACACAGGACTTCATGCTCAGCAGTAGCGCATGCGACCACTAGGCCAACGAGGCAGCCAAAAAACAAGCTTATACACAAAAGTGTTCTTCACACGAGCGACAAGCATCAACGGCAGAGGCAACTGCAAGCGTCGACGACCGCCGCCGACATGTCAACGTCATCACCCGTCGATCGCTCTCTTTGTACAGGAGCCAGTTGCAAAATAGATTCCGAAGGAATTATTTTACTTCGTCGACATCGATGTCGACAAAAAAAAGAATTGTAAGAATATTATGGATTTATTCTTGAAATCACTTATAATTTCTTCACATAAAGCCGCCCATGCTCTGTTTTTTATTGTTCTTTTACTGTACTCTTGTAATTCATAATTCCAAATACGTGCATTTTTCTTTACTGCCACAATTAGCAATTCAACATCAATATTGTCACTGGAGCTACAGTTATAAATCCGTGACGCGTGTGCACTTCTGCACTATTTGCAGTCCACTGACAAAATGGAGGACGCGTGCAGTTGTCAACGCATGCAATCATCGTATGTAAGAACACTAACATAACGACGAATAAAATATTATAGTAACCCGAAGTGGCTCATTTTACAGGAAAATTAAAAACCGTGGGTTTCATAATAATTCGCGTCTATAAAAGAATTAGCTAATATACCAAATTAAAGGTTTTTTTATCCCGACTGCGCGACGGCAAAGACAAGGTTATGTTTTTCACGCGTATCTTTGTTTGTACCCTCGAATTATCCTAACGGCTGAATGGTTTTTATATATGATTTCTATCGACTCGTCTGGGTCGCACGAGGGTTAAAGGGGCTAGGGTTTGATTTTATAAAATCAAAAAGGCGGATTTTAAACGACAATAAGTGTGTTTAGAATTTTTTTTGTGTCATATCTGTGTCTGTGTGTGATATCAAAATAAAGGGCGTGAAGAGATGATTACAAAAATATTACACACTAAAAGGTTGAAATAAAACGAAGAAAATCAAAAACCCAACTGCAACTAAAACGTTCACAACAAGCATATAAAAGAGTAGATCGATCACGTACTCATGCGACGATCACTTTTGGTTACAACGCGACCTGAAACATTGCTTAGTTCCTACTCGTGATGCACTGGCTAATCACCGCGCCTTCCAAAAGTTGGCCAATCTTTCTATGCGGCGCGCCCTGTGCTGTCACCCCGCTACAACCCAGCTGACTAGGTACTTAAGTACGAGAAGTACAACAAACTCCATTGATGTAACAGGAAACGTTGAAACCGCACTCACGCGCATCGAAGTAGGAAGCTCCAGAAATTACTGGCCTATGACGGAATCGTGCGCATTGTCCATATCTACTATTCATACTAATATTATAAATGCGAAAGTAAGTCTATCTGTCTGTCTTTAACCTTTTCGCGCCTAAACAGACACGCCTTACAGATAGTATGATTGGGAGTGGGACCTGGAGATAAACATTTTTATTTTGACTTTACTTTATTGGGACATATAGCAGTTACACATTACAATTTTATTAAAGTACTAGCTGTGCCCCGCGACTTCGTTCGCGTGGAAGTCGTAAGATACACAATATACTAAAATAACAGCCACATTTTAATAAAACTCCCTCGTCCCCCGACCCGTCGACACAGATTATCAGATAAACCACTCCATGTACTTACGCGCGCTAACTACTTACCGGCAGCCGGGTCGCACGCAGCCCATTTCTCATTGGGTAGCCGACAGCCGCGAGGCGCGTACGTACGCATATACAGGGTGTAAGGGACAGCCCTCCGCAGACTGATGAGGTGAATTCAGTATATCATACTAAGACGACCAGTACATGAGATTATTTCAGGAACGTTATGGGAATCCAATAAACCTGATTTGTTTTATTACCTCACACGCAATGTATCGTTACTGTAGCAAAACGCGCGTAGCGAACGGCAGCGCAGCGAGCTTTCGGCCGACGAGTACTTCAACATCCATTGCTGATTTTTTGATTTTAGCTTTTTTATTAACATCGTCGACTTTGTCTCTGTCATCTCTGACCTAGACTAGAGTCAAGAGCAAACCTATCTCAAATAAAAAAAATAAAAATATTAACGGAGTTCTACGTACAGAAAATGTAATTTACATTGAAATAAAGGAATAGTAACTGAAAAAAATGATAAAAATATGAAAATTTTCCTGTGAAATTTTATATGATTCAAAATAAGGAGCTGAATGCACCCTGTTAGTTTGCGGAGGGCTGTCCCTTACGCCCTGTATAGTTTCAAATTCTTATGATATGGCTGGTTCTGGTGTATTATGTGTAGTTGATGGATGTAGATCCAGCAAGAGAAGAGATAAAAACTCTTTCTTCAGTTTACCTGCTGATACAGTTTTACTATCGTTTTATAAATAGGTAAATTATTTAAACTTGCATGTTTCGTGTTTTGTATTTTATTATTTTATTGGTAGGTACGTAATTACTTCTACTATGCGTCTGAGATAAGAATAGAAAGGTCAATGCCCCCCATTTGTCAACTGTCATTTGAAAATTACGTTTAGCAAAAATCTACTTAGTGCAAATTAATTTTCAATAATATTTATTATCGTTATTATCTTGTTCATATGATTATTGTTGATTTAAAAGCATGCAAGTGTTAGAAAAGTGTGCATGACGTCATAATATGGCGCCAGCGCAGGTTTGTTCATAGTGTAGAAGCATAGTTGTTACCTATTACGCTAATTGTGTAAATGAACGAACAAATCAATTAATCGTGTTTTCAGTTTCCTCCATTTCGTATTTCATTCGTATTCGTGGCCATGCGGAGTGGTTACTTCACTGATTATTAAACAGTTAGGTACTACACGTTGCGTACGATGTGTGCCTTACTTGTCTTACATCTGCAGTTTCGGGGTATGGTAAGAGAATACTAAATACACTTCTGGACACATCTATTGGCCCACCTTAGAGTTTAGGTTTCGATGGCCCCTACCGAAATATGATTGCTAGATTGAACAAAAACTGTTGATGCAGTTTTAAACCGATACATTTTACCATCTTTTTCGATCGTATTGTTTTAAATTTGAATTCAGAATACCATACGACATGGAGCTACGCCTAACAAGTCGGATATGCGCCTTGTTAAAGGCAATTGATTTTTGAATAAAAAACATGTTTTATCAAATAAAGGTTTAATTTAATAACGCGTGTTGCCTCCATGGGCATCTACCACAGCTCTCATACGATTAGGCATAGAGTTTATCAACCGCTCTATGAAATTTTGAGGGATCATCTCCCATTCCTCTTCTATGGCAGGTTTCAACTCCTGCATCGTCTGGGCAACTGGCTGACGAGCCCTAACACGTCTTTTTAGCTCGTCCCACATGTGCTCAATGGGGTTCATGTCTGGGCTTCTGGCTGGCCAGTCCATAACTGTGATGTTCACATCCCGAAGATATTCCCTGACGATGCCGGCCGCATGGGCTCTTGCATTATCATGCCTAAAAAGGAAATTTGGGCCCACATAGTCCGCGTATGGTATCACGTGAGGTTCTAAGCACTCACGAATGTACCTTTCAGCATTTAATGTTGGCAGCCGTGGTCCTGTAACAACCTCAAGTTGAGTTTTGCCGCTCGCGGATATACCGCCCCAGACAGTCCATGAGCCACCGCCATATGCAACCCTCTCTTCAAAGCAGCATTGTGCGAAACGCTCTCCCTTACGTCGGTAGACCTTCTTCCTTCCATCATTGCCATGTAACACAATTTTAGACTCATCAGAAAAGAGTACACGGCTCCAATCTTGCTGTGTCCAATTTAAATGACTGCGTGCGAAATGAAGGCGCGCTGTTCGGTGGGCACGCGTTAGTTTGGGCCCATTAGCTGGCTTGTGTGGTACCATATCGCGTTCTTTTAACCTTCTCCGAACAGTTCGAGCGCTCACAGATACTCCGTGGAAGTCGCGAAGTTGGTTTTGTATCTCAATGGAGGTAAGGTGACGATTTCTCAAGCTGGTCGTCACGATGAATCGATCCTGCCTTTCAGTTGTGACCCGAGATCGTGGCCTTCCTTGGCGACGAACAAAGCCGCCAGTCTCTAGGTACCTCCGATAAACATTTCGGACCGCAGATCGACTTAAATTAAGTTGAGCACTCACGTTTCTTTGGCTGTGTCCGGCCTGAATAAGTGCCACAGCTTGGGCGGCGACTTCAGGTGAAGTATCCATAGATTATTGATAGAACCTCACCTTAATGTTAAGAATAAGTAATGTTTGTTGCAAAACCAAAGATATCAATCACTTTTTCAAGAATTAAATCCAAGTAAACCAATAAAACCAAGTTTTCTTAGTATTCGATTGTTTGATATCAACAAACAGGCTCCAAAATGTCTTTTGTTTCTTTAAATTCTGTGTTCGAAATTCAAAAAAAGACTATTGAATGAAATTGTGAATGTGCCAGGTTCAAAACTGCATAAAAACTTTTTGCTCGACCTAATATAAAATTTTAGCTAGGACCAAACGAAACTGAAAATACAAGGTGGGCCAATAGATGTGTCCAGAAGTGTAGTTACCTAGCATAAAAATATTCCTCGGTCTTTCCGTATTTTTAACAATTAAACATGCTAAAACATTAAAAAGCATTTCATTTTATTTTATATTATTTCATAACGTGTACTACAAATACCTACTGACATCTTTATCGAAAAAGGCAGCCCAACAATTCACAATAACCACGCGGCGGCGCGCAGCTACAAAGAAAAAGTCACTTTACGCTTGTAAGGTTGGGTACATTTTCGTTCGCAGCGTCAAGCGACTCGAAAGTGCAGGCTATTATAGTACTATGTATTGAAAAAGTATGGAGTGATTTATCTGGTAATCTGTGTCGTCGCGTTGAATCGCCCGCCCGCGCTAATACTTCGTATTCGCTTTAATGTTCTTTCTGACTTTTTTCTTTCTGCTCGGCTCCTAAGGGTCGTAGCGTAATGTTAAATAGCCTATAACTGTCTTTTAGAATTGGGCTACCAAATTCAATAATAATTTTTCAAGTCCGACTTTTTGTTCATAATTTCATGGGTTTTAGTTTTTTTGCGCGGAACCCTAATTATTTTTCAAAAATAAAAGTAGCCTAAGTTACCCGCCATTACATCAGCTATCTGCCAGTGAAAGTCCCGTCAAAATCGGTTCAGGTGTTTCGGAGATTAGCCGGAACAAACAGATAGACAGACAAAAATGTTAAAAATTACTTTTTTGTTATAAGAACCGTTTATATTTTCCTATGCATTTAGTACAAAGCTGTTATTTTGACATTACAAACAGACACTTCAATTTTATGTATAGATGACATAATTTAAAACTAGGTAAACGTGTAGCACACACCAGTATCCGCTAAATAATGGTTAAGAAATATTGTATTTAAATGTGTTTGTGAGATACACACGTGTCACCCATAGGCTACTTTTCATCCGGAATAGGAATAGACAATAAAGAAATGGTTAATACAAAATACATCGCAGATGAAGTCGACGGCGACAGCCAGTAAACCATAATATAATGTACACATATCAGTGTTACTGTTACCTCAATTGCATGATACGCGGTCTGCAGAACGGCTGACAAACGATGTCAAATTGGCATGTTACGGTAATAACCTAATAACATGCGTGTGATATAAACTTACAAAATATCACGCATTGTCTAGCCGCGACGATAATATCATAACAACCTATTCGTATGCCATAACCGCGAATGTGGTGTACCGATGATAGTAGATTTGTACAGTAGAGTTGTATAGTATAGTAGAGTGAGTTGTACAGTATAGTAGAGTTGAGTTGTATAGTATAGTAGAGTTGAGTAGTACAGTATAGTAGAGTTGAGTTGAGTTGTATAGGTAGTATAGTAGAGTGAGTTGTACAGTATAGTAGAGTTGAGTTGTATAGTATAGTAGAGTTGAGTTGTACAGTATAGTAGAGTTGAGTTGAGTTGTATAGGTAGTATAGTAGAGTGAGTTGTATAGGTAGTATAGTAGAGTTGAGTTGTACAGTATAGTAGAGTTGAGTTGTACAGTATAGTAGAGTTGTATAGTAGAGTATTTTTATGGCACATCGACTTTTAGAAAGAGAGTGTCATTCACGGTTGGCAGTGATGACGCTACAAAGCCAAACTTTTTGTCAATGGAGTAGCAATAGAGATGTTAATTCAATTCCTGTAACATCACTTTTTCTATCCACAGACGCAACAAAAAGGTTGTGATCCACGTGCCGTACAAGGTGAAGAAGATAAAGCATACGCACACGGTGTACAAGACCATTCACCACCATCACACACACCGGGATCCCCACATGGACCACAGCCTGGCAGCCACGGAGGAACACGAGCACTTCCACCACATGCACATCCACGATGAGCCGCCTGTGGGGCAGCACAGCCACCCAGTCCCCGGGATTGGTATCCCGGAGTTCTTACCAGATGACGTCCCGCTTGTGATCCCGGATGTACCCTCACACGAGATCACGGGTTTGCCAACCCGTCATATCGTGCCTCTCTATAGAAGGAATTAGGTGAGTAGGAGTGCTAGTGTGTTTGTAACTGCTAGTGGAACGTTGAATTAAAGGCTCCAAGAAACCGCTCGTCACGTGACACACGGTACCTTTGTGTCGCGTCGCGAGTCGCGCCTCTTTGCAGGAGCCTTAAAGTGGCCTCCACGAGCAGCAATCCTTAAATAGTATTACTGTACATGTTTACAGTCAGCCCCACAACCACCCATTTTGACTACCACTGCGTAAATACGAATGTAACTACAATAGAACAACAATTTCCGTGTTATTAGTAGACCAGTTTTATCTATGACTCACCTCAGGGCTAGAAAATGGATGTGATAGTTTATAAATTGCAGCTATTTATGTAACAATTTCTACTGATAACACCATTCGTAAGTAAGTATATTTCTAAATGACATTTGTGTATAAATGGTTTCTTTTCTTGCAGATCCAATACCAACACGGGGTGCGAGTGCAACAAGCCATAAAACCCACAAATGTGCTTAAAATGTCCAGAAAAAATCTGTAACTTTTATCTTCTATTTAATTGGCGAAAAAGTTGTAAAGAAAAAGTTGTTTGTGTAGATACACTGATCGAAATATGTTTACCACCACTTTTCAATGGGCCCAGCTGTTGGTGGCAAACGATCTACTTGTACTCACAAAGACGAACCCCTCAGGGCTGACACTCATCTCAGCTGTGGAAACAATATTATATAAGTGGTTTTTTGCGCTTGAAACTTATTGCATTAAGAAATGAATGCGCTCAGCTCATTAATTTCGGTTTTATAAAAAGTCGCCATTATAAACACTCTAATTAATATTTTTTTCATTTTCGTAAACGTGCAGGCGTGCGAGTAAGAACAGATGAATGAACGTAAACGGAGAAAAAAGGACTTTAGGTATGTAACAACAGAGAATGTTTTCAACAATTTTTGATCAGTGTGCTTACAAAAGCTTCAAGTCTTCAAAAGAGATTCTCCCTCCAGAATGAGGGCTATCGCGTATGAATTCGCCGCTAGAGGCGTTGGTGTACTGTGAAGTCTCCGAAATGTCAAATGTCACTGAACGTTTACTATGATATTTGTGGAATTAACTAATTATTAATAATTTATGTAAAGATTATGCCATTCCTGATTAATTGTGGCTTAAGATTTTAAGTAACAACTTAGGATCTAATTTGGTAACACTTGAGGAAGAATAATATTTGCTTCATGCTTGCCCATTTTAGGAACATTATAATGTAAATATTCATATAAAATTTTAAAATGTAATAAAATAAACATTGTATGAAGTAATGGATACTTAAACATATCCAAAACATATCAAATAAAAATACTGACAGGACCTTACTGGCCAGTGGCGCCAACTGGTGAGCACAAAAACGATAGGCCCCATTGGTATCATATAGTAAATAAGCGGGTAGAAAGTAGTGGAACCTAAATATTGTACAAATAAATATTAACAATAAATTGTAGATCCTTTCCGCCGTTTCTGTAAACTAAAGACTGACTTAACTAATGTGCTAGAACTTTCGACTGATAACTACTCGTATATTAGTAACTTATAGCATAAAAAAAAACATATAAATATCTCCCCGATAAACGCTTTTTTATTTATTTTAGGTTAGTTCAATTTTCTATATCAGTCTCACGAAACTATGTTTAATAATTTTAGGAACTTTTTTTTTCAAAATTTTGTAAAATCATAGGCAATCATTGTCGGAACTTCCCGCCAGTCGCTTACCTTACTAATAAACAGATAAACACTTGAAAAACTGATGTTTATTCTGGTAGTAGCTTTACTACGCGTTTATTAATACCTAAAATGGCTATTGTTTCGACTAAGTATGTCTTATTTTCATTTAAATTAGGCACTGCTAACAGTAAGCGTAGCGGAATCGTAGCGGGTTCGTAGCGGGTTCGTAGCGGATTCGTAGCGAGTTCGTAGCGGGCGCGTAGCGGAATCTTCGTAGAACCTTAAGTAGACGCAACGCAAACGTAGCTTAGACGCCGAGTACTCGCTATTGTTTCTAAATAATTATTAAAAATTCCAACCAGAAAAGATTACTTACTTTAATGTTATTAAAAAAAGGAAGAAGAGAAATAAAAATAAACGAATAAGCATTGTGCTTTCAATAAATTAATGACATGAATTTATTTTTATTTATTTCCTTTTCGATAAAATATAATACATGTCCGTGGGAGTCGTAGCGTTTACTCAGCGTCAAGGTTAGGTTACGTCTAGGCTGGAGGAGCGCCCAATGCGAAGGAGCTTTTAAAACAGAAGAGTTGATGAAGTTATATATTATATATATATTTAAAAAAATGCGAAGTTCTCTTAGTATAACAAAGATTAATGAAGGAAGAAATCAATAGTATTACAATTAATTATTTAGCTGTATGGAATTTTAGTTTCTATGATAAATATTCTTTTCTCTTAATTAATCTGAGGATTTTTCATAAGTGATTAATGTGATTATATTCAAAGATTATAAAGTTTATGTATTGTAGATATAATTGTCGGATATTATTTATTTTTATCAGCTTGCGATTTAATTGGTACTTTCATAAATGTATAGCTTGCACTAGCGCTAGTTTCTAATAATATACCTAAGCAAGTACTATATAAGTTGTTAACCTAAGGTATACGGTTGTTTCTTTGTTGTTTGTTTTGTTTTGGTTGTTGTTGTAATAAAAATAATTATGTTTACGTTATTCTTTTATTTTAACTTTTTGTGGTTTCCCTCTGGATCAATTAATTCAATCAAATATGGAGTACTAACTTTTGCCCGCGGCTTCGCCCGCGTGGATGTCGGAAATTATCCCACAGGAACGTACTGCGGGGATTACGAAAAGTATCGTATGTCCTAACCCAGGTCTATCTGTATGCCTCTCATTAAAATCCGTTCAGCTTTTAAGGCGTGAAAAGGTAATATAGACAGAGTTACTTTCGCATTTACAGCGTGTATCAGAATGGTGTGATCAAATTTAAGGGTGTGGTGCAGACCATCAAACTGAACAACTTTCTCCATGGGACCAACATCGTTATCGAGAAAAAATAATCAGCTGTTCCATGCATTTGGCTCGAGTAGGTATTGAAGTCTAGTACGGGATAGCTGATAATTTTTTCTCGATTACGATGTTGGTCTAATGGAGAAAGTTGTTCAGTTTGATGGTTTGTACTGTGGTAAGGTGTGCCTTAAATTTGACCATACCTTTCTGATACACCCTGTATACTATTAGTATGAATAGTATGGATGGAACTATGGATATGGATAGTATAGAAGTAAGGAAATTCGTGTTGTTGTGACCTTAAGCATCCATACGTCTTGAAATGTAAATGTTTTGTGATTTTGCCATCTTTTGCTAGAACATGAAGATTTAGTGAACTGGATTCGCTGGATAATGCGAATAGACAATAACCCTTTTCACCCGACGGTTTTTTTTTCGAAAACCATGTTTTTGTAGATTTCTATACAGCCAAAAGAGCTAAAAAGGCCCCGCGTTTTAGCGTTGCGAGCAACACCCTCACGACCGATCGGTGCCGGTTGCGTTCCGTAAAAAGTAAACGGTTTGGCGCCAGAATTTTTTTAAAGTCAAAAACTCAAACTCACGATCGTTTCAGAGCGGGTGTAAAGGGATAATAACCTTTTGCACACGTATGAAAGAAACTCTCCTGCCGAAAACAGGAACAACAACGCCGCGGGCAGAAAAATGCGTCATTTCCACAACGCCATGTATCGAAGACACTGGTGACCTCGAACTCTGCCTATACGGTATAATATTTTCAAATAATCTTTTTGTTTTATAAGTAAATAAAAAAGCCGGGAAATTATCGAGGTTCTTAGAGACCTGTTTTCACAGTCGCCTGATGCTAACCTGGACCAGGCTAAGTACCTCGATGATTTCCCGGCTAGTTTCTTGAGATATATTAGGACCCAAAAAATCAGTACCTACATTGCAATTTTTTGCGACTTAACGTGATTTTTGTGTCTGGCGTACCACTCTGGTCAACTAAAATCTTATTCGATTTATCCAGCTGGAATTTCTTCGTAGCAGTCCAGAGCCTGGTTTTGTGCCCGGTTAGTGGCAATAGACCCTCTGGGACTTTAAAAAACACCGGCGAAAGTACCTATGTTGCAATATTCTCGTCGGCCTATTTTCCCGTTCGGGGTATACAAGCATTATGTTATGTAGGAATTATTTTTCTCAGACGAGGCCTATTAGGATTATATCTATCTATCTGACCAGTCAATGAGATCTACATACATAATTTTATTTCCGTGTCCATTTAACTTTGTGCCGGTCAAATAAAAGAAGAATAGGTACATTTAATTATTATAGAGTTGATCAGCATCCATTGAACTAAACTTACATAACAACTATAAGATTTATTATGTCATCGGTCTTTTCAATTGAATGGAAGTAGGTTGTATCGGCTGGCACATTCAATTCGAAATAAGAGAAAAACTACTTCGGTTTCGATTCTATGAGATATTAGATCTAAGGTCTAATAACCATTGTAAATGCCTGCTGTTTCCATACTCCTAACTTGTTCTCATTTGGCTATATAAAGTAAGCAAATAATAGCAAACGATGGATATGGGAGCTTTAACATTGTGTACCAAAGTAGGTAATCTACCACACTACGAACAAATTAATAATATAGCAGTACTTTCTTAAACAATTACAGAATAGTTACAAATAAAGAATGTAAAGGGTGTCTCAGTAAGAGTGCACTTTTTCATTTAAAAATAAAATCAAGTATTTTATGACAGAGTTGTGATATTTTTATTGTATTGTAAAGAAGACATGTTCCGATTAAGTATGGAATAAAACATCCGGCAAATGACTCCCACGGCTCCGATGACAGGCCATTACTCTTTTCATGAAATTTTCCATGACTTTTGCACAGAGATGTGGCTGTATCTCACCGATGACGCGTTGGATTTCCGATTTGAGCTCAGGAATTGTTTCGGGTTTATTCGCATAAACCCGAGATTTCACAAAACCCCAAAGAAAAAAATCACACAGCGTTAAATCGCACGATCTTGGTGGCCAGTTGACATCAGAATTTCGTGAGATAATGTGTTCTGGAAATCGTTGCTGCAATAAGTCGATTGTTTCATGCGCGGTATGGCAGGTTGCGCCGTCCTGCTGAAACCACATGTTGTCCAGATTCATGCCGTCCAGTTGAGGCCACAAGAAGTCCGTTATCATATTCCTGTAACAAATGCCGTTCACCGTTGTAATGAGTTTTCACAATTATAACGCGTTGTTCTTTCGATAAGCGCTCCATTTTTAATAATCGGAATAAACAGAGGTGACAGCTGTCAAATTTCAGAGTTGCCACTTGCATGAAAAAAAAAAAATTCCAATTTTAAAAAGTGCACTCTTACTGAGACACCCTTTATTTAATGTAAACACACGCATAGGTATTCCTCTGAAAAAAAAAAGAAAACACATAAAAAGTTTAGTCAGTACCACAAAATCAATAAATTCAATCGTAACGAGTGATTAAATTTTAATGGGCACACTCGTAAGAGTTATTTATGAGCACATTCTGACCCTTACCAGTTTTATTTATTAGACGCCACCCCGTTCTCATAGAATAACTAATCGATGTAATCGACCTTACTCACAGCATCTTCTATTTTTATTGAGTTCATTCAACGGAAGTGTCAGAGTTAACTTGAATGGGGAATGAATTCGACGCTATTATACAACAGTTAGCCGTGCAACTGCACATTCCATTTAAACTAGGTTATTCTGAAAAATTCAACTGAAAGTAACAGCTGACAGTAGTACGAGTAAGAGCGTAATCGTAACTGTGTTACAGCATCTAGCTGCGGTTCGATAGAAGGCGACGCTTGGAACGGTAGTGAAATAGTTATTACACACAGTGCCCACAAAAAACGTAGCGACCGCCTTATTTCCGGGCACTCGAAAAGAACTCTGCATCGATGGAAATTAGAGCGACAATCGTCCCGTCGCGCGTCGCGCGTCGCGCACGCCCACTATGTATTTGGGCATGCTTCGTCGACATTGGCAATTGTTGTCTTTTTGTTGATATTACGGGTTTATTTAAGTGAAATTGGATAAATGGTGATCTCGCGATGTGGCGCTATTCAATCCGGTGCGGCATGCGGCAGTGCGGTGCTGCCTCGTGATGCTCGTCGCTCCACTGATCTAAAATAAAACTAAAAATCTGGAAGGAAAGAAAGTATCGGTTGTGATGTAAAACAAGATGTGAACGTAGGTCCGTTCGTTGGTGTTATTTGTTCAGCTGTACTGGTCACCGCGTGTTGTGGACTGTTGTCGTACTGTTCGTGCTGGTCGTGCTTGTCGTGCCCGTGTTGCTGCCATGGATGTTGCCAAGTACTTGGCTGTGCTGGTGGTGCTGTGTCTCGAGAGTGGTGAGACCGGCGGAGGCGGAGGAAAACACCAGTAAGGATCCCAATCTATTAAAATTATTGTTTTAACTTCTAGTGTAGAAGCTGTTAGTCAGTACGCTTATTAATCTGTAGCAAGGTAGCAATTGTATTTTGTTTAAAATTGTAATGAGATAATATTTTGTTGTAATCCTATTACTTGATAAAGATTAAGCGAATTATAATTAAGCTTTGCGATGGTCTATTCACTTTGAAATTAGGTTAATGTGATTTCATGCTCCAAGAGAACTAATCATAATATTATTATTTTGTTTTGATTTGGTACTTTGCATCAGCGATTTTATAGTTTTCTTCTAAATAATTTGTATAAAATAAAGACAATGTTGTTTTAAAACCATCATGCTCTCAGTCATAATTAATGATATCTTTTTCAGTGACCACGTGCGAATCCATATTCCTGAGTTTATTCACCACGATCACCATAAGAAAGTGATAACTATACACCATCATCATCACAAGCCAAAGAAAGAGACTCATCATCACCACCACCACCACCAGAAGCCGCACATCCCGTATGGGCATCATTACCACCAACATCATAAGAAAGTTGCAACCAAGACGCATACAGAGACAAAAGGTGGGAAACATGGTCACCATCACGCTAAACATGGTCACCACGGACATCATGGGCACCACGGACATCACGGTCACCATGGCCACCACGGCCATGGCCACGGTCACCACCACGACGCGCCCGTCGTGCCGAGCTTCAGTTACACGCCCAGCTCAGTGCCTTCTTATGAGGATGACTACTCTCCTTCATACTCCCCCTCAGTACCAGCGTACGGCGGTGGCTACGAAAGCACCGGCTTTTCAGCGCCTCAATCACCCCGCGTGCATGGAGTGACGCACACTGTTAAACAAGTCAAAGTGTTCGACTCCTTGCCTAGCGCGTTACCAAACAAAGGCGTTGGCGTTGGTCATGGTTACGAGGTGACAGAAGAGGGCGAAGCCGATGATGACGATGTGTTCACGACCGTCAACCAGTTGCACAACAGGTTCCCGGCGACGTTTGACTATGTTCGGAACGCTGCGCCAGAGCCGACGAACGATCCTTACTCTGAGTTAACGTCTCAAGGGGCACTCCCGACACACTTTGCAGCTGCCCCAGTACCAACTACAGCACTGTCCGGTGGCATAGAGAGTTTCTCAACTGCTCAAAGTGATCCTTTCGCATCTTCTGCTCCGACTCAAAGCATTGACCTGGGCCTGCCCAGCGGTCAGCCATCAGTGGGCTACCCAGTGACCTTCCAAGAAGACGGCTTCGACGGCCAGCTGAACTCCTACACGGGATCTGATGGTAAAGATGGATCGTATTTATCGAATGAAGAAAACACTTTGCATGATGATACTCCGGTTTCGTTCACAAGAGAGGCTGGCATACAACATACCACCAATACTGGCAACGTTGAAACACTTGTGTATTAGATTCGTAAGTAATTTATATAGAACTTTTAATTTATGAGGTTCCCACTGCTCAATACTAGTAGAGTAAGACTGGGAATTTTTGATTGACTATAGGTATTATGTTAAGCTATTTCACATGAAAGTGTTAAGTTATAAGTACAAACTATAAGCACAGTTACTGTTATTGTTTACACGATATTTTGTTAAACTTTGTAAATTGTTTAAAATGTAAAGATTTTTGAAAAATATCTTATTAAGTTATTGTGTACCTATAGTTCTGAGGAAAAGCCATCTTTTCTTTAGATTGTTATTAGATAAGGCACTGTAACTATCTGCTTAGGTATTGAAAGCTCTTATGTCACTAAACTACTTACATTGTAATTTACTACAGCCCAAATAGTAAACGACGTCGCGCTTCGGTTGATACGATGCGCCCTAGATCCGGAATTGCGCAAGTTGACAAAAAAAAAAAAAAAACGTTTTAAGTGTCAACGTAACTGTAACGGAATAATTCAATAGGAAAAAAAGTATCTTTACTTAAGTGTTGTGCAACCAATGAGAAATCATTCAATAATTGCGTCCGGGGAACAATGACTCCATTTTCTACTATTTCCCTTACTCGTTCGCGTATTTTGTTTAGGAATTTAGGCAGTAATATCCCTATACTCCACACTTTATTGTTATTTTTTTACCTCCTAATTATACCAATGAACCATTAATTATATTTTAAATTAATTGTCTTGTTATCATTGTTGTTAATTTTATTTGTTGTTGTTATTTAAAATAAAGGCCAATAAAGTCGTTTTGTTTTATTATTTTACCACAAAGCCTGCAAATTAAGTTCATATTCGTCACAATTTCAAGTGAATTTTAGGTCACTCAAATTTATCTCAGTTTTTACCTTGTAATACAAAAAGAAGGGTGTTGTTATAGGAAGTATTAGCTAAGTACCTACTGCGTTTCTTTGCTCTTCTACTTTTAATCGTAGTAGCGCACATACAACCTTGACCTGATGCTGCAAAGTAAACATTGTGGGTTTTAAATAATTTTTAATGCGTCTTTATAACGTAAGGCTTTGCAACAACCGTCATGATTTGCAACACATTCAGCAATTAGTATTTTCTTCAAAGTAGCAACTAAAAGGCTTTTGAATCTTTCATGTTGCTGTTTCTCCCGATACCCCTTTCTTCTTTTGTAGTAGTGAGCTCAGAAAGATTTTATTATTTCCTTAGCAAGTAAGTATACTGGAATTTTATAAAAAAACATGTATGTTAAAAAATAAAAATAGTAAAAAGTGCTACAACGGCCAGCGCGTGGAGGATTTGAACCTCCGGCAACCTCTGTGAAGGGGCGTTCTGACCACTGAACTAACGTGCTTTGCTGAAGAGCTCGAAATAGGGGTTCTTATTGGGAAAAAACATAGGAAAACGTTACAAATGAAATCTAGGATCAACACTATAAAGCCTAGATTTCAATGGCGCTATCTGCATATGCGCGGAGGGGTTGGTGAGGCTTCATATTATACTGATAGATAGGTCATGGATTGTACAAATTGAAATGTGGTTACTAGAAATGTGGTTACTAGAAATGTGGTTACTAGAAATGTGGTTACTAGAAATGTGGTTACTAGAAATGTGGTTACTAGAAATGCATACATCAACGGCGTCGCTTTATGCAGATAATAGGCTTACGACAAAAAAACAATGGACACGACTTGTTACTTACAATTTTTAGCTTCTGTGCCAGCTACATAGGTTCCAGGAGCCATCTATGGAATGAATGATTAATGATTTTATAGACCGTCTTTCTTCGGGTAGCATTTTGTACTTCACCTTCCACTTACCTTGTATCAATGACCCATCCGTCCATAAGAGTTTGTAAAACTACTCTGAAGTCATTGCCACACTTCTATTACTCAATTTTTAGGGATTGAAAATCTCGAAATAAGTTTGTCGAACAAAATGTATACCTTTTGAGCTAGTTTTCTCCTAAACCATTTAAATAATTGGGGGCATTTTGGAAAGCCCTCCGCGAGAGGCTCCTTAAAAATCGTTTCGGACCTCTGTAAAGAGCCACCCTGTTAAAAGTTAATATCTTCGCCTTTAACGACCAAAGTCTCAGATTAAACACCCTGTTAAAAACTAAATAGTAATCATAGAGACTCCAATGCATGTTGGCGGCAACAAAGTTCGCTTGCACGAGGGGTTGGTGGAGCTTCGGGAAGCTTCGGAGCTTGATGTTATCGATTTGAGTATCATAATTATTGGCAGGTAGTGGTAAGCCAGACGGCAATGTGGCGTAGAATAATTATAACTAGTTTATAGCCCTTTAACGCCGATAGAGTATCTCGCCGTTGTGTGACGAAAAGCGATTAAGTATCGCTCTCACAATGTGTTTACATTAAAAGGCTCATTATTGGGGCGGAGGATTTTTTTGTTCTTTTGGAAACCGAACATGTGGTAAGTCCAAGTTTTCAAAAGAATTTAGGTATTAGTGACCGCTAACTAAACAAAGTCGGGGCACATCACATACTTCTCAAAACATACCAATTAATGATTTCATACATTCACGATAGCGCCATTAGGCGTGGCTCCAAACAAAAGTCAAATGGAGCAATTGGACATCCAGAGTTTTACATCAAGCCAACGGATTTTAACATTCACGATCAAATTTTGGATGTACATCACTCCATTTGGCGCGATGGACTGACCGTGAATGCCCACCTTAACATTTACAATCAAATTTTGGATGTTGTACATCACGACATTTGACGCGATGGACTGACCGTGAATGCCCACCTTAACATTTACAATCAAATTTTGGATGTTGTACATCACGACATTTGACGCGATGGACTGACCGTGAATGCCCACCTTAACATTTACAATCAAATTTTGGATGTTGTACATCACGACATTTGGCGCGATGGACTGACCGTGAATGCCCACCTTAACATTTACAATCAAATTTTGGATGTTGTACATCACGACATTTGGCGCGATGGACTGACCATGAATGACCTTTTATTGATTGTGTTTCTTCTACTTCTTTTGTTTTAAGTTCACTAATTTAACTTTCTGTTTTGTATTGTTGACTTAGCTGTCCATGACCTTTTAAGGTGGGCATTCACGACAGCGCTATTTGGCGTGATTAGACATCCAGAGTTTTACATCACGCCAACTGATTTGTGATGTAAAACTCTGGATGTCAAATCGCTCCATTTGACTTTAGTCGTTTGGAGCATGACGCCATTGGGACCGTTGGACTGACCGTGAATGCTCCACCTTGACTCATCTCCGCAAGTTCATACGCGGCTGGCGTTACACATGATAGATGTAACGCCACGCCCTTACTATTATTTCCTTTATTTTAAGTGACGAAAAACTACAATGAATAGCATTGATTTATACCAGAGTAAAACAGAATGCAGTGCATGACTTTTCCCACGCTGTAAGGGAACGGAATACTACTTATAAGAGAAATTGCGACAAAAACTTGTTTGGACAATTTCTATTTCGATTGAGCGGTTCTTTTGTGAACAGTGATATGACCAAATGCCACTATACCTATAAGTATACCTTCCAACAATTGTGTGAATGATCTCTCTTCATATAATCTACATAGATTATGGTTATTAGAGAAATTACCTGATGAGGTTTTATGCTTACAGCGTACTTACCAGTTGAAAGCATTAGCTGTCTATATTTAATATTTTCATTAATTTCAGCTCGTAAGCATGCACATTCATACGATCGGGCCTATTGCCATTACGATGACGACGACTGGAATACGTTGCTACGCAAATTGCTCATGTTGATTGTTTTTTGTCAATTTTGACGTTCAAACGTGCCTTAAATGTAGGCACATTTGAAATAAATTATTTGACTTTGACTTCGTTGTCTTGATAAAATTATTAGCTAATCGGCTATATAATATACACACATCAAAAGTGTCTAGGTATCAAGCACGTTTTTGCTAGTTACTAAAAATCAGGTTTTTTAATTATATTTTTTGTAACTCCTATGGATACTTTTTAGTAAATTTCGTCATTTGAAAAGGAAATAGTTTTTGAATTTCGGCCAAAAGGTGAAAATCTTTTGTCAAGTCGTATTCCTATAAAATCCTTCAACGGGTTTGAGGCCAAGTCAGTAAAATTTCTGCCACACTTCTGAGTGGATCCAAACCAAAAGAACGTTATTATGGAGAGAAGACGTCATGTGAGCCGAGAAGAAATGATTAGAGCCGTGGGAATGTTGGAAGCTGGTTCTCGGCAACGTGCTGTGGCAATCGTTGTGGGCACTACGTAGAGTGTAAGTCGACCATTGCCGCATCACTGGCAGCGTGGCAGAGCGACATGGAGTACGAGCTCGCATCACCACACGCAGACAAGATCATTACATACAAATTATTGCTGGACGAAATCGTACATGTCCGCAATGATGTTGGTTACGAGGCTTCATAGTTCTTCAGGGATGTTAATAAGCGATCAGACCATAAGAAATCGCTTGCATGAAGTCGAGCTCCGCAAAGGCAGAGCCCGTTTACAATGGGCTCGTGAACACAGAAATTGGGCAGAAAAATAGTGACGTTTTGTGTATTTTTCTAACAAATTTCGCTTTGGTATGAGGCCAGATATTAGACGTACACGGTATTGGAGGACCCCTGGACTCCATTGAACTGGACGATTTGGGCAGGTATTTGGATCGGCTGAAGAACCGAACTGATTTGGATCAGTGACAATCTCAATGCACAGATTTACGCGGAAACGATTGTATCAGATGTTGTAATTCCTTTGCGGGCCCAATTTGGTGCTTAATTTCTGCTTGTGCATGATAATGCCCGTCCACACACTGCCAGAGTCGTTGCAAACACACTTGCGGCAGCTAATAACAACGTCCTACCATGGCCTGCTCAACATTGATCACGCATGGGACATGCTTCAAAGAAGAGCTCTGCCAAATATGGATGCCGTACACAGACCAGAAAATCTTTTTCGCCTGTTACAACGGACGTGGGCGGCCATTCCGCAACGTGATTTGGATGAACTCATATTGAGTATGCCATCACTGCGAGTGTGTTATACGCGTTAACGGCGGATATACAGACTACTAATTGTTTATTCTACGCAATAAAAAACCTTAAAAAACTTTTATTTTTATCTTTTTATCACTTTTTAATGTCAGGATTAACTAAGGTGAAAAATCTAGCATAAGCAAAAATCGCGAAAAGTCTTTATTAATATAAAAGCAAAGAGTACTTCATCGATCTACACATACAAAAAAAAAAAATTTAATCAATCTAAATAGACATTTTTATTTAATTTCAATGACGCAATAAAATATTTTTTTAAATACCTTGATCCGTAGGGATCCAGTTAAGGCAATGGGTAGCTCGCCGTCCGGTAAGGACCAGGCCGGGTCGAAGGCGCATTGTGTTCCACGCGCAAAGAGCAAAGAGATGTCAGTACTAACTGATATCGGCCCTAGCGGACCCTGTCAGTACTAACTGACGGGGTCCGCTAGGGCCGATGTCAGCCAGGGCCGCGGGATGTTCGAAAGAGTTACTGTGGCCCCTGGCACACGGAACTGAAGGAACACGGGTGGGTTTAAGTCAGTAAAGGTCTGACACGCCGGGGAGAAGCGGGAGAAGTCACCCACCAAAAAAAAAAGGCGGGCAAAATACATAATCACTGACTTTTGAAAGTTAGTGTTTTGATCGTTCGTCCAATCCTTTAAGGGGGAAGAAAGCGCTAAGGTAGCCCGCGGAATTCAAATTTTCTTACAATTTTTACAATTTGTAGCACAGTGTCCGAGGGTATGTTGATAAGAGTATGATTTGCAACCGTAACAAATATGTATTTACATAATTATAATCTATAGAATCAGTAATACAACTCCTTAAGTTAGTACAATCCTCAAATGTCAAGATTTCATGAAATAGTCATTCAATAGGATTACTTGGTCTTTGAACGTTGTATTGATGACTTTAATGATTATAATTCTGTAAATACATATTTGTTACGGTCGCGAATCATATTTTAATCAACATACAACTTAATACTGACCTGCAAATTGCAAAAACGTAAGAAAATTTGAATTTCGCGGGCTACCCTGGCGCTTTCGCCTTAACATCGATGGATCCTTCAAATTGTGTAGTACTGTACAGTATCAAAGTATTTTTCTTCATATCTTTACCTTCCCATGTAAAATAGTTTATGATTTATGTATGAGTCTATTTTCTCAATATACCTATGTGATGTGTATGCTCCAATTAACCATGCTGTATGATGAATTAATGTATACAATGATGCTTAATTCTCGTATAAATCTGATTCACCTGACAAAATTACTACCACTATACAAAAAGGTTGTAGGACTTACGTAATTAATTCATTTTCAGTGCCTATCTACATATTCGGACAGACATACATACCTAGATATCATCAGTCATAATCTTTGTTTACATTCATTGCGATGAAAGTACACCGAATGTAATGCAATGCGTTGTGTAATCCGGAATGTATCTATCTTAGGCAAATAAAATAAAAACATCAAGCAGCCTCATGCATGCAACTTCCGCGTCTTGCTACACATAGGAGAACGCATTATACATAGACAGCATTTAAGGTTCCGAAACAAATTCTTTGTAGGAAACAAAAAATAGTAGATTTTTTTTAGTTACGTACGCGGAATATCACAAAACGAGCAAAGATGTGCTATGTTAGAAAGTTGACAGCCGCTGTTTGTTTTTTGCAGCAAACACCGACAGCGGCTCGGTTTATTTTGTTTTGTCTAATTTTGTGCTTCTGCCGATCTATTCTGTAAACATCACACCGTGAGCACTTAGGTGAAGTGAGTTTGAAGTGAGCTCAATCCCTAATGAGTAAGGTGGGATGACAGTTCACATCACGCTCACTTCACCTAAATTTTCACGGTGGGATCTTTACAGAATAGCACCACTGCTGTGCGTACTAAAAATATTGTTTGATTTATAACAGACAGACACGTGAAACATTGACACGCAACTTACAATAGATAGAGGAAGTGGCTTCAGGATATGTGAGGAGCAAGAAGGAAATAATACACTATTGGATATGGTAATATTTTTAAATTTACAACAGATATAATATTATTAACAAATTCCCGCTTAAACCGGGATAAATTTCACAACAACGGTTCCTTAATACTATACTTAGATCTAACAGACAATCATAAAGACAGACGTACTACACGGCTACAGTCAAACTGTAAAGCTACATACATATCAATACATTCATGTCAAACCTTCACAACGTAGTTAATATAATGAGGCTACAAGTATTCACTGGACCCTTAAACTTATGTAAAGAACTGATTACTGAACAATTACGAGTATTTGTTAAAATTTGTACTAAAAGTCAATGCTGTTTTGTCGGACTATAAAACACGAAACACTTATCAATTGTCTCGTGTACACTTGTTAGTGAATTGTTCTTCACTCCTAATACCATGTTACAACCTTAATGTTAATGCTATATGTACAGGATCATTTGTGTGTTGATGGTCAGTATCCTCCATGGCCCGCTTCTGAGCCGTACGACTCTTCTTCTCCACCTGACAGAGCGTATCCCGAGTGGTCACCACCTTCGAAGCTGACTGGAGAGTCTCCGTAGCCACCATCACCGTGAGATTCCTCGGCAGCACCCCAACCGTGTCCTGGAAAAACAGTGGACAATTTGTATCACTTATGTGAAAGATCACATCAACATGACGCCAAGTCATTATAAAAACATTAGTGATTTAGATAAAGGTCTCATTGTTTGTAATGCTTTTGTTTGTCTTACGTTAATATGTAACAAAGTGTTTTCTTTTCTATCTAATTTCACAATCTGACTTTTTTTGTCCCGTTATAAAAGATCTTCTGGATGTAATTAGGGCTAGGTTCTTATATGCAAAACTTCAACCAGAGTGAATGATATTTAAGGGGCTTTTATTTTATACAAGAAGATAAAATCCCTTCAAATCTTTGCCATCACAAGATCATCGAATCATCACCAAACTAGGAATGGGAACAGATAAGTATAAAGTTCCCTACAGCAGGAACTAATAGATCTTTAGATTAATTCGTAGCTTCCTGATGACAATGACATTGGCACTATATCAATTACTTCCACTATTAACATTAGAGTTGTCTCACCTCCTCCAAAATGCGGTGCAGGTTTAGGTTCTCCATAAGTATATCCCAAGACCTCGTAGTGGTCATCACCACCACCGCCGCCGCCGCTCTTGTGGTGTACGTGCTTGACGATGGTGTGCTTGTGGTGGTGGTGCTTCACGAACAGCGGCACGTGGATGATGACCTTCTTGTGGCCGCCGCCACCGCCACCCGCCGCAATCAGCGACGTCAACTCAGCCACGCAGACTAACACCAACTGCAAAATATAAATTGGTTCTTTAGTTTAAGGCTTTATTGACAGAATTGTGTAAGGTATGTATGTGCGTTATTGATGTCACGTGGTTGCGGGTTCTAAACCGGCAAGTACAACTGTGACTTTTGAAAAGCCTTTTGTACTTTTCCAGATACCATAACGGCGAAGGAAATATCATGAGAAAATCTAGGATTGTTGAGGTCGAAATTCGTCAAAAAACAATGAGAGAGCGTGCTGATGCTCGTTCATTCTGTGCTAGTAATATTATTACGTAGGTATCATATTAGGATATACTTCAATTGTTATTTTTAAATATAAAATGGTTGGGAGATGAATGTAAAAATAAAAATTAGTAGGTAAGCCTACTGATTTAACCTGAATATAAGTGGTTCGGTAAAACTATGATAAAAGTCACAATAACACGTACGTGTACGTAGGTGTACGTACGTATTTTATGTGATTAACATGTCATTATATTTGTTAAGTAGTGTTGACCAAATAAATAGAAGCTATGTGAAGTACAATAGCTAGTACGTAATTGTTACAAAATGTAAGGTATTTGAATAGTGCCCTAAAATACCTTCATGGTGCTACGAAACTGCTACGAATATCTACGAAAAAGCCCTACGTACCACGTATTCTACATGAGGAGTCTTACTTCTAAGAACTCGTAAGTACTAGCTACCAAGTGCAAATTGCCACACTGTGCATATCAGTACACATGTCTTTGTTGCAATTTCACTCGGAAGGAAAAACATACACGGAAATGGAAACGCAATCGCAAAGGCAAGCATTAGTGGACAATTTCGCTAGGCGGCTATGTAAGAGCTTCGCTAATTTAATACTAAAAGTAAATTATAGATTAAAAAGAAAACCATAACAAGGTGCTATGAATAATCAATAAATAAATAATAACTAATAAAAAAAAACCTTGAATAGAACGTGACGTTCGAGACGACTTTCTAACTCAACGGGTATCGGTACCTCAATAACCAGCAACAATGAAAATAACTCCCTCTCGGTGCAAAATACAATTACCGATCGATTTGCTATCACTGCTAATCAAATCGGCCCAGTTTTGATCCAACAAAACGACTTATTAATCGAAATGCGACAATATAATCGTGCGTTTCAGCTTTTGAACTTGAACAAATATTTAAGAGTTTATTTTTCAAATAACTTGAAAGGTATGTTTTTCCGATTAAGATGAATTTTCACATAAAATAGAAACTCGTTTAGATACTTATAAAACAAGGCTTTAACAATAGATGTGAAATTACCACGATGACGTGAAGAGAGACTGTATCAAAGTTCTTAAAGATATCGGCAGAGTTCTGTGTTGTCCGCGAATGAAGTAATGTTGATTGGCTCGCAATCAGTACCTGTTTCCATTAGGTACATAATTTAATCTCTTTTTGTTTGTTGGGACATAGTAGTTACATATTGTAAACTTAAATTGGTATACAATTAAGCTAGCTTATTTAATATTTCGCAAACGAGGTCTAATTGAAAAGGACTGTATTTGAAAACACCGCAAAATATACTCAAGATACTCAAGATATTTCAAATATATAATAGTAGCTGTAAATGTGTCTACATTTTTCAGGTACACAGCAGCTGGTTTTTGTCACTGTTATGTAACGGATGCTCGGAATAACAAACATGTTCCAGTTTCGCGAATCACTGTGAATGAGTGTAATGTATGTGTTTGTATATTAATTAAATATCTGAACTTACCAGAAGACGGGCAGACATGGTGTAAGAAGATAGAGCGGTGAGTGACCGAGCGCGAGTGCAGGCAGTTGGTGTGTGATAAAGAAATTTAAACAAAACTTCCTTTTATATCACAACGTGGTCGCGTTTCGCGACACTGCCTCTCGGCGGCTTCGATCTAATGCGCGGGCGACTTCAACCAATCCAATTTCAATCCTATCTCCGTCAAACAGAACACAATTTGTATACGAATGTATCATTCTCCTCATAAAAACTGCACTGTTGCAATCAATTTTAAGCTCGAAAATATTTACTTGCAAGGTTCATATTCCAATAGATGATTTTCTTCGCAGATATCTTCAAAACCGTATCATTACAGCGAAAATACAGTTTACATTGTAGTAGCAGAGTGGAAATTCGTTTGTAGTCCGTAGATGACAGTGACGATCGAGATCTTATCGGGTTTACGTTGGGTGCGAGGTACATACGTCGACGGCTAATTGGAGCAGGATTGATGTCATGTATATGGGGCAGTGATCGCAGCATCGGACAATAAATAAGCCACCAATATCGAAGTTTGTTTTATTAAAAAAGTCGTTATTAAGGAATTATTTATGACACGATGCGCCTGAGGTCCCGATCCCTTTGCTCGAGAACAGAACAAGCTTATTGCTTTATATGCCCTCTAGTCATTTTTAATGAAGGTTGGGTGCTTTCCCTGAGAATTGTAGCGTCTACAGTTTAATACATATCATCCAATTGGATAATTGTTATGATTTCTACGAGCCTTTTGCAGGATCTACACAAAACTGTTTTGTAACATGACTATAAATCACATGTTCTGCATTTTTTGCTCAAATTAAATGTCAAGAATTAGTAAAAATCCAGATACGTGAAAAACGAGTAATTTTTCGGAAATTTCATCAAAACTGAAAAGCCATATAGATTGAAACTTTCATCGATAACTTTATTTAAGAGTATGCAAATTGTTATAACATTATCTTTGGTTTAACGTTTTTAAGCAGCTGCATCTGTTATTCAATCCGCGCATGCGAACAAAAAAAGAAGAGATGCGTATACCTACATACATAATTATACAACATACGTACAAAGCGAAAACTAAAGTTTGCAATGTATAATGTATAGCGGTGCCGACGTCGGCGAATGGAGCCGAGACACTTTTACTATCATCCAACGAGAGGGAATCTGATGAGATTATAATATAATACTGCAATTACCATTCTAGAAGGATCAACGCGGAGTTACAGTTATTCCACAGATTTTTTTGGGGCTTTTGTCGCGCCTCGGGATCATTTCCGGTAACTTTCTGGCTAATAACACCTGCATTTTCGATTTTTCGTGGTTACTGATACTGAAACAGGCCCTAACTCCTAACTCAATGGTTTTTGGGCTGTTCCACGACCGCGGCATGGTTTCCGATAACTTATCTGGCAGATAAGAAATTCTGTTGCATTTTTTATTTTATCGGTCCAAGTATACTGCGAAACAACCCTTCAACAATGTCACCGTTACTTTAACCTTAAAAAAAAAAAATAATACCTACGAAAGGGCGTCCGCGACCTTGGTAACTTGGGTCAGTTTTCGAAATCTATGGGGGAAGGTCAATGTCCAACAGCTGAGGTTTTACAACCAGTAATACGGTCATAATAAAGCCTCGGTGAAATAACCATTTTCTTTTATACTGAGTTGATACAAATTGTGTCATTTCTCTTTCAATACGAAGATTTTTCTTTGGTAATAGTACCTACTTGACATTGAGTTATTTATGGAAACTCATTGCAAATTTCATACACTACTAAGCTTACTAGTGTGTTAAATTAGGCATGAACTATAAATTAGAACTAGGTAGGTAAAATATTTGTTTAGCTGGAAGTATCTACTGCAACGTTTAGTAAAACTTGCCAATAAATCTCCTACCCACCAGCCTTATTCTCCAACCCACCAATAATACGAAGGTATAACTTATAGTATATCATGTCTGGTGAGATCTAGCCTACCAGCATCCGCATTCGTCCGGAACGTCTGAAGCATTCGACTCGAAACGCAATTTCCTATGTCCAGTGGAAGGTCAATTGAGGAAATACCCACGTTTCCTAACCTCACAAAAATAGTTTCACTATTCAGCGTTTAACCATCTATTTAATACACACGTAATAATAAAAAGGCGAGCACCAAAGCGCTACACTTCGATCATTTCGCTCAGATTAGATCGTTGTCTGGGTGCAAGCATTAATTTACATATGTACATATTGTATAATACATGAGTAAATAATGTGTGTATGGTAAGGAAATACCTTCATGAGTGGACATTTCCTCAAGATTGTTCGCAGACGTCCATAGTTTTAAATGCCCAACCCATCATCATAAGGGTTACGGACATGTTGACACATTGTAACCTCGCTGGTGGAGTGCATCAAAATAGACTTTACGAGCGGCGATTTACACAAACAGACGTCAGACACAACCCGGACAGTAGCCTCGGCTACCACCTTGCTGATTAACAAATATGTTTGTCATAGCATGAGCCACCGATAAGAGGCAAAAGAACCACGCTTGGCAAGCGAACTGGTGATTGAAGTAGGTACTTACCTTGTTATTAGCGTTACTATACGGTTCTATTTTCCACATAATCGTAGGCTTGCTAGCAATATTCACAGCACGAGAGATATTGAGTTACTATTTGTCAGAAAGTGCGGAAGCATGACATTTCCTGTTCAAAGTTAAACGGAGATTGCATTTCTGAAGTAAATTGGTCCATCTATGGAAAATTATGGTCTCGGATTAGGAATTCAGTTTCTTTACTAGAAGCCTGCTGGGCAAAAGTCAGGCCAGATTTTTCGGTCCAAGCATTCTATTTTACTAATTTAGTTTTCCTATAAGATACTTTTTACAAAAATCCTCTCCGCCTATTCTTGTAATGCAAACTATTTAATCATAAACTTAGTATGATGCATGGGATCACCAGCAGAAGTAGAAGAAATAAGGCTAGTTGCGAGCGCATTCGAGATTGCCTAGTTTTCAATCAATACTAATTAATTATACTTGAAGCAATTTGTGCAGCTTACTACATATGTATGTAAATATTTATTTATCCTGCTAATTATAGGATAGAAATATAGAAATTAATATCTCTTTTAAATAGTTTTGCTACATATTGAGCGTTATGAAATATTCTGATGGATAGACGGATAATGTCACTGCTACGAGTAAATACCTACTAGTACATAATAATATGACAAAAAAATAAACAAATATTGATACAAATCGCCGCCTAAGAAGGTTCACTTAAAAAAAAACTACTTCTTATATATCTACGTCATAGAGAACTAAAAAAGAAGAATATACTTGATACATACACAACTTGCGTTCCAGTTATGTAACTGTGTAAACATTATAGTAGCTTTCATAATGGGGTCCGTTCTCAATAGGACACTGCGACACACAGTGTCAAAAAAGTACAATTAAAATTACAATTAAGTGGGTTACGAGTGGCCAACGAACACAATCATCTCACGGATGCTATCTTTAATATCAAAATGTTACGAAACAGATAGATAGTAATTATAATTTTAAGATTTTTAATTCATGATTCTGTCTAACATCTTATTAAGATCCAGATCTTTCTAATTCGCAGACAGACAAGCACAGAATAAATCGCTGGGTCTAGAAGCTTGCAATTTTGCAAAAGAGTTCCTTTAATAATAAGTACAAACTGCGCGAGTATATAATACACACATTAATAAAAATTACCAAAAATACCTTTACTTTTTAAATATTTACTAAAAAATAGTGACTTTCCATAACTTTCAACCTGTTTTCGGCTCTTTAAGTACACTTTACTTTCCATAGGAAAAATGTGCGGAGGTTGCGATTGTTGCGGTGGCTGTTGCGGTGGATGCTGCTGCCCTTGCATCACGATCTACACCTGCTGTACGAAGATTTGCTAATGGCACAGTTGCGCCATTTTGCACAGACAAGCCATGGTGTCTCCGTCGAAGATGGCACGCCGACGCTTCCCGAAGTTTGTCTTCCAAGTATGCACTCCCGTGCCGTTTTGTGGAAATAAACTGCTATAAATAAATAAAAATAATGTAGGTTAGCAATAAGAAAGGATTTTTATAAATTCGTCCCCTAAAAGGGTTGAAAGGGGTTGAAAGTTTGTATGTGTAAAGTTTGTAGTTCGTCATTTGGGGCTCTCAGCTGTCTGTAGATTTGAGAGCAGACTTAAGACGGTATATGTATTTTTTTTAAGTCAGTTGTGAAAAGTTTGCACGATAAAACGATTTACATTTTTCTACCGCTGCCCTTGTAGCTACTACTGAAGGCGCTGCAAGGGCAGCATCGGTATCAGCTTCTACCAGTTCCTTCTGGGAAGCTCCAGGTGTCTGTAAAACTTGTCAAAATGTAGGCTTGGATTAGTATACAATGGGCTATGATTTTTCACACAATACGAGGATGCTGCGCGCGCAGTGGCGCCCTCATCGTTTGTTTGGTTATTTATTTTATTTCAACAGTAGTTTTACATTGTTAAGTTTTATTATAATCCATAAAACGGAAAATAGTGGCCACTAACCTCCGTTTTAAAGATTATAATAAAACTTAACAATGTAAAACTATTGTTTGTAATAATAGTAAGGTATAATCTTCTGGAGCACAACATAACGTGCTTATTTTCTGCATTTTCATTCTAAAATAAAAGAAATAACCAAACAAACGATGAGGGCGCCACTGCGCGCGCGATATCCTCTTTACGTTTTTTGCAATTTGCAGGTCGGTATTAGGTTGTATGTTGATTAAAATATGATTCGTGACCGAAACAAATATGTATTTACAGAATTATAATAATTAAAGTTGTCAATACAACTCTCTAAGACCAAGTAATCCTGTACTATTGAATGACTATTTCATAAAATCTTAACATTTGAGGATTATACTAACTTAAGAGGCTGTATTACTGATTCTAATGATTATAATTCTGTAAATACATATTTGTTACAGTCGCGAATCATACTTTAATTAACATACACCTAGACACTGAGCTGCAAATTGAAAAAAATCGTAAGAAAATTTGAATTTCGCGGGCTACCTTAGCACATTTAATATCTAGGATTCACACCGCACGTTTTTGTCTCTCTTTAGTTCCTAACTAAAGAGAGACAAAAACGTGCGGTGAGCTTCCTAAGCTCAGTCGCGCTTTTCTTATTCATATGAAGTAAAATCTTAGATCGTAAGTATTAGTAGCGGAAGGTGTTTGAACTGTCTTTAGAAAAATAAGCATTCAAATAAAATAACTTCGGATATGAATGTAGGAAATCAATCATCACTAGGATATCTACACAAGTAAATTATAAAGTTATATAACGTAGGTAATGATACGTTTAGACTGGTGATAGTAATGAGGAGGAGGAGCTATTGACGACGTATGCGCACATTCACCTTGATGAGTGACGCATCATCCTACATTATAGCAGACGCGAACGGGCGCATTCGTCTATCAACCTATATTATAATAAGTTTGTACGAAGAGATTGCCATGTGCTCGAATTATGTATAAAGTATATCAATCCATCATGTAGCCTGAGTTGATAAACTTATTATTATAGCTAGCCTTTTTATTTATTTTTTATTTTTTGGTTGGGAAATCATCAAATGACTTCTCCCGCTCTGGGCGGAGCGGGAGGGCGTGTCAGACTTTTACTGACTAAAACCCACCCGTGTTCCTTCAGTTGCCTATGCCGGGGACACGGTAACTCTTTCGAACATCCCGCAACCCCGGCTGATTATAGCTAGCCTAAGGTACTGTTTCTATGTTGAGCAGAGGTCTCCTTTTATTATTCCCATCATAAACTTAATCCGTAATAATACCGTCTGCTCCGGATTATTAAGTCATCGCGTGTCGTTTAAACCCCATAGGTACAAAGTCAATTGCTTACTAATTGTGTCTGTAATTACGACATGCGAAAGGTTAAGTACATATAAGGTAAATACACATAACCCTATTTAAAAAAAATCAAGAGAAGACGGTACTTTTTGTACCAAAATAAAACTTTATGAAAACAAAAATTTTACAAAGGTGCAAACCATTATCGTTTTGATAATCCAACTCAGCGGGCATATCAAACAAGGCAATCAGTCGATAACACAGACGTTCCTTCGTTCGGAGACAATCCTGGCTGCAGCATCAGGCATTACAACCAAAGAAATACAATGTCGCCGTAACTAATAGAGTTTAGATACCTACAAACATTAGATGCAAAGAGGAAGTGTTCCAGAAAGTGCTTGCAATCCAACCTAACGCACAGGTGTGCGTGTGTAAGTACCAACAAACAATAAATACATACAGTTATATCAAAACATCCGTCGAACGTCCGCTGTACAGACTCCCAGTTAGTTTATTTTTAGACTGGCTCCATCAATTTTCCTCCCACTTCCGCCCCGCATAGACGCAACGAAAGGTCATAATTCTTAACTACGTACTATCGACAAAACAGTCGCCTTTACACATTAAAGTTGCTTTTTGCATACACTGATTCACTGAAGAAAAACTGGTCCATTGTTTTTAACCGACGAAAAAAAGGAGGAGGTTCTCAAGTCGACGCATATATATATATATATATATATATATGTATATATATATATTTATTTATGATCACGCATTACTTTTTACAGAGTAGTCTGATTTTAACGATTCTTGTTTTATTCGGGAGGATACACATCGAAGTTGGTCCCATGTAAAATTATTAACTTAATATCATCATCTGCCTAGCCTTTTCCCAACTATATTGGGGTCGGCTTCCAGTCTAACCGGATGCAGCTGAATACCAGTATTTTACATGGAGCGACTGCCTATCTGACCTCCACAACCCAGTTACTGTAACAGTTAATAAAATTATTAACTTAATAATATTATTATTAACTTTGCTTGGGTAGTTTCGGAGTTAGCTTCAATAAACGCATTTTTTCACTTAGTCGTTGGATGATGTTATAATAACTTCCAGTCACTGTAATTTACGCAGCAGGTGGTATTAGAATTTGTGTAGGGTAGGTATCACAACTAAAAAGTGAAAAATAAAAACGTTTAAAAAAACGTCGGTGGCAAAATACGAAAATACAAACAAAGGCACCGAATTCCGATATTTTAAAGTAATTCTTCACTTTGTAGTTTTTTTTGGAAGTCGGTTGTTATCTTTTATAAAAAAGTTTTTTACTTTGTCATAAGTACAGGAAGGGCTTGTGGCTAAGTAATAACAGCCGCATGGGTCGATCGATCAGGTTAAGCTACGCTTGCCACGGTTGGCCCGTGGATGGGTGACCATTTTTAAATACCAATAACCCTCCGTGCCTCGAAGAACACATTAAGCCGTCCCGGCTGTCATTCATCGATCTTTATCAGTCGATACCGGTCGTCAGAAGTCCGAAAGTCTGACAACCAGTCTTAGCAACAGGTATCGTATTACCCAGTAACTGGGTTGTGGAGTTTAGATAAGCAGTCGCTCCATGTAAAATTCTGGTATTCAGCTGCATCTGGTTAGACTGGAAGCCGACCCCAACATCGTTAGGAAAAGCAGGCAGATGATGAAGTATAATTGCAGCTTGCAAGCAAAATAGTTTCGAAATTGGAAAGGCCTGGCGTTTGTCGATAGTACATTCATGATACACCGAGGTACGATACATCATACCTACAGCTTTTTATCACAAGATAACCTGAGTTTCCCGAAGGAAGTATTACTTGTTCTTCGGAAGCGCATGATTATGAACACAAGGCATTTAATTGTAGGTACATCGACCTGCATATCAATATAATCAATAGTAGGATTATCTGAGACGAAAACCCGCCGAGAATGAAGATATATTTTGATGTTTGATCCTGTGCCCTAACATAAAATGCAACTAGTATAGTGCACCCGACAGAAGCCTAATAAACCAGATGAAACAAGTTTCCTGCGAGTACAAAGTATGTATATTAAAAAACGATTTTCTACATTACATTTTGTGGAAAATCTTAACAGCGAGATTTAGAAAATTGAACAACGCCATCTATCGAGTTTTGAGGAAGCTCTCACTCAAACCACTAACTTCCACTTTGTGACTGACCTTAGCCAATTTTGAATTGCCCTAGGCAATTCAAAATTGCCCCCAAATGGTAATGACTGAGTTTCAGTTTGAATGTTTTATGTTCCCAGATTTCATCGAGCTTCATTGCCAGTACCCAAATAGCTTTTTCTTATGTAATTTAAACTACCCCACTTCTAGACAGAGGTCTGACCCAAGTCCGTCACGATACGTTTTTGCTAGAAGTGTGGTCAAAAAAGTAGCACATTCCACTTCACCCTAAATCGGTTAATTTTTTAAAACCTTTTTCTATTCTAATTTTACACGTTCTATTTTTCATTAGAAAATGCATGGTGGGGTTATAAATTCACATTCGCAAAGCATTGAGAGTTGTTTAAAAAATACACCTCGTTTGAAAAAACAGTTCAAACAGCAGTCCTGCTGTTCTGAATGAGGAATAGTTTAAGAGTTTCCAATTAGTTACGACGCTGCCCGATGTAGACTACATTACCTGCATCCGAACGACCTTTAAATGATTCACAATGTTATTCCATTTCCATTTATTAAATAAATAAATAATGTGTAATGTATGTTAACAACAACACTGTATAAATATTTTAGTTCCATGAGATCGAGAATTTAGAAAAATTGGCATGAGTCTACCTTCATAATAACATAGTAGGTAATCTAATTTCTCTGTTAGAAGCTGGAAATGACTTTTGATGTAATCGTTTATATTCAGCCTATAAAATATTCAGTTTATATTCATTAGACTAGTCAAACGTAAAAGAAACAAACACAAAACATAAACATAACCCCTCCGTCCATTTGACACCAAGAGAGCCAAAATAAATGCACGCCGTGGTATTTTGTCTCACTGGATGTATGTAAAATTGTACATTGTACAGCACGGAATGCAGTAGACCTTTGTTACTCGATCCCACTCGTGTGAGTACTCATGAGGCTTTATCGATTCTGTTACAAATATTCCACATCATAGCGAATGTCATAATGTAGTCTTCACAGACCGCCAAGTTCATGGCTTGACCACGTTGTCATTAGTTCCACGATTGGTGCACAAATTGATTAATAAATAGATAGATAAAAAATACTGCTGCCCTCACCCTGAACTATGTTACTTTAAAATATTTGACATCAACTTAACTTTATGGACTTAAGGTATAAAATATTCCTTAGTTTTTGAATTTTGGAAAGTAACTATATTATGGTATCAATGCCAATTAATGTCAATCGGAGCATTTAATGTGTAAAAGACTTTAAGATAGCCTATAAATTGTGATGTGACGGTAAGTAGGTAACATGAGCACATAGCTAAGGCTCCACTGTAAAGTAAAGTGTATTTTGATTTACTTAGTTGGTAAACTAATATGCTGGCGTACAAAAATTTTGATTTAGGAACAATCCACAATTAAATACCAATGTCAAACTTGCTATAGACTCTGATATCTCCATTATGCATGTTGAGTTAACTGCAATAGCTGAGGCTCTTTCTTATATTAACTCAATTAGTCATGATAAATTTGTCATTCTAACAGACTCAACGAGTGCGCTGCAACACTTGGCTCGGTGCACCTCGCCCGTGCGAGGAGTACCGATAGTCTACAGGATTTTGGAATCTATATTCGAGTTAAGTCAAAAGTCGATCTCAGTAGTTTTGCAGTGGATCCCGTCTCACATACAGATTCAGGATAACGAAAGAGTGGATCTTTTAGCCAACCAAGCCGTCTCAGAAGGAATTTCTGTAAATATTGTTCCTTTATATACAGACTATATAAGAATAATAAAACAGCAATGTATGGGTGTGTGGAGTGAATACATTAACCAGAGGTCAACAGAAAAGGGAATTTGGTACAAGACCATCCAACCACAGCTTCCAGTGCATAATTGGATTGATCAAAATCTGCTTAGCAGAAGTGATTTAATTATGGCACTAAGACTTCGTTCCGGTCACATTCCATCAAAAAGTTTGGTTTTCTGATGAAAAAGGTTACGTCTCCCGACTGTGAAGAATGCGGAGTAGTCGAAGATGTGCAACATGTTTTGATGGAGTGTGTGTGGAATGAGGCTATGCGATATAACTTACTTGGTCCAATACATAAATACAATATTGGAGAGTGTAATGCTATCCTGGCTTGTCCTTTATCGGAACAAGCTAGGATACTATACAAAATAGCATTTTTTGTTTTAAAGTAGGTGTTCAATGTTTTTAGGATTAGTTGATTGTGCGGACATTATAGGGCGACGTTATCGCTCAGCGATAAAGCCCTTAAAATAAAGAAAAAAAAAGTACCTAAGTACCTGCTGTGTAGGTATCCTGTGCTGGTACAGGAGTGTAGAAATTGGCATCAAGAAAGAGAGGCTATGTACAGCTGCGGGTGAAGTCGGGCTGTGGATGATAATAACAATGACGAAGTGTATACGGGTGGCCCGTGAAACCAAAGTCCAAAGAAACATTTTAGAAGCCTCTCTCCAAGGGCTTCCCGAAACACGCCCATGTGTGTTTAGTGATTATTTATAGTTTAGGAGCAAGAGGTTTATTATTTTTTTTGGGGAACATCCTCATTTGACTCAGACTTTTTTACTTTTCTCATTGTGTCGCATTTTTTGCCAATATTTATTTTAATAATAAATCCTTATTTTATATAAGGATGTTATGAAAAGCATACTCCAAACCGAAAAACTACTACCAATTATGTAAAAATTGTGTCCTACCATGTTCGAACTGCAATTTCTGCAAATTAATATCCGGAAAAGTACTTATTAGTTGTTTTCTTTTGGAAAGCTGAGGTTTCTCGAAAGTTTTAAAAATACTGTGGGGTAATTGCCAACTTCTTCTGTTTATTTTTTTTAAACTGAAAATCTACCTAGAACAAATCTTTTCGAGCAACAATTTTCCCTTTGAGCTAAATTTTAGATAATTGGGTGATATTTAGACATATAGTATTTTTTACCAATCGTAAACCATAATTAAGGGATTAATAATTAGAAAAAATATTTAAAAAACTGCGACACAGAAAAAGAAAATAAAGAGAATTTCCCTACAAGTATTAAAAACCGCCTAGCTCCTAAACTATAAATAATCGCTGAACGAGAGAGAAGCTTCTAAAATTTTGCTTTGGAACTCGTTTCACGGGTGACCCCTGTATAGAAAAGTCTCTATCCCAATTTACTTTTTTAAAAGAAGCAAAAAGGGCATGTGAGGATAGTAGCAGGTGGTGTTCTGTAGTTTATGCCTACCCCCGTGGGAAAAAAGGCGTGAGTTTATGTATGTATGTAATAAACAAATATCACTTAGTTTTGCTACCCAAAACTCGAAATCAAAAGCACAAAGCTTATCGAAGCGTCACCCTCCCACCCCTCGGCGTATGTATGTCCAAACGAACTTGGAGATGGCGTTGTTGAAATCTATACTTTACAGTGTTGATCCTAGATTTTATTATGCAAAGTTTTCCTCTGTTTTTCCTGGCTCGTTAGTTCAGTGGTCAGAACGCCTCTTCACAAAGGTGGCCGGAGGTTCAAATCCTCCACGAGCTGGCCGTTGTAGCATTTTTTACTAGTTTTCTTTTTCTTTATCATACCTATATATTATTTTTAAAAAGTTCCGCTTATATCTAGAATATAACATTTCATAATAAACTACGATGCAGGGGAATCAGGAACACCCGCCTTTAGATATCTAACACTGGTTGGCTAGCGCATTCGAGATTGCCTTCAGTAAATAGTTTGGCTACGAGTTTACCTTTGCTCAAGCAATTCATGCTGGCTGTTTGAAAGTAAAAAGTATTATCTTGACTGGAACTATTTATGAGGAAAAAAATAATGAACTTGATTGCTTTTCTTTTCAAATCCGAAAGAAACCTGAATGTCTAGCCTATGAAATTGAGTGTTCTGAGCTTAGCAATGGTACAAATATAAAAAAGAAAATGTAGGCTACAATGTCACTGCTTTGTAACTGCTATCCTTAAATATACATACATGTCCCATTAGTTATACAACGTGTTCCTTTTGATATCCCATAACTCTAGGTGGTCTAGGGCTACATCTAAAATCGCGAAAAATATCTGCTGTTCCCTACATTTATGTTCGCATAACTCGTCAAAATATAGGGAACACCTGATTCTTTTTTCGCGACTAAGGGTTTGAAACACCCAACGAGACCAAACAAAATAAATCTGCTAAGCTGTCGAGGAGTTGGGTAGTTAGCAGACTGCTTTTAGTTTTCATCAAAATCGGCCGCGAGACTTCCTGAGTGTTTTTCACTATTTCCTGTGCTATTTCTTTGCTATTACTTCGTTCCAGATTTGGCCATCCAGGCACACTCGGAAAATTCACCTGTATATCAAGTTTATCTGACGAGTAGAAGTAAAATAAATATCCAGGTATATCACCAGGTAAGAAAATATCTGGTAATCTGAAAAGTTGAACAGATTTTTACGAGGCTTCCGGAATCCCTAAACTAGCCATTTAAAACATGTACTTATAAAAACACGTCAAAATCGATGCACTCGTCTGGGATCGCCGACGGGCAGCTATGGTCTTCAAATTCACTCCTCTGGCTACACTGGGGTTAAAGTAATAAGTATATACAGTAAAAGTAAAGTGCTAAAAAAAATCAGCTGCTCCCTACATTTTATGTTCGCATAACTCGTTAAAATGTAGGGAACAGCTGTTTTTTTCGTGATTTCAGGTTAGGTCCTATAGTAAAAGTTGTTCTTAATGATGAGTACAATGACCCTTCAAGAGGTTGTGCGTCGTTTAAGTTACACTTTGTATAGATCTACATCTACCTACTCGATTCAAATTCGCGTCTACCTGAGGGATTGAAATAAACTGAACATTTATGAATTCTGATTGACATTTGAGCAATGGTCATGAGAATCATGGTTCTGGTGATGACTACAGATTTCCTTAAGAACACCAAAAAATATTCTAAATAGTAGTAACAATTAGCATTTTTTGTAGTTATACTTAAAACTTAATGTAATTTTTAGGGATCCGTAGTCAACAAGGAACCAATAAAGTTTTGCCATGTCCGTCCGTCTGTCCGTCAGTCTCAGAGACTGTTAGTACTAGAAAGCTATAATTTGGCATGGATATACATATTAATCACGCCGATAAAGTGGTAAAATAAAATCATGTAAAAAATAAATTCAGGCTACCTCCTGTACACGTAAAGTGGAGATGTTTTTTTTTCTCGTCTACCCCAAGGTGTGGAGTGTTGTTGGAGAGGTGTTTCAAAAATATTGCGGGTTTGCGAAAACAATTTTTTGATTAGGGGATCTGTTTCTGAAATATTAAGCTTTAAAGTTCTAATTTTTGTTACAGTTAAGTGTCCAGCTAAACGGTTAATATTGGATATGTGAAAAAATTCACGGTAGTAGTATATACAACGAAATTAAAAGGAAAACTATCACAGCTAAGTAGGCTTTATTACGAGTAATAGTCGACCAACGTACATTTGCAGTTGGAATGTATGGGAAAACATGTTTTACAACTACAATATTAAGTTTGTTCTTGGGATCTTCTCTCTCTCTCTTTTTCTTCTTTTTCATCCCAACTACGGAACCCTTTATTGTGCGTAGTCCGACACGCACTTGGCCGGTTTTAAATAGTAATCTCAATGTTATAGGGAATTGCAGTATGCAGAGTTCAATGTGCTAAACCTTTCAATATGGGTTTGTACCCATATTAAAAGATTCAGCCCAAAGGTTAAAATTAACATTAATGTTAACATTTACGTCCAAAAGTATCGATTATCATCAAAACAAAAATGAACCAAAGGAAAGAAAACACGAAGTCTGTAAATCTAAGCAGTCTTTGATTCTTCATTATTATGATACATAAGTGGCTCTTAAAACAGAATAATGCTTCCATAAATTTTGTTTATGATACCCACATGGGTCCAGATGGGTGGTATATCGTAACGGTGGGTACCACCCCCCGCGCGGCCGAGCACTGTACCCAGTGATTCCCAGACAGTTTACATAATATCGTCCAATCCTTCTTAACTATTATAATTAATTAAGCCTCAAGTCCTGACGGTAGTCATTTGTTGAATGGCAATGACGGTTTTATTGCTTCATAAGGAATGTCTTCTATAACGGTACCGGCAGGTTTATGTTACCCTTCGGTAACTCCTCTGTGATTTTAGATAGATATTATAGCCATTTTTATTACTTAAGTCGTTTTAATCGGCATTTTGTTATTTTGACAGTTTATGTTTTGTGCTGAGGTACTTATTTTTTGTCCTAATGGTGATTATAAAATACGATATCATTTTGTGTGAACTCACACTCGGAGATTGTTGTTCGTTTGTTTCTTTACAAATAATCTGTCTGCGTGGTGCTACAGATGGGGATAGGTACTTTGGAGCACATCTCCTTTAGATACTCCCAATGGTATTCTTTTCCTCCACGTGTCTACGCTTCCAAAATTGTGGATTGTCTCAAACTTCAACTTTCCTTTACACATTCTTTTCCAAAGCTCCGAAAAAGGCTTATCCATTTATTTTCGTTGAACTCGCATGATCTTAAAATTATTAGGACAAGCCATTTGGTAGAAACAGCACCACCTAGAGCTAAGACGTAGTAACACATAACATTGAATGGAAGTCTGCAAAGAAACAGCTGACTATCGTATACCGTTATTTGCTTCAAGTGATAGTTTATAGGCTTTAGTAGCAGCGTAGGCGCAGGCTCAACTAGCAAGCGAAAGTATTGCCAACGTTCACTTCGCAAAAATTCGCTATTCACTGCATAGATGGCGATATTGTTATTTATTGTGGACTGTGAAGTATTTATTACATTATATTTATTCCAACCAGCGTCGTCACATCCGTAGATTTAAGATGATACAAGATGTAATATTGTAGCTTGTGCCGCAAACCTCGTTAAAATAATGATACTTATAGCCAATATCTCAAGTATAAATATTGCGTTTTGACGCATAATAATAAATTATATCTTGTTAGGGAAGCTGTCAAACCGTCATATTTATTTCTCAGTTAAAAGTTTTCTGACAATTGAATAATAATTAGCCCGTACTTATCCAGCTGTAATCGGTATAAAGTTTTAAACATTAACTAAAGTAACGTATGGTGTAGCTCCAAGTTGTCAACACGTAGGCTCAAGGCAACGGACCGGCCCGGCCCGGAACGGCCGCCGGAGGAAACGACCGACAAGCCGATTTACCGTAACACAAAAAATGTTCAGATAAGCCGACTTTCTAATAAACCCTACTAGACAAGCGAGCCTTCTTCCTTGTACATAATAAATCTTAAGGAGACCTCTTCTCAAATGAAGCGGTTCCCAATGTTTGATAATTGTGTTGAGATAAAGTATTATAAATCGGATTCTCGGTTTCATTATAATAAATAGGGATTGTAGCGCAGGAAATATCAAGACATTTATAACTGTTCAGCTATAGGAGAGGTGATCATTTACAAGCTGAAGTTTATCAATATCAAGACATTTATAACTGTTCAGTTATAGGAGAGGTGATCATTTACAAGCTGAAGTTTATAAATATTCCTCGCGTACTTTTATTTGTTTTGATGTAGTCGTTTAAAATAATTTTCTTTGTAGACCGTGGAATACTTTAGTGGGAATAATGATAGGTACGTAATGTAACTAAGCAGAGACAGTAAGTCATTTTATTGGATACGTGCTTGATTGAACACAGGAATACGATTTTCCAAATAACGGATGATCATAATAGCAAATGATCTTCATTGTTTCATGACATTTACCAAAAACAACGTGACAAAAACGTACAGCACTTAAACCAAAAGTTTTACACTCACTGGCCGATATTTTAATGTGGCCTAATAATCAGAAAAAAACTGGCCGGAGTGTGCCGGTGGGCTTTAGCATGGCCCCAGATTGATGCCTCTCCGTACTGCGGCTGCGCAGGCAACTCGTATCGGCCCTTTTTTACCTTTTATCTTTAGTTTGAATATTGCCTCTCATAATAAGGGCTCTGGACCGTTAAAAGTCGGGGAATGCGCGACCCAGTGAATGAACTCAGAAATCCACGTATTTCGATTACGGATACGGTTTTTTTAACGACTATTTGTTTCTAAGATGTGGAACGCATCGGATCATTTTGCCGTTATTCTGTCTCGAACTGATGACAATATTGTTTGAACACTGCAAGGTTTTGTCTCATTGGAAAGTATGGGGAGAGCTAGCGTAGAAGTAGAAGTGGTGCAGATACTCTAACGCCCGAACCCAATAACCTATCATCAGTTTTGGCATACTGGAAATAGAATAACCTATCTATCTATGGTTTAACGTCCCAATAATCTATAAGAGATTATGGAATCTTACCGGCCTGACATAAGGACAGATAGAATTATACTGTCTACCATCAATAGCGATCTGTCTTTTACTGAAAATAGGTTGTTGGGTTCAGCCGTAAATAGTTAAGATGAGACAAGAGTATACTGATGGATTCTATGATTATACAAACAGGCATTTAGACAAAAGCCCGCTAAAATGCATCCTTGTATTGCCAATTTCAGTGACCAGGTTTGGTCAACGGATAAACATTGCCAGCCAACGTGGCAATGGTGCCAATCGACAACAATGCGGGAGAATATTTTATGCAAGAATATTATATCTGCTGTTTTTAATCTAATTTTAATATTACGTGTGTATACTTACTGAGTACTTACATAAACATAATTAACTCATAATTCAATTGAGGTAACAGTGAACACCTTCTTCTAATTAAAGTTACATTATTTTATTACCTGCCAGGTAGTTTTACATTATGAAGCCGTAAGCCAGTTGTTTTAATAAAAACTCAATTTTATAAAGTTAGGCTGAGGATTATCGCACAGTCATCATCACGTTCTGAAACAGTTTTATATACTTTAATGTTATCTCCATTGCTTCCTATATATAAAAGTAATAGCTAGGAAATAAGCACTAGACGCCGCTGCGATTCCTATTCCATAAGATATTCTACTTAGATTTGCATCGTCGTGTCCAGCGTACGCAAAGATTTATCATAACACTAGGAAGCCATTAGTGGATCATAGATATCGCATATTTTAGAGAAAGCATTAATTTTAGGTAGGTACGTACTGCAAAAGCTTACAAGATGTACATATTTTCAGATATTTTGAAATTATACCTACTCATACTCATCATCATCGCCCGGTGATGCAGGTTATTTGCTTAAAGGTGTATTATATATTTATGGACAAAAGCCTCTCCAAATGCAAGCCATTTATTAACTCAAGCGTCGGCGGCTACTCTCATCCAGCTGCTATCAGCCACCTATCAGAGGCGAAGCCTTCATACTACCCGATTCCTATCGGCTTCCCTTCGGAATAACCACTCTTCTTAATGTCTACTATTGCTAAATAATATGTTACACCTGTGTGTGTAACTGTGTATCACATCACATTATATTTAATACCAGTTTAATACGTCATAAGATTAAAAACCTACGGTGTTTTTTTTGAGTTTATGAGAACTTAAGAAATTTTTCTTCAGCTGATGATAATTGTAGCTGCGCCACTGCCACCTATAGTATCCATCTCTATCACACAACTATGATATTATCAAGAATGTGTCGCAGATGGATTATTGAATCCGCTGTTTTACATTTTACAAAACAGCTCCGTTATGTAAAACAGCTGCCCTTTCCATTTTTCAATGGAAAGGGCAGCGAAACATTAGAACAACGTAATGTTTGTATATTTATAACAATACCTACAAGCCCATGTGCCCGTTGGGATTTTGCATCGGCAAAAATTACGAACTTTCACACAAACTTTTATCACCTATTTTAACCCCTTTAGGGAATGAATTTTCAAAAACCTTTCCTTAGTGCTAACCTTCGTTACATAAGGAACTCTTATTTAAAAACTTATGTTTCTAGACCCAGCGGTTTAGTCTGTGTGTTATCTGTCAGGGAATTAATGAATTTAAGATATTTATTAAGTAGATTTGAATATATATAAACGTGTTATCGCACAAAGTAAGCACTTAGCGCAGTATTCCCGCGTAGTGAGCGTTTGGAGCGTTGCGTGCGCGCGCGTCGTATTTCCTGTACTTACGCCGCGCTCGCGCCGGTGAAACTCATGAAAATGCGCCGCCAATCAGGGAAATGCGATCGCGAAAGTGATTTATTAATTCAACCAAAAATTACTTTGTTAGACTAGATTGATGAAAGATTATCATTTGTCTTTGTTCATATTGTGGTTCTTTCTTTAAAATATTTTAAAGATTTATTTTGATGTTTGAACTAGAATTTGCTGAAAAACGGGATCGTTTTGCTAACTTTGTCTTTTTTCACTTTTGTTAATTTAGGAAACACTTAACTGTATCTACATAATATTATAATTAATAAGTGTAATTCAGTGTATTTTTATTTAATCTTGGTTATTTTGATGTAATGTATTTTATATGATTTTATTGTATTTTTATGGACTTTGTCTGAAATAAATGAACTTCGTTTATTTCAATAAATGCATATAAATTATATTTTTAAATATTAGAATATAAAAAGTATAAAAACATAAAAAAATGAATATATTGTTATTATTATGTTTGGATGGAAGAAATTCTTCTCCTTCATATTACTTATTTTCCTGAACGATATACCAAAGCCAATATGTACCTGAATCTAGTGATTCTGTTTCACAGTTCAGTCTTAGCAAATTGATTTCAGATTTACATTTAGCCAGCGGAATCGATACCCTTTTTACTAAAAACTGAAGCTAAGAAGCGTGGCACCCACCGTAACTTCTCTAGATAACAATTTGATAGTTGTATATGGGTAATAAAAACGTTACAAAATTGGTCACAATTACCCTGGTTACTGCCTCGTAACATTTTAATAGCGAGTTCCCATTTAGTGTGGGAACAACAGGTGAAACTGTCTAAGTGAGAAGACAGGGTACTTAGGTACTTATGATACTCACGGCTCCGCGGCACCGCATATGTAAGTGATGGGCGATGGATATCGGTTTGTGTGTGAGCTGTTAACGTAGAGGCGTTGAAACTGTTCAAAGCTCTTTTACATCTATAAACACAAATAAATAAAATTGTAGTATCTGTTTGTAATGTAAAAATAACAGCTTTTTTACTAAACGCATATGAAAGTAATACCACTTTCGTATAACTATTACGGTATATAGCTATATAACTAGGGATATAACTATATGAGGGCTACAACCATCTTACTCCGACATTAAATTTATATAGCAATCTGCCAGGGGTTCTTTGGAGGCCGAGTAGACCACTACGTGTGTCGTGTTGGTGTTTGGATTGTGGAGTGTTTCTGGATAACTAAATTACCAAATCACAGACACAAGCTAGTATTATATTAACTTTGCTTATAGGAAACACATTTATCTACCGCAATTTTTCCTCTGACTGAATACAAAACAATTGGCTTATCCTATTAAATTCGAATGTATTCGACACTTGTTGGTGTTCGAACGTGTTCGTAGGCAAACACTTAACGGCCTGTGACACATGAGGTTGCCACCGGCATCAAACCTCTACATGAGCTACGCTCACCCTTGTAAAAGGATCGGCGTAGCCACATCTCCCAAGGATATTACATTCGCGGCATTCGAACACCCAAGTGTAACCTGCCTAAGCCTAAACGACTATTTACCTAACGCCAGACATAAAATTTACGATGTGAGATCTATCCCTTGCAAGAGAAAGCTAAACGCAAGAGGGACGGACCGCGAAGGTCTGCTACTACATTAAGCGTCAGTCAAATTCAAACGTTAACGTGCATCTCTGCGCACTTCCACAAATAATAACGCCCTTCTCGTTTTAGCATCGTTGGCCAAAACTGGTGTAAAAGGTCCAACAAAGTCTCCTATAAGCAAACAATATGATGTGACAATTTCACACCAGCCCAGAGGGGGTTAAGGAAGAAAAAATAAACTTTACATCATAATCTTTTACCACACCGGACGTTAATGAGCCAGAGGGAGGGAAAAGGTCAAGAAGTAAAAGTTCATGCGCAAGAACCTAACTCATGGCCACACTCCAGAAGAAAAATCGCAAAAACATCCCGAACTCACTAAGCTCCATTGACCCAGTCAAACTGGACCAATTGTGTCAAAGTCCCGTCAGCAAAGTTTGTTTAAATTTAGACTGCTTACCCCCCCCCCCCCCCCCGTTCTAGGATGGAACCACAGTTTTATCACAACTATACCCCTCTTCTAATACGCCTTCTTAAATTAATTCTGGAGAGTGTACATTCTAAACTGGGCCGAAAAAAAATGAATTATAGAAGACGAAGTCCTCCCTCGGACCCGATAAGGGCTGTGAGGCGTGGCACCTCACTGGCTCTCCCTGTAGCATCCGATGTCTTGTGCAATATGAAACGAAACACAAAAACAATGCATTAGAATAATATAACATATTCATCAAACTAAAATAATGAGCTAATACAAATGTTGTTTACATAAAAGTTAAATGACATAAAAAGAAAAAAAATACATGGCATTACAAGACAATAATCGACAAGGTTAGATAATAGAAAAAGTTTCTATCCATTGTTATTAATAAAAATATCTCTATATCATTTAAAAGGAGGCTTATTCAATTTTAAAAACTTCTACCTTAAAATGGAAAACTTCTAAAATATTTATTGGTTTTCCTAGGCCTTCTTTTAAAATTATTTGTTTTAGGAACATAGTTCTTAATTTTGGTATTTTTAATAAATAAATTCTTTTTATTTATTGGTATTTTTCTTGAATAGTGCATGGCAAGCATGCTTCGTAAGGGAACACTAAGAACAATACTATCTTTTCCTTGGTTATGAATGAAATTATTTTTTACGTTACCAGCATCCAGTGCGCATGACTTGACGTCATCCTCACCTAGCTTACTAAGAACATTTAATACATCAAATTTATCTGTAGACTGCGATGTATGCCCATCATCCTTTATTTTAGTCGCCATCCGGGAATGGCCAATCTCCTTTATTTCGGAAATTTTTTGGTCGGAATTAATTTCGAAAAATTGATCATCGGCGATGTTATTTTTTATAATTTGGACATCGTGATCAAAATATTCACACTGCTGCTCTGAAACATGGATGTTAAAATTAATACATGAACTGGACTTACCCGATACCTCCATTTCTTCCTCGTGTTCACTCTCGAACACTTGAGTCAACTCCAGCTGCTCAACATGGACGGGACTGCTCTCTAGGCAGCTTTGCTCATCATCATCATCGTCATCATCCTCTTGTCTTCCGCTAGAAAATATAGGTGTGCATCAACATTTGGGTTTACAAAATTCTCCTGTTCAGCTTCTTCCGATAGTTCCTGTGCAATTGTTTTCTCTGGCACACTACCAGGAACAACTCCCCTGTGACATTTACACCCGAATTCCACTCTCAGCGCGTCACATATATCTAAAAAACTCATATCGTCGTGATACATATATCTATAAAATGATTTTGCGGGACCCTCAATATATGCGCCTAGTATCAGTGCCCAACCGTTTTCTCACCATCCTCTGTACAACGTGGATCTGGACGTACGACATTAAATTAAAACGAGCACAGTACTAGTCCATCGAAACATTTTAAAACACGAAGATTAGTAGTTAGTGGAAAATTTAAAAATTGCAGTTTTCAAACAAAATAAATAGCAGAATCAAGTACATAAAAAGTAAACACGCTTTATCTACGACAAGCCACTGACCAACGGTGCGGTGCGGGGTGCGGGGCGCGGCGGCGGCAATGTTTACCTATTATAACGGACTCAGATCTACATCATGTTGAAAAATAAGAAAATGAAAAATAATTTCCTGTGGCTAAAGTATTCTTTGGATTTGATTGATTTTTTGTATACGGACAAAGAACATGATTCATGAACATGATTCTCTTTACGTGGTTCAAAGGAATGTCAATCGCTCGAGGCATTGGTTAAATCCCGAGTAATAATACACATCTGGAGTATACTCTTTCTACACAATAACTAATATAAACCACTTATCTTTGTATTGGGGCACTCGTCTCTGTGTGCCTCTAATACGCATTTATAACACTCTTTATTTATACCATCACTCCGCTAGGCAATGCGATAGGTCTCGCTGTATCTGAAAAAAATATACGCAGGACCGCGCTCCGTAAGTAGCACTCCGTAAGGCCTCTGCCTCGAATTTTGCGGGCAGCGGCGCGGCAGAGGGCGACGAGCGGCAGGATTTTATACGTAAAATTAAATGGACCGGACCTCGAAAACAGCGGCGCGGCAGCGGGGCGGGAGCGGGCGACGAGCGGTGCACTCCAGTCAAGCGGTGACCGCCGCGCGTCTGCATTGATAGTGGTGCGCAATTTATTTTTGTGACGTATCGAAATGTCCTCGGACGTGCAGGAACAAATTATTTCAACAATTTTTGATAAGACACCGATATGGAACAATAAATATGTGAACCACAAAAATAGGAGGCTAATTAATCAGTTATGGAAAGAAATTAAAAACGAATTAAATATTGTAGGCAAATATAAAAATGTTTTATTATGTTAATAAAATAACTAGTAATTAATGGGATTATCTACAAAATATTCTTGTTGTTTAGATATTTCGTTCGCGAATAAAAACAAATATCTCGACGACACAATACTATGCCGCTAGTGCCGCGCGATCTGCCCGCTGGTTTCGAGAACGGGTCTGCGTTGCCCGCGCCGCCGCCGCACCGCTGCCCGCAAAATTCGAGGCAGAGGCCTTAGGCGTAATAAGGTGTAACAAGGCGTACCCAATAAGGCGCCTCCACCACTTTGTAGCAATCTGCCAGGGGTTCTTTGGAGGCCGAGCAGACCACTACGTGTGTCGTGTTGGTGTTTGGATTGTGGAGTGTTCTTGGATAACTAAATTACCAAATCACAGACACAAGCTAGTATTATATTAACTTTGCTTATAGGAAACACATTTACATGACACCGCTATTTGTTCCACTGACTGAATACAAAACAATTGGCTTATCCTATCAAATTCGAATGTATTCGACACTTGTTGGTGTTCGAACGTGTTCGTAGGCAAACACTTAACGGCCTGTGACACATGAGATGGCCACCGGCATCTAACCTTACAGTACATATAACAAAAATCCAGTTTTTACAATACTTGTCTGCCTGTCTGTCAGTTTGTTCCGGCTAATCTGCGAAACTGCTGGACCGATTTTGACGGAACTTTCACTGGCAGATAGCTGATGTTATAAGAAGTAACTTATACTTACTTTTATTATAGAAAAAGAATTAGGGTTCCACGCAATAAAATTAAAACCCATGCAATTGTTAACAAAATCCGATTCAAATAGGGAAGTGGGTTTCCTACACCCCCGCGAACGAAGTCGCGGGCATAGCTAGTTTTAAATAAAATTGTGTTTCGTTCAGACCGTTTTCTTGTCCATACTTTGATGTTTTGGTGTTTCTCAAACAAAGAGTAAAAGCATGCGATAAATCAGCAATTCTGTGATTTGACGAAGTCGTCTACGGCACGTTACTTTTGTTTAGTATGTTGGCATTTCTCATAAATACAGAGAAGATAATTATGACATAAATTAAAAACTGTAATAAAGATATCGTTATTGATTTATGGTAGGTATTCTACAGACATAAATTAATAACCATATCCTGATTATTAAATAACTCATAAAAGTTCTCTAACGTGTATTTAAAACTCAGGAAAATATAATAATAATGCATATACATTGCTAGTTAAGGAAGCAGGGCTGGCTTTGTTTTAAGTTGCAGCGTTACCTGAGGTAGTGAGGTTGCTTGATAGACAGTAAGCATCAAACGCTAGAAAGTGGGAAGCCACCGTTTACACAACAGTTGAATAAAAACAACTTATTTGTGCCGGCATGTTTGTGCTACGGAATATTGTTTGTGTGGGTATGTAGGTTACAGGTATTGTTAATCTAAACCTATTATTAGTGATAATAATTGGAAACCATTCATCAAACATTTTTTGATATCTCCGTGTCTTCGATAGCTTGTTAACCGGTCGGTTCCGGCTACCACACGAATATTAAGGTCATTGTTTCGTCTAACTTTAAAATAATTGTAATATACCGAAAAGGATGGCGGATTTCAGGTGCTACATTTGCATTTAGACAGACGGAAGCCCGCCCTATCTAAATAACTTGACAGAAGAGTTCTTGAAAAACGAAGAACATTGCCTTTTAAATACTTAGGTAATTGTGTTCTACATAAATGTAATTGTTATTCTCATTAGTGGACGGCAATTTATTTACAATAAATATGTTTTCCACATTCTGCGACAAAGCAAAATCTTATTAAAAGCTCTCCTCCTATGCTGAAAGACAACTTAAAGTATTTTCAAACTTTCAAATAAAGTACGAAAGCCAAGCCAAAATCATTAAAACCCAGCCTCAAACTCAAAACAATTGAATAAAGACGTCTATGTCACAAATAAAAGCCCTTGGATCGTAACAAATAAATTACATGTTATCAAACGTCTGTCCGTCGCACGTAATACCGTCTAAGAGTTATACAACGAGTCGCATGTCTCACCCGACACGACACGGCACTACAAATTAAACGTTTTGTTACACCAGCGCTTAATGCGACCGTTTATAACTGATAATGGTGTGTGCCGGATGTAAAAGCGTTTTATGCTATTCTAGAAGCAAAGCTTCGAGTTTGTGGAGCATAGCTTCGAGCTATAACCAGCCCCGGCCGGTTTGTCCACTTGTCAGGCTCTGACAGGACAAAATACGACTCGAGAATGTAAATGACCGCGGAAATGGTTTAACACGAGAAAGTGACTAGTTTAGGCTCGAGTATCTTTATTTATCTGACGTGGCTGTACTTTGTTGGAGGTGGGTAGGCATCGATATCGGTTTAAAAGTGTTTCTTTATTTATTATTGTTGGTTGATTTAAATGTTTCAAAAATTAAAGTTCCTATCTGATTGTACATCTAAATGTACCCAACTAGAGAATGTTTAAAATTAGAACACATTGGTTCACCTAGAAGTAGAAGCGTTGATAAAACATTATAGTTTAGAACTGGCCACCCAACCTGAAAGAGCGTATTCTACCAATAATCTTTTTCTTATAAATAAAAAAAAACTTTTATTTAAACGTAACCACTTTTTTCCTTCTGTCATTTTAACAAATCAAAAATGGTAAGTTCCTTGATAGGTAAGAGAGGCGTTCAATGTATTCCTGGTATCGGCATGAAAAAAATCGTAAATTTTATTTAAATCATTTTTAATTTTTAATATAATCCCCTATTACCTCAATGCATTTATTACATCTCGACTTTTCAATACCCTGTAAAAAATAACTTTTCCCCTTCTCTGAAAAATACGCATTTATTGCCGCCTTGAGCTCTTCATCGTTGGAAAATCGTTTCCCACAGAGGTCTTTTTTTCAAATTAGGGAACAAATAATAATCACTTGGGGCTAGGTCTGAGCTATAGGGTGGTTAATTTCTTCGAAACCACAATCTTTCACAGCAGCCTTGGAAGCACGCGCCGTGTGGACCGGGGCGTTGTCGGGAAGAAGCAACACGTGGCGGTCAGTTTACTCCATCTTTTTTCTTTAAGTGCTTCCCGTTCGTAAAGTGAATGCGTAGGATGCTGCGTTTATGGTTTTACCTTTTTGTGTACTCAATCAGCAAAATTCCCTTTGAGTCCCAAAACACTGGCCGTGACTTTTCCGGCAGACAGAACGACTTTGAATTTCTTAGGAGAGGGGGGGGGGGCAGTACCCTTCTTCTGCCACTGCATTGACTCCTTCTTACTTTCAGGGTCATAATATCTCCAGTAACAATTCGAACGAAAATACTTTATGGAACTTCACCACAGATTAAACTACACACTCGATTCGCACTTGTTTTTGGAGCGCCGTGAGCATTCGCGGCAGCCATCTTGCAGTGACTTTAAAAAGGTGAAAAAGATCATAAAGAAATAGTGTGCACGGTACCAACTGAGAGGTAGCGTCCTCTCTGCTATCATTTTCATCTTCATTCGGGCACCCACCCGTTTAAGCTTCTCAAATTTTTTCACGTTATCTTCATTAGAGGCAGTAACCGGGCTGCTCGAACGTGTAGTCTTCAATACTCTCTCTGCCCCTTTTAAATTCACTTGACCACTTTTGAACCATAGATAACGAAGGTGCAAAATCTTGGTAAACAGCCACCATCTCTTTGTGAATAGTTTATTTTTATTTTTCCTTGATTGGTAAGGTATTTAATCACAGCGCGGTGCTCGATTTTCTTCAACATTGTCACGTTAGCCATTTCAGTTGTCGTAGACTAAGGATAACTAGCAAACTAATAATAACAACTTTAATGAAATTTTAGCTATAGACCCTCAAATAATGTCATTAATTAATTGACTAGTCAAATTACCCACATCATTAGTAAATCACCCCATACCGAGAATGCATTGAACGCCTCTCGTAGATACTACGATTTTTGATTCATGAACTTCTTCGTCTTGGTGATTCAAGAACACTTTCTTGAATCACCAAGACAAACAGAAACAAGAAGAACAGCTCGACCCAAGTACCGCACTTCACGAGTGCATGAGTGCACTAACTTAGTGCAGCGAAGCATGCTCAGGCGCAAGTGCAAGGCTCCCCGTCCACGGACACGGATAGCTGCCGTAGTTAATGGCGACGCCACGTAATCGTTCCTTATATCTTCGTATTTATCGTAAGCAAGGAATTTGTACAAGTTTTTTTCTAGAGGAAATACCGGTGGGCTTATTATGGAAAGGTTTAAGAGTTTTGTTGAGCAACGTGTTTGGTTCATTTATTACAATTTCTTAAACAGTGATTAATATTATCCGGAATGAAGCGAAAGAGAACCAGAATTGGCCACAAAATAGGCAGACTAGCTAAATTACTTAGCCGCAGAGCCGATGACCGTCGGGGTAGCGGTAGTCTAGACAAACGTGTTGTTCAGTGTGAACTGCGAAACGGCTACCGTTGGATAGGACACCAGGCTAAGTGTAGCGACGATCTTCTCAGGGTTATTTCGGTATGTGACTTTGAACTGTTCGGGGGCAGATCACTCAGATAAAAGATTTAAAAAAATATGTGAGCCCTTTCTTAACAATCAAACCTGTTTTTTATTTTTTATTTAGCTTTCTTTATCCATCCATAAATACAATACAAATATTTCTAATGTTACACAAGCATTGTGCTACTAATACATCTCTATCCAAATAAAGATTCCAGCAATCATTGAACACTGTTTACTCGTCATGTTCAATAAAAGCTATACAAAGGTAGGACTAATAATGTTTTAACTAGCCACTTCCTTTAACCTCTCAAGATAACTGAACCGCGAACAAAAGAGTTCAACGAATACAATGTTCAGTTAACCGAGAGGTTACTTTAACTTAAGTACCGTATCCAAATCTAAAATGGTCCTCTTACGGAACAAATCGGTGCTAATAAATAATGAAGGTGAGCAAAACTTCAGAGGCTATTAAATTAACTCATTAATTAAGAGAAATAAACTACATCTAAAAGCACATTATTAGTGTTAAAAAATGACTAAAATTATTGATTGCATGCATCTTTTTTCTAAAGGTTTATTAATTGGGGCATTATATCATTTAAAAGTCTAAAATATCGCTTTTCTTTTTTATTCAAATAATTCCAAAAATTTTAAATTGTGTGAATTCTATGATAAATGGGCTTGCGGAGGGAGCAGTACAGAGTGGGACAGAGCGGTAGGCGGGACAGAGAAGTACCGAACGCTCAAGGTCTTTCGGTTGGGGAAGCGCCTTAAATCTTTAACAACAATAGTTGAACTAGTGTAGGTTGTACGTCAGTAGGTCTAGTTAATAAAAATTATTATACAACGCATAACCTAAACCTCTTGCGTCTAGAATTACGAAATTTTGCACAAGTGTTTCTTAAATAACGAAATTTAAAAATCATCCCTAAATAGGGGATGGAGTTTTGTACGAAAGTTTTTCATTTTTCAAGTTAGAAACGTGGAAGTTGGTAGTGTACTTAGACTTATGTTTATAAATAAATATAAATACTATAAGAGTATTATCGTATCATATCATTTTTTGGCCACTCGCGGCTCCTGAGAAGCCGCCGAGGGGGTACCCACGAGGCACATGGCTTGCAGTGTATAAAAGCCAATCGTAAAACTAACTCTATTGGGTGGCGTGATTGAAAACTATTTGATTTCAGTAAGGCCGCAGTTTTCGTTATCTGGCCGTCCTGGTTTCTCTTTTACTTTTGATTAATTGGCGTAAACAACAATAAGAAAAATGCTGAGCTGATTGCCCTACGCCCTGCGTTAGGGTACTAATATCAGGAGCCAGGAGCTTTTTTTTAGCAAAAAGCTCCTGTGTGAATGACCTGAGCTTTGTTTATTATTTAACTATTCATGGGATGTGATATTCATAGAATTTAATAAAAAATATACATGATAAGCAAAAAGAAAAATAGTAAAAAAATGCTACAACGGCCAGCTCGTGGAGGATTTGAACCTCCGATCACCTTTGTCAAGAGGCGTTCTGACCACTGAACTGACGAACCTTGCTGAAGACCCCAAAATAAGAGTTTACATTCAGGAGAAGCAGAGAAAAACGTTGCATTTTAAAATCTAGGATCAACACTGAAAGTCTAGATTTCAATGGCGCTACCTGCACATGCGCGGAGGGGTTGGTGGAGATTCGTATTACTGATAGATAGGTTGTGGATTGTTCAAATTGAGATTTACTCTTAAATCTATCTCATGTTACACTAATAAAAGGTGAACCATGACTAAATTATATATAACATTACAAAATAATTAAGTTACACAAATAGGTTCAAAACGACGTACAAATGGGTTACAAACAGGTATAAACAAAGGTAATTAAATCTAAGGAAGTCCCGAAATGAAAATCAATAACAGTATTGAATGGGTTTTATTTTCATTTAACAATTACTTAAGTTTCGACTGTCAAAATTTCTAAACGCGACTCTATTTTTATTTTCATTAAGTCCCATTTCAAGAAGACTTCTTATCGACTTCTTGTCGCATTCCACAAATTAATTTTGGATATCCGTTAGCTCGACTGAGGTTGCTCTTGTTTCTGGCTTTCAGGTTCTCGGTTGGATTTTGACCAAAACATGGATTATGAAAACTAAAGCAGCAAGATGGAAAACATTTCAAATAAACTTTGTATAAAACAAGAAATAACAACAATTACAATAAAATTATAGTGAGCTCTACTATTTGACCATTTTAAAGGAGATCCGCCAAAACTGCCCCAGGCCCGGCGCAAAAGAAACGTGTCTCAGATTTTAGAGTAATAATAGTAGAGATATTGTAAAGTATCGCTATTGCCAAATTCGGTGGCTATCACAGTTTTTTTGCCCGGAGAAGTTTCATAGGCGCTAGATGTGAAAATGACACTTTTAAGGAAAACTGCATTTTTCTGAGTTCTGTGAGTGTTGTGTGTTATCTAATATTGACAACATATGTTTCAATGTATCAGTATGCATAATTTTTATGTGGCATATACATAATGTACTGTAGTAATCTGCAAGGATCTTTCGGGGGGCGAGCAGACTACTACGTGTGTGGTGTCTTGTTTGTGAAGTGTGCGGGACAGCTAATCTACATACTAGAACTCAGACACGAGCGAGACACTATATTATTATATTCCTTTAGCTTATAGAAAGTACATTCACAAGACACGGCTATTTTCTATCTATATGTACATCAGTCAGGGCCGGGAGACCGACTGTTATACGTATATAAAAGTACTCTGTGCCGACTGTCAACTAAATTGTTTTTCTTCCCCTATTCGAATTTTCAAATTCAACATTTGTCTTCTTAAATCAATCAACGTTTAAACTTGCGAACGTTGCATGCTAATGGCATGCCCGGTAAAACCTCTACATCAGCTAGGCCCCTACTGGATAAAATAGGTATAAAATAAAAAATATATAATAGGGATAAAATGTCCAATTTTATCCATATAAGACAAAAAATTATTTAACCTACCTACACCTATAAGAATATTGACCTAAACATGGAATTGAAATTTACTACATGGGTCCATCCCTTACAAGATAAAGCTAAACTCAGGAAGAACGATTCGCGAAGATCTGGCACTACGTCAAGTGTCAGTCAAATTAATCATTAATACGAGTATGTGCTACCATTTATCCACACAAACTAACATTCCCCCTGTTTTAGCCTCGTTAGCCAAAAACCATGTACGAAAAAGGCCCAACGTGCCCCCTATAAGCAAATAATATGATGTGACAATTCACATCAGTCCAGAAAGGGTTAAAAAAAGATAAACTTTACATCATAATCTTTTGCCTCATCGGACGCGAATGAGTCAGAGGGAGGGAAAAGGTCAAGAAGTGAAAGTTCACATAACGGGACCTAACTCATGGCTTCCTTGGAAATGGTGGCTTCTTGGACAGTGGCATACCAACAGATGTCAATCGTGCCGTCCTTCACAATTTATTTCCGGTAGTTATTCGTCATTAACTTCGTCCATATTCGCAAAGACATAACCTTCGATTTCCACGATGAGATCAACATGTAGGATTCGGTAAAAGAGCCCGTAAAGCTATTTGCTCTACCATACCTCCCTGTGGTTATTAGTATCTAATACTAGGTTTGCGCTAGTTCTTGTTAGCCAAGGAGAGCGGGGTGAGGCCGTTGTCCACAGAGACCACATCTCGATGCATCCCCACGTCGGCTTCTAGGAAGTATTCCCTGAGACTGCATACTTGACGGTTGTGCAGGGTCTTAGAATTTAAAAAGCTTCGCCCTCCGCACTTCCGCGGAATATACAGTGATACGGATTCCACAGTCAATTTCGATAAATGTAAACATTGACTGTGTTCTTCAATCTTCGAATCATTAGAGATGGTTTTAATAACTTGTTTTTTTAGATATTCTTCATAGGTAGTTTTATCTAAGTTAGATAGAGTCCAAAAGTAATAGATGGAAACCTGATGGCTAGATCGAGCGTGCTGAAATATTTTGAGTGAACTAATTGGTCTAAGATGTCAGTAATGAGAGGGAGAGGGTAGATATCTGAAACAGTGACCTCTAACTTAGCAATTTAACTTATGAACGAGTTTCTGTCTAATTTGGAAGAAGAGCTAAAAATTGCAAAAATCATAAGAAAATTTGAATTTCGCGGACTACCTTAGTGCTTCCCCCTTATTAGATATCAGCTTGTAGTCATGTTAAACATGATACAATGCGTATAGAAAATTGCATCACGTCTACAGAATTCACCTGTCTGCAATGTTGTAAATCGACTAACAAGTGGTCGGAGTGCTTTTTCTCTCCAAAAGTGATTTTAAGGAATTGTTTAATATCTGACTATTTTTTTTAAAATCATAAGCTAATTGAGCTTTGCCTTTTAACTGCAAGATGATATATTTGTAAGACGTTCTGCTGTTCTGTAGTTGTTAGGTCAATCGCATTTTCGCAGTTTGTTATAAACGTGGGCAACGACTCGCGGTCCCCATTAGTTGTTGGTTTGGTGAATTTTGTGAGGACAGATAGGGTAATTTTGACAGCCATTTTAACTTTTAGCTTTGGTGCTGGACTGTCCTTTATAGAATCTAAATTAGCTGAAGATGCGATTTGTTCGTAATTTCTCTTCTTTTAGAAGCATTAAAATGATGACGTTAATTATCGCGCAATATAGCACTGCAGAACATCAGACTACACAAAAACACAGAAAAAATATGTAAATAAAATTGTATACAAGAACTTGTAAAAGGTGGAATCTAATTTTAAGAGAGTTCAAGGAATTTAAAGAATAAAATTCACGTTATTCTTGAAAAAGTGAAAAACTTCCCTTCACTAAAATAGACTTAAGAGCACTTTCACTAGATAAATATACAAGAAAACTCACAGTAATAGTGATAATATGGCATCAGCACACGCGAACATTCTGGAAAGATGACGTCACATACACGTAGTGCGGCGAGACACAACGACGTGGCGCTGCCGACCCAACAAGACTTATTACAGGTCGTCGACACGACACGTTGCGTTCTGATTGCACGCGGTTCGACCACGCAGCTGATGATGGATGATGTGCATGCGAAGAACGTCAGCGAGACCTCGACGGAAGGTCCTCTTGTGATGCGGGCTCGCACTGGGAAGTGGAGACTGACTGTCGACCACAGGGCAACAGGAGGTGTTCCGGGGTGAAGCAGGCACATACTCAGCAGCGGAGGCTGATCGTCGATCACAAGGCAGATGGACGTGTTCCGAGGTGACGCGGGCTCACGCTCAACAGCGGAGGCTGATCGTCGATCACATGGCAGATGGACGTGTTTCGGGGTGGCGCAGGCTCACGCTCAACAGCGGAGGCTGATCGTCGATCACATGGCAGATGGACGTGTTTCGGGGTGGCGCAGGCTCACGCTCAACAGCGGAGGCTGATCGTCGATCACATGGCAGCAGGAGGTGTTCCAGGGTGACACGGGCTCACGCTCAACAGTGGAGGCTGATCGTCGATCACGAGCAGCAGGACGTGTTCCGGGGTGACGCGGGCTCACGCTCAATAGCGGAGGCTGATCGTCGATCACATGGCAGCAGGAGGTGTTCCAGGTTGACGCGGGCTCACGCTCAACAGCGGAGTGCTGATCGTCGATCACGTGGCAGCAGGACGTGTTCCGGGGTGACGTGCGGGTTCACGCTCAACAGCGGAGGCTGATCGTCGATCACAAGGCAGATGGACGTGTTCCGAGGTGATGCGGGCTCACGCTCAACAGCGGAGGCTGATCGTCGATCACGAGCAGCAGGACGTGTTCTGGGGTGACACGGACTCACGTTTAACAGCGGAGGCTGACTGTCGATCACGAGCAGCAGGACGTGTTCTGGGGTGACACGGACTCACGCTTAACAGCGGAGGCTGACTGTCGATCACGTGGCAGCAGGACGTATTCTGGGGTGACGCGGGCTCACGCTCAACAGCGGAGGCTGATCGTCGATCACAAGGCAGATGGACGTGTTCCGGGGTGACGCGGGCTCACGCTCAACAGCGGAGGTTATCCAGTTATCTCGTTTTTTTTAAATATTTCAACAGTTTGCAAATTCGACCTTTGCCAGTTTGAACATTATTTAAATCAGGACGCTCGCTAAATGTGACCTATTTTTTAACAAGAAAGTATTTAAGAACCGTTTTAATTAAACAATATTTCGTAAATTATTAGTTTTTTTTATCCTTACACTGTCACAACTTATTTTTGTTTTTGTTCATGTTTTCAACTTACTGAAAAATTTATTGCGCTAATTTTGTTAGTTTTCGATAAGACCCGAAAAGTGAAAAAAAAGTTAGATTAAAATATCAAACGCCTTTTTCTCGCAAGTTTGTTTTTGTAACTTACGACAATATTTGAGCGGAGGTACGTTATGATAGTAGTGAAAGGCGACTAACAAAAGATAACAAGGCAAAAGTGATTGGAAACGCCGGGAGAGGACATACGTCCTGCCCTCACAGGACATACGTCCTGTGAGGGCGTCCCCTCCCGGCGTTTCCGCTCACAGCAGTCCTCTCAGGTGACCTCATTGGTGATGTTCTTCAGAGAGGTCAAGTACGTAGTACGCGCAACCGGCGTGCGTATATGACGAGATGTATGAACATAAACGAGACAAAATGAGTATGTAACGATCGTAGCAATAGGGCACTTATCGTTGGTGGGGCAGGCAAATTACAGAACGCCACCTGCTTCACGTAGAGTTCTGTAGTTTCTGCCTACCCTACCTCCGTCGGAAGTAGGCGTGAGTTTATAAAAATCAATTATAATTATTGTACTATATTATAGGAGATTATTTTTAACCAATTACAAAAAGGAGGAAATTATGCATTCGGCGAGTTTTTATTTATGCGTAAGTATGTGTTTACGTAAATATATATTTTTTTAATTTATACTTATGGTGATGCTCAATCATCGTCCAAGCATAGCCAAAAAGCTTTTCAAGCACGGATCGTTCTATGTTCCTCCACAACTTCTCAGCAGAAAATACATTCATAAATTGAACAATGATGTAGTGGTTGGAAACAGCTAGTGTAATATTAATTAATCAAAATGTTAGTGTAAGTGTAGAATTTCCTCGAAAAACAAACGATTTGTTATTGTTACGCGAGTAGTATTAAAATGCGGATGCAGATGTATTGCGTGTGGCGGCGCATGCGATATGTTCCGAGCACTCTTACATTAGATCATGTTCTTAATTCCTGTTTAATTCTCAATTAATTCATTACCTATACGCGAGTGTTGAATGAAAAACTTACAATTTATGAATAGCAGTGAGGATTGTTTGTTGAATGTTGCCAACTTTTACAACTTTATGACTATGGACAGTGTCTTCTTTGTGGGGAATGCCCGGGCGTACAGTTCAATAGTCGGTCGACTCCGTTTGGATTGGGCAGATGTAGACGTAGGTAGTAAGTATATACCTTCATTTATTAAAAATCGCAGCTTTGACCGCATCGGCTTATTCGTTTATGTCTGTGCTGGAAATGCAGAAATCCTACGAGGCTGAGAAGGATACCAGTATCATAAGGTTATGATAATAATTCTGGAGAGAACAATCTGAATATGAATTTGATCCTATCGGTCTGACTGGATGCTTGCGTGCTATTGGTAAAATATTAAGTTTTTGTTACCTATAACCTAGATCTACATATAAATGACCTGCTCTTTATGGAGAGAACACAAAAATCTTGAGGATTCTATTTTTTGTTGGAAGCTTAGACACAAACGAATACATTTTTTTAAACTGTTATATTCAATCAAGTCGACAGATAATCAAGCACACAATTTGTACCTAAGTAATTTAAAATTATAGTTTCCGATTGTTAACTTTAATTAAATCTTGCAATAAAAATAATACCTAAGCAAAGAAGAATAAATCATGACGTTCTTACATTATGATCTATTCTAACTTTTATTATAATAACATATACCTGGTATTTCCTAGCAGTTTAATTTCTGTTTGTTTTAAAGAAATAATAACACCTAGCTTTTATAGTGATTAATCGTCACTGACTTACTGATACCTTGAGTAGGTAAGTACATGAACAAGATTTCTAGTGCAAGCATAATACAAATTCTTGAATAGTTTGGGTAAATTCATGAATTTTAATAAAGTCCAAGTTTTCGAAGCTTTGTTTGTGAACTCTAGACCTGTCAAAAACATGCACAAGGGAATATTAGTATGACGGTAAGCATATTAAAAATACCGAGACTGTTTATTAAAATACCTATCCATAAATAATTTACAAAATATTTAATAAGCAGGATGCCTCCCGCTGGTCTCGGAAGCAGTACTCGGTTAATAGACTGCAACTTATTTGCGCTCGAGTGCTCCGGTAGCTTGACAAGACCCTCGCTGCAGACGGACAGAGTTTTGAGAGCGCCCCTTTATGTATATTAAATTCGTTTGTCATGGATGACTTTTAGGAATTTTCAACCTAGAGCTCGGATGGACTCAGCAATATTATCCTTCTGATGCAGTTGAGAAACGCCTGTTTTTCTACATATGCGATGTTCGTGCGTAACCCAAATAAAGTATTAAAATAAGCAATGCTGATGATTTGATTATGACCTGCTTCACTTTATTGGCGGATAAATAGTATTAGCACGTTAACTTGAATCGATATGTTACGCCTCATTTGTGAGCCCACGCATACGTTTCGTTACGTGGTCATTATTGTTGGAAATTAACATACGATTAATTTATAATTTCAGGCATACCAGTTCTGTGGCCGATTATGTTTGATTTATCGATAGGTACCTAATTATCGTACATTCATTATTTATTGCCATTCTAAACAAAACGACGGAAGACATCGGTGTCTCAGGTTAGGTTGAGCAACGATCTTCCCAGGGTGGCTGGCAGCAGGTGGATGAGAGTAACTGAGGATTCAGGTCTATAGCCAGTGATGGGCTGATGGTGATGACCTAGAAGAAGTTTGCATTCAGACAGTCTTCTAGGTATATATCCCTATGTATCGCTATAATGCATCTGCCTGATATTTTCTTCCAGTGTTGGCAAGCTCAACAATAGTTGAGCACCCTTTATTAAATGTTGGTTGCTGTCATGGCTCCAATAATCCATGCATCCGTCGCTCCTTCCTATATCTAAAAAAGAGAAGTCTCTTAAGTTTTTATCGTGATTCTTGTAGCTAACGGAAGGCTAAAGTGAGCCTCCTATATCGTAGGCAATATGGCAGGGTGAGCCAAGAATCAATAGTGAGTCTTTGCTGTTAGGTAGGTATCCCTCCAGCCCCAAAGCCCGGGCGCCTTTTGAAGGTTTCCCCCCGAAAACAAAAAAAAGGTATCCATCCAGCATCGTAAAGTAAAACAGTCTGCCTATGGTGATGATAAATGATAAATGATTTTATTTCTGTAAGTAGGTTTATACAAACACTTTTACAGGTCAAACATTTTTCTTTAAACTAGATGAGGCCGGCGTTTCCTATCTCACTACTCTGAGAAGAAAGGCTGAAACAAACTCAGAGGTCACAGTCTCTTTTAAAGTCCAGACATAATCTTGATCAGATCATGTGAAGACCATGTAGGTTGGTGTCTGAAATGGTCTTTTGAGGAAAGAACCACACAGATTGAGTGCACCTGTCCAGTCAGTGCAAGCATCTGTCAGTAATCGTACAGCTCAACATAAAAGTTAAGGAGCTCAACGATTCGACGAACAATACCAAAGAAAGGACATTTGGGTAGGCCGCCGATGCAACTAGTTTGTCTGAGAACCTCTTTTTGACTAACGCACCTTTAAATTTAAAGTAGATTAGTTAACTGACTAAGTATCTACTACTGAATAGGTACTGCCTACGCCAGTAGGGTCATTGTTGATAAAGGATGGCTCTTTGCTTGGCAACGTCCTATTTACATTATTTTCACTATGAGATGGAAGTTCTAGTTTCAATTAGGCTGTGTCAAGGCACTAGAGATTTGAATGATCTTCAAAAGTTGAATTATTGATCGATTGTAGATTTTTGATACCCGTTACATTCAAAGTAGAAGACCATCATATTTCGTTTTAAACCTTCAGTTAGAATAATTTATCATCATATTATTAACGGAATCGATTCCCTCGAAGATCATGCCGTATATTAATTTTTCTTATATTACGTGAAGCAAAGCGAAGAGGAAGGAACAAGAACCTGGATCAATTTAGCACGTCAAGCGGTGTTAACATACCTAATTATGAACAAAAATTATGTGTGTAACAGTGGAAAAATAGTATGGATTAACAACATGATCATATCACTAGCCGTCAGCGACGCTGCTGCGGCGCTGCAGTGTGCTGTGCGAAGTGCAGCATGTGTGCAATGCAGAACGCACACATGGGCTGTTCGGAGCTCTTTCAGGCGTGAAAATGAATGTTATAAATAATCAGGCGCACCGCTAACAATTATCACATGAGCTTGAAGGCCAGTGCGGTTTCCACCAGTGCAGTAATTCTAAAAAAAAAAATTGAAAATTAAGAAAAACTTCAATTGAACTCGTGTCTCGTCCGTCAACAGAAGAAGCGGCAATGGATTGGTTGAAATTGGTCGGTATCTAGTGAACTTAGTTGATAATAGAATGTGTGATAGTGATGACATGATAGTGCGGACTGTGCCTAATCATTTTGTGACAGTGATCCTCAAATTTTGCTCTGCGCGTACGCGTGCGCGTGCGCGTGCGCGTGCGTGTGCGCGTGCTCTGTGAATGTGATTTAAAGGGTGATGTTATTTTATCGCATCTTAAGTGATCGATCTATTTGATTCCATGAACAAAAAAAAAAGTTTTTGAATTTTAATCAGTGTAAGATAATGAAAAAAGAAATAATTTTGCATTCAATTTTTACTTTTTGCAATAAACATTATAATATAGTTTCAGTTTTTCGTTTTATATGTTATTATGTACATAATATACTTACATTACAATTATAAAAAAAAAACTTTGTAAGACCATACACATTTTGTTTCTAAACACGCATGAAATAAAATGGCTCAAATGCCCTCGCCAACATAACTGAAAGTTTAGAAGGTAGCCTAAAAGGCTAGAGCCCAGCAATCGACTTGGCGTGGTTTTCATTCAAAACATGAATTTAGATTATACATGCGTTAGTTCATTGTTTTTACAAGTTTTACCAAAATTTGGATTAAAAAGAGCTGGAGCTTTTATGTCTTTTAATAAAACAAAAATTATAAATTAGTAAAACAATATGAAATTAAACTAGATTGTGCAATAAAAACACATATAATTATTTTTCATGCTGCAATTAATCACGAAAAAAACCCATGAAATTTGGCTCAAAATAATATATGGCCAAACAAAATTAATATTACAACACGAGTTGTAACAAAATAAAAATCACTATTAGCACGTTAGACCCTCAACATTTTGGTTTAATCTCGTAAAATTAAAATCAGCCTGTATTTTAACCAATAAATTGGCATCCAGGTTTGCTTGGTTTAAAGTCAATGATGTCAAAACGATACTTTTATATTATTCTAATGGAAATAAAAGTTTTCATCTTCTCAAGTAGATCACTACGAAAACCGGCCTTAAGAAAACATTGCCCTAATCATCACGTTTGTAAGACCGAGCAGTGATCAAAGCACGTCACAAGGGGATTGTTACGAAAACCCTTCTGTGATGTCCTTTATGATACTTACTCACTTCTAAAAGTCTAACTGCACACATTTCTGTCATGCCATGCAGGGACGTGTCGGAGTCCTCTGCTTTTCTTCGTTTTCGGAAGCACCGGCGCCGACCAAGGTGCCAACAAGGTGACAACCTCTTAAACAACGAAAGCAGTATTATTTATTTTAATGTTACTTCAGTGTGAGAAAGAGATGAAGCTATACAGGACATCTAGCTCCATCTCTGTCCCACACTGAAGAAAGATTACAATGATACTGCTTTAAGAGGTGGTGGTCTGGCTCCAGGGCACGGACTTTTGTGAACGAATCATATAAAATTTACGAACTAAAAATTATTATTTGTGAACACTGCCCGGCACGGTATTGGTTTGTGCAATTAAGCCTTAAGACCAGGGTAGAGTGAGATCCATCCCTTACCAATTTATTTATTTGTGTGATTGACACACGGGATTGACACGTAGTTCAATGTTCTGTCTCTCTGTTACAGTTCGCTCTTCTGGTAGCTGTAGCGTCAGTTCAGATCACGGCAGATGCGCCCAAGTGAGTACCTTCCTAAGTTCCTACATTCTAAGTTTACTTATGTTCTTCCTAGCGTTGCTTCTTCCTTGCACTGACCATCAAGCTGCTTCCGTCTGTCGCGTGACTCAGCGGTGACTGGTTGTTGACCTTTATGTCGGCTGACATAATACTATGTCTTACGTATGCCATGACACGATATCTTACTTACACCTTCACACTATTTATACATTTAGTTTTGCTTGCGAGTCGATGTTGAATTTTGGTCAATTATACTCATACTACTCATATATTTTGTTCTTTCTATAAGTACATAAACTTTGTTATAATTTTTACCTGATGACTTTATTAGAAGCTAATTAACCTGATGAAGGACACTAAGTAGCCCCATAGGCTAGCGAAAGTGTGCTGATTACACGCTACGCGACTTCAACTGTAAGCATTGTCAATGTCAGTGTGCCGGCGACTGTGCTCAAATTGTTATGTTTCACCGCTTAGCGATAATTGCTTGAACGTTGAACTCGCTCCAACCAGGCGCATAATAAGCACCTGCCTATTAGAAAGTGCAAGTCGATCCTCATCGTTGTCGTACGTTACACGTTACGAAAAAATAAATGACACAAGTCGAATTGTGAGTTGTACGTCGAGTGTGACGAAGTGCGGATAGGTAGCGCGGCGATGGCGACGTCGCGACGCCCGGCGACAGCGAAAGCCGCGCGCTACCAAGTCACGCGTCATGCCATTGACACTGCACTAGACGGAACAACATGCAGAAAAACTCCGTCGCTCAACATGCATGCGATCGATTACCTCACCACAGAATACCGGCACTGTTATTTTTTCTTGTTGCAGGAAAAAGATCCGCATACATCTACCACAAAAGGTGAAACACATTCACCACCATAAGAAGATTTACATAACAAATCATCCAGCATCATCCCAGTATGCACCGGCTTTCATGCCGAGCGCTGAAGGTGCGGTGGCAGTGCCGACTAACGTCGCGATGCCGGCCGTGGCGAGCGTGCTGCCTCTGAACTCCGTGGAGCTGTATGACGAGGCCCCGACGCGCCTGCCTGGGCTCTCCTCTTCCGCGTCTAAGCTGCTGCCGCTGTACCACGCGCACGGCTACTACGGGCCCAGCCCGCACGAGTGGGACGACCAGGAGTACGACCTCGCTCCTCCCCCAGATCCGACGGACGGAACATACATACCCACTGCCTTCTCAGCTCCATCAGCGGCTCCAACTGCACCACCTAATTATCCCCCGAAGAGAGTCAAAATCGTAAAGGTTAATGAGTCCTCGCGAAAGAAAGCCAGAAAGGTAAAGCCGAAACGAGTTTTAGTTCGAGGAAAACCAGGTCAAGCAGAGGAGGAACATCCTGTGTCGACATTCCATGAACATTTTTATTCCGACTTGGATGGTTCGGGGACTATCAGAAAAATAAAAAAGCCGCAACGAGTAGAAAAAATTATCGACGGTGATACCGAACACATTCATACCTACAGTGAGGAGCATATTCACAAGCTCGTGTATGAGCCTGACGGCAGCATGTCTGCGCTCGCCGCTTCGCACCCTCTAATTCCTCTGAAGAATCAGCAGGCCCTATTGGCAATTCCATCAGATACACTCACTGGTTTCACAGCAGTCGGGTCCATGGGAACCCCGGGGCATCTAGAGTACGCTGCTTACAATCCACGAGAAGTTACTCACGACCACATATTCCATGATCACGGAGAGATTCCCTCCGATGTGGATATAACTAAGGAACATATGGCGTACCCACCGAGAATGACTTATAACAGCCAGGGTTTACGTATCGGACTGAGTGGTAACAAAGGACTCAAAAGCAAGTATTCACATAAGTATTTGAAACCTTACCCTAAACCGACTCATATATCAGATTTTACATATTACGAAAATATATATACCCCTTACCACAAGCTTCGTAATCAGAAGCCAACGATACCAGCGCCCTTTGAGCCTGCATCTGAGCAGAGTTTAGAGGATTACAGGCCTATTCCCCATTTCAAACTAAAAGAGAAAGGAAACATCAAGACTCGCAACGTAGTACCAGCACTATATTTTGGGAACGGAAAACAAGTGTCTGACTACCGACTCCAACAGGCCAGTGTCCCGACGCCCTACTCCGTGTCCAACACCGTCGTGCACGACTACAAGCCGAAACACTACCCGGGACACACAGTCGATACGGTAGGCTTGTCTAAATTTAATAAAAACATATACAACTATCCGAATAACTATGAATTCGATTCGTATGCTTCGTCGTCGTCTAGTTTATATGCCCCTGATAATGCCGCTCTAAATTTTCAAGTTAAAAAAGGTAAAAAAAAATCCATATCCACCCAGAATATTAGCTTTGGTGGGTTAGACCATCAGACAACGGTAGATCACTTAGAGGATTCCGGTGTTTCAGCGACGTCACTTAACGCGGCCAACGCTGGCCCTCCTTCAGCCATAGACAACTACAACAGCTATGCTCAGCCGAAGCCTTTGGAGTCAGCACCATCAACAGCTTTCACTATACGAGAAAGTTCTCCAGTGCATCCGTACTACTCTGCCATGGCAGTGAAGGCCTTACACGGAGACCAGCTCTCGTTTGCTGAGGCTTCTAATGACAATTACCAATACGCTGAAGCTCCGTCTCCATCGACCACCCCTTACGTAGCCACGGTGGCGACGACCACCGCTCCTCCGCAAGAATATTATGACGTACAGGGTGGGGACGCTATCACAACCGAAGCTACAACTTATGAGACGAGGCCTAGGAACGCACCCATGGACAAAAATTCTGACGTACTAAATCCGCATAAAGAACATAAGCCCAGGTACAAAATTTTAGCATTGCAGCCGAGTGAGTCGCACGATTTTGAACATTATTACAAGCACAGTGCTGACGCATCGAGCGCCACGGGGAAACGCAAATACGGTGACAAAATTTAAACAGTAACGAACTAACTTAGTGCTATTTAGTTTTGTAAGTACGCGTACGTGATCTTAGGTCTGAGTGTTGCACTGGATGCCGTGAGTGAAGTGAGTTTCAGTCTATAACTATGTGAATATTTCTATTATTTATACTGTATTTGTAGCTAGAATCTGACTTTGATAAAAAGCTATTAATTAATAGAGCGCGAACGACGATGGTATTCATGCATTTTATACGAATCTATAGGCGAAGTTAAAATATAAAGTAATGTTAATAACAATGAATTTTATTTCGTAATGAAATCTATCAATGATTCCAGGTAAAGTAATAATTTTGTACGCTAGTCCAGATACTTGCATAAGTTAACAACACAAGCGCCTAACCAACAGAGCATTGAGTTACACAAGGTAGCGATAGATTGCTACTGACTATGTGCAGGCATCGCGCTATTCAACAGGTAAGTTATTTCATAGTTAGCGTTTTAAAAAGAAGTACCACTTAAACCTCACTTCAAAATATTAGCACATGAATTTATATAGTGTTTTCACCTACTCTAACGGATAAACCTACTGTTCCGTTTAATAACGGGATGAAGTAACTTCAAATCTATATTGAATTCGAGTCTACAAAGATGTTCCGAATAATAATTATTATAATTATAGAACCACTTAGTTCCCGACAAAAGGTGTAATTCAGTGAACAGTTCGACAATCGATCCAGATTCGCGCAGCTACAATTTCTTTAGAGATAATTACTTTCTGAAGGAAGGAGAGTAGGTAGCATGTTTCAGCTTGCGACGCATTTAATAACAACCAGAAACTAAACAAAAATGTCATTGCTTTTAAATTGTATTAATCAGGGAAGTCACGTTGAAAAATAGTCTGTCAATCCGTCGCTTTGTCATAACGCACGTACTTTCTACAATGATTCATGAAACGCACAATTCGCATATCGACGTTGTCTGTTCCTATTCGCATTACCTCACTTCCCCGATCGTAAATGTACCTACGTACTTAAAGTAAAAACTGTTAATGTCAATATAAACGTAATTGTGAGTTCGTAAAAGCGGAGCTTTACCCGGAAGTGCGCCTGCGCTGGTGAAGGGCGACCCAACAGGGTTCGCTTATGTAACGAAACAGTTGCGACTGTTGAGATCAATGCATTCCTGTCGCGAACAGATTCTATACAGTATTTGCGTGAAAATATTTACTGTGTCATGTCTTTCACTATATATTCATGTCGAAGTAACTATCTACCATATATCTTTATTTACCTAAAGAACAATTAACAAAATGCACCTATCCTAAGCTACATAGAATAGAATATTTTATGTAGGTACCAAGTAAGATAAATACTATTATTATTCATATTTCGTAATATAATTTCAATTGATAATCGAGCATTTTGCACAATGATTTCTGAATATTTCAACCATTCAACACACTGAAAATCGCCCGTAACTCAAAAGCTCTAAATTATATCTAAACTAAAAGTATTGCATACTGCCGACCGACATAATGAAGTAGAAAAGATTACGTAACTTTAATTTATACAATATTTTGCACTATGATCGGAATTTTTTTGAATATATTATATATATATATATATAATTTTTATATATATATATCTCCTTATAGTAGCATGTCAAATTAATCTCAAAATTATAATAACCATCTGAAAGCTGCAAAAGGTAAGGTAATAAAGTAGTTTACCTAATTAATATCTTCATGGTCACACGAGAGTGAAACTGAGATTGCGTGCGCATTCTTCCTGTTGTCTTAGCATCGAATCGCGCGCAAGGCAGACTCATGCATCATTTCCTCTTTAATTTATAGCGACTGTGTGTCGTAACGATTGCTCAACAAACATTAGTCAGCTGGATTTAAGTAATTGTTATCTGAGTATCTTTGGGTAAATTAATAGGAGACAAAGCTCGGAGTTTACAGATGCAGCATACTCGTAGTATTGGCAGTCCATTACGTCACGCCTCTAGATTCGAGACACGTTGTTAAAATATTATGTAGGTTGAAATATTATGTTCTCTTTTTATGACTTATGTTAGATAATTTTGCTGTCACTTTTTGTCGTGTTATTGATAGCTTGTTTCGAATTATATTCTAGTATTTATAGTTTGAGCTCTGAGTCATCATAGGTTTTCCATAAGTATAGTGAGGTCGTGCTCGTGCCTCGTTTTTGTGTGTAGGTATTTCTATTTCTTGTTTGATTGTGAGTATTGTAGGCATACAGGACATTAGGATGATTGATCAAGGTAAAGGTAAACTACAATTAAAAAATAAAATAACTTTTAATTAAACAGACAACAATAACTTAGCCTAACCTATTTACAATAACAAAACTTGTACTATATAGCACTGGATACGTGATCCATCGGCGTCTGAGGACTATGACTTAGTTGGTTTATTAATACTACGGAGGTTGTTACTTCCTTTTGTGGTAGGGGCCGCCACCGTGACCTGATCCTATGGCATTCGTGTAACTGTCACCGCCGAAGCTTCCGCTTCCGTGACCCCCGCCGTGACCCCCACCGATGTCTCCTAAGCTGAACCCGCCGTGGGCACCACCACCACCGTGGTCGCCTACCGATCCGTGTCCTCCGAAGCCGACACTGTAGCTGTCACCTCCTCCGAATCCACCTCCTCCGTGACCCCCACCGATGCTGTAGCTGTCACCACCGCTATGGCCACCGCCGTGGCCACCGCCACCGCCTCCGCCGAAGGAATCAAAGCTGATACTGGAGTAGCTATCGTGCCCACCGCCGCCGCCGCCTCCTCCGTGGCCTCCGATACTGTAGCTATCGTGTCCACCACCTCCTCCACCACCGCCGCCGTGTCCTCCAATACTGTAGCTGTCATGACCTCCACCGCCACCGCCTCCACCATGACCGCCAATACTGTAGCTGTCATGACCTCCACCGCCACCGCCTCCACCATGACCGCCAATACTGTAGCTGTCATGACCTCCACCGCCGCCGCCTCCACCATGACCTCCAATGCTGTAGCTGTCGAGACCTCCGAAGCTGTGACCACCGAAGCTTCCTAGGCCAGAACTGCCATGTCCTCCGGATGAATATCCACCTCCATCTCCTCCACTGTAGCTGTCATGGCCTCCAGAAAAGCTGCTACCATGGTCATCATGGCCTCCTCCAAGTCCACCCCCGAATCCTCCGAAACTGGCGCTAAAACTACCTCCATGGCCTCCCCCGCCGTAGCCACTACCTGATCCACCATGACCACCTCCGAATCCTCCACCTAATCCGCCTCCAAATGAGCTGTGGTCATGTTCTTCGTGACCGCCGCCACCACCAACTCCATGGCCACCTCCAAATCCTCCTCCGATTCCGCCTTCGAAGCCACCGCCATGATCATGTTCATCGTGTCCGCCGCCGCCGCCGCCACCGCCGTGACCGCCACCAAAACCGCCGCCAAAACCACCGCCCAGTCCACCGCCGTGGCCGTGATCATCGCCACCGTGGTCACTTCCGAAGCCTCCGCCGTGGCCGCCACCGAATCCTCCTCCTAAACCACTGCCGTGACCACCGCCGAGGTCATATCCTCCGTGACCACCTCCAAAGTTGCCACCGCCGTGTCCACCAAAGTCACCACCTCCGTATCCTCCGAAGTCACTGCCTCCATGGCCACCTAAGTCGAATCCTCCATGACCGCCGCCAAAGTCGTGTCCTCCATGGCCACCGCCGTGACCACCACCGTGTCCGCCGCCGTAACCACCGCCTCCACCGCCGCCGTGACCGCCGTGGCCACCACCTCCGTGGCCTCCACCGCCTTTTAAGTATTCGGCAAATCCTCCGTGTAAATGATCAGTGATGGATCCGCCGTGGCCTCCGCCGCCACCCCCGCCGTGGCCGCCCCCGTGGCCACCTCCGCCTCCGTATCCACCGCCGCCACCACCTCCGTATCCGCCGCCGCCGCCGCCGTGACCATGATCTTCATGGTGCTCATGTATCACCACCTCTTTAGAAGAATGGTGCTCTTCAGGTATATGCACCCGAATATGAACGCTACAACAAACAGAAATATATATTGTTACATATTCTTATAAACAACAAGAGACAATCTGGGTTCAAACTATGTATATGTTCGCATTGATACATGCAAGAGCGCCGACACAGAAACAATAGGAACGTAAATGAGGAACAATAGATCGCATAGCCAGCAGGTCAAACGTGATACAGTGAAAACCTAGCGCAAGGGTAGGTCTATCATTAAAACACAATAGCTCGGTTTTCACCATTTACCGCAATAAAGAAGCGTGAGAATCGTTATAGAAATCTCAACCAAATTGCTCCATCCACTATATTTTTTGCGGTTACATCGTCTTGTAGCGTTACTAATAGTTTTATCACTGATAGCACCGCGTGAAAACTTGTATAGGGTTGAAGAAATCTTTAAAGATAAGGGAGCATGGTAATACTAACTGTTCATGTCCACCAAAAGTCGCCAGGCAGACGCCAACGCTAGCCAGTAGAAAACAGCTCAGCTGAAATTATAAGTAAATATTCATTTAGTGTACATAATTCCCATATAATACATGTTTCTAAGTTTATACCCTGATCCCTCATTACTGATTACTGTGCGGATATGTTAAGTATGAAAATGAAAGTGGTCAGTGCAGTGTTTATGTGGAGATGTAGTGTGTTATAATAAACTCGTCAGACGTGGAGATAGTGCAGGTACCCATAACAATTGCGTTACGTAAAGCCGCACTCCGTAATCAAAACTCTCTAATGAGACCTTATGAATCCGTCCATATGGAATAAACACGTTTCTCTGTAATTATTTTCCTTAAAATGTTTTTTATTAAGAGATTACGTAATGGAATGTTTTGATATTTAATTTCACTTGCTGTTTACGATATTCAGTTAGTCAAAAACAGATTATCATATATTAGGAACCACAGTAACACTAAGGTTAAACTTGCTTTGTTAACTTGACACTTGTTTAATTATTAGAGGTATAAGTGACTGCCAGAAGTGCCTACACCTCTTATAGACTTATAACAATAGATCACAATAATGGGTGCATGTATATCGCATGCGTCCGAGTTTCGCTCGAGTCCGGAAGTGTTCGCTATCTCGCGTAAGAAGAGATGTTACTCACGGCTAAGCGGGAAGCCATGGTGCGTGGGAGTAGGTGCTCTTAGGTCGCGCCTTCTCCGCTTCTCCTGATGCTGACGGTACGAACGTAAATACTCTTATGTGCTGTCTCAACCGAGTAAGCCTTTTATATGATAGTGAATGTACACAACCCCTACTCCATGCGGTTTATTTTATATTGATATTATAACTTTATAATAAAAAAATTGTCTATTTGAAGGCATTCTAACAATTAATTATGCTTTCAGAATTTCTTCTGCATACGTTTATGGTCTAACCCGATGTAATTGTTTCTTGAACTAGGTGCTGCGAACATGATTATCTTGGCTATGTATTTTTATTTCTGTTTATGAATTGCAATGTTTTAATTACCCCTAAGCACGCTACCGACATCATCATGTTAGATTCCAGATCTTACAAAAGTGTAGTTCTAAAACGCTTTTTCGGCGCTCTACTTTTGTGCTCTAAAATTAGTACCTACATGACAACACTTGCGAGGTGATCTAAGGATTGACGGGTATCCTTCCTTAGAATAAGAGTTAGGTAGGAAGCGTACAAAGCCAGGGGACATTCATCTGTAAACCTGAATAACCAGGAGTAATCATTAATACGATCGAATCGCACATACATATAGCCACGTAATTATTATGATATTAAGATAGTCCGGCAATCCGAGTCCAGTTCGTTATGTAACCATACGTAACCATGAATGAGCTCTCCCATAAACGCTTTGTTTTATACATAACAGCCTGTTGCATGTACAAATACATGTACTGTATAATATACACCTTTTCATGAGGATTGAATGTCCGTTAGTCACGTTTTAAGATTATGATGTGGACTTATGACTTCTACTCTCAAGTAAAAGTGTTGTCCCTTTTATGTACAACTGGTATGAAGAAAAACTAGAAACAGGATTTAAGCAATGAGTTTATAGGCCCTTATGCAGAATTTTATGCCAAATCCTGTACTTATAAAAGGCTCCAGCCGTACATAGAATACTGTACCTTAACGTCACTTAGTTTACACGAATTTACCTATCTTGTTTAATTTTGTTTATTTATGCTTATGACAGCTTACATTATTTGTAGGTACTTTTCATCACTAAAACAGGCTAGGATTCGTGGTCCCTGTACATTGTAATTTTGAAACAAGGCGTATGCTGCACATTTTGTCACCCGCGACAAGTCTAGTCCTAGAAAAACATGCTAAAGCGTTGCTACAAAAAAACTTCTGGTACCTTGCATAACGTTATATTTTACAAATATAATAATTAAGCGATATATTAAGCTGTTTGTTTAATTCATAACCAGCGAACCGCCAAATGAATAGAATGCAGTCTCTCGTCAAATTCAGAGAACAATGTGAATACGGTGATTTGTTGACATATGACTGTGTGACAAGCATGACATTATGCGAGACTCGAGAGGAGAGTGTTTGACAACATCCTGTAGAATAATTTCCATATCATTGCAATCAGATCAAATGATCAAAGATACACACAAGAGTGACTTGTCATCAAAGACACACAAGCGTGACTTATCATCAAAGATACACACAAGCGTGACTTATCATCGGTATCCAGAAAGAGCTCTTTGTGAAGAAGCTGATCTGGGGAAGTAGGTAATATTATACACACAAGCGTGCCTTATCGTCAAAGATACACACAAGCGTTTCTTATCATCAAAGATACACACAAGCGTGACATATCATCGGTATCTAGAAAGGGCTCTTTGTGAAGAAGCTGATCTGGGGAAGTAGGTAATATTATACACACAAACGTGACCTCTCATCAAAGATACACACAAGCGTGACTTATCATCAAAGATGCAGACAAGCGTGACATATCATCGGTATCCAGAAAGGGCTCTTTGTGAAGGAGCTGATCTGGGGAAGTAGGTAATATTATACACACAAGCGTGACTTATCATCAAAGATACACACAAGCGTGATATCACGCTTGTACTTCCCGAAGGGTGAACTACATTCTGTGTTTCCGAACGTATACAACCCCGATCTCTTCGAAGTGAGAGTTAACAGGCTTCTTCTGGGTAAGCTCGCTCCATCGTCGACTTTGTCTCTGTCATCTCGAGTCAAGAGTCAAGAGCAAACATATCTCAAATAAATAAAAAAGAAGGGTAAGGCAGATGTGTGGATAGTAGATACACCCTTATTTCGCCTATTATATTTAAGCTCGATTTAATGGGGGGCGAGTCCGTTGTCATCAATCGGGCATAAATCCATACATAAAAACTCTTTAATTGTAGAACACGTGCATCCAAGTTTATTTTGGATTAATTATTTTGCTATGGCAATCCCCCTCATTTTGTCAGCAAAATTAGGAAACGTAATTATCTCCCCACCCCCTAAGCATGCTTACGTAGTAATTGAACGGCCTAAGATGATACCTGTGTGTAAAGGTGAGTACGGAGTTACATACATACATACATAAACTCACGCCTTATTCCCATTGGGGTAGGCAGAAACTACAGAACGCCAACTGCTACGATCCTTACAAACTCCTTTTGACTCGTTTACGTTCATACATCTGGTCATACACGGACGCCGATTGCAAGTATGGAGTTAAAGGTAACTAATTAAATAACTTGCATTTTATAAAATCATATTACCCAACTTTAAAGTATACAAACCTATCTTAGGTAGGTAGGTACTCCATTTATGATTTATTTACATAATATATCAGCTAATAGTCTTAAAATAATAATAATAGTACCTATGTACAATAAATTGTACATGTATATCTTCTTCTTAGCACGTCGATGACAAAAATAACACGAAAAAATAAATATGTGTTTGGCCCAAAATTCAGCAACGCGAATAGGTTCCGTGCGCAGACGCAGCCATTAGGTCCTCGCGTGTGCAGGTGACAGGGCATGCGGGGCAAGATGAGAGGCGAGCCATTGTCTGCGGAGAGACGCCGCACACACACCGGAGCTAATCTAAGCCGTCCATATCAACCCACTTGTGGAGGTTGTCCTTGTCTACTTGGGTACAATGTCTATTTAAAGTTTTCCAAGTTGGCCACGGTAACTTGTGCCCGGGTGGGAGGCTCTCTGATGGTTCAATAAAGAAATCAGAAGGTTTAAGCAGCTCTTGCCAAAGATCACTCTGTGGAGAGGTTGCCATCGGCTGAACTCACAAACCCAAGAAAATTTTTGGTGATGCCAGTCATTCATTATTCGCAACGGGGTCGGTTTTAAGCAATCATTAGTAATGTCTAATTCAAAGCTGTATCCACTAATTTAGCGTGGGCAGATCGACTCCATCCTGGACGCATATTCACCAGCGGAGAAACAAAGTGCTATTCCAATTGTTCACAGGAATTGAGTAGATGGCGGATGTTAGGCGATGGAGTAAGTGGTTTCTGGTGTGAACTTTCCGTTTGACATTTTCGCAGTTTTTCCGGAAGTTAAGGGAACCTATCCACAGTGATGCCTAGATAATTTGGGTGAGTACTGTGGATGATTGGAATCCCTTGCCATGAGATATCGAGTGTTCGACCTGCTTGTCAGTTACGAAGGTGGAAGGTGCGTTGACTGGGTTTTTGAGGGATTTGGTTTATGATCGTTGTCAGCATAATAAAGGCAGCGATCTGAGAGGGCGGTGGAAAGGCAGGATTCAATCTCCTCAAAGTTGGGGCTTGGCATGTTAATGCCAGGTCGTCTACGTACAGAAAGCGGGTTGTAGGTATATGGGCTCACGGGTTGATCATGAGTGTAGATGTTAAACAGCAGAGGGGCCAGTACATGTCTAACAAAAGCTTCTCGAACTTTGCGAGTTCGTCCGGCAACTTTGCAATAGTTAGTTGATAATGAAATTGATTTATTATGGTGAAACAAATTCAGAAATTATAGTAGAAAAAAGTATTATTGTAATGTAGGTAAGTACACCACCCTTTACACACCTCAGAAGTACATACGAGCATGATAGTTTACAACTGTTCTAAAAGAAACAAGTTTATAACACTAAATAAAACCAGTTTTACGTAACAAATTTGTCGTTGCGTTATATCAAAGAATATATTTAAAATAAAATAATGTTAGAAAGTGAGATCCTGTTTGTTTTGAAACACCCACTTAGTAAGAACAAGTAGTAAGTATAGGTGCCTACCTAAACACATTTTACATTGACATCGTAAATAAGTAGGTTGGTAGCTAGTTTTCAGAAGGTGCTCTATCGACCGTAACTCGTATTTACATTGACAATGCACACTATGCTTATTCAAGGCTCATAACAAGATGACCATTTAATTAAGAATTTTAAAATTCCCACGGACAAGGTCAAAATCATTAATTTTTAAACACTTCTTTATCTTCCATTATTATCTTGGCAATTGGCATAAGCTTCCTATGTATATACTGCGAGAAATAACAATGCCAAAATATATAATGTGTGTTTATACTTTATAATATTAAGATTAGTTTTTATAAGATTATTAATTCTGTTTGGAGCGTGTTTTGATCGGCAATAACCATTAATTCCAAATAACTTGTTATTTTCTATCACCATGCATTTCGTTATTTCGATGAGTTAGTTCTTTAGTCCGTTAAAGGTAGAAAAGTCAAAGAAAGCTAAAAATCTAGAATATAATTAATTTACTTCTTTTCTAATTTGCTTCTTAAAGGCTTCTGAAAACAGGCGCGACATTCGACGACCATCGCGGGCGCCTCGCGCCTGTTTGCAAGTAGAGTTGGGTTATAAAAACACACATGACATGTCAGGTGTTAGTCGTTTCCTTCCTGTTGCTTGGCTGTGTGATCTGCGATACACTTGCTTGTGACTCGTGAGACTTCACTAAATAATGACAACAATGAGTTCGTCAAAAAGAAAGCAACATTACCCAAGGCGAGTAAGTTTTAAAGAAGGCAAGATTTTAATTTAATGCATTATTATTTTTCTCACAAGAGCGTTTAGACACACACAATGGTCTGCGTTGGCGGTTGGCGCGGAATTCTAGGCTCTTCCTCAAAGGCAATTTATGCAACATAGAAAGCATTTGTGAGATCAAAATTAATGACTGATAGGTAAATGCACACTATGGAGAAGTGTTACATTATATAACAGACACACATTATATCTACCTAAGCCAAGACCGTAGTGTTTACATATCACTCGACATTTTCTTGGAGAGCTTATTGGTAAAAGTGTTGCATCTCACATTCTTACATCATACTGTGCAATATGGATTTTAAGCCCAACCGTCGAATCACTGTACAATACAAATCGTCACTCTTCATAAAAGGAATATGTAGCTGTACGGTGTATTTGCACGACACAGCTCGTTAAAACAACCACGAATTTTAATCAAGATAAGCCAGGTTGATTAATGTAATAAGCAGGATTTTTTTTATAAATCAAGACGATTACATTATATTTAAATAACAAATTATTAAGAAAAAGTGCATGAGATATAATACTCTGGGTATATTTCGCAATGCGGAACAATTAGCTGCTATAGAAGTAATCGCGATAGCCGAGATTTTGAGCGGATTAATATTCAAATTGGCAAGAATGTAGAAGCCATTATAATGTACCCCAGCCAATAGGTTATTCAACCACGCCGACGCTCATAATATGAGGCAATGGAAGAATCGTTTCAAATATAATTGTTATAGAATACGATTTCGACATGGTGACGGTGCTTTTAGATCTTGTGCCTCCATGGCTACCGTGCTAATTGATCGTTAGTTACCGTGATGGTGCGCAGTAACAATAAATGGGGTACTAACTATTTACACATCAAAGATACAACACCTCTTTGGGAATGCATTTTAGTCACTGCCTCTGCATGCATAATTCGATCATTAGAGGAAAACTGCAGTAGTTCTCTAGCCTACCCTATCTAACCTTGTATCCGATTTCAATGAGTTCTGGTAACTCGACTCCAACAGTAGAGACTATTAACAGTAGGGAGTTATTCAAAAATTATATTATCTGGGAGCTTGCTCCAACCTCAACAATGTTAACACCAATCATACAGAGCATTTTGCAAACCAGCAAGGCGTCTTTGAATTGGCCTCGTTTTTTGGGTGTCATTTCCTTAACTGCTTTGGGAGAACGCTGGTGAATTTTGACAAAGGTCAGAACTTAGACCATCATCAGTGCCACAAATCACTAAGGAGGTAGGTATGTACTAAAGAATGCACAGTAGGCCTAGCACCTTAGCTAAATCGGAAATAAACTGCTGGGTAATGATAGTCAAGATGACTCTCGGCCAAATCCGTCTTTTACCTTTGACTTCAAATCGCAGCGTACATTTTTTAATCAGGGAAATTATGTTATATCACCTTTTTAAAAAAAAGTTTCATGTGCACATGAAACTAGAAAAATATTGCACAAGACGCGCCGAACAGACTATTCAATACCTATTGTAAAGTGTGTTTATAGAGCTTGGGGAAGCCTGGTTCAACCTAGGCACCCAACGGAGTGTTCAGAAGATTGATATCCGCCAGTTATTGAGTCACGTCGAGGTCAGACAGCCACCACGTAGCTGTGTAGCGATATAGGAGAAAAACCGCCCAAATGCGTGTCGGACCACGCACAATGAGGGGTTCCGTAGTTGCGATGAGTTTATCCCAAGAACAAACTTAACATTGTAGTTGAAAAACATGTTCTCTCATACAATCCAACTGCAAATGTAAGTTAGTCGACTATTACTCGTAAAATTGTAAAGCCTACTTAGCTCTGATAGTTTTCCTTTTAACTTCGTTATACATAGTATAGTATATCTTTATTTGCATAAAATATGGTACATAAAAGGTCTTAAATATAAATATAAGTAGTTCCACATATTTTGCTTACTTATATCACCATACTACTGCCGTGATTTTTTTCACATATTCAAAACTAACCGTTTAGCTTGCGGGGGGAGGGGGGCACTTTAACAAAAAATAGCACTTTAAAGCTTAATATTTCAGAAACGGACTCCTTAATCGAAAAATAGTTTTCACAAACACAATATTTTTGAAACACCTATCACCTATCCAACAGTACCCCATACCACGGGGTAGACGAGGAGGAAAAACATCCTGAAATATTTTTTTTTTCATGATTTTATTTTACCACTGAGGGCGGATTCGACCAAACAGGAATACATTTTATTCTCGGAATAAAATTGACGTCTGACAGTTTTTGTATCGAAAATCTGTCAAAAATTAAAAATTTATTCGCTGGATTAGACTTATACTAGGTATAAAAGTTTGGTCAAATCCGCTCTTAATCGGCGTGTCATGCCATGCCAAATTATAGCTTTCTAGTACTAAGAGTCTCTGAGCTGAGCTGCGGACGGACGGACGGACATGGTGAAACTATAAGGGTTGCTTGTTGACTACCGGACTCTAAAAAGTGCTATTGTAAAATTATGTTTATGAACCTACTAAACAAGGAGCTACGTCTGTCGTTCTACAGTTCGGCAGATGGACCTCTTGAAATATTATGTCTGTGAATAAACACTACGTAATTATTTTTAAAAAAAATACACAGCGCGACACAGATCTTGATTTACGTGTGATTGCACCCATAACTTTTCCTTTTGAACTAAAATACGTAGCCATTACGGCACCTCATTCATTTTGTTTTTATGATGTAAGTGTAGTAAAGTCAAAGTTGATGTATTTACAGATCGGTCAACCCACGCGGCCACGCCGCAGTAGTTCGACATACACGTCGGAATCGTAATCACGCACTTGATGTGCTGCCGCCTGCTTCGAAGCTTGCTTATCTAGTTACTTAAAAGCTCCTCGTCCACGTAATCACGCTATATAGAGCCGCGATATAGATACGTTGTACAACTTATCTATATAGCGGCTCTCCTATATCCTCAATCTAGACGTAGACACTGTCACGCGGAAAGAATCTATGTTACTTAGATAAATCTCTATTATTCTACCACGGATGAGATCATTTACCATACAGTCCTTGTTGTACGAACTGTAACAGCGCTATGTAACAATTATTATTAAGGATTTGAATCATGATTTTTTGTATCTATAAGTATGACTTGTGTGAAACAGTGTATGTACCGTACGTAGATCCATATGATGCAGCCTGCCGACTATTATGAATCATTGTATTTCCGGTCAAGTGCGTGCTGGACCACGCACAATGAAGGGTTCTCAGTGGCGGATTTACCAGCAGGCTGAGTAGGCTGGAGCCTAGGGCGGCTGATTTTATGGGGGCGGCAAAATTGGTCCAAATTTTTTTTTGTCTAAGGGCGGATTCAAGCAAACAGGAATAAATATTATTCTAAATTGACGTCTGACAGGTTTTGTATGGAAAATCTGTCAAAAATTAAAAAAAAAAATCTCTGGATCCCACCCTTAAAGAAATAAAAACGAGAAGTTTTAATTTCTGACAAAAATGGCCATTTTCTTGGAAGAAATGTATCCAAATGATTTAGAAACTGACTTAGTTCAGGAATGCGTATACTTACTTTCAATCCGGGGCTGCCTTGGGGCGGCTCCTGCCCAATCTGGGAGGTCCAAACGCCTCCTGCCGGAGGCTCTACGCGGGGGTCGTGCGGTCCATGGCCCTTTACGGAGCTCCGGTGTGGGCGCGTTCCGTGAGGCGGCGACCGGTCCGTCGGTTGAACGCGTCCCAGAGGGTCATGGCCATCCGGTTAGCCCGGGGATACCGCACGGTCTCCTGGGAGGCGGCGAACCTCCTTGCCGGATTACCGCCATGGGATCTGGAGGCAAAAGTCCTCGCGCACATCTGGGAGTGGCGCGAGGAGGCAGGACGCCGGGGCGTAACTCCGTTGCCGCGAGAAATCGCGGCACGGCGGACAGAGCTCCGGCAGGATCTCATGGCGGCATGGAGAGTGCGATTGTCGCAACCCAGCGCTGGGCACGCCACAATTGCGGCGATAAGTCCCCTCTTTGAGGAGTGGCTGGAGAGGCGCCACGGCGTCCTCACCTTCCGCCTGACGCAGGTCCTCACCGGACACGGGTGCTTCGGGAGGTACCTGTTCCGGATAAGGCGGGAGGAAACGCCCGGGTGTCACCACTGTGTGGATCGCCCGGAGGACACGGTGGAGCATACGGTGGAGGTCAGCCCGGCTTGGGCGGAGCACCGCCGTGTCCTCGCGGAAGTGATCGGCGGCGGCGATCTCTCGCGTCCGGCCCTGGTCCAGGCCATGGTACGGAGCGAGAGTGCATGGGAAGACATTACCTCCTTCTGCGAAGCAGTAATGCTCGTGAAGGAGGAGGCGGGACGCGTGAGGGAGAGGCAAGCTTTGCACCCTCACGCCCCTAGTCGCCGCAGGATACGCCCTGGGCGTCGGGAATCGGCAGCCGATTCCCGGCCACCGTAGGCGCGGGCTTGCGGACGGCGAGCAATGGGTAGCTCGCCGTCCGGTAAGGACCAGGCCCGAGTCGACGGCGCGTCGTGTTCCACGCGCGCCTCAAAGAGATGTCAGCACTATTGACGGGGTCCGCTAGGGCCGATGCCAGCTAGGGTTGCGGGATGTTCGAAAGAGTTACCGTGGCCCCGGCACAGGCAACAGAAGGAACACGGGTGGGTTTTAGTCAGTAAAAGTCTGACACGCCCTCCCGCTCCGCCCAGAGCGGGAGAAGTCATTTGATGATTTCCCATCCACAAAAAAAAAAAAAAAAAATACTTACTTTCAATGCCGCCTTTCTTCTGAAAGAATGTTGATAAAACCAGATTCTGGATGATTAAAAAGCCTGTCTTCGTTCCTGCGAAAACAGAATTTGGGAAACATTTATCCAAACTTGGATAAAGCAGTTCGCATGGCTCTATGCACCAGCGACAAATTGTTCGGAGCGGGTGAAAAATACGATCTACTTTAAGGGCTCCCACACAAAACTGCGATACGAAGTCGCATCGCAGTTTTGTGTGGGAGTAAGTCAAGAAAAGCTAAACATTTTAGCTCTTATGTACATAAAGTCTGAACAAGATTTCATACGACGATATAACTGATGATTTTGCGGCTAAAAAATCGCGCAAAAAGGTAATGTAAAACTTTCATAACTGAATTGATTTAATTGTCATCATCCACCGGATAGTTAACAGATAAATCAATGGGGATATTGTTCGTATTGTTTTCGAATTGTAAGTGCAATAAAAAATAGATATTTAACAACGTTTACCGAATGTACATTATTTTTTGTAATCTGTGTTCATATTGTGTGAGTAGTTTTAATGCATACCTTACCCCAACTTATAAGTAATACATGATTGAGCTTTGCTTAGCTCAGAAATATACCCAAAAACTATTTCTTGTGTCATCTTCGCTAAATCGTGGGTTGTAAAAATAATCTAGGAACTGACACATTAATCCCCTAGTTCACAACACAATCATACTATTAACGGGAAAAAGCTGATGTAATGAGGACTACCGGTAATGGGGCACTATCGGTGCACAAATCATAAAGTTGCAATTTCATTGACAAAAAAAATGTTATAAATAGTTATGATCGTGAACTAGGTACTAATTGTACTAATTGTAGAGGTCAGTAGGAGCGGCAAAGTTTGAATTGCCTACTGCCGGAAAATTTTTAAATCCGCCACTGAGGGTTCTGAAGTTGGAATGAAGAAAGAGGAGAAAGAATTATCCCAAGAACAAACTTAACATTGTAGTTGAAAAACATGATCTCCCATACATTCCAACTGCAATTGTAAGTTTGTACGCACAATATTGAGAGATTTACCATGTTATTTTAATACTATAGACTTCATATAGGTTTTCCTGTAATCTATAAAATAGAACTATTTTCAATATTTTTTTCAAAACCTTAGGCTCAGTATTTTCGGAGATAAGGGTGGTCTATTTTCTTATATATAACTTTAAAACTATTTATTTTAAAACTATAAAACAATATATTCGAGACCTCCACAGTAAGCTCTTTCATTTGATATGTTATACGATACAGTTAACAAAACTTTTTTTCCTAATTTGCCCCCGCAAAAGTGACACATATGTATATTCAAAATTAATTTATATATTTGCGTCACTCGTTCGTGGTTGGGTCACAGAAATTAATATGTGCACCAAATTTCAACTTAAGCGGTCCATTAGATTCAGAGCAAATTGGCTGTGACAGACGGACATACAGACAGACACACGAGTGATCCTATTAGGGTTCCGTTTTTTCCTTTTGAGGTACGGAACCCTAAAAATGTACTTAGACAATGATGACCGCCGAATAAAAACTTTACTATAGACATAGATACAAAAGAACAGATATTTCGATCTCCGGATCGCGGTCAAGCGGTCACACACTTACAAACTGTGAGTACTTGCACTGTGGCTCTGTACGTGTACACCTAAGTTACATCCGGAACTATGTAACTTGATGATATAATCTGTGGGTTTCATAACCGGTCGTCGATTCGATTCCCAGGTCGAGCAGTGGGTCGTGTAATACTATGGTTTTACGGTAAATCAGGTCAGGTGTCGGAAAGGTCATCGCGAAAAAGATAATATACTATAATGAAATATACTGCCATACTTTAATATTAATTGTATGGGCAATATTATGATCTTGATTCTAGTATAAAGCATGAACACACCCATAATGATATGAGTGTATTCTTTAGTTATTGATAAAATCCAGCCGCAGATTTTAGATTCTGCGGCTGGATTTTATCAATAACTATAAATAGCTTGGTTAGCCAAGCACCGAATTGAAAAGCAACACAAGTACCTTCTTGACATGAAATTGTAGATTATTGACTAAGGGGATGAAGCAGTGTCTTAAGTCGCGGGCGCTATATTGAATCCCGAACGCAACAAAAGATGCTACCGAAAAGATGAAAACTATTGCAAGCACTGCTTGAATTCAGTAAAAACTAGCCTCGGTCACATGTCAGTTCAATAGCTCTATAAACATTGAGTTTTCGCTACAAAGGACTGGAAGCTGCTCTAAGGTGTCAGCCAGCCCGCAAAATAATAATATCCAACCACAAATCTGCATACCTATTGAATCGATAATAACATCAAACCAATATGTTATGGTGAATGTTTTTTAGCTTATTTCATTTTCAATCCAACAATAATACTGTAAAAATAACATCTTCAAATATTTACTATTTTAAGGCGTTATAGTGCTCCATAAAACGAATATCATTTACTATGAGACCAAGTCGGAAAAAATGTACAGGTCTTGTATCGTAAACAAACATGATGTGTTCTAACTTGTACAGAAGGCCGCTCGTCATTGAGAACAAAACCAGTAGGTATGTACAAGCTGACCTCATAATCTATTGAAATTTCGTACTACGCTGGGCCACCTCCTCAAGGTAAGTAAGTGTTCACACAGGATCAAAGTCTGTTGAAACTGCATTATGGGATTGAGACGGAAAAAGACCAAAAGACGAAGTCAATCCAACATTAAAAGTGTCCTCATACTTTCTTATTCTCACAGTGTCACTTACTCTGTATCTGAAACGACTTTAAATTGTGTGCTAAAATATTGTTTATTATTTGCGTAGTAGCACACAAAACGTGTTTCTTTTCGACCACCAAGTCATCATTACGGTTCATTGTCATTGAACTAACAGAAAATATGGCAAAAAAAAGAATTACTGCTTTAATTTTAATTTACTTAATTACAAAAAGATTTACTGAGGAAGAAAAAGTACTTTCGCTTTCCTTACTAAAAAAGAGTCCAAAAAGTTATAGCCTTCTCAGCAAGTATTTTTGTTTGCCATCTAAGAGGACTTTGTTAAACGTTTTAAAATCAATCAAATTGGTTCCTGGCATAAACAAAATAATTTTTGAAAAATTAAAAAATACTGTTTCGAAAATGAATGCCGAAGACCGTTTATGTAGCCTGATTTTTGACGAAATGTCTATAACTCCGCAGGTCCACTATGACAAATCTAGGGATGAAATTATTGGTTTTGAGAACCTTGGCACTTACAAGACCCATAAGTTTGCTGACCATGTCACAGTTTTTATGATCAAAGGTTTGAGAAAAAATTTTAAGCAGCCAGTTGCCTATTACTTTACCCAAAATATGAAGTCTGTAGATTTAAAAAATATTATTATAAATGTTATAACAAATATTCATTCCACTGGACTACAGGTTTTAGTGACTGTCTGTGACCAAAGTGGAGTAAATACTGCCACTATGAACAGCCTTATGTTAGATGCAAAACGTCAATGTTTAAGGAATGGAAAAAATTTCAGAAACAATGTTTTCATTGTTGGTGGTAAAAAAATAATACCCCTGTATGATGTGCCCCACCTCTTAAAAGGTCTGAGGAACAATTTATTAAATAAGGATTTAATTTTTGTTGATCCCATTTCAAAAGAGGAGATAGTAGTGAAATGGGAATATTTTGAAATACTATATCAGGCTGACAAGTGTTTTGGTGAGCTTCGGTTGATGTACAACCTTACAGAGGAGCATGTAATCCCCGAAAAAATTAATAAAATGCGGGTTAAGCCAGCTGCACAGCTGTTTAGTCACAGCGTAGCTGTTGGCATCAAACATTTGTCAACTAGGAATGATGTTCCAAAAGAAATGGAAAAAATCATACCATTTATACTTCTTATTGACAAGTTATTTGATAGCCTAAATGGTGGTACTTTTAATATAAAAAACGGCAAAATGTATACAGGAGCTGTAAAAAAAAACTCTCCACATCACCAACTGTGGAATGATGCGAAAAGCTTTTTGAATTCTGTACGGTATGTTGATAAGGTAAGCAAAGTAGTAAAACGAGTGCCGTCTTTACCAAATTGGATTAAAACCATAGAGGGATACCAACTTTTGTGGAAAACTTTAAATGAGAAATACTCCCAAGATTGTTTCCTGACTCGAAACTGCAACCAGGATCCTTTGGAAAATTTCTTTGGCAATGTCAGGAGTATGGGTGCTCGCAATGTCTCACCAAATTGTGTAGGTTTTGAAGGAGCATATAAAACATTGCTTTTAAACAATTTTAGTGCTCACCATTCACCTCGTGCAAATTGTGAAGAGGACACAAATTCTTGCCTACAGTCATTGCAGTTTTTTATAACAGAAAAAGAAACAAACCAGGAAGAACCAGTTAAATATGGAAATGTGTACATTGGTGAGCCACATGAATTGTTTACGAGAGACATCGAAACTTCTGGCATCTCCCAAAGAAATTATGTTTGTGGATGGGCATTAACAAAAGTATTAAAATTGGTAAAAGGGTGCAAAAAATGTAAGCTTTCTCTGTGTGGCAGTAAAGACGAATTAGGCAATGAATTTATAAAATTAAGGGAGTATAATAAAAACAAAACTTGGTTATTATATCCTTCTCAAAATTTATCTTTATCTTTTAGCCACATCCAAACTGTGGTATCCAATTTTTTAACACATGATGTGCACTTACCAGGTCTAAAAGAAAGAATTAAATTTCTTGTAGAAACAACGTCTGATTTTTCGTATCATAACTGTAATAAACATACAGAAATGGTGATAAAATGCTTTACAGATATCTCGGTAAATGTATTAGTTTATAGTTGGTGCAAAATTGTTAATAGAATTTTATCAGGCAAATGCAATTATGATGGTGATGACCAAATTAAATTAGCAGCCCTTTCATACTACTTAAAATATAAAACTAAACCAAAAAAGTAAAATAATGGCATCACTGATGTAATATAATTTGGTGTTCATGTTTGACCATTCTTATTTCATTTAGGGCCGACACGGACCAGTATATTAAATTAATTTGTTATTAAAATGTATTTGGTGAACCAATGATTGATGTCTAAATAATTAAAAATGTTGTTTACTGTGATTTGGTTTTATTATTTTAATTTATAGGCGATCGGACACCGACAACCCGATTTGCATTTAATTATTGTTCTTATTCTCTTTAAGTTAAAATCTTTCTGCTGTGGTGATATATTTATTTTCTTTATTAAATGCAAATCTGGCTGCGGTGTAAGGTCGCCTTCCAGTTCAATCCGTTTCAAATATGGCGGTAGACTTAATAAAATAATATAGGTATATATATTTATATATATCCCACAGCCTTGGTGTTTAGTTCTGATAAAGTTTCATAGACAGCAGCACTTTCTTCATGGCCGTTCTTTATGGTCGACTTGCTTCTCTTATCCATTATAAATAGTTACTACTCTTTGTAGACGTCTGTCCGTTTTATAGCATCTATCATCAGTACGACATTTAATTTTTCCAAATTAATTTGAACAAATTTAAGTGGAAGCAAGTGGATCACATAATATGATTTTATTTTATAATGAGTTATGTGGCAGACAGCTCAATATGTTATAAATAATTTACTTTTAGAAATATTATTGCGAGTGATATTTTTGGGGGTGGTGTGTATATGTCAATTGACGGTTCAGCCTCACACGCGCCACATCACCGAAGCTGAACTGCTGCACGACTACAAGCGTCCCCGACACGACTCTTATGTGCCAGCATGGGCTACAGTATTATTAATAGTTTTCGTGCCCCTTTTTTGTATTTGTATCCCTTTTATGTGGACAAGAAACTACGTGGACACTGTGCAGGCGCTGCTATCGTGGACACTAGCGCTTACAATAAACGCAGTCATGACTGAATCCGTTAAATTAATAGTAGGAAGACCTCGGCCCGACTTTTTTTGGCGCTGTTTTCCGGACGGCCAGAAGACACCAGGGCTCCGGTGCACCGGCGACGCGCACGACGTCATGGAAGGCAGGAAGTCGTTCCCCAGCGGACACAGCAGCTTCTCGTTTTGCTCGATGGGATTCTTGAGTTTCTGGTTCTGTGGGAAGCTCGGTGTATTGTCTCGGAACCGGGGGCAAAGTTGTGATGTGATTTTTTGTCTCGTTCCACTCATGGTAGCAAGTCTAGTGGCCGTGAGCCGAGTTTGCGACAACCATCATCATTGGGAAGATGTCCTCGTGGGATCATTGTTAGGCTTCACCACGTCTTACTTTTGCTACCATCAGTACTATCACCCTTTAGGCTCAGAGAGTTCGGGAGAGCCCTTTGCGGTGATGATCGATCACGAATTTTTTAATAGTGCACACGATAGCGATTTTTTTGATATGTACCAAAGCCAGTGTTGCACAAGAGGCCTGAAAGATGTTTGTCTAATGCTTCACTTATGTAATAAGAACACTTCAGAGAACAATAAAAAGATCAGCTGAATGAACCGTCGTTGTTTCACTAAACTTAGTCAATCACTTAGTTCAAAATTCTGAGCGCTAAAGTGTTCTACACACTGGTGAACGCTTAAGGGCCCGTTCACACATTTAATTGCCGGCACGAGTCGTGAGCACAAATTCCACCTTAACTTTAACTGCCCTCGTCAGCGTGCTCTTGTATTCTGTTTTCTATCTGTATATAAATATGCTTGATCATATATTGATTTCATTGCTCCCGCTCGTGAGCAAACTGCCGTAATAGGAAACATGATTTGTTAGGTTTAAGAGTAGAGTTTGTGCTCACGACTCGTGCCAGCAACTATACCACAACCACACTACATCTCTCATACACATCAGTAACGCTCACCAGCAGCGCTACGCTACGATGCACATACACATCAGCAACGCGCGCCAGCAGCGCTACGCCACGGTGCACATACACATCAGCAACGCGAGCCAGCAGCGCTACGCCACGATGCACATACACTTCAGCAACGCGCGGCAGCAGTGCTACGCCACGATGCACATACACATCAGTAACGCTCACCAGCAGCGCTACGCTACGATGCACATACACATCAGCAACGCGCGCCAGCAGCGCTACGCCACGATGCACATACACATCAGCAACGCGCGGCAGCAGCGCTACGCCACGATGCACATACACATCAGTAACGCTCACCAGCAGCGCTACGCTACGATGCACATACACATCAGCAACGCGAGCCAGCAGCGCTACGCTACGATGCATATACACATCAGCAACGCGTGCCAGCAGCGCTACGCTACGATGCACATACACATCAGCAACGCGCGCCAGCAGCGCTTCGCTACGATGCACATACACATCAGCAACGCACGCCAGCAGCGCTACGCCACGATGCACATACACATCAGCAACGCGAGCCAGCAGCGCTACGCTACGATGCACATACACATCAGTAACACTCACCAGCAGCGCTACGCTACGATGCACATACACATCAGCAACGCGCGGCAGCAGCGCTACGCTACGATGCACATACACATCAGCAACGCGCGCCAGCAGCGCTACGCCACGATGCACATACACATCAGTAACGCTCACCAGCAGCGCTACGCTACGATGCACATACACATCAGCAACGCGCGGCAGCAGCGCTACGCTACGATGCACATACACATCAGCAACGCGCGCCAGCAGCGCTACGCCACGGTGCACATACACATCAGCAACGCGAGCCAGCAGCGCTACGCTACGATGCACATACACATCAGTAACGCTCACCAGCAGCGCTACGCTACGATGCACATACACATCAGTAACGCTCGGCAGCAGCGCTACGCTACAATGCACATACACATCAGCAACGCGCGCCAGCAGCGCTACGCTACGATGCACATACACATCAGCAACGCGCGCCAGCAGCGCTACGCTACGATGCACATACACATCAGCAACGCGTGCCAGCAGCGCTACGCTACGATGCACATACACATCAGCAACGCGCGCCAGCAGCGCTACGCTACGATGCACATACACATCAGCAACGCGTGCCAGCAGCGCTACGCTACGATGCACATACACATCAGCAACGCGCGCCAGCAGCGCTACGCTACGATGCACATACACATCAGCAACGCGCGCCAGCAGCGCTACGCCACGATGCACATAAACATCAGTAACGCTCACCAGCAGTGCTACGCCACGACGCACATACACATCAGCAACGCGCGGCAGCAGCGCTACGCTACGATGCACATACACATCAGCAACGCGCGCCAGCAGCGCTACGCTACGATGCACATACACATCAGCAACGCGCGCCAGCAGCGCTACGCTACGATGCACATACACATCAGTAACGCTCACCAGCAGCGCTACGCTACGATGCACATACACATCAGCAACGCGCGCCAGCAGCGCTACGCTACGATGCACATACACATCAGAAACACGCGCCAGCAGCGCTACGCCACGATGCACATACACATCAGCAACGCGCGCCAGCAGCACTACGCTACGATGCACATACACATCAGCAACGCGCGCTAGCAGCGCTACGCCACGATGCACATACACATCAGCAACGCGCGGCAGCAGCGCTACGCCAAGGTGCACATATACATCAGCATCGCGCGCCAGCAGCGACGAAGCCGCGGTGCTGCCGCGCGATTGTTTGCGGCTAATTTAAATGCGCTAACAATACTTTATCCCAGTGTTTCATGTGGTAGGCAACTGCAAATAGGTAAACATTACCCAAACTTTACTTTAGCGCTTTCTTAAAACACCTATGTTGCATTTAGTATTTAAAATATAAAAACCTAAACTATTTTGTATTTTGCATTTGAAATAGTACTTAAATCAAAAAAGTAATAGCATTTTGTATTTTAATACTCGTATATTATACGTACATTTCGTAAACCAGTTTGCCAAGTTGTTTTTTTATCGACACTGGGTTTTTGCCCATATATTCTTAAGCATTCTTCTTTATATTTGCAGTTATTAAGAATTGACCATTCGATGGAAGAATATTTTCTCAACAACAAAGTTAAGTTTGCCCTTCAATTCGGAATCGGAAATTTATAGGCCGGTATCTTGAAGTAACATTTAGAGCCGATTTTTAAATTATCAGATAAATTTTATCTGGGGAATATGTTTGACGTTTTGACAGCTTTTGTATAGAAAATATGTCAAATATTTACTCTTCAGATAAAAGTTGTCTGAGGATTGAAAAATCGGCCCTTAGTCTATATTTCATTCAAAACGGTTCACTTTCCACACTATCAAGTTTTTTTTTAACGCCAAAGTTAAGTTTGTCCTTCAATCCGGAATTAGAAATTGCTAGGCTGGGGCACTTGGGTGAAACCGCTGGCAGCCGGGCACAGCTTTGATACGGAACCCTCAAAGCCGTAGGGCGAGTAGTCGCACTTATCCGGTTTTTCACATTACTGGTATATAACTTGATCATTAGATAGGTACTTCTGAGTTTATGACCAATGACGGCCAGCAGCAACTTGGTGCGAAAGGATAGACTCTGTGGTCAGCAACTCGTTGGTCTAGCGTGGGTAGTGGCAATCACTGCTACGTTACGGCGCGGTGGGGGGAGACTGAAAACAATCTCCAGGTTTTAAGGCAGGCTCCCAAGTATGAGTACCTATAGGTAATATTACATTATGACTACACGTAGCAACGTATAATGGAATGGACGATCGATTTAGCTGGCTGGACCCATCATCTCGCCGAGCTTGAGGCAAGGAGTTAATTAAATCACTCCATACCTGGACATACCTAATTATAACTTATTTCACACTACTGTTACTTGCGCAAAGAAATCGTAAAATAAGTAGTGTAAGGTCTAATTTTTATTCTTATTTTACTAATCAGCGGGGGAATTGTGTAACATACTTACAGTAGGACTCGGTTTTATTTTGACAGTTCAACAACATCCATTGCGCTGTTTACGTTGTTGAGCAGACAATGGGCCTTAGTGGCCTGACAATAAAGTCATACCACCTAATCATAGTCTTCAAGCAGCTCATACAACACACACATCATCATAAAAATATTGTTTACCGTGAACTATCCAAGCCCGACTTCCGGGCAATATATGGAACTTAACAGAATTCATCAAAAAGGTTTCATTCTGTAAAGCAGGGAGCGGCATTTCCAAAAATTTTCGTTGGCAGCACTTACATGGCCTGTGGGCCAGCCAGCCTCGGCTGGCCTATATTTTATTGATTTGTCTCTGGTTCGTCCCGCACCCTTCCCGCCCCTGAAACGCGCCTGCGTCCCGCGGATGTGCCAAAATGTGCCATAATTTACAGTCTATGATCTGTACTGCGTTCAGCGCTGTGATTCGTACAATTACTTTGGCGCGAAATGTCCGCGGCTCAGCTGACTTCTCATCCTGTATTATCAAACAAAGTGCGCCACAATTTTTTGCCGGCTCTATAAATAATAATAAGTAACAGTGATATTACCAGTTTTGACCGTTATTGTGCATAATCTCTGCGTGTAGGATTATTTATTAATCTGAAGCTCAGGTAAATACGTTAGGTACTGATATACATATTATTTAGATTTTGTTCAACTAAATAACAGTTACCTACAATTTATTTTATTCCATTTTAAGGCTTTTTAAATTACTTATTTTTTTATTTTATTTTAATATTGCAAAAACTTACCTAAGTACCTCATAGTAATTTAATACAGTCAATTTTAGAAATTTACCCAGATCTTGCTTTTGTTTATTACTTAGAACAATACCATAGCAATGTTTTCGTTCAGCTGGCGCCTAAGGCAAGCGCCAATATGCTACGCAAGGCTGTTCTTTTCCTGTCTGTTTTAGGCCTTCTCCATAGGAAATAACAAATTAATTGTTCACCTAGAAAAATATACTAGAAATATTATTTATTTACATAAGTAGGTACATAGGTACCTAATTCAAGAATAGTTTACTCATTTAGGTACCTACATTAAGTATTTACGTAAATACATTGTATAATATTTAAAATTTTAAACATCACACTAGCCGTTCACACCGCATCGGGGCAGGATTCAAGCTTTCCAAGCTTCAAAGAGACAAATGTCCCTCTACACGAGTACTGCTTTCTATATCAGTGAGATCTGAGACTATTAACCATAACACCTATCAGGGCCATTATTCATTCCGAGTCCATATCCCACATAACATAATAGACAGCCCCCGTATGCTAAGCCAAGATATTTACTTTGTTTATTTTAGAATAAAGAGCACTGTGACAGTGATTAAAAGTCAGAGGTAAAATAGCTGTGAAAAGACGTAACAAATCTGAATAGATATCATTGATTGATAAGGCAATTACAGCAGCGTTCAAAAACTTTCAATTGAATACTTAATACTTATTATTATTAACTCTAAGATACATAACGTTATGGATCAGCGCAGATCGAGCAAAAAATGCCTGCAAACTCGGCAGACGCAGTGGATGGTCGAACATCCGCGCTACTACTCCTCGCTAATTACCTTAGAATAATAACACACAGAATACTGAAATAGACGTGTCATGCTCGCTAGTTTGAAATACTGTACACTGGAATTACTATAAATGGTCGTTTTTGGATTATTATTAGAGGAAAAGAAGCAATAAGGGCACATGAATAAGATTTAACAACAAAAGCGACAGAACATTGAAGGAAAAGTAAGGGTAGAAGTAACGTATGCGTTAGTACCGTACCCTGTGCTACAGTTTAATAATAATAACAATAATTTATCTTTATTTCAGACAGCAGGCCATAAAAAACAACAGTGCAATATAGTTACAAAGACGGCGTTAGTACACACAAAAATAAAAAGGTGTTAGTAAACAAAGCAAGTTACACAATAATTACTTAGTCTCTTTCCTATTCCTGGGCAGGTGTACCACCTGCCCAGTACACAGTAAACGGACTAACAAAGCACGCTAACGTTCTGAGGACAGTATTGGTGCTACCACGGACCCTGCAGTTCTATTCCTTATGATGGCGAAGAATCTTCGATGGATGCATCCGCAAACAATGCGAATGCACTGCAGTACCGGGTTTTTCTCAACACTTCCCTCAGAGCGTCTTTGTACTGAACACGCAGGGCGTTGTAAGCCCACCACGCAAAGTTGATCCACAGACTGCACGTGTAAAAAGATTTTTAAAAAAGTATAAGAAAAAAAAAAGTTTAAAGTTCAAGGGGCAGTTATTTCACGACTTGGTGGGTACTGGTTATAAAATGGATATCGAACTTTGCTGTAAACGCTAAAATAGACGAACCGTTGTGTCGGCGAATCGTTCGCCGGTGAAAGATTCTATCGATGATGTTCTCAAAGGTGAATCGTTCTGTCGGCGAGTCGTTCGTCGTTGAAACGTTCTATCTGCGAAACACTGAAAGGTAATCGTTCTCTCGGCGAATCATTCGTCGTTAACACGTTCTATCGATGAAACAATGATAAGTGAATCGTTCTGTCGGCGAAACGTTCATCGGAGAAACTAATATGTGAGAACTGTGTCAGAATCGAGATCAATTGATAAAATAAATATTAACGTTCGTCGCTAGTTCGATCCCCAGACAAATTCAGATTGGAATATGCTATTCGCAACAGTGGATTTCGATACAAAGACTTTCGTACTAGCGTACTATTCAAACAGTTTTTATGAATCAGCGTGATCGCGACAACGTCATTCAATAAAGCGGTTTTCGACTCAATGTGTTTTCGAACTGGCGTACCACTCGTAAAGTTTTTCAAAATAGCGTGCGTCGCAATAACGTCATTCGAATTTTCTATCACTCCCAAAATTTTAATATGGTACTTCAGAGTACTACACTGCCTGATAAGAACAATTCAATAGGTATGTTTACTAGGCATTTAATTGTTTTTCAGATAAGTTGAAGCACAATGAACAAAGAAAAAATTACACCCGTAGTTGCGCTTAATAATTTTATGTCAAAACTACATGGTGCACCATTATATGAGTTCTTGTCCAAGGTACTTACAAATGCTGTAGCAGTTGTAATTCATAGTCATCATTGTCATATCTTATTTTTATTTGTAGGTATAATAAATATTTTCAACTAATTATACAAATGCAATGTAATAATAATGTAATAAAATAATAACACATAATTACAACAAAATATTTGAAACATGTATGACATACAACTTTTCTCAGTTACCAGTCAAAATTCTTTTGAAATTCTATACCTAAAGTCATTGCCATATATTTAAAAACCAAAATACACAGTCTCGAACAAAAGTAACACTCAAAACTGTCCCTAGTTTATACATAGTTATGATATAAACATATTTTTTTTGCAAATTCAACCTTACATGCATGATTTATAGTCGTTTTTACAAAGCAATGTACAGACGCCAGCACATCAGGCTACTACAATCTGTAAAATTTCTTTAATAGATTTTCGACTTTATTGCTAAAGTATTAGGTTCAAGGTTGATTGGGAAAATTTGACAGTTTCGGGTAGCTTGATGTGCTGGCGTCTATACAAAAAGCAATAAAATTATAAGATTGAAGTGCGGGTAGAACAAGGCATGAAGTGGAATCGAATAATATTTTAGTATTATACTTTTATTTTTTATACATTGGGCAAGCCCATTACCGTCCGATCGCCATTACCTGGAGGTAACGGCAATCGGACCCTATCCATAACCTTGCACGGAATGGATTCTGTGCAAGGTTATGGAAAGGGTACTGAACAGTAAGTCGCTGACCTACCTTGAAAACAATGATCTCCTCAGTGACCGTCAATATGGCTTTCGCTGGGGACGGTCAACTGGCGATCTTCTTGTGTATGTCACGCACTGCTGGGGCGAGGCCATCGAGAAACACGGTGAAGCACTCGCTGTATCGCTTGATATCTCGAAGGCCTTTGATAGGGTCTGCACCCTGGTCTACTCAGCAAGCTTCCTGCTTATGGCATCCCAGCTGATTTTTGTAGCTGGATATCAGAGTACCTTAGTGAACGGTCGATCAGAGTAGTCGTTGACGGCTGCTCTTCCGACCTTATAGCTATTGATGCCAATAGTTCCTCGGGGGTCTTTTCTCTCTGCAACTCTTTTCCTGCTGCCTATGACCTACTTCAGCCTGGTATTGTTGGGTAGCAGATGACAGTACAGTTTCAGCTTGGCTCATCGCCGCAACGTTGCCTGCTTGACGGTCTTCTACAGACTGTACTTCGGTGAGTGTGCTCAAGAACTCCACGACCTCATTCCGCCGGCCCCATTCTACCATCAGACATCTAGACGCACTGCAGGTTACCATCCCTACTTAGTTTCTATTCCACCAATACGCACTAAGCGTTTCCAAATGTCTTTTGTGATGCGCACAGCAGAACAGTGGAACTCGCTGCCTGCGTCTGTGTTTCCGAACGCATACGACCCCGATCTCTTCAAAGTGAGAGTGAACAGGCTTCTTCTGGGTAAGCTCGCTCCATCGTCGACTTTGTCTCTGTCACCTCTGACGTAGACTAGAGTCAAGAGCGAACCTATCATAAATAAAAAAATTAAAAAAAGATTAAGTAACGTAAGACTTCGTTTTAACAAGCTATCTAAACAAAATCATGATAAGTTTCAAAATACCAAGCCGCTAATAAAAAATAGATTTAAAGAAAAATCAACACTAGATTACTTACAAGAAAATATAAATTTTTTTTTTTTTTAATTATGGCCAGTATTTGACCTCAAGTATAAAATCAAAGAAGTTAGATATCGAAGAGTTCGTAACATCAATATTTTGCTACTTAGCAATGGGGAAGGTCGGGCAAAGCTAATTGTAGATGGCGTACTCATAGCTAGGTCCCTATGGCCTACAATAAATTTGACATTTCGTTCATTCATTCCATTTCTTGTTCATTCATGAGTTTGGTTTTATTTCACTATTTCTATAATTTCGGTGATTTCAATATTTTTATCAAGTATTTGACATAAAAAGTGTCAGAATTTAAAACCTTAAATATTTCCTCTTAATCACTTTCTTCAAAATGTTTCTACCTTCTGTTTAATTTTTTCAAAATCTCTACTAATAGCTTCTAGCCACCATCTTTTAATTTTAGGGTCTCTCAGAAAATAGTGGACTCCAATTTCAGAGTATTTAGTAACACTACAACGCGTCATTTTCGCAAAAATAAAATAAAACCACCTCACGCCTTGTATTACTGGCTTGTGTTGGGAACTAGCTACGACAGCGCTATTTTGATAGTTGCCTTCCCCATTAGTTAATGTTCTTAAAATTCCATCCATAGTTTTGAGTAGTATATAAATAATACATATAATATTTAAATATTAATTAAAAACCAAATTTGAATACAAAAGTATTCCGAAAGTTAATAAACTTATTAATTAAACATTATTATAGGTAATAAAAAATCAACTTCATTGATAAGAACAGGGTCAATTCGTATTATTCGACTAAATTAAAAGGAGGTTGTAATGCATTGTTTTTACACTGAAAAAGCGTTGGTCGTATTGACCGCTTGGACAGTTGAGTAAAGTTTTTAAGACAAATTTAATCAAAATCACATATCTTAGACGGTGAAAGATAATTAGTCATAACATAAACAAATCAGCAATAGTAGTTTATGAAACTGTTGCATAATGAGGGGTATTAAAACACGAGTGTGTTTAAAAACCGAGCCATAAGCAAGGTTTTTAATAGTATTGTTCACGCATCAATCGCGTGATCATGTGGACTGACGTCACCGGCGTCACGGGCACTTCACAATCGCACGGTTAGGATGACGCTTGCGTCCCTCTTTTGTCAACATCACTGTACCGCTACCTAATTTTCGCTGTTTCTCAATATAATTTAAATAGTATACAGTCCAAGCTTTTATTTATTATTCTTCCTGAGCTTCTGAACAGTATCATACAAGTGTGTTAATACCTAGATATGTACGGTTTCATACACTACTATGTCTATATCTACGTTCATACATTGAAATTGAACCTATTAGATAAAAGATCATAAGCCTTTTTTAATCATAAGCATTTTTCATGCCATAAAGTGGTACATTTATCATAATTACGTATTTTTTCGACTTTGCTGGTAAGAGATTATGAGTCATTTGCGTCGCCGCATCTAAAATATGGGGCGGAGTCAAATTTTCTCCACATTTTAGTACAACAAAACATGGCGCCAAAACCCAGCACATCGCCGTGCATGCGCTAAAGCGGGCGCTGCCACACTTAAGTAAAAATTGGAATCAAAACTTTTGGTAATGCTATAATGGCGCACCCCGCATATGCGTCATATTAGAAAAAAATAATTGACGGAAACTCTTTGGTGATATTAACTTCTCGGATATAACCTGTATCGTATTGGTAAAAGAATTGTTTTTTAACATTATTTTGTTAGCTTCAATCAACAATACCAACTTTGTTAGAGAAAAAGTGTTTTATTAAGATTCCATTTTTAAATTTCGGTATTGTGTAAGAGTATGTCAATATAAACTCGTTTTGAAGTATAAAATTCGAATTTTACGATATGACAGTAGATAAACTCTTTTTACTTACCGAAAGTACGATTACCCATCCTTTTTAACCGACTTCAAAAAAAGGAGGAGGTTATCAATTCGGTTGTATGTTTTTTTATATGTTTGTTACCTCAGTACTCCGTCATTTATAAACCGATTAGGAAAATTCTTGTTTTATTTGAAAGGACGTAGGTACTTCCAGATTGGTCCTATTTTTATCAAAATCCAGTTCTGATGACAGGATCCATGAGGAATTGAGGGAACTCCTCAAATATTATAGGCAAACACGTAGTGATTTTGATATTTTCAACTACAAATCAAGCATTTGCATTCAGAAAGTATCATTTGGTGAAATGGAACTGATGGAGAACACGCTTAAACCACACAGATACCACAGATGGCCACGGGAACTCCTCAATGATAACTATTTCACAGGTGGCGATATCTCGATTAAGATAGTTAAGCGACAATAACGAAGCCAATTTAAATAAATAGTGCTGATGAAAATGGTACCATCGAACTGATCTGATGATGAAGCCGGAAAGTAGGCACCGGAACTCCGTAACAAAACAATGTATCCTAGCCGTGTTTGAGCTTATTGGAATTGTCATGAGACGCACTCTGACTATAAATTATTTTTAACCGACTTCAAAAAAGGAGGAGGTTCTCACTCAGTTCGTTGGAATCTTTTTTTTAAGCATGTTCCCCGATTAAGGGTATACTCTCGAGGTGGCCCCATAGTCATCAGGTCAGGATCTGATGATGGGATCCTGGAGAAATCGAGGGAACTCTGCAAATATTATAGGCACACCTATAGCGACTTGAGTATTTTTTATAGTAACTTGTGCATTTGCCCTCGGAAAGCACCATTTGATGAAGTGGAACTGATGACGAAGACTACAGGTGGTAAGATGGCCACCGGAACAACCCACTAATAAGTATTTCACGGGGTGAGATTTTAAACTTATTGCTAAGCAATATAAGCTCGTCACAATTTATATGGTGAAGTGGAGCTGATGGTGAAGTACCAGGAGAACTCCGTAACAATTAACGTCCCTACATCGGGAAAAGCAATGTTTTGTAAAAGGTGATGAGCAGTTGTCATTAGGCTATTGTAAAAAGTGAAAAATAAAAAAACTTTTTTACAAAAAAAAAAAATAACCGACCTACAAAAAAAAACACTACAAAGTGAAAAATAACTTTAATTTCGAAACTCGGTGCCAAAAACCTAAACTAAGATCCAAAGACACCGACTTCCGAAATTAAAGTTATTTTTCATTTTGTAGTGTTTTTTTGAGGTCGCTTGTTTTTTTTTTTGTAAAAAGTTTTTTTAAGTGTTCTTGGCGTAAATTTTTACAATATTTCAATGAACAGTTCGGCATTTTTGTCGTGTGTGCAGTGACGTAACCGACGCGATACTATTTGAAATGAGCGCACAATTTTTAATTCTGCGTTCTTTTTATGCGGTTTTGAGACGCTGAGTGTATCTTGGGTTTTTATATAGCAATGCCTAAAGTTTAGTAAAAAATTTCATATGAAATACTTAATTGTCTTCATTACTTAATTTAATTTGAATTAAAAAAAAATCATTTACAATATGGTAAATGAAGATTTCTTGTATGTTATCAATAAGTTAGTCTCGGATACCACTGATTTAGGTACGGTGAAAGAAAATTCGTGAGGCCCGGACCTAAAATAATTAAAATGACTAAAACCTTCTCAGTATGAGAAGAGACCTTTTGGTACTCATTGGGACAATTTATGTCTGATAAGTATTTTAAATTATTATTACATGCAAGTAAATTTCAATTTTATGAACCCCATTCCTGTGTTTTGTAAGCTTCTTCCAATTCTCTCTAGATGTCTCTATTCTTTGCCTTGCCTAGTCTATAAAAATCGTTTTGTTAATATTGTCCACCGCTCTTTGGGCTTGGAGTCGGCCAGGGCTACTTTATGAAAAGAAGAGACCAGATAAAGTGGTCCTCTCCAGGTAGATATTTTTTGTCCATTTATCATTGTTGTATGCTATGTTTAGAGCTCATCTGCATTTAGGTTCTACGGCTTGTTTCACCACCTCCGAGTAAGGGTGCTTCTTACATAAAGAAACAGGTTTCCGGTGCAGGCGAGCATGTGCGAGTCGGTACCGATCGGTGCAGGCTTGGTCCAGGTAGTCGGCACCGATAAGATTAAACCTGTTTCTTTATAAGTGAGCGCATAAGATAACATGGGAATATTTTATCTGCACCGATCGGTACCGACCCGCACAGATTCGCCTGTACCGGAAACCTGTGTCTTTATGTAAGCACCCTTACTTAGGTACCTGGCGCAGAAAATTTCATACAAACCATTTTTCATTCTAGTCGAAAATTCCTATCCGAACACTGTTAAACAGCCCCTTCAGTGTTCTACTAGAGCATTTCTTGCGTTACTTGTTTCTTTTTTGTGTTACTTCTTCCTTTGGCATGTTAGTAGGTAGGTATTTTGTGGGTGATTTTTCTTGGTGTTGTATCTATTTGTCAGTCATACAATTTTCACTTAACTTTTTGGCTGCTCTGAACTAGTTGATGAAAACATTAGTAGGCCACTCTTTGTGAGCAGGGTCATAAGGTCATGTCACGCGTACTCCACGCCCGCGCTGTGGTGCTATCTGTCATAAATTTCCAGACCTTTGATCGGTTAACCGATCGTAGCGAATACCTATCAATTGAACGCGGGCGCAAATTTGTGCCGGCCAACGACCATGGTCGTTGGTGCCGGCACAGGTAGGTCCGTGACAGCTGTCGGTATGCGGAAAGGGACACTCTAAGCGGCTAGCCAAACTGTAAACTGACATGGCTGTAGTACTTACCTATACAGGAATCCAGAACATTCTTGAGTTTTTAGGGAGGTTTGATTATGAGTGCTACTCAGTACCTACTGCAGAATGTTCTGAGTGTTGCTGTGAGTCATACTTATTTCATTATCAACCCACTCCAAAGTTTATCACATGACACAGAATTAGCAAGTGACGATTGCTTGAACTTATAGATATTCTATGTCATCTGATATACCTATATTCCTTTATTTTTATATATTTCTATGTTCTTACTAACTTATACTTATATCTTCAATGCTGGGATCTCAGTAACGCCTTATATCTAAAAACCAAACACTTTAAATGGCGCTTGTACTTATATCCGCGACTGGTCCATGTGCGGGTAGTCTATGTACAAGTTGTAGACTACCCGCACATGGACCAGTCGCGGATATAAGTGTCGCGTGGTCGCCACACTTAGTTCAGTGTCACCACAAATTGCGCTGGTTTCAATATCTTAGGCGCATGGCGATAGATAGGGTAGTGGATTTTTTATCAATACGCTGCGTCTAGAGGGCAATACGGTACCTATAGATACGTAGGTACCTGCCGTGAACATGGGTTTGCTATTATGGGGCGCCACACATCTTTTGTTTTGTAATGCATGCGCAAGCAGCTGCGTGTAGTAGTGTATCTAGATACAGCGTCATTTCACGTGCGAATTCCAAAATTGTGATATTCTGTCCAAGTTTTTAGGCTTTTGTAGACTTTAAAGTTGCACTAAGAGTGCAAAGCTGGCAAATCCTGAGCCTGAACTTAAATTCTCAGTTCCTAAAGTTTACCAGTCGCGTTCGGTGGCGACAAGGGTTTTTAGGGATACCTTTATATAACCACGCGGAGCTAAGTAATGAAATAGATTTAGCTCGCACCATCTCGCACTGTGATATGATGCACAATAACTTAAAATCTTATGATATGCTTTTGCACTTTTTTGCGAGTGCTATGAACGCACGTGTTGTGCGTGTTGAAAGACTAGTTTTCATCTAGGTACACATAATGATGCTAAGAGATATTTGATATGGTTGGATTTATCAATTTCACTGGAAATCGTGAACACGGGAAAAGAGTAGCCGGATCTAATGCATTATTTCTGTCAAAAAGTAAGAATTACTTCTTTCTTCTATGTATTTATGCCCATTACTATAAAATGTATAATTATCGTCGTGAAACAAACGTATCAGTCCGAGTATACTGCCCTGCGCAACTCCGTAAGAGACCGTGTTGATTTGACTTGCCGAAAATCAAATAGTCAGAAAATAAGTTGTTCGTAAGTGCCAGTAAGGCCACAGTAAAGACACCCCAGAAGTAGGTTAATGTCTGTGGTTACTTTTATGTGGGTCTGAGCGGGCGGCGGCATCACTTACCTAAAGATGCATGACAGACTATTATAGTGATGTATTCATTGTTTGTTTTTAGTTTGGAAAATCGCACACGCCTTGGTACAGATACCGCTGTGTTGCCATGGGAGACGACGTTATCGGCACGGGGTGCACTAAACGGGATGCAAAACAGGTTGTGGCTCGCATGATGCTGGAGCAACTGTCTCTCCGCGGATACAAAGTGCCTCCGGAATTCACAAGCCCTAACGCCATCAATGAACTCATGGTAAAATCTGTAGAACCGTAGAACCCAATCCTCATCCAGGGCTTCATATGTAAAAAATAAATCAAATCACTCAATTTGTAAGTGGCACTACAATTTTCTTAAATTGTAAGTAGTGCCACTTAGGTACAAATTGAGTGAGTACTTCTCCTGGCTCGTTTCTACACATTTTCATTATTTTTTTCTTGGAACAGAGTTATAAAAAATAGTAAAAAAAACAGCATTCCCATAAAATTGACGCGGATCTACTTAATTTTGACCGAGAATAAAAAGAAGTAAAAGAAACAACCTTGATTATCTCTCTTGTTTGCACGCAAATTTATTATAGCTAGGAGAGGAATTATCCTGATAAGAGCTGAACAGTAGATAGGTACTACCAAAATATAAACAATTTCATTTCGTTTCAAACTGTACCTACCTACTCATAATAATTCAAAATACGCGCTTGCACATTGAGTTTCGGACACTAGCCCGTTATACAAAACAATGATTTGTTGTGTAGGATCTTGCGGGCTTGCCTACGCACAGCTTTGTGGTGCTGGTAAATGAACTGTGCCAGGAGTATCGTCTGGACCCGGTGGAGTACGAAGTGCTGGCGGACCCCGCCGGCCAGCAGAGCTACACTGTGAAGGCTCGCATCGGTTACGTCGAGCGCGTGGCCACCGCCGCATCCAAGAGGATCGCTCACCAACTCGCCGCTGAGCAGATGTACAAACATCTGCGCACGAGGCTAAGAGGCACAAGGGATTTTAACGAAGTAAGATTCACTTTCCCTCTAAAACTTCCTTCTCATCTGTATAGTTTGGATGCAGATATTAGAGCAGTCACCGTTGACACAAATATCGCGTTAGGTCACAAAAAATTGCACTGTACTGATTTTTGGGATGTTGTTACTTGTTAGGATAGATACCAATATACAGGAGCTAGACCACCACCTCTTACTGCAGTATTATTTTAATCTTACTTGAGTGTGGGAAATGCTCAACCCTTAGCTCTTCAGTCACATAAGAGTTTTTGTAAATAACATTTTTTACAAAGCCCTATAAAAAATAGTCCAGAGGCGCCAGGTCTAGACTTATTGCAGGCCATCTAATCGCAAACAAAGCTAAACGTTCTATTTTTAAACTTTTTGTCAGAACGCCTCGCCTAGGAAGGAAATGTGCATAAAATTATTATTACCAAATAAACGTTTTTTTTTATCTAAGGGTGCTTAAATAAAGAAACAGGTTTCCGGTACAGGCGAGTCTGTGCGGGTCAGTACTGGTATAATATTCCCATGTTAATTTATGTGCTCACTTATAAAGAAACAGGTTTAAACTTGTCGGTGCCGACTACCTAATTAACCCTATACCGATTGGTACCAACCCGCACGGGTTGGTCTGTGCCGGAAACCTGTTTCTTTATGTAAGCACCCTATGTCTTCAACAATACCTTGTTGAAGACATAGGGTGCTTAGTAGGTACAAGCTTGCTGATTTATCACTTAGTACCCTAAGTGATAAATCAGCAAGCTTGTACCTACTTCATTGTCTTTGGAAGTTAGAGTTATAAGAAAATTATAACGTGTCTTCTACTTGTTGAAAGTTCTAGTCTAGGTAATGTTGATTTAAAGCCCTTGTGTGCTAAATATTAGATTTCATGGATATCTTGTACGACAGACGAGTGTAAGACCTAAGGTTCAAAAAGTAAGTAAAGTAAGTAAGGTTGGTAGGGTTAAGGTTTCTTGGAGAAATTTTATCTTTAACATTGACTATATCGACTAGTGAAATAAAATAGCGAGTGTTTATTTTTTCGAATTTTTAGCTAGTTCGATTCCCGCTTTAGGTAAGCTTGTCGAGAAATCTGTGAATAGTTTTGTTTCTTTTTAAAAATAAAGGAATAATAATAATAGGTAACCCCACCGCACCGCTGCATCTCTACGTTGACGTCGTGGTGGGCCTTGGACGCTCCGAACTCTAGGTCTGTGCCGATAGTTTAGTGAGGAGCCAAACCAAGAGAGATACAGAAACCCGTAGGACAGCATGTGGCGAGCTGTTGGGCAGTAGCGACCCCACGGACCCTATCTACCGGGAGAAGTCTTGTTCCTTATCTCTAGCTTGCCTTTATTGACCGGCTGGAGTTAACACCGACGAGGAATAGAGCTCCCACCTCATTCTTGCCCTTATTGATCGGCTTGAGTGGAGATTCGCAAGAGCAAATCTGCTCGGATGAAGGAAGTATTCCAGTAAATGCTGATAGGGATCTTGACCATCTTCCGGGCTCTGGGATTGTGCTGATAGTCGTGGAATACCTTTTCACTCCTCATAAGCAGGTGCAGGTGCTTGAGGTCAGGACATGTTGCCTCCTTGTCGCTACGACACTATGTGCTAGCGGCCGTTTTCGGGGGCCCATTATTGAGTGTGCAAGACACCCCCTGCCATTTTATCCGTGTATTACATAACACTGATCAGGCAAGGGACATAGTCTTTCCATAGTTCTTGGTAACCAATCCACTACCCAACCCAAACCCATATAGTCCAATATGTTTCGTTTCCATGTCCTCCAATAGTCCTACATCAACCGAGGGTTGTCCTTGGGTGCATTTGCATAGTGCATACAGGGATAAACGTCGGTTGGTGCCTCCTCATCATTTAAAATTGTATAAGGGGCCTCTACGAGTTGGCTTCGGCCTCTCGTACGCCTTCCAAAGGACCGGGACCCCGAGGTCCCGAGATATGTAAAAAGAAAAATAATAATAATAAATGGAATGTTTCCTTTCCATCCTGTATAATGTAATATCAAGTTTGCAACTTCGAAAGACCAATGCTAACTGCGTGGTTCTCGAAAAACCTCGTTTTCGGACTTCTTTCAGTTTTTGACTTATAACAACTTCTAAATGGTTGCATCCTACGGATAAGTCATCGTCACATTTTTAATGTATACAAAATTTTATATCATTTGAGCGCAGCCGTAGCTCTGTAGGTCTAATAGAAGCCGAGATACAGCACTTCAAATATTGGCCATTTTTACGAAAAAGTTCAAAATTGTTTTTCCGAGCAGGATACCGGTTAAAATACTCATTCTACGAGGAGAGATGAAATTGTAAAGTAGTTATTTAGCTTTAATTTGCAAGGGCACAAATGGAACCTTGTAGTACCAATAGTGCAATAGTAGCAGTAGTGTAGTGAGGACATCATTGAAGGATAGCGAGGAGTACCTACGAGCCGTCATAATCTGTCATATCCGATCTGCTACCAACGCCAAAGTCCACCTCGCTCGTCTGCCCCCAACCGAAGAGGCTGCATTCCAACATTCCTACAGAATGGTAATGGAACTAGCAAAACGCGCGACTGCATGTGGTCGGAATGTATGAACCACTAGTACCTCAAAATCGCGCGATTGTCTGCACGCGACTCGACTCGCACGTAAATCGCGTCATTTGGACAAGCGCTTAGGACCCAAACAAAAAGAAAAAAAGTCATAAAGAACGCTAAGCGAAAACGAAGTATTAGCGCGGGCGGGCGATGCGATACGACACGGGGCCAAAATTTCTAGCGGGCGGACTCGCTGGCAGAAGCTAGTTCATAATATATGCTTAGTATATTGTGTTCGAGATATAAAACGCAAAATGTGTTTAGAATAATTTTAAAGAGTATCGTTCCTACAGGAGGAAGCCATGATCAGCGCGTACGCGAGGACTATGGCACAGATCGGTGTAGAACAGGAGGCGTCTTCTTTCGGAGAGCAACAACGCAGACAGGAGGAGGAACGTAAGTTCTTCAAGTACCTACCCCAGGGTCGAGCAAATACCGCAGCAGTCCTGACTCAGAATCTTACGATAGCTCATAGCATGTCGTTTGCTTCGACAACCTTGGTTATACTTGACTGTATAGATAGTTATTAAAACAGTCAAGAGCTAGAAGAGAATACAAGAAAATTAGGTACTTTTCGTTTTTAATTAGGTACGCACCTGCTGTTTTAACCAAAATTATGACCGACTGATTACTAAGGAAAAATCTCCTTCAAAGGATTATCATGCAATTGTATGCAATTGGACTTTTGGGGGTGGTTCATGATAGTAGGTACCTATTGTTTCCTGTAAAAATTATCGGGTCAGATCCCTGGCTCAACTTGTGCTCATAACTCCCTTGTCCACTTTCCACACTTTTTTCACATAAGTAAGTAGGTAGGTACCCAGGTAGGTATTTTCTGTTTTCGTCCTGTTGTGATTTAATCCTCTATCAATCTTACTCAATTCACCAACTAAAAGCCTCAACGTATCTACCGACTAAAAGATAGATAAAATGTATCTAAATAATAACAGTATGGACTGTTAATTGTCGAACCGGATGAATCACAATAACTAAAACTCACGGTAGCTAGTAGGTATCAACCTAACCTACTAAACTTGACTTTCTGGTATGTTCCCGCAGAAGCGGCGGCGGAGCGTAGGCAGTCGCGGGCAGACAAGAAGAACAATCAGAGCTTGGCCGTGCAGGCAACTATGCGCATGGAGTTAGACCAATCAGAGCACTCGGGTCAAACATCGTACGAAGTCGGCCCGGCATTGCCTCCCCCTGGCCCTCCTAACGCGCCCGAGCAGGACGGCAGCAACGCACAAGTAGCAGACGGAGCGGTACACCACGTTGCCGTACAGATATTACAACTCACCATGGAACGACTCGGAATCTAAGAAATTTCTTTGTTTTTTTTTAAGTATAAGCCCTGTAGTGTAGAAACCGACAAAAGTCTGTAAGACTGAATAGTTCAAGGGTACTGCACACGATGAGGATCATGCTCATTTTTTTTACCTTTGGTATCAAAATCATTAATCACTAGCGACGATGAATTACAAATATTTTTATTTTTTATATTTTCTAAACTGTTTATTCGTACCTAACGTGTGGCTCTTGCCTAGTGTATCCAGTGACGTTATCTAGAAAATTGTGATTTTTTACCTATGTCGTGAAAAAAGTCTAAAAAAAAACAAACCCTTTACAAAAAAATTAAACCGTCGATACAACTGAAAAGCAAAAAATAAACCTTTTAGCGAGTTGTTACCACTATTCCTACCATGATTTCCCCGGAAAGTTGTGAATTTTCTTCTCATTATTCCTACTAGTGGGTAGCAATTATATGAAATCCAAGTACTCATCAAAAAAATAGGTAGCTAAAGTGTAAATTCCCACTGTAGGTACCTACTGGCAGGAATTCATGGTAGGAACAGTGGGAACAACCCCTTTTAGCTCCTAAATTAACGTCCGCCAAACAAAAATCCCCCAGTAAAATGATGGCAGATTGATTGATGTTCGTTTTATTTAGTATGGAAGAATTTTTTCTCGCGATTTCAAAGTTGGTCCTACATATAGTAAAAGTTATTCAGTTCAATGTTCTAAAGCACTGCTTAAAGTTTGTTGTTATTTTTTAAACACCTTATATACAACTCGTCGACTTGGGAACCTCCGCCTTTTTTTCCCCGGTTAATAAAACTACGATAAATTTAGGTGTTCCTAAACTTTTCTGTAACAATAATTTTTGCCACACATTATTTTCAGTAGGCAAACCTAATACGTACTGGCATTGAACTCTCTGAGCACATAAAACATGTATCGTCCTCATTTTTGTAATTAGGTACGCTATTCATTATAGGATGAGCTGCACGACACATACCAAATACAAAAGCTGTGGTAAGTCGCATAACACTTATGTTATACTAGCTTTTGCCCGCGGCTTCGCCCACGTGGATGTCGAAAATATCCCACAGGAACGTACTACCAGGATTAAAAGTACCTACCCATGTTCCGTAATACTCTATTGGTATACGCAGCGCACGCCAGAAAGCTCCCAGTCGGCGTGATATTGTCCGACATCTTCAACAATCATCATATTTCAATTTATACAATTATAATTAAATTTATACAAAACCTTAATGAATTATACAGCTAAACAAACCCTGCTCATGAATCATTCCGTCCATTGGTGAAAACCGGATGAAAATTCGTTCGGTAGTTTTTGAGTTTATCGCGTTCAGACAGACAGACGCAGCGGCAGGACTTTCTTTAGTTAAAATTATGCCGGTCACACTCTATTAACAAATAAGAAATAACTTTTGACCGAGTGGACCGATTTTAATAAAAACTTATAAAAAAAAAACAACGGACTTCCAAAAAAAAACAATACAAAGTGAAAAATAACTTTAATTTCGGAAGTCGGGTGTCTCTGGTTTAGTATTCCACTACTTGCTAAGTAAATAACAGTGACAGGAAGTTATTATAACATCCTCAACATACACTAACTGGAAAAAATACGTATTATTGAAGCCAACTCAAAAACCACTCATCAGAATTTGACCAAATTTATATGCGACCACATCAGGAGTACACCCTTACAAAAAAAAAACTATGCAAAAAGGCGTTATATGTTGCGCTAAGTCGTGTCAGAAGTTTGGAAGGCATAGTTTTATCAGGTTTGCATGCCGTCGCCAACAAATAATTAAATCAACCACACAACGGCAGATCTTTGACGAAATCTGTCTTCTATAGAGTATTACGGAACATAGGGTACTTTTAATCCCGGTAGTATGTTCCCGTGGGATATTTACCAACATCCACGCGAGCGAAGCCGCGGGCAAAAGCTAGTACTTACCTAAATGCCTACTGCGCACCCTGCCACAGTTTCAACATCCATTGTGTTGCAAAGGAGAGCGACCTAGTGCGGAGTGGCGCGATTAATTGTGCGAGTAGAGCAGTGTGTGGGCAGAGAGAGCAACATCGCGGCAGCACGAGGAGCAGAGCGATGAGCAACGCGAGAACCATAGTATGGCAGGGCTAGGGTGCTGCATGATGAGAGAACACCGATAGTATATTTAAAAAGTTTCAGATACGAGCCCCTCGTCATTTTTCCATTTCATAGTTTGACATTTGCACCTGTCAAATTCCTATCTGGGTCATAACTGGGATTAAAAAACGAACTATTGCAAGATAATATTACTTCATACACACGTCATCTGATTTTTCCGGTACAGAATTTATAGTACCCCAAGAATTAATTAAATGCACCGACCCCAGCATGGTTTTGACCAGACGGAATAAGAAAAAGACTGTCTGCGAAAACATCGTAGGGTAGGATTTCTCTTTATTTATGCATTAAGTAGCAATTTTGTGTGAAAAGCCCATTGTGATATTAATCATGTGCGGAAAAAAAGTTAAACCGTCAAGTTAACTAGGATTTATTTCGCAGATTTTCCTTTAATTCTTATTTTCGTGGGCTATAGAGAATGTATAAGGCGTGTATAGGAAATGGTAAGCAATTCTGAACGTTCTGGTTTCAGTATTTGAATATCCGAAACATTCCTTTGCTGAGCCGGACGTTTTGGGCCGGGCGTCAACGTCCGTAACGTTTCTGAATTCAGCAAGTGAATTCAGTAACGCACCTTTGCTACAACCAACCAATCGTCGTCAGGTTTCAGTTTCTGAATTCAGAAAGGCATTGCGGAAAAAATCGCCGTCGCGAATTTTTTTGCCCATGTGGGGGAGGGGGGGTGACAGAATACCTAAAGCCTCCGAAATCTATTGTATATTAATATATAATAGAAAATTGTATTAAAATAACTGTCACTTTATGGGCTCCGAAATCTATTGTTAATATTAGATTGTATTAAAATAATAATTCCACAAATTGCTTGCTGCACTATTTAGTTGTTTTTGCAATCATGTTCATTATCTTGTTATTTTTTTTTCTCATACTAATACTAGTCAGTCTGGGACTCCGATCACTAGATACAATAGATTCATTGTTAGCTCCTCAACAAACGCCCCAAAAATTAAAGGCAACGTGGCCCTATGTTGTGCGATCAAAACTAGAATAAGAACCAATTAGCAACATACATATTTTTTCAACCCAGTTGATTTTAAATTTTAAGTTTCATTTTAGAAAAAAATAAGTATTTGTGATGTAGTTACTTTATGTTCAAGCTTCAAGCGAATTCGACTTGTTTTTACATTTCGAGTCATTTCAGGAAAAACATCGTAAGCGCCAAAAATCACAAAGCTATTTTTTCTTCGTAACCTCTTAATTACGCAGTTTTACATCTTGTCGCGATTACTCTTAAATTTTAATTTACACGACTTTATTGTTGTAAGAAATTATCATCGTAAATGACAACATCGTTAATTAGGAAAGAAAAACCCTTTTCTGTAAAAAGTGCAAATTGGCGCTTACGATGTTCTTCCTGAAGGCTCTATTTTTTTCTGACGACATACAGTTCTAAACATTAATCTAACGCAAACATAATTCAACTTTAAGTTCGAGTATTAAAGGTTGATAATAATCTGAAGTTTTTTATTAATGGATCACTACTATCATTACTATCAATCGCGGCCATTTGAGCATTGAGTTTTTGTTCGTAATAAGTAGGTAGCTCTGTTTCTAGTGTATTCTTGATGGAAAGACTGGGACAACTTTTTGTAAAACAAATAAAACAACATAATATAATAGAAAAGAATATTTTTATTCAGCAAGTTCATTCAAATGTAACGCGACATATCTGCTGTTATTCTCATTTTAAGCTCATTATATTAGTAAATGACCCATAAGAATGAACTGAACCACTTTCAACAAAAACTGTATCAAAAAGCTGTGTTCTCTTCTCATGGCATCACTTAAATCAATCTTGTTATTATAGTTAGATTGTCATGTCTGCAAATTGATAATAAGAATTGTTTTAAAAACATGCTCAATACATAAATGACTATTATAAATAATAACCATAATTAATGTCTTTAATATTATTTTAAATAATTAATGGTGCAGAGTCTGCTGTGCACAAACTAAACTTAATTTAGGTTTATTCAATCGTTTTATTTCTTAAAAAAACAAGTAAGGCACCGTCATTATATAAAAGCGGTCAATTTTAGTTGAACTAATGGTGATAGTTGACATTTCAGAACGCATCGACCAAAAACACGGAACGTAGACAGAGTACAGCAATAGACAAGACACTAAATAATAATATCCCCACCGTCCTATCGTTGTCGTCGTCGTCGCTTCGTCTACGTTGACCTCGTGGTAGGGCTCGCGCGCTCCGAACTCTCGGTCTACCCGCAGGGCAGCTTGTAGCGAGCTGTTGGGCAGTAGCGACCTCACGGATCCTATCTCTCGCGAAAAGTGATGTTCCTATCTCTGGCCTGCCTTTATTGGCCGGCTGGAGTGAACGCTGACGAGGAACTGAGCTCCCACCTCATTCTTGCCTTTATTGATCGGCTTGAGTGGAGATTCGCAAGAGCAAATGTGCTCGGAGGAAGGAAGTATTCCAGTAAGATGCTGGTCTGTATCTTGACTTGAATTGTCCATATAGTCGTGGAATACCTCTCCACTGCTTATAAGCACCTCAGGACATGCTGCTCCTTTGTCGTTACGACACTATGTGCTAGCGACCGTTTCCGGGGGCCCATTATTTAGTGTGTAAGTCACCCCCAGCCATTTTATCCGAGTAGTGTATGTATAAAAGCCTTCGTAAGGCCGGGGCCATAGTCCTTCCGTAGCTTTAGGTAACCAGTCCACTTTAGCCACCCAAATCCATAGTCCAATATATTTGTTTCCATATCCTACAATAGTCCTACACCAACCGGGGTGTGTCCTTGGGTGCACTCGCATAGTGCGTACAGGGGTAATCGTCGGTTGGTGCCTCATTTTTATTGAAAGCGTCTAACGGGCCTCTGCGAGTTGGCTTCGGCCTCTCGTAAGAGTTCCAAAGGTCTGCGACCCGTGAGCCCCGAGATATGTCAAAGACACAAATATAATAATAAGACCCCATCGCCGTATCTCTACGTTGACGTCGTGGTGGGGCTTGCGCGCTCCGAACTCTAGGTCTGTGCCGGTAGAGGTTACTTTGCCGGAACAGGTCTAGGGTGAGGATCCAGACCAAGAGAGATACAGAAACCCGCATGGCAGCATGTGGCGAGCTGCTGGGCAGTAGCGACCCCACGTACCCTATCTCCCGGGAGAATTCATGTTCCTCATCTCTGGCTTGCCTTTATTGGCCGGCTGGAGTGAACACTGACGAGAACTGACCTCCCACCTCATTCTTGCCTTTATTGGCTGGCTTGAATAGAGATTCGCAAGAGCAAACGTGCTCGGAGGAAGGAAGTAGTCCAGTAAGATGCTGGTAGGGATCTTAACCGTACTTCCGGGATTGTCCTGATAGCCGTGGAATACCTCTCCACTCCTCTTAAGCACCTCAAGACATGTTGCCCCCTTGTCGCTACGACAGTATTTGCTAGCGACCGTTTCCGGGGGCCCATTGTTGAGTGTGCAAGTCACCCCCTGCCATTTTATCCGTGTATTGTATTTATCAAACATTGGTCAGGCAGGGGCCATCGTCCTTCCATAGTTTTAGATAACCAGTCCACTTTAGCCATCCAAACCCATAGCCCAATTTTTTTTTTTGTCTCCATATCCTGCAATAGTCCTACACCAACCGGGGGTTGTCCTTGGGTGCACTTGCATAGTACGCACAGGGCTAATCGTCGGTTGGTGCCTCATTTCCATTGAAAGCGTCTAACGGGCCTCTGCGAGTTGGCTTCGGGCCCTCATATGCCTTCCAAAGGTCCGGGACCCTAGGGTCCCGAGAAATATCAAAAAAGAAAAATAATGAGAAAAGGACATACTTATCAGGTCCAGTAGTAAAAGTAAACGAGATCAATATAGTTTCTCTATCTCCTTCCCGTATGCTAACTTTTTGTATAACCCAAATTGTTAGCCTACAACTGGGGTCCAACAAAACTGTTGTCACGGTACGATTTCTTTGGAATGTATTCCCCAACTACTTTAGATAGTACCTCTTTACAAGTGACTGTCAAACTCGGCACCAATAATTACCTCTGTACGTATAAAATGAATAATATGTTGGAAATACTAGAAACCCAACTAAAAAAAATAAAAAAAATGGTCAAGCCACATATATGATTGAAAAATAGTCTGGCTACATGTTAAATGAACATATTTTGTTTAACTTATAAATGCATTATTTAACTTTAGACTCTACTCTAATCGAAAATACACTACAGATCCGTGTTCACCATAGAATTGGAGCTAATCCATTCTGAGATTAATCTATACATATTATATATTAAAGTCGCTTTTCGTGTGTCTGTGTGACCGCGTTGTTCTTCTAAACTACGCAACAGATTTAGATGAGGTTTTCATTATCATTTAGAGATTTTTTTCCGGAAGGCTCATGTTTATAATACAAGAATATTAAACTAACTTAAAGAAATCTCGATGTTTTGTCAAGTTGTTAAAACCGTGCGAATCAGGGGCGGGTCGCTAGTCTAGTATAAACTGAAACTACATGTGATGTCCTAGCTAGATAGCGATCTTCTAAGCCAGTTTCTACTAGGCCGTTAACACTAGACATTCAGTTAGTTGTTGCTTAGTGTTAGTGAAAACGGTCATTAGCTTTGTGTACAAGGCAGGCTGATTTAAGGTGAATGCGCAATGGTAGCCCGCGAAATTCGAGTTAGATTTGTTCTAAATCCGTAATCATGACATTTTAGAACAAATCTAACTTATTGATGATTCTTATGGTTATATATTATACTAAAGTACCCGTCACGAGAAGCTATAAATTATGTAAACAAACATCTTTTACTAAGTAAACATTTTATACTGCGAGATAATAATAAATTGACCATATTCAATCGACATGAAATATAGACGGGTTATATGAAAGTAACAATCTATTTAATTTAGTCGGATCATATTTTAACGACGCAAAGCGCTATCGTTTGTGTTTCTTGGTACCGGAACGCGTCCGTCGCAGGGATTGTAAACTATCGGGACGCCATTTTGAAATAAACGCGTCATTCGAGTTTCGAATGCGTACGAGTTTGTTTCATTGCTTTGCATATATCGCGGATCTGGTTGTTATTGTTAATTTTGTTATTGTTTCGTTATCACTTTTTTATTGTTGTTACTTTAATTGTTGCGTTAATTTTATTTGTTATTACGTATAATGGAGCCAGTAGCCAGTACATCTAAGGAAATAAATTCGCCACGAAAAAAACGTCAAAAGGTGCGTAATACAATTTATCTAAAATATATAATATGTAAAAAGAAAGAGTTGTTTGTTCAAACGCGCTAATCTTTGGAAACTTAAGGTTAATATTAGAAGTAGGTTTTAAATTGTGAAGTAATTGGTTAGGTTAATTGGTATACCTGGAGATATAGCTTGAGCTTCGTGTGACAAGTGACTACAGGTGATTTTTACAGGTGACGAGCTTTACGGCTAATGAGAAAAATATGGTGATCAACGTATATAAGTACGTGAAAGAAAATTGGCCATCGAATGAATATCCCTACAAAACCGAAATAAATAAAAAAACAGCATCGATTTTGGGAATTGGCATAGCATCTGTGTATAATATATTAAAAGAATATAAATCAGAAGAGGGAATAAAATCACCTATCAAGTCTAAAGACAGGCCTAAATTTTATCAGAAAGTAGACGATTTTGATAAATCCGTAATTAGGAAAAAAATTCACAGTTTCTTTTTAAATGGCCAATTACCAACAATTCCCAAGATTCTACAGGCAGTCAATGACGATGAAGATTTGCCAAATTTTAGCGAAACAACTCTCAGGCGGCTAATAAAGCATTTAAACTTTAAATATATAAAACGACAGCGAAATAACGCACTTATTGATAGAGATGACATAACAATATGGCGGCGAAAATATTTGAAATCTATTAAAGACTATAGACAACAAAATCGCCAGATATTTTACATGGATGAGACATGGGTGAATGCAGGTTAGTGTGTTTTTTTTTTTATTGCAGTGAAACGGCAGACTACCATACGGTTCGCCTGATTGTAAGCAAATACCGTCGCCTTTACCGTGAAGTGATGTGTATGATACTGCAAATCTATTTGCAAAATATAACCCACGCGCCGCCGACCTTGAGACATTAGTTCTTAAGGGCTATCACAAGTGTGTATTAATAATAATGTACTTCAACTCTTTTACTGCGCAAGACGCTAATTAACAAATGTTTAATTGTTTTTACAGGACATACCGTAAATAAAACTTGGGTAGACAAACAAGTTAAAAGTAAGAAGCAGGCTTTCCTAGAAGGACTTAGTATTGGCACGTAACCCAACGTCAAAAGGTAAACGATTAATAATTACCCATATCGGCAATGAAAACGGTTTTGTAGAGGGCGGTGAAAATATATTTGAATGCAAGAAGACGGGAGATTACCATGAATCAATGGATGCAACACATTTTGAACAATGGTTTGAAAACGTTCTCCCAAAACTTGGAGAAAATGCAGTAGTGGTAATGGACAATGCACCATACCACTCAATGCGTCTTGAAATAATTCCTACTACTGCCTGGAAAAAAAATGATATACAAAATTGGCTTGTAAGTAAGAATATTTCTTACGACGACAATGAAATTAAGACTGAATTACTGCTAAAAGTAAAAAATGTTAAAGACAATTTTAAAACTTATGTAGTGGACGAGCTCGCAAAAAAATATAAGGTGGAAGTATAGAGACTCCCGCCATATCATTGTGAGCTTAATCCAATTGAGCTAATTTGGGCCAACATAAAAGGATATGTTGCTCGCAAAAATACAAATTTTAAATTTGCCGAGGTAAAGCAATTATTACAAGGGGGACTGCAGCAGATTACTTCGGAAAATTGGAAGCGTTGTGTCGAGCATGTTATCAAGGAAGAAGATAATTTTTATTCCAAAATCGATGAGATGATTGATAAAACTGTAGACAGCTTCGTGATACATGTCACTGATTCTGACACAGAAATGGAAACATCTGAATCTGACGAATAATTATTCTTAAATAATATATGTTAATTAATATTTGTTACTTAATAATTTATTAAATCTTAAACAAATTCATTTTTTTTTGTTGGTCCAAATGTTGTGAACTCCTGAACACTTGTTTACAAAATTTATAGCTTCTCATGACGGTTACTTTAGCTTCCGCCCGCGACTTCGTCCGCCTGAAATTTCTTGTTCCCCCAACCCACCCCGTCGCATCGCATCGCCCACCCACGCTGTCACTTCGTATTCGCTTAGCGCTCGTTCTTACTTTTTTTCCTTTTGCTCGGCTTCTAAGGGTCCTAGCGTAATGTTACATACCCTATAGTCTTCCTCAAGAATTGGGCTATAAAATGCAAAAAGATTTTTTCTAATCCGACTGGTAGTGACGAGATTAGCGCGTTCAAACAGTCAATACAAAATAAAATGTGTAGGTAACTAATAGACTAAGCCCATTTTTCTTACTTTAAGCATTTTTATGTCTGTCGTAATTTCTAAACGGAAGGTCCAATTCGAATAATTTAAAAAGGAATTTAATCAACCTTGAATAAGAATCTATTTATTTGGATAAGGATTAATGCCATGTTTATGAAAAGACCTACGCAAATAATGCATTATTTTATAACAAATTTGATTACCATTAAAAAGGTTATAGTGAGCCAACCTTAAAACATAGACATATGCTATCGCGGACTTTTTTTTTAGAACTTTTTAAGATGAACAATTCCGTCATACATATTTTTTGGGTATTTTTAACCGTTTACGTAGCGTAAGTAACGGAAGCTTTCAAAAGGAATAAAGGAGATGTTTCAAAATGTATGGAGCCCCGGCCAGGTATTGGTACACCCTACTAAAAAATGGGGAAACACAATTAAAATAGTTTCCAATCATCCAATTACTTTTAATTGGCTTTGTTTGGTAGTAAAGTACAAGAATCTACAATTGAAATTGCAACACACAACAAAAACCCATCATGGCGGTAAGTTGTCATGTTGATTGATTATTGACGTTTGACATGTTTACTTCTGTCATACTACATTGTCAAAGAGAATCATAACATTGCCGTAGTCTTTTGCAATATTATTTTAGATCTAATTGTAAAGTCGAAAATCTATTAAAGAAATCTGACAGATTGTAGTAGTTTGATGTACTGGCGTCTGTACATAAAGTATAGTCCAGTTAAGCAGACGACAACCTCATAGGTTGACCTGCGATATGCCAAGATTTTTACTTATAGCATAAACGTACAGAATACAAACATTCAATAGTCGAAATATTAACTCAGACAAAAACAATGTAGAGATAAACGAAAGCCAGGTTGTTAAAAATAACTCGAGAGAACAGAACATCAGAACACGATCGACAACGAAAGCGACTGAAATGACAGTGACAGTTCACGATCTATGATCAATGGTCGATCTATGGTTTACTGTCATTGGTTTTTAACCACAGATTACCTAAATTGGCGAGACGCCATATTGAAAGTCGAGAAAATATTTGATAAATATCAAATTATTACAAGACAAATATGCATTTATGCAATTTATCAGTATTTTTCCCGAAATCCACGGATTTTTCTCGATTTTTCGAGGTATTGTACATATTCTGGGCCCATTTTGAAACATCTCTTTTCCCCCGTTTTTGCAACATTTCTCATTAATGCTCCGCTCCTATTGGTCGTAGCGTGATGTTATATAGCTTTCCTCGATAAATGGGCTATCCAACACAAAATTTTTTTTTCAATTCGAATCAGCAGTTCCTGAGATTAGCGCTTTCAACCAAACAAACAAATTCTTCAGCTTTATAATATTAGTATGGATATATACCGGGCATTTTTTTATCATTACCCAAATTTTTGCAGGGTGAATACAACTCTGAAATCATGAAAAAAAAATTGCTGTTTCATACATTTTGGTCGAGTAGCTACTGAATTTTTGTATGAAACAGTAGATTTTTTTTTCGTGATTTCAGTTGGTCCCATAGTGAAAGTTGTTCATATTCATGGGTAGAAAGAACAGCCTGTGAAAATTGAGGTAGTGATAAAAAATAGTCCTTGTTACGGTCGCGAATCATATTTTGATCAACATACAACCTGACACTGACCTGCAAATTGGAAAAAAACGCAAGAAAACTTTTACTTCGCGGACTACCTTTGACCATCATCATCATCATACCCTTAAGAGATTTATGCCCATTGTCACCAACACTAAACGACATCTAAATGAATGCCTAAATAAGGCGTTTTAGGTCTCTGCCACTAAAACTTAAATACGTCTATAGTAGCGCGGTAACATGCGTAGGCGCAAAATTATGGTGAAATGTTGAACTTAAGGGATTATTATAGCTAATTGTTAAAATTACTCATTCCGAATACAATACAAAATAAACACCAAACAATATAGCACTTAATCTGATGCCGATATAATTCAGATTCTAACTTTTTACTGTAAAACTAATTAAAATATGTAAGTACAAGGAATGTCGAGGCTCACGCCATTATTATTAATATTATAATAAAATATATATATATATACATAAATCAAAATTTAAAACATAGGAAATCGTAAAATTTATACGTCATTGTTAACACGTTAAAAATTAACAAAATTCAATATTTAAATATTCTGAACTTACTACTAAAAACCGTACCATAAACCACAAAACCGTATTTAAGGCCGCAGACAGGCGCGACGCGACTCTAGTGGAACAATTTCTATGTAAACTTCATGGAAATTGCTCTACCAGAATCGCGTCGCACCTGCTGCTTTAGTCTAAACAACCTGTGTTGAACATTATATTTCTGTATGGAGCTCCGATGCGTTGAACAATTGTCAAGTTTTTGTGGAAGTCGCTGATAAGGTATAATTATTTTACATCAAAATGCCTGATCAAAGCCATTTGTAAAAAAAAATCACTTCATCGTAATAAATATTAAGTAAAAATAGATCTGTAAAATACACTTCTGGACACATCTATTGGCCCACCTTGTATTTTCAGTTTCGTTTGGTCCTAGCTAAAATTTTATATTAGGTCGAGCAAAAAGTTTTTATGCAGTTTTGAACCTGGCACATTCACAATTTCATTCAATAGTCTTTTTTTGAATTTCGAACACAGAATTTAAAGAAACAAAAGACATTTTGGAGCCTGTTTGTTGATATCAAACAATCGAATACTAATGGTTTTATTGGTTTACTTGGATTTAATTCTTGAAAAAGTGATTGATATCTTTGGTTTTGCAACAAACATTACTTATTCTTAACATTAAGGTGAGGTTCTATCAATAATCTATGGATACTTCACCTGAAGTCGCCGCCCAAGCTGTGGCACTTATTCAGGCCGGACACAGCCAAAGAAACGTGAGTGCTCAACTTAATTTAAGTCGATCTGCGGTCCAAAATGTTTATCGGAGGTACCTAGAGACTGGCGGCTTTGTTCGTCGCCAAGGAAGGCCTAGATCTCGGGTCACAAATGAAAGGCAGGATCGATTCATCGTGACGACCAGCTTGAGAAATCGTCACCTTACCTCCATTGAGATACAAAACCAACTTCGCGACTTCCACGGAGTATCTGTGAGCGCTCGAACTGTTCGGAGAAGGTTAAAAGAACGCGATATGGTACCACACAAGCCAGCTAATGGGCCCAAACTAACGCGAGCCTACCGAACAGCGGGCCTTCATTTCGCACGCAGTCATTTAAATTGGACACAGCAAGATTGTAGCCGTGTACTCTTTTCTGATAAGTCTAAAATTGTGTTACATGGCAATGATGGAAGGAACAAGGTCTACCGACGTAAGGGAGAGCGTTTCGCACAATGCTGCTTTGAAGAGAGGGTTGCTTATGGCGGTGGCTCATGGACTGTCTGGGGCGAAATATCCGCGAGCGGCAAAACTCAACTTGAGGTTGTTACAGGACCACGGCTGCCAACATTAAATGCTGAAAGGTACATTCGTGAGTGCTTAGAACCTCACGTGATACCATACGCGGACTATGTGGGCCCAAATTTCCTTTTTATGCATGATAATGCAAGAGCCCATGCGGCCGGCATCGTCAGGGAATATCTTCGGGATGTGAACATCACAGTTATGGACTGGCCAGCCAGAAGCCCAGACATGAACCCCATTGAGCACATGTGGGACGAGCTAAAAAGACGTGTTAGGGCTCGTCAGCCAGTTGCCCAGACGATGCAGGAGTTGAAAACTGCCATAGAAGAGGAATGGGAGATGATCCCTCAAAATTTCATAGAGCGGTTGATAAACTCTATGCCTAATCGTATGAGAGCTGTGGTAGATGCCCATGGAGGCAACACGCGTTATTAAATTAAACCTTTATTTGATAAAACAAGGCGCATATCCGACTTGTTAGGCGTAGCTCCATGTCGTATGGTATTCTGAATTCAAATTTAAAACAATACGATCGAAAAAGATGGTAAAATGTATCAGGTTTAAAACTGCATCAACAGTTTTTGTTCAATCTAGCAATCATATTTCGGTAGGGGCCATCGAAACCTAAACTCTAAGGTGGACCAATAGATGTGTCCAGAAGTGTATATAGTTACTATGTAAGTAGAATAATGTATGACGGCGTTTGACGAGAGGAATCTTGTTATTCGCTAACTACATCACAATGCGCAAAATGGATGATATCGTAACAAGCATACAGAAGTACAATATATTATAAGTACTAACTATGTGCTACGTACACCAATTTCATTATATAATTCATTTGCTGAGTATTCATTGTATAACTTCGATGACTTATATTATTTCCGTGATATTTATTGAGATTATTATGCGTAATACATTTGTATACTACAATCTTTTCTACATATTTATACATCTTGACTAAAAAGTCACCTAAATATGTCTTATGCATAGAAAAATAACATCATTATAACAATACTTGAATATTTATTTTTGACTACTTTTAGTATTTATTAGAATATGTTTGCATTAGTCTTTTAAGTAATTCACACCTATGTAACATTAGCAACTAACTCAACTCGAGCATATAATCTGCTCGAAATAACATAGCAAAAATATATAAATCTTCTTAGAGAATAAAACCAAGAAACTACATTTTGTGTATTGTCAATATTTTCAAAGTCTTATTATTGAATTTGAATAGTATACAAGTTTGAAACATTACCTATTTAAACACGTTGTGCTACGGAATCTAAATATTAAGAGCGGGGGATGAAAATAATAAATGAGCAAAAATAATTTTGAAAACTTTCTACAGTACATCAATGATGTTTTTGCTTTCGCACAAAGGACAATGAAATAGTAAGCTAAGTATTTGTAAGTCTACAGCGAACTTGAATGATTCGACAAAAAATCAATGGGTGATAAAATATTAAAAGTATTTACTAGGATCACAACTCGTCTTTCACCTTGTCGTGGCTGCGGCAAAATTCGATCATCTCGTCGGCAGTGCGCGCGCCGCTATACTCAGCGACGACTGCCCCACTGACGTACAGTTTAAACGTGGGTAGAGTCTTTATCTCGGCGAGGTCGGCCACCTTAGCGTTCTTGGACGCGTCCACAGCAAACAGTTTCACCTTGCTGTCCTTCTCCCGCAGTCCGTCAGCCGCTCGATTGAACTCTGGCTTCGCCTCCAAGCAATGACCACACCCTGAAAAATAATTGTTTGAATCACTTCAATTAAGAAAAACAAACGTGCAAAATGAAAACCACTCTGTCTTATTTTTGCAATCATCTATTGCATTCTACAATGTGTACCTACCTAGGTGTATCTAAAATGTTTATGAGATCATTAGGACCCGACAGGGTCCTGTCGGGCACAGCAAAATAGTAGGAGAGAGGAAGCTTTAAAAAGTTAACTTAGCAGTCTTGTTAATTATATCTAATGTAATTAGGTTATTTTTTCGAGTTGTGAGTTTTGCGGTCCACACGTTGATTTTTTCTTGTTTTCGAATAATACCGAATGTGAGTACGGAGCTTTACACACTGTCAAGCACAATCCGAAGGATATTGAAGGAAATTCCTAATCCGTTGCTTCATTTATGTTTGAAAACTTCGTCGGCTCGACTAAGTAATTAACGCAATTAATGTTGTAGACCTGACAAAATTCTAGCATTGCCGTCGTAATTGTTTTACGCAATTACTCCACAGACTAAGTCTTTGAACAAAACCACAGTTTAGCTAAACTTTATTTGACAGATAAATTGTCTTTTAAAACTTACACGAGGCGTAAAACATAATAAAGGTCGGGTTGGCCGCGCTGATAATTTGTAGGAAGTCAGCGTCACTGGTCATTCGTACGTTGGTGCCGAAGCCTGCCACCGCCTCTTGCTGAGGGGAGCCTAGCCCGTTCGCTTGACTGTGTATGAATGCGACGAAGTCCCCTTCCTGTGGTGAAGCGAACATTACATTTCAGCTTTTATAATACAAACACAAACAATAAAATAGTAGATATAGTACTGACGTCATCATGAATTCACTTGAGATTACTATTTAGATTTTATAGAAGTCACTCTAGTAAACTACTAAAGCGCGTCTAAACGTAGGACTATGTATTTATTTACAACTAGCTTCTGCGGAACGCGTAAGACACCACAATATACTAAAATACAGCCACATTTTTATAAAACTTTCCTGTTTTAAACGTTTGTACATAGTTTAGGTCTCAGCAGTCAAAATATAAGTCAGGACTCAGGTCAGGTGTGGTCAGCAAGCGACGTACAGTTGTCCTATAATGTTCCCACTTCTGGGACACAGGCCTCCTCTCTGTGAGAGGGAGTGGGCCGTAATCCACCACACAGGCCAAGTGCGGGTTGGTGGATGTCACATGTCTTCGATTTTTTGGTTCTAGGACATGCCAGTTTCACCACGATGTTTCCATCACCGGTTTGAGAGCAGTGGTGATAAAATAATTAGCACAAAGTAAAGCGGTCTTCGAGTAAAGCGGGTTCAACCTACGACCTACAACTCGGTAGTCGGGGCCGTTTCCACCGGGCCACCCACCACTGCTCTTGAACTTACAGTACCCGATCGCAAATAACCCTTATCGAGTTTTATTAAAAGTTCGATTGGCTTTATAAAGCGTGGTCTCAGTTACTCATACTCGTGTGCTATCACAGTCTCCTTCCAAGTTTGAAAGTAAGCTTGCGCAAGTCACAATGAAGGTTCCAATATTACCTTTCTGCCACCTGTGTATTCCTTCACGGCTTTATCGAAATAGCTGAAGTATTTGATCGTCGGGTATCCTTTGACGTCATAGTTGGCGCACAGTTCCTGGTCACTGGTACAATCCACGGCGCCGAATGCCACCATCAGTTCATCTGCAAACTTCTCTGCAGCCCTCACAAACTCCGGCTTAGTACTTTTGCAGTGGCCACACCCTGAAAATGTGGATTTTGTGATGAGAATGGTCTGTTATCTACTTAATAAAAGTCTTACAAGTATTCATATATTCACTGACAGATAACGTACATCCTAAACCGCTAGTTATAGAAGCATGATATTTTTGACAAGAGTTCCTTATACAACGTGTATCTGGATGTACGACATCGAATGAAAACGAACACAGTATTGGTCCATCGAAACATTTTAAAACACGAAGATTATTAGTTAATGGAAAATTTAAAAACTGCAGTTTTCAAACAAATTAAATAGCAGAATCGACTGCATAAAAAGTAAACACGCTTTATCTACGAAAGTCACTGATCACCGGTGCGGTGCAGGGCGTGGTGACGGAGGTGCGGTGCGCAGTTAGGTAGGTGCAGACACTTTAGTCGGAGAACAATACAAACGCAGAGAATAGAATTATATGTTTTGCATAGGTTCTTGACCTTACAATGTTTACCTATTATTATTACGGACTCAGATCTATGTCATGTTGAAAAGTAAGAAAATGATAAATAATTTCCTGTGGCTACAATATTCATTGGGTTTGATTGATTTTTTGTATACGGGTAAAGAACATGATTCTCTTTACGTGGTTTAAAGGAATGTCAATCGTCCAGGGGGCCTAAAACGGCCACTTTGGCAGAATCATAATGGGATAATATTATGAACTTTAGTTAAATTAATCGTAAAATGGTCACAAATTGACAATTAACTGCGTACAATTCATATCACGCAATTCATCTATTTGACAGTTTTGTACGGAGATTCGTAAAATGGTGCACAAACTATGAACTGCTTTAATGTCAAATAGCAGAATCATAAGAAGTTACAGATAGTGCAATTCACGAAGACGCGCCCCACCAATTTTTGGTTGAGGGGATCGCGGGGTGCGGGGAGTTTGCTCCGAGCGGCAGTCGCGAACCGTCAGCGGTTCGATGCACACGAATACTACACTCTATGCTGCGAAAATCCAGACTCGTCACGAAAGTTGCTCTACTTTATATATTTTTAAAATGTCGAAAAAATCTCAGCGTGTTGTTCTTAAAAGCCAGGTATGTAAAGAAGTTTGTAGTTACTAAAATACATGAAATTAGCTAACGAAAGTAATTTAATTTTAATAAATAGCAAATTTTAGTAATAGTGGATTTCATTTCATCTTTACAAATAAGTAAAACTATGTAATGTTTTTTTTTTAATTTTAGGCAAGAGAAATTATTTCTAAAGTTTACGATTTTATGAAAAAAGAAGCAAGTAAAAATTATGCAGAAAAACTCACTGATGCGCGATGGAGAACCGCACAGGCTGTTGGAGTATCTGAAAGCACAGTGACTAGAATTCTACGCGAAAGAAAGGAATATACTAATATAATGAAGCAAACTACAGTACCTGCTATGGAATCGAATATAACTATGGAGACGGATGCGATAGTTCCTATAGCCCCAAGTGCGGAGAGTACAACAGAGCCGACTACGGAAGCGGATATTGAGTCTGAAAATGAAGCGAGTACGTCGCATTCGAATTTAGTATACAGAAGTGCTTCTATTTTTACGTCACCTATGAAGAAGAGAAGGGTAAGACCACGAAAAATTAATTTAGACGAATTTGATATTGGTGTAGTCCGAAGAACTATCCAAAACTATCATATAGAACATCGTCAATTTCCAACATTATCACTACTTAATATTGTTTTGAAAGACCGTATATAATTTGATGGATGTATAACAACCCTAAGAACATTGTTACTTAAACTTGGTTATAAATGGAGAAAAACTGAGAATAACAGGAAGGTGCTAACCGAAAAACATGATATTCAAATGCTAAGATTGAAATATTTAAAACAGGTAAAGTCTTTTCGCAATGCAGGTAGACCTATAGTCTACACAGATGAATCATATATTCATACCAACCACGTGCAAAAAAAGTCTTGGTCCGAAAAAAGTTGTAAAACAGCAATAAAACAAAACTTAACAAAAGGAGTGCGCATAATTATAGTACATGGCGGAAGTGCAGAGGGTTTCGTACCAAATGCGTTGTTGACATACAGAGCAGAGATCAAATCCGGAGACTACCACGATAACATGAACACAGAAAATTACTTAAAGTGGCTAAAGGAGAAACTTATACCAAATCTCCCAAATGATGCCGTGATAGTCTTGGATAATGCAGCCTATCACAATACTAGTTCGGAAAAAATACCAACATCCAACTCCAACAAATTAGACATGCAGACTTGGCTGAATGCAAAAAATATCTATTTTGAACCAAGCTACAAAAAACCTGAACTTTATGACCTTATATTAAAAAACAAAGAAAACTTCCGCAAGTACAAAGTTGACGAATTATTGAAAGAACATGGATTCACAGTGCTTCGGCTGCCACCTTATCATCCAGATTTAAACCCAATCGAAAACATTTGGGGTATTGTAAAAACGATGTTGCTAGTCGCAATATCAATCAAAATTACACTTCGATTATGCCCATTTTAAATGAAGCATTTGATCGAGTAAATAAAGATGTCTGGTTCAATACTTGTCAGCACGTGGAAAAAATAGAAGACGAATACATGAGATATTGTGATCTTGATTTTAGTTTTATTGTAAATGTCGGTGATACATCAGATTCTGAATCAGATATTTCTGAAACGAGTGATTGACGATTTTCATTTCTCAATAAAGTTCAATAAAACTATTTCCGTATTTCATTAATATCTATAATTACCTCCCATTATAAAAATAGTAATATTATCGATATTAACTAATAAACACATAAAATATCCACACCTAAAAATAAAATAAACATAACCCTTTCCTTGCGGTCGGGTAAAAAATATAAAATTGAAGTAGAGCATCTTTCACTTTGACCATGACGCTCTGTCCTGATTAGTCTATTCATTGTAGTGTGCGTGTACACTCATAGGTAATTAGTGTGTACCGACAACACTCAAACATTGACAGAAGCTTGCACACATATACTATAAACGGTTAGGAGGAATAGTGGGGCGCGTCTTCGTGGATTGCACCATCTATAGTCCAGAGCAACATCTTACAATTCATATTGAAGATTTTGTGAAGAAATATTGTAATAATGGCAGATTTAGACGTTTATCTAAGTTTCCTTGGACGCACGTGTTACGGAGACCATTTTTTATCGCCGACGAAGTGTAGCTCTTCAGAAAATGAAAATAGCTTTTGAAATGCCGGACCTAGAATTTGTTGGTACCTATTACCTAGGCTATTTTCCATCACGTCTGCGGAGTGTAGCTAGCTAATTTAAAATAACCCTGTATCTAGTGTAAGCACTTCTTAGACTAAAGAGACACCTCATTCAAGCGCGATTGATAAACGGGGGGTCTGGAGATCGATTTCCACGTCATGCAGTCTTACTGGGTTTATCATGACGAACTTCTCAGTAGCAGTCGGGAGTCTGGAATCGAGATTCGTCGCTCCTCTTATAAGCGGTGCGCTTTGTGGGGTTGTCATGGCAACGCTTTGTTTAAAACAGCAGGGATCACGGAGATAAGAGATATCACTGTCAGTGTTGTGACCTCGGGCGGTCAGTTTATCTCGCTCACACTTAGTATCTAGTCACATTGGCGCAATTCGTGCTGTCTTGCGCAGTTCAAAGATGTTTGTACAAATGATAGCACGAGAAAGTTTAGTCTAGCTTAGCACAATCAGTCATTTTGATAAGTAACTGTAGTATTACTTACAGGGCGCGTAGAACATAATGATGGCGTGTTTGACCTTGCGCAGTGTGTTTCTGAAACTCGAGGAGTCGAGGTGGCGCACGGGCGACTCTTCTTCCGACCACGGCTTTTCAGGGGGTGGCGGCGGCGGTGGCTCTTTAGGGTCCTGACAACATTAAGGCTTGGTTAAGGCGAAAGCGCCAGGATGGCCCGCGAAAATCAAATTTTCTTACGTTATTTGCAATTTGCAGATCAGTTAGGTTGTATGTTGATCAAAATATGATTCGCGACCGTAACAAATATCTATTTACAAAATTATATTTTTTTTAAATATTCAGTCATGGGAAACTTAAATGTAAGACTATGCATAGCATGTCGCATGTCGATGACGCGAACCTGTATGATTTCCCCCTATCAAAAATCGCTCAACGTGCCTCAAGAAGTTTTCACTTCAAAAATCATCAATACAACTCTCTTAGTTCATATCTTCTCTTAGTTCTAAATAATTATTTTTTCATGAAATCATGACATTGGAGACCAATTCTAACTTATGCAGTTGTATTAATGATTAATAATAATTCTGTAAATTGTGTGTTTTTTGTTATTATATTAGTAGTGTAACTTTTTGGTTGCTGTAATTGATATATACATGAGTTATGTAATGGTGTATTCGTGTGTTTTGATATGGTTTTGTTTAGTACAGATGTTGTTATGGTATCAAAACACAGAGTAGATAAATAGTTGTTATTATCTAAATTAAAGATAATATTGTACAATATAATATAGAATAAAGATAAATATACTCATTGAAATTAGAACATGTTTTACATATTCTACTTATTTATAAACACCATCCATTATAGAGTCATTGGGTATTTTTCAGAGAAGCCAGTTGCTCAGATGATTTTATTCGGATTTGTTTGCTGCCAATTGCCTTATTCAAATAGATTTTACCATTTGTTGCCCAACAGAAAACATATCCGTTAGACTTCGCAGTCTCTCGCCAGAAAATGCAACCTCCTGGATTTGTGTTAAGTTGTCTGATACATAGATTGGCTGTGGATCGTTGATGAATCCCAAACAATTAGTATTATGTTGATTTTTCTTGTTTGATGTGTTGTATTTTCTCACGGCTGCTATTATATAGTTATAGGACAATGCTAATCCGAGCGATTAGGTTTAGCTCAGCCCTAAGATTATGATTTTGGGAGCCCACACAAAACTGTGATGCGATGCGATGCGAATTCGCAGTTATGTGTGGGAGCCCGCTCTTTAACAAAAATATTTCTTATTTTAAAAGTTGGGGTTATAAAAATGAATTACTTTTGAAAAGAGTAACGTGAAAAAGACTTTGGAAGATCCAGTCATTAGGACAGAAACTGTTAAAACAACCACATTTTTAAAGGCTTGAAGAAATATTTTAAAAGCTCATTGTTAGGTATTAACTTAATAAAAAAAAATAGACTACTAACCTTAATAAAACTAATAATTTGCTCTTCTTGCCTAGCATGACCCGCGTCAAACTGGTATTCGCCTTTGCTGAAGTACTTTAGTGTAGGATAGCCCTTAACTCCAAAACGAGAAGCGAGATCCGGTTGCTTCGTCGCATCCACTGCGGCCAAAATGCCGTCGAGCTGGAATACAAAGATTAATTTTATTACTTAGAATACATATTATATAATGATTAAGTTGGAACGTTACTAAGCAATTTGTATATGTAGATACATATTTGTATTATAACTGGTGGGTGTACTATCACACACATCTGCCCAACCCTTCGGCGAAACAAGGCGTGGTGTTATGCATTACTTAGCCGTTAATATTGCGCAACGAGCTTTATAAACAGACTGTCACTCACAGAGCCGACGCTCTACAGTCCTACAAACCTTAACTTTTGTACAACTCAATGTGCCGTATTATCGTCCAGTTTATCATTTACTGTATATTATGTACTAACAAAGTTCTAGGGCCACCACAAAACAATACATGTTTGGGACATTACACTTAAAAAGCATCAATCATCTTATGCTTTGCATGACATATTTATGTTTAACCACATAATAAACCAACCTTTTCAGACTTTATCGTTTTGGCTGCTTTCTCGAACTCTGGTTTAATTCGTTTGCAATGTCCACACCAAGGCGCATAAAAGACTACGAGCGCGTTTTTAACATTTGAAAGGGTATCATCAAAATTCGCAGCTGCAAAAAAAGGAAAAAAGAAATGTTGAAAGACAAAATAAATAGTAGCAGGCCCCAAGATTAGAATGACCTAAATAAAACAGAACTGGGTTCCAATTTGCTAAAAACTACTTGGTCGATTTGCTGCTATAGTGATAGCTAACGAAATGGGTGTACCTGTTGGCGATCCAATTAATAAATTATCCTAAACTTAAGATTTATAAACGTTTTCGAATATTTCCGTTAAAACCCGACTAAGGCAATCAATTAGACAACTGCCCGCTTACCATTTCATCTCAAGCCTCATATTCATTTGCGGATAAGTAGTGGGTCACTGACTACCTATAGTATTTTCTCCTTCTCCCTTTAATCCATGCAAAGTTTGTCTGTAAAAGATCGCTTTAGCGATAAGACCGCCCATTGTGTCTGACCGACATTTCTACATTTATACATACATACATAACATACATAAACTCACGCCTTCTTCCCATGGGAGTAGGCAGAAACTACAGAACGCCACCTGCTACGATCCTTACATACTCCTTTTGCCTCGTTACATTCATACATCTGGTCATACACGCACGCCGGTTGCGAGTACTACGCACCTGACCTTTCTGAAGAACATCACCAATAAGATCATTATGTCTTCCTAGGGCGTCCCCTTCCGACGTTTCCACTCACATCTGCCGTGTAAATACCTTTTGTTAGTCGACTTTCATTCATCCTCTCAACATGACCAAACCATCTAAGCATACTCTTTTCAATTTTTGTCACTACATCTTCTTTTAAACCGCACCGTTACCTTATCACATCATTTCTCAGTCTATCATTTATAGTCACACCACACATGCTTCGCAAGGAACACATTTCCACAGCATTTATTCTACTTTCATGCTTCTTTTGCCATACCCAACATTCACTTCCATACATAAGCGTAGGCACCAGCACACCATTGTGAACAGCCAGTCGGGCCTTTTTGGACATTAACTGGTTGGTGACAACCGCATGTATAGCACCATTCACTTTATTTCCCGCATTTACTCTTTTCCAAATCTTCATCTATCTTTCCATCCCTTGTAAACAGACTCCCCAAATATACAAACTCACTTACTTAACTCTTTTAACTTACTCATTTATATCTGTAATTTATATAGTGTACATAATAAAGAGTATTCTATATATCTAGAAACTGACGACTTTGAAGGCGGTCCGCGACAGAAATTGTTCACTCTACACAATTTCGGCGCCACGAACTTTATTACTAAGTACTGCCGTCTCTAGACGCTACTCTGTAGATTACGATTGTGTCCGCTTTGTCCCGTCTCTCGTAAGTATATTTAAGCCAAGAGCAGTATCTTATATATAATAAGGTGAAAAGGTGCAGCTAAGCAGTGTAGTTATGTGTATCCAATAATATAGATGGCGCTTATGTTAATTATGTACCAATTTACATAAGCGCCATCTGATGTTTGAAATGTACTCTTCGTATTTTAAAGGTTATCTAACCAACATTTTAATAATGGTTTTAGTATGAACAACGTATGAAAATCCGTTTTTTTTTTAATCTTCGGCTTGCCCTAATTTTCACCCTTAGGCACGCCACTGGGTATAGTACAGCTCAATTGTATAATGAATGTCAGCTCTTAACCATGAGGCAGCTCTTTGTGCTAAACTGTACGTTGCGCATACTTCTATGCACTTGGATCTCAATCGCTCGACAAATGTAGGACCACGAATGTGTCCCACAGAGAGGCACAGGACGAGACATGCAGAACGACATTTTAGAATCCTTGGTAGTCGTATAAACAACTTTGTTAACAATGTAATATCTACACGTTCAATAAATTTGAAACTCTCTGTCTGTCTGTCTGTATGTTACCTTTTCACGCCTAAACCGCTGAACGGAATTGGATAAAAGGATAGTGGGCAAAAATGTATGGGAGCTGGTTCCATTACCACCGCAGTTAAAACCACTGTAGTTTGGAAGACATTACTTCTACCCTTACTCAGGCCAAGGCGCATCGAAATCTGTCACAGGATTATTCAGTTCTGACAATGTTAGGTTAGTTCAAGTAGGGTTTTACGGTTGTGACACGTATAAACAGGTTTAGTTTAGATTATTTGTCAGTTTAAGTTAGGTTAGCAATTTGATATATTCATGTATAGATAGACAAAATAAAAATGAATTAATGAATAAGAATACTTTATTTCCCATGAGACAAAAAAAAACAACATTTTGATTTTTTTCAAGCCTCTGGGTCGATAATTATGGAGTCTAAAAACAGTGCCGGTCAAAAAAAAAACTCAACAGAACTCGCTTCCGTAAAGATACTGGAGTAAATACAGTCGTTGAGTATTTTTTTTTTTTGGGTAGGCACAACAAAGTGAAGGACTGCACCGACCACGAGCTAGACCAATAATTGCTAATTGCGCTTGTTGCGAGTGAGGGGGATATTGAGCCGCGCCAATAAACGTGCAGCACGTGTCCATGTCCATTTTCAATCTTTAATTTCGTAATGTTACGCTGTATTGGTAGCTTTTTACTATTGTTAAATATTTCTTTAAAAGAATACACTCAAAACCGTTCAAAAATTCATTTAAAGAACAATACTTTAGATACACGTAGATCGATTCCTCTCGAATATATTTTGATGGTGACATAATAAAAAACATTCAGTATTGTTTGCTCTTTTAAGTAATTCACGCTTAATAGCTGGCGGTACTGGGACCATTATCGCCAACCATCAAATCAAATCAAAATCAAATCATTTATTCGCATAGAATGTGGGTATTTAACAAAAGTTGGTCAAAGAAAAATATATATTTTCCCGTGCACATTCTGCCTGAGTATTGGCATGCAAAATTTAACAAATTAAGTTTCAAATTTAAATACTAAGGAACACCAAATAGATTTCATAATTTCAAAGATAAGTTTCAAATTTAAATACAGTTGGAACACTAATAAAATAATTAATATAATAATTTCAAAATTCAATTTTAAACTTCAATACATTAATAAGGAAAACTAATAAAATAATTAATATAATAATTTGAAATTAAAATGTCAACAATAGCTACTTAATGTCAATTATAATTAATGTCAATAATACTTCATGTCAATATACAATGTTCATGGTCATGGTTCAAGGCTCATTCAAAAAATCACTTATTGTATAGTAACATTTTTGAGTCAAATATTCCTTGAGTTTGTTTTTAAATTGTTGAAGGGTGTAATTTTTTATGTTGTCCGGTAGTTTATTAAATATAATTGAACCCATGCAAAGAACACTTTTTCTAAGTAGTGCAGTTTTATAGCTGCTGACAGTTAAAAGATTTTTGTATTGACTTCTAACGGGACCATCCTTGACATAGGCTACATTTTTCCTTAAAAATAATACTACAGGGGGTGCTATAGGGAATGAAAGTTTGTATGGGAAACCCATGATTTCGGAAGTTAGGGATATGAAATTCAAATTGCTTTTGGTAAGAAATAAAGAGTTACATGTTCCAGCGTTTTTGTAAAATCACGCCTTAAGGGGTAAAATAGGAGATGATTTTAAATTTTACATGTAGGTAATATACATATTTGAAATTTTTGTATAGGTACACAAAAATATCAAATATATTACCTCTTGTTTCTGGATTGGAAATATAGTCCGTCTTTTGAAGGGGTCACTTGGTCAGTAATTACAATATGAAGTCACAAAATAACTTGGATGACATCGTACACTTCGTGGTCAAAGGCGGAGCTAGAGTGGGTTTTTTAAATTGATGTTGATGATATTAAAATAATTTATATTACCTAAACATTTTTACGTTAGACATAAGATCATACAAACCTGATACATTTTTTAAATCTCTTAATATTTTGCAAAAAATCGTAAGCGGTGTAGGTGGTTTGTTTTATGCCCTGGGAGGTACTGATAAACTTTTCTTTTAAATCTGATTTTAATCCTTTAATGCTACGGCTACATCATCGCGATAACTCAAACTACACTTCGCGCGCTCTCTCACGCACACCGCTTGACGTCTTGCTGCACAATAGAGAGCGCGCGAAGTGTAATTCGCGTTATAGCGACAATGTAGCCATAGCATTACAGTCATAACGATTTAGCAATCTGACAACAATGCCAAACCAAACAGTCATAGGTTATAAGTATTATAGGTATTTAGACGCAATAAAAAAAAACATTTTAATATTTAGTCAGCAGCGGCGAGGTGTGAACTTTTGCAAGAGAGAAGCCGAAGCAAATCCAGTTTTAATTTACTACTTATCATTAAAGTAAAAATTCATTTATGAACTTAAAATAAAAGTATTTTCTTTACTGAATTTAACACCATCTATCAAATAGCAGAACCAGAAAGACGCTACCACATTACCACCTACACAAACAAAATTTTCAATGTTTTAGAGAAATAAACTTTAGGTACTCATTCTAAAATTATTATAGGAATATACACAATTGAATACAATAAGTACAGTTGAACAATTGAAAACTAAATGTAATGTGCAATATTCCTCCATCTCGTTCCCGCTGAGGCATTTTTTTCTATATCTGTCTCTATGGTAATCCGTTGTACAGCGGCTTGTTCTCGTCCATTATCAAGCGGTGCCACGTGGCCTCATGACGGGATCGCCATTGTATGAATTTTTAGTTCCCGGTTCTGACGTTTTGACGCCAGGTTATTTTAGAACATTTTTTTGTTGTTGTTATAACTCAAAGCTAGGCATTTTAGTTGTTGTGTTGTTACAATGTTAGGGTAAATTAAATACCCGTAGTGTAACTATATTTGTTGGCAATAGTAGACACTATTGATAGTGTCATTTTTCAATAGCGGTAGAGTTGCTGATGCGAAACTTTGAAAGGAAGCCGGTAGGAATCGTGTTATATGCTGGTTTCGCCACTGTTAGTCAGTGATTGATAATTCTTCAAATAGCCTTTGTAAACCATAGAATACCTACTTGGAACACGAGTTTTGACTTTTGAGCTGTAAAATATGGTGGTAAGAATATTCCCTTCGCCTTATAAAGGGTTAACTCAAATCCGGAAAGATAAAGGAGTTGCTGTTGCAGTAGCCTCCTCTGGAATAGCCGCCACGTTGCAAAATGGTGGCCGAACGGCACATTCGGTACTTGAACAGCCAATAAACTTAGCACATAAGGAAATGCCAGTTCGTAGCATTAGTAAAAACAGGGAGCGGGGACGATTGTTACAGCAAAGTAAACTGTTGGTTTGAAATTAATGTACGATATCCTACAAAAGTGTAATCGAAGCACTAAATCGAACTATCGAGAATATCAAGAGCAACCAAAGTATCACGGAATATATGGTGGTAGACGGTGAGTTTAGAGTCTCTAGGGATATTTTCCGACCATCACGCGGGCGAAGCCGCGGACAAAAGCTAGTGGATCATAACCCTTAGCTATAACGAGGTTGAAAAAGTTCCCAATACGTAGCTTTACCCCATACCCCTTTGACCCAAACAAGACCCCGTCCGACACATTCTCAAACACACCCACCTTCCAACATTGTTGTGTTATGTAGTGTTGTATTACACTACATTACACAACACATACAAACATACTATAAAATAGTTTTCTCTTTAATTAGTATACTTTTTGTTTTTGTATAAAATCATTATTTTCTGTATATAGTACCTACACTATGAAATTCCGGACTTTTATTTCTCTGACTGGTGTTAACTTGAGAGCCCTGTGCCCCATAACACAAGTTTAATCTTAGCTTGGGTGTTCTGACACCCAGGTCACAGGTTATACATAGTTGTAAGCCTCTGGGTTTATAACTCTATATTGTGTTATTATATTATTTATTTATAAGACAAAACATATCTTGTTAAACTGGAAATAAAGATTTAAATGTCTTTGGGTAGTACCATCGGAGAAACGAACATCTATACACCGTAAGGACTATTCTTGCTTGCAGCACTCATCCACTACAGTAAGGGTGCTTACATAAAGAAACAGGTTTCCGGTACAGGCGAGCCTGTGCGGGTCGGTACCGATCGTCATGGCTCGGTCCAGGTAGTCAGCACCGACAAGTATAAACCTGTTTCTTTATAAGTGAGCACATAAGACAGAGGTTCTCAAACTTATTTCATCTAACGCCCACTTTGAAAATCAATTATTTTTCAGCGCTCCCCAATTTTTTTTTTACTTTACCACATCTTAAAAACCACAATGACATTCATTACTTTAATTTATTTATTTGTGCACAATTTATTACCTTATACTATTGACATTACAATATATAAGGCCGTCAGTAACGGTCACAATACCCCCGTACTAGTTAATTATACTATATAATATAATTATAATGGATATATTATATTGTCTTGTCTGAAGTTTAAACTTACATTCTAAACGAGACTTTTTTACCAGAGAGAGCAATTAAAACACATCTTTATAATTTTTTCTGGGCCCCTTACCGCCCCCTCTAGGCCTCTAACGCCCACAAAGGAGCGTTATCGCCCAGGCTGAGAAAGGCTGGCATAAGATAACATGGGAATATTATACCTGCACTGATCGATACCGACCCGCACAGACTCGCCTGTACCGGAAACCTGTTACTTTATGTAAGCATCCTAACGCTTGATAACAGACGTGGTCATCGTGTGCACGGGATTTTGTTTTCAAATTGGTCAAATGTAAGTTTCCTCGATAGTACACAAATTATGAATACCTTTCAATAACTTGGCAACCAACCATTTCTGCATAATGCGAGATTTTGATGTTTCAAACTAAAATCTGTTAATGTAAAATTTTTAACAAAATTAGGATTAAAAGCTTAAAAACATGATTTGCGAAGACGCCACGATAAGAAGTGACAGCAGAGGTCGATGGCATATACATGTCAGTTTTCTGCCAGCTACAGTTTTCTTTTTACATAAATACTCTTTATTCTTATTTATATTTGCGAGGTTTAGAAAATAAGTACAAACTCGGGCGAATTAACATGACACTTGGCTCGAAGGACGTTTGTGCAAAATACAGTGTGCAAAAATTTTCGTTTCCATTTCATATTCATTTACAAAAAGCATTTATATTTTTTTAAACATATACATGTATGTAATAACATAAATCAGTATTAGGTAGAGTTAACTTGTATTTTGATAATATTTTGCAATTCAAATATTTATACATAATATGATATCGTGATCAAGGAAATATTGATAGTATACGAGTATATGTTTAGTAGCGTCCACAGGAATTGCTAATTTCTTTCTCGCGCTCAATAAAGCTAATCCGTTCTTTACTAGCCCGTTCTTTACTGTGTATCGTTTTTCCTACTATATTGTTAAGAAAACACAATAGTTTCAAGAAAAACGTCCAAACGTAACAATAATAACAAAACTTAACAAAATTCCAATAACAAAATAACAGCAAGAGAATAACTCGAAAATTGTAAAGAGCAAAGACACTTGCAACGGTAACAGTGATGCTATCGATACTACCCTCGCACGACGACGGCGGGGCGCCGGGCGGGGTAGCGGGGGGAGTATTGAGTTCCGAGCCACAAGTGTCATGTTAATTTGTGACACAAGAAATGAAACTTAAAATTATTATACATATAAGTAAGCCATGGACGATAGTTAAAAAAATATTCTTTTATTTTTCGTAGCACGTCACAATTCTGAGATATGAAGGTCTTTGTTTTTTATCTACCCGCAATTGTTTTAATACGTTCATCGTTCTATTTTGTAAACAACTGGGTGATTGAAGTCATATTTGTATATAAAAATGACATCTAGAGTGTGTAAACTACATCCAAACCGATTTTCTTATGTTGGTGGCAAAATGGTTCTGTTAAATCGTGGGTTTCCTATAACAAAACCATTGCAAGAAGCCTATTTCCATTATTTTGGATTTCTGATGTCAAATAAAGAAAAAATTGGGTTCCTCATGTTATTTGTAATAACTGTAGATTGGTCCTCAGCTCCTGGTATTTAGGTAAAAATAGATCACCGAAATTTGGTAAACCAATGATATGGAGAGAGCCAACTAACCACGTAACCGATTGTTACTTTTTTTAACAAAAACTTTTTGGTAACTCAAAAAAAAGACAATAAAATATGCAGAAGTTTCATCAGTGACTAAGCCGGTTCTTCATTCAAATGATTTGCCAGTCCCCACACCACCTGCTAGAAGCGACCAAACTCACTCAGAAATTTTCTTAATCTTAAATCTTAAAAAATTGACATCCTGAATTTTTTTAAATATTTTTCCCTAGATGTAGAGACCCAAAGTAACGTAATCGTATATGTTTCATTTCATGAGCAAAAGTCATGTAAACTAGTGATTACTGATTAGAGCAAAAAATATGTTGTGCCAAATAAGTTGGGATAAGGACATGAGAATGACGATAAAGAAGAAAACCCGAAAAAAATAGTTAGCTTTAGTTAATGAAGCAGTTTGTTGCATTTTAGTCGTATGGTAACATGACTCTTTATATGAACGATTTTGTTTGATGAGACTACCAGAACAATAATCTAAATTATCATTTCTTAGCTTCTGCCCGCGACGTCATTCGCGTGGAAGTCGCAAGACACCACAATATAATAAAATAATAGCGACATTTTTATAACACATCCCTTAGCCAAAATATACAGAGAGTCAGGACTGAAGACGCGAGAGCCAGCGACGTACAATTATCCGTGTGAGAAGCAGCTCGTCTTGAGGTCGACACCCGCAGCCTTTAGTAGCAATTTCCCATTGCTAGCGAAGTTTTTCGTTTTAAGTGAATTTGTTCCTGCATGGTATACTACCTAATGGCAGAACACTGATATACTGGCTGATGCATTTTAACACATTATTCCTGACGAACGGCATTTCGACGACGCACGGGTTTTCTCATTAACCTAACCTAACCATAGACAAACTTTTATTATAATAATAGACGGCGGCGGCTGCGTTCTGTAGTTTCTGCCTAGGGTAGGCATGGGAAGAAGGCGTAAAACAGAATCACAAAAAATATTAATACTTATAGTGGGAATCGAACTTAAAACCACAGGTTTGCAAAGCAGTTGTTGAACCATGAAGCTATTTACTTTGTTGACAATTGATTAAAATAGCCGTTCATAAAATGTCAAAAAAAAAATCAAATGTCAAATGTCAAAAATGTCATGATTGATTGCTTAGCTCCAAGGTATATAGCGTGATGACAATCATTTAAAAATTAAAAGCTGTAACTATCTGCAGTATTCTAACATTTTGGCTCGCTTTTTTACAATATGAGGTAAACTATAAGAATACGAACATAATCAAATATAGCTAATCCCCCATAGCAAACAGCGTGATAATTTATAGCCTACAGACTGGCCAGACTTATAGGGAATACCTGTGCGGTAATATTTGCGTGATGATGTTGGAACATACTTTCAGACAAACAGATAAACATACAAAAATTCTAAAACAAATATTTTCGGCATTAGAATCGATTAATAAAATGTAAACAACAGACATGTCATTGTATCATTTAATTGTGTGCATTATCATTATAAATAATTACTTACTAATCACAGCACCCATGTGAATTCTTTTGTCCATATTTATTTTCTCTGTTATTTTTTCTTGCACAATTTAATTCCAATGTCTTTTAGCAATAACACCGTTCATTTGTACTCACCTGCCTAGCCTTTTCCCAACTATGTTGGGGTCGGCTTTCAGTCTAACCGGACGCAGCTGAAAACTAATATTTTACATGGAGCGACTGCCTATCTGAACTCCACAACCCAGTAACTGGGTAATACGATACCCCTTGGTAAGACTGGTTGTCAGACTTTCGAGCTTCTGACGACCCGTAACGACTGTCAAAGATCCACGAATGACAGCCGGTACCAACGGCTTAACGTGCTTTCCGAGGCACGGAGGAGTCTCGGTACGTAAAGATGGTCACCCATCCACGAACCAACCCCGGCAGGCATAGCTTAACCTGATGGATCGACCCGTGCGGTGTTATTACTTAGCCACGAGCTCCTCCTCTTTTGTACTACTGTATATTTATTTATCTTGTTTTGTTCACTCTATTGGTGCAATAAATTTATGATTACCTACGATTAGATCGACAGAGATAGGGGAATTCCGTATCTGTCTATCTAATCGTAGGTATTCGATTAACACTAGTTGCCTTTCGATCGATAAACATTGATTTAGTAGGTTTTGAATAAGTTTTATTTGTAATTTACAGGCTCGTATACAAGCTTTACGTTTTAGTTGATAGGGGTCCGACACAACGCTGCATTCTCCAGAATAGGTATCCAAAAGGATTTCCTACCAAATAAACAAAAGGCTTGATATGCCTTATGTAAGATTGACTTACGGCCGAACCCAATAAACTATCTATCACCAGTTTTGGCATACTGGAGATAGAAAAATCTATCTATCTATGGTTTTAACGTCCTAATAATCTAAAGAGATTATGGAATCTAACCAGCCTGACATAATGACAGATATAATTATAATGTCTACCATCAATAGCGATCTGTGTTTTACTGAAAATAGGTTATTGAGTTCGCCGGTTTTTTTTTTTTGTTTTTTGAGATACGTTTGCTCTTAACTCTAGGCCGTTAGGGAAAAAATCCAAACTCACCAGTGAGATGCACCACATCAGAGTCTTCAGGCCAGCTATCATCAACCACTTCCTTCTTCTTTTGCTGCATGGCAGTCGTAGGGTCTCTCATAAAATCTACTATCGCTTGTCTTCTGTTCTCGCCGTTGTATGGTAATTTGTATTGCCCTTTTCTACAATGAAGAAAATATACAGATTAATAATAGTGAGTAGCATAGTAGTAAAATGTTATGCAGAAAATGTCTCGACATGTGGTTCACGTGTTTCGTGTGTCGTGTTGTAAAATTCAACATGCAAATGCAAATGTTGTATTTTATCACACCTTCTGCATGCGCATATTTTTGAAGGCAGCATTCAACGCTGGGTTTAGTTTTAACGGAATAAAAACTAAATATTTATTTATGCATAACATTTTGCTGGCATAAATTTCCGCAAAATATCTCCTAATTACATAACTTACAGTCCTTGCAAAGTTGATTTACCTCTGATTATGGATCACTGTCAAAATCACAGTGATCTTTACTTACGTCATTATAAGATTGCTATTGTGTTGCTGCATCACTGTCAAAATCACAGTGATCTTTGCGTTCGTCATTATAAGATTGCTATTGTGTTACTGCATCACTGTCAAAATCACAGTGATCTTTACGTTCGTCATTATAAGATTGCTATTGTGTTACTGCATCACTGTCAAAATCACAGTGATCTTTACGTTCGTCATTATAAGATTGCTATTGTGTTACTGCATCACTGTCAAAATCACAGTGATCTTTACGTTCGTCATTATAAGATTGCTATTGTGTTACTGCATCACTGTTAAAATTACAGTGATCTTTACGTTCGTCATTATAAGATTGCTATTGTGTTACTGCATCACTGTCAAAATCACAGTGATCTTTACGTTCGTCATTATAAGGTTGCTATTGTGTTGCTGCAGCACCAAATCACAGTGATCTTTACTTTCGTCGTTATAAGGTTGATATTGTGTTGCTGCTGTCAGAGGTAAAATAACTGTGAAAGGACTGCAACATAATAATCAAAAGCAGTTTTCGGTCGTGAATTTGAATTTTGAATAATGTTAAATGCATTATCGCTTTGAAATAAAGAAAAAAACCTCCTGAAGTATCGTGTTAAATATTTGAATTCATTATGTTAAAGTTTGAAATGAACGGACAGAGATAACAAAGGAAAATGATGTAGTTCCGACCTTTCGGCATCAATCTAACCTATCGTCTTTTGATAGTCCCATGTTAGACATGGGCCTCATCCAATATACGCCATCACAACGCGCGCAAACCAAATGTTTAAGTATAAGTCCACGTACGCACGGACGCAGAAAAATCGCATGCCGTGCTAGGAATGGAAAAAATAGAAAGCAGTATATGAGTGCCAACGGGCGTGATTTTTCCACGCCGCAATTTTAAATCGCGCGGTGTTCGATTTTCAACGCTCGACGCTGAGCGTTGAATGAATATGACATACGAAGTTCTGTACTTGTGTTCCCACGGACGCGAAAAAATCTCGCGCGCTGGTCAGTACGGCGCGCCGGCTTGTAGTGTAGACGTGTCGCAAGTGCGGGCGGACAAAATTATGTCTTGGGACTTGGATCCAGAAATTTTAATTTCAAACCAAACCTTGAACATGTGCTATGGCCAATCACGTGTACCTTAGCTCTATTAAAAATAACTCGTCAAATGTGCGCATCGAAATTCTAAAATAACAAAAAGGAAAATCAGGATATTGTCTTAAATCATCATAGAGCGTCACAAACTGGCCTTTAAAATATCGATCATTGTTCAAGGGATGCACTCAAAAAAATTTCTTCTTTTTTTGTCGTCTCCTGGCCACACAAATAGCTACCGCTAGTAATTTTACGGAGCCCATAGTAACGTCCGTACTGCACGATGAATCAGTTCGAAATAATTTTTTAACGCTCGTTCGTACACTCTGTTGAAGGCGCGAAAAAATCGTGCTAGGCGATTTTTCCACGTCCGTGAGAACGTGGGCATGTTTATATTATCAGTACTTACTCATAATACAATAAGGTGGGGAAGCCAGTTATGTTATACAGTTGTCTTATTTTAGAGTTTCCTGGTTTGGAAACATCAATTGCAGCCAGTAGTGATTCACCCTGAAACCATACGTTCAACCATAAATACTTTACTTGTTTAGACTCCAAATTAGTTAAATTGTTAAGTCTAAACAGGTAAAATATTTAGCATCATAAGATAAAATGAATAGGTATGTACTGTGTTAATATTATTATGCATGTGACACTAAAACGCAAGACTCCCACCATAAGGTACAGGTCGTAAGGTAAAGGCCAGCGCTCACTAGGTGGCATGACGCGGTATGGCCCCGGCATGCCGAAGTCTGCTGCGGCATACCGCTGCTTTCCGCGTTATGCCGTGCTGCACCACCGGCCTTAACGCGTACTTCAGAGTGGCCATAGAGACTGGCGAGATGTATAAGGCTACAAGTCAAGTAGGCAAGACGAGTGGCAACAACCATAAACAATTAAGTACTAACCTTCAAATCAGCAGCAGCGTTAACATATTCTGGTTTTAAAGTCTTGCAGTATCCGCACCACGGAGCATAGAACATTATCATCGACTTCTTGTAAGCACCAGTACCTTTCTTTAGAAACTTGTTGAGAGCCTAAAACAAAGAAACTTTTTTAAGTATAACGTTATATAGATAGTGCAATCCACGAAGACGCGCCCCACTATTCCTCCTAACCGTTTATAGTATATGTGTGCAAGCTTCCGTCAATGTTTGAGTGTTGTCGGTACACTAATTACCTATGAGTGTACACGCACACTACAATGAATAGACTAATCAGGACAGAGCGTCATGGTCAAAGTGAAAGATGCTCTACTTCAATTTTATATTTTTTACCCGACCGCAAGGAAAGGGTTATGTTTATTTTATTTTTAGGTGTGGATATTTTATGTGTTTATTAGTTAATATCGATAATATTACTATTTTTATAATGGGAGGTAATTATAGATATTAATGAAATACGGAAATAGTTTTATTGAACTTTATTACGAAATGAAAATCGTCAATCACTCGTTTCAGAAATATCTGATTCAGAGTCTGATGTATCACCTACATTTACAATAAAACTTAAATCAAGATCACAATGTCTCATGTATTCGTCTTCTATTTTTTCCACGTGCTGACAAGTATTGAACCAGACATCTTTATTTACTCGATCAAATGCTTCATTTAAAATGGGCATAATCGAAGTGTAATTTTGATTGATATTGCGACTAGCAACATTGTTTTTTACAATACGCCAAATGTTTTCGATTGGGTTTAAATCTGGATGATAAGGTGGCAGCCGAAGCACTGTGAATCCATGTTCTTTCAATAATTCGTCAACTTTGTACTTGCGGAAGTTTTCTTTGTTTTTTAATATAAGGTCATAAAGTTCAGGTTTTTTGTAGCTTGGTTCAAAATAGATATTTTTTGCATTCAGCCAAGTCTGCATGTCTAATCTGTTGGAGTTGGATGTTGGTATTTTTTCCGAACTAGTATTGTGATAGGCTGCATTATCCAAGACTATCACGGCATCATTTGGGAGATTTGGTATAAGTTTCTCCTTTAGCCACTTTAAGTAATTTTCTGTGTTCATGTTATCGTGGTAGTCTCCGGATTTGATCTCTGCTCTGTATGTCAACAACGCATTTGGTACGAAACCCTCTGCACTTCCGCCATGTACTATAATTATGCGCACTCCTTTTGTTAAGTTTTGTTTTATTGCTGTTTTACAACTTTTTTCGGCCCAAGACTTTTTTTGCACGTGGTTGGTATGAATATATGATTCATCTGTGTAGACTATAGGTCTACCTGCATTGCGAAAAGACTTTACCTGTTTTAAATATTTCAATCTTAGCGTTTGAATATCATGTTTTTCGGTTAGCACCTTCCTGTTATTCTCAGTTTTTCTCCATTTATAACCAAGTTTAAGTAACAATGTTCTTAGGGTTGTTATACATCCATCAAATTGTATACGGTCTTTCAAAACAATATTAAGTCGTGATAATGTTGGAAATTGACGATGTTCTATATGATAGTTTTGGATAGTTCTTCGGACTACACCAATATCAAATTCGTCTAAATTAATTTTTCGTGGTCTTACCCTTCTCTTCTTCATAGGTCATAGGTGATGTAAAAATAGAAGCACTTCTGTATACTAAATTCGAATGCGACGTACTCGCTTCATTTTCAGACTCAATATCCGCTTCCGTAGTCGGCTCTGTTGTACTCTCCGCACTTGGGGCTATAGGAACTATCGCATCCGTCTCCATAGTTATATTCGATTCCATAGCAGGTACTGTAGTTTGCTTCATTATATTAGTATATTCCTTTCTTTCGCGTAGAATTCTAGTCACTGTGCTTTCAGATACTCCAACAGCCTGTGCGGTTCTCCATCGCGCATCAGTGAGTTTTTCTGCATAATTTTTACTTGCTTCTTTTTTCATAAAATCGTAAACTTTAGAAATAATTTCTCTTGTCTAAAATTAAAAATAAACATTACTTATTTGTAAAGATGAAATGAAATCCACTATTACTAAAATTTGCTATTTATTAAAATTAAATTACTTTCGTTAGCTAATTTCATGTATTTTAGTAACTACAAACTTCTTTACATACCTGGCTTTTAAGAACAACACGCTGAGATTTTTTCGACATTTTAAAAATATATAAAGTAGAGCAACTTTCGTGACGAGTCTGGATTTTCGCAGCATAGAGTGTAGTATTCGTGTGCATCGAACCGCTGACGGTTCGCGACTGCCGCTCGGAGCAAACTCCCCGCACCCCGCGATCCCCTCAACCAAAAATTGGTGGGGCGCGTCTTCGTGAATTGCACTATCTGTAGTAGGTATGCTTTATCACTTTTCGAAAAATTGGTGACTGTGTAAGTTCAAGACCAATATTATTACTTATACTTGTAATATATTATATACAGAAGCTGTTGGTAAACCTTTTAAAAAAATACAAATTACAAGATTTATTTCTTGTATTATGTTTGATTATATGATATACAGGGTGGCTGGGACATCCGACGCGCAACCTGTTACCATGGAATCAGTACATGACTCTGAAACCCCTGTGTTGAAAATTTTCGTCGATTATTTAAAAAAAAAAGATTGCATGTTTGTCTATGAAACGGCAGATTTTTTTTTTTTTTTTTTTTGATAACCGACGAAAATTTTCAACGCTCTAGGGGCTCTAGTATCAAGTGCTGAATTCATGGTTACAGTTTGCGCGTCGATGTCCCTGCCACCCTGTATTTTTTGTTGTCATAAATCGTTAACAAAAAGTTTATATTCAGTCAAATGTTAGTCTTTGAAGCTTCCTGTTTATAAACCTACTAAAAAAATATAGCTTTTGCTTTTTCTCGGTTCGCCCGCTTATGGGCAGTGGCGGTACCTTCATAGAAGCCAAAAAGCCGGGCTTGCCCTAATAAAATCATAATTTACAACAACAAATGTAAGCATAACTATAAAAAATATATTTAAAAAAAAACCAAGCCAATGAACTCGAACTCAAACATTCATGTCGTAGGAATACTAAAATTTCGAATTCCGCGTAATCTGCCGCGCGCACTAGGCTACACTACACGCCAATGTCGCTCTTAATGCTATACAATGGGAACAAATGCGCCTTCTCGCTCACACTCGTCGAAGCTTTGAAGGGGGCTTTTGTATCTTTCTTTGTCTAGCAGTTTTCGCCTACAAATTGCTATAGAAACGTACCAAGTACCATGTAAGTACTTATCGCACCTTTAAAGACAAACCGAACTAAACGAAAATATAAAATTTTACACAGGAGCTTTAATAAAAAATTTGTACGACTTTTTCGCAATAGAATTTAAGATCATGGTGCTTTGAGCCATCTTTTGAGGTCATAATGATGGATATTTTACGTAATTTTATTTTATCCATCGTATAGTTTACGTAATTTAGAAAGATGGCATTAGTAACTCAATTCTTGAAAAAATTCGTTTAGTAACGGTTTGTCTTTAAAGGTGCGTTATACGCAGATTTCTATGAATTCTAAAGCCAGGCTTTTGACAGACGTTAAGTTCGCGCAAATGCACTATCCGCGTTGACGTGCGTAAAGTGAGTAGCGAAAGGGATTCCTCGAGAAGACAGTTTGACACACTGAGTTTGTTATTGTTATCGTTTTGATATTTTAATAATAGTATTTTTCAGGTGCTGAGGTTATGAATTAGTTTTATTATTTAAAATGATGTGATAGTTAGTGCGGTGCTGTGATTTTGTGATTACATATTTATTATTTTTATCAAAATGTGAATTCGGAAACTGTCGCCGAAAAGGTATGTAAATACATTAGGTTTTCTGATAATAAGTAACTCTTTACTTCACCGTAACCAACCTCAAATTACGGACTGTATTTCTCCGAAATAAAAACAAGTATTTTTGTTACTCGAAGAACAGATTAAAATAGGTACAGTCGACTACAAAGAAATGTATACTTTTGAAAGTTACAAAAAAATATATCCTTTGATGGTGTTTTCATTGTTTGTTACAAATACTTGTAGACAAGATGTATGACAGATTTATGTTTCAATTAAATGTGCCAAATCTATGTAGACAGCAAGAAAGACACTATAATGTGTACGCTTTGAAACGAATTAATGTGTTCGTCTTTGGTTACAATGATATGTATACAGGTCTGACATTCTATTTTCAAATTTTAGAATAGTACGGAAATACTTGTTTTTTCCTTCATTTCGTGCATGTGTCGTGACCAGATCTTAAAATTGATAATTTCATGAACATAACATAACATCACGCCTTGTTTCCCCGAAGGGTTGGGCAGAAATGTACCTATAGTACACCCACATTTCGCCAGTTATGTTTAAGTCCCATGTAATAGGGGATGACCGAGATATCATTAAACGTTGACATTTAAACGATATGGTCAATTTTAGCTGGACATTTAATGAAATACAATCATTTCATGAAATGGTCGAGCACTTCATGACATGATCATTTCTAAGATCTGGCCACGCATGCATGACGTTACTGGCGTGTCGTTTGTTTATTGAAATTGACTACAAATTATTTTCGCCATTATATTTCCATTCTTTTACAACCTTCTCAAGCAAGAAACTATCGAATCATAAAACTCATTTATTTACACTTAAATTGTCATCTTGCTATTAATAACATAACTATCTATAACATTCTTTTACTTATAACAATAGTAGATCTACTTCACATTTTGGCAAAAAAAATATGAAACTTGTTCAATAATATTTTGTATACTCTCCATTAGCATTGATTACGTCTTGCAAACAAGTTCGCATAGAATTTGCAGCATTCTCCCAAAAGTTCGACCCATGATAATAATCCCATGAATCGTGGACATGTTGTGTACTCGTAAAGATAATGGATATGAGGAACTATTATTTACGGGATATTTATATTTTGACATTTATAAGTGTCATCATAGAACACAAAGAAGCTAATACCTATTAAACCCTCTAAAGAGTTTCCATTCGTTTTGACAGAATTTTTGAAATTTAAAATTGGAATGTCCGCTTGTATAGATACTCGTACATATCATTGTAACCAAAGACGAACACATTAATTCGTTTCGGGACGTACATATTACAGTGTCCATCTTGCTGAATACATAAATTTGGCACATTGAGTGAACACATATAATTGTGATATACCATGTGTATAATTATTTGTAACGAAGTATGTACACTTCTTTCAATGGGTATATGTATTCGTAACTTAAGGGGGTATACATCTCTTTGTAGTCGACTGTACCTACCTACTCATTCGATTCTTTAAGCATGAATATGTTGCACATGAAATGACATGAATAGTGTTGTTTTTATGGCATTTGTAGTTTTTGGTATATCACTGAAAAACTAAATTCTCATCGAGACAAAACACATTAATATGCGTATCGAAGAGGTTCTTCATAGGTGTTTTGAAATGAAGATTAGAGTTGGCATGATCATTATGATTAAGTATAAATGTTTTAGGGTAACATTTTCAATTGACATTAAATTGAATTCATAAAATAATGCATACGGAAATAGAACAACAAATCGATAATTTGGAGGCCATCTAGAGGCTTTTGATTGAAAAATTTTGCATGTGACAAGCGAATTGTGAATTAAGGTGAAAAGATACGGCTAAGCAGTGTAGTTATGCGTATCCAATAATAAAGATGGCGCTTATGTTAATTATGTACCAATTAACATAAGCGCCATCTGATGCTTGAAATACACGTAGTACTCTTCGTATTTTAAAGGTTATCTAACCAACATTTTAATAATGGTTTTAGTATGAACAACGTAAGAAAATCCCTGTTTTTTTTTCTAATTTTCACCCTTAGGCACGCCACTGCTTATGGGTCGGATATCACTCCATTGGATCGTACTACCGGGATAAAAAGGTCGGGAGGTGTCGTGGCCTGGGACACCCATTTAGTACAGTCGACTACAAAGAGAATCTTTGAAAGTTACAAAAATATATATCCTTTGATGATGTTGTCATTGTTTGTTACAAATATTTGTAGACACGATGTATGACAGATTTATGTTTCAATTTATTAAATGTGCCAAATTTATGTATACAGCAAGCAAGACTGTAATGTGTACGCTTTGAAACGAATTAATGTCTTCGTCTTTGGTTACAATGATATGTATACAGGTCTGACATTCTATTTTCAAATTTTAGAATAGTACGGAAATACCTGTTTTCTCCTTCATTTCGTGCATGTGTCGTGACCAGATCTTAGAATTGATAATTTCATGAACATAACATAACATCACGACTTGTTTCCCCGAAGAGTTGGGCAGAGATGTACCTATAGTACACTCACATTTCGCCAGTTATGTTTAAGTCCCATGTAATAGGGGGCGACTGACATATTATCATTAACACATATAATGCCGTACTAACAAATGAACTAACTGTATTTTTTTTTTGTAAAATACGTCCATGGAATGTGAGGAATGTCTTAATTCACTATTTTCGTTACATTTTACATAATATAATAGTTCGCTTTCAAAACAAGCATATTCCGTCAGCCACAAATGGCTGACACGGCTCAATTGGTTTGGAAAATGTCAGCCATATGTGGCTGACGAGGCATTATATGTGTTAAACCAAAGAGTATAGTAATATAGATGGAATAGAGAACCCTGTCTCTAGAATTTTTGACACCTATATTAGACGGTGTCGCCATCTGGTACTATATCCGCTGAACTAATCCCAAAAACTATACGTGCGTACATAGGTACGTATTTATCTATATATTTACTATACTCTGAATAGGTTTGCTATGGGTAGGCGGGTAATTTGCAATGTAGGCCATATAAAAATCAGTTTTATAAACATTTTGTATTTGTTCCATAGCAATTCGTACTTAGTTCTTGATTAACTTATGAAATAAAAATTTACAAAATAAAAATAAAAAACAAATACAGTTAATGTTTACAAAATTGAATGTTTTACAAAGCCAGCACAAAATAAAAATGATGAATGTGTTAATATTTAAGTCATTTATTGGTCTTATTATGACGATGTTTATTAAAATAATCTTGAGGAATCTTCATCTTAATCTCTAAACCACAACGTCTTGGCATTTTAACAGTAAACTATAAAACACAAGATCTGAAAGCGTCTATTTAGCAAAACACAGCACTGAAGTTAATGAGGTTTCCGGATGAAAAACTGACAAGGAAGACGGGAGGAGGACTACCACTCAACTCAGCCGCACTTTCTGGAGCTTTAATAGAACCGAAACACCATAAAAATTACACAAAATGGAAGAGAGTTACAAACAAGCGCACACGCCGAAAGTAGTGACCATTTTGTAAACCACAGAGTATAGTAATATTTTGCCGAACCCAAAAAAAATATTTGCAATTGCAAAATGCTTTTATAATAAATAAATAAATATTTATTCTGGTTTAGAATGTACATTTATTATTTTTGACTAAATTTTCATTTATTTTCATTTATTATTAATTTTATTATTTATTATTTTATTTTTTATTATTTATTATTTTATTATTTATTTTTTATTATTTATTATTTTATTATTTATTTTTTATTATTTATTTTTTTATTATTAATTTTTTTATTAATTTTCATTTATTTTTCATTATCAACAAGGCGTAACTATGCACACTGGCGATAATTGGCGTAAGCACCATCTATGTAATTTTTTCGTACTAAATCTCTCAAGTTTACGCGGATTTCGTAAAAGATGGTGCTAGTATCTTTGTGAAAAATTGGACGCCTACATCAAGTACGGCAGTGTCCCCCCCCTGCATTAAACGTTGACGTTTAAACGATATGGTCGATTTTAGTTAGCCATTTCATGAAAGACAACCAATTCATGAAATATAATGAAAAACACTTCATGTAATGATTATTTCTAAGATCTGGCCACGACACCTGCATGACGCTATTGGCTTGTCGTTTGTTTATCGAAACTGACTACAAATTATTTTCGCCACATATTTATTTATTTTATTTTATTTTAATCTCACGACACCTGCATGACGCTATTGGCTTGTCGTTTGTTTATCGAAATTGACTACAAATTATTTTCGCCACATATTTCCATTCTTTTACAACCTTCTCGTAAAAAGAAACTATTGAATCATAAAACTCATTTATTTAAACTTATATTGTCATCTTGCTATTAGTAACATAACTATCTACAGGGTGGCGATTAGGTTATCACATTAATTGAAACCACGCATTCAGTACATGATTCTGGACCCCGCTGCGATGAAATTTTTCGTCGGTTAAAAAAAAAACAAAAAAAAAAATTAAAAAAAAAAAATTTGCTGCTCCATACATTTTGACCTCGTAGGTAGGCAAAAATGTATGGAGCAGCAAATTTTGTCGATAGAAGGGTGAAAAATCGTTCTCCTACGAGCTCAGAACATCTGTGGAAGCTATTAGAGAGCGAATGGAACAAATTACATGAAGATTATTTTAATAAATTAATTAATAGAATGCCTAGAATATGCGAGAAGCTAATAAAGGAAAAAGGAGGACACTTTGATGAAGCTAAAATTTAATTTAGTTTTATATTGTATGTAAAATTTTTGTTCTGCTTAAATTAGTTTTTATTTATATTTTAATTTTTTATCAATTCATTTCAATTTCAATAAATTGAAATGACTTTGTTTTGTAGTATTTGATTTTACCTTGCTGCTTCCAAACTTTTGGACGGGTGTGTACATAGTTGTACTTTATAATTAAGTACATTAGTACATTAAATTTGTTGATGTATTTCTCTACTTATAAAACACTCCGCTTCGCGGACTAGTACCATTTTTTTTTTCAACGTCATTCTAACATTTACAGATTTGACCTTTTTTCGACACGTTTTGATATTGCATTGTCACGATAATCAATATTTTTTGTCTTAATTTCATGGAGCTGCAGCTAAAATTATAATAAAATCTCAAAGTATTTATTAGAAACAACAACTATTGCCACATTTAAAATAATTATATTGCATAGAAATGAATAAATAAAGGCTATGTGCGTTTTGTTTGTACCTACTGAAACTTTTTTCACTTTTTTACTAAAACAGGCGCCTGAAAAAATCATATTTAACTATAATTTCATATTTAAATATAATTCTAGTAAGATCTATATTGGAGTACTGCTCGTCTGTGTGGTCTCCAATATATAATACTCACATAGATCGCATAGAATCTGTGCAGAGAAGGTTTGTCAGAGTTTTAAGCGCGAAATATGGCCTCAGACGTAAAGTACCCAAGTACAATCAGCGACTCACACACTTTCACATGAAGAGTGTTGAGAAAAGGAGATGGGTTAGTGATTTAAGTACATTGCATAAAATTGCTAATGGCTCTTTTGACATTCAATTACTTGACCAAATAAACTTTAAAATACCAACTCGATCTGTGTGTCTCTCTGTCTGTCTCCACAATTATTCAGTATTCCCGCTAGTAATAATAATGTTTCGGAAAAAAATCCGTTAGCCAGAATGTGCAGGCAATACAATGCAATATGCCCTAAGTTAGACTTGTTTTTGAACAGTTTTAACGTTTTTATAAATTCTTTATATAAGTTGTAAATGCTGCAGTGTCATTTTCTCAAATTATTCCACCTTAACTGTCACTAAAGAAGCATATTAAATGTTGAACGCTGTGTACAGTAAAAAATTGGACTTCAGATTTATGTGCTGTATGTTGTCATATCTGTGCTGAATTGTCTTAGTTTGTAGTCTGTCTCTGTACTTATTAAAATAAAATGAAATAAAATAAAATAAAAATAATTGAGTACCTTAATAAATAAGCTTTCTAATAAGGTGCATCACATTAGCGTTTAAAAATCTACGGAATATTGCACAACTTTTGACATCTCCTTTCGTCCAAAACCGTTTAGCCGTTAAGGCGTGAAAACGTAACAGCTAGACAGAAAAATAGTTCGGTACTTAATTTCGCATTTATAATATTATTATATTACATAACATAAAATCAAGCCTGTATTCCTCGAAGGGTTAGACAGAGGTGTACCTATAGTATACCCACATTTCACCAGTTATGTTTAAGTCTCATGTAATAGGGGGCGAGCCTATTGCCATCAACCGGGCACAAATCCAGACTCCGGGCTGCTACTGAGAAATTTAAAACTTGAGAAACTTGAGAAATTTAAATTTTAGATAGAAAAACCCAGTAACACTTTGCCCAACCTGGGGATCGACTTAGAAACTCATGCTCAGCAGTAGTGCATGCGACCTCTAGACCAACGAGGCAGTCAGTATTATTATATTAGTATGCATTAATAATTTTACCACGTTTTGTATACCTACCTAATGACAATAAAACTTCTATTATGTCTCGTCGTGTATCACGTAAAGAATTAAACATTAAAATTACATTAATAATATGTTACACGGAAAAATTCGCTAAAGCCATAATGTAGCCAATTAACCAATTGGCTATACTACTAAAACCGTTAAAGCATTTTCATTTCGCAGCACAAATTAACAATTATATATGCTTTTCGTCAGCATGCTGAATGGTATGGTATAACAGGATACTACACGTATTTTGCGTGGGAATAGATTTATTCAATCCACCCGAACTCCTTTTAAGTTACCAACGATCTATGTTTCTGACAACAGGATAAAAAGCTGCATTCATGAATACAAATCTATACCATTTATACTATAATATTATAAAGCTGAAGAGTTTGTTTGTTTAGTTGAACGCGCTAATCTCAGGAGATTTGAATTGATTTTTTTTTTAGTGTTGGATAGCCCATTTATCGAGGAAGGCTATATAACATCACGCTACGACCAATAGGAGCGGAGCATCAATGAAAAATGTTGCAAAAACGGGGAAAATTTACTCCTTTTGAGAGCTTCCGTTGCGTGCGCTGCGTAAACGGTTAACGTTACACAAAAATCATGTATGACGGAATTGTTCCTCTTAAAAAGTTCTAAAAAAAAGTGTGCGATAGCAATGTCTATCTTTTAAGGTTGACTCTCCTTTAACTTTTTTAATAGTAATCAAATTAGTTATAAAATAATGTATTATTTGCAAAGGTGTTTTCATAAACATGGTGTTAATCCTTATCAAAATAAATAGTTTTATAGTCAAGGTTGATTAAGTACATGTAAATTCCTTTTTAAATTATTCGAATCGGACCTTTCGTTTAGAGATTACGACGGGTATAAAAATGCTTAAAGTAAGAAAAATGCGCTTAGTCTAGAAGTTACCTACACATTTTTTTTTACAGTTTGAACGCGCTAATCTGTCACTACCAGTCGGATTTGAAAAATTCTTTTTCACTTCAGTAGCTCAAACATGTAGGTTTTGCTGCCTGAAATCCTCACTGAGTGAGACCAAGTAACTTTTTCTTTTTTTTTCAGAAAGCCGCGAATATCTTATTCAGCCTTGGGTTAATCATACAATTCGAAACATTCACACTCTATCTCTTTCCCGCCATTAGAAAGAGAGAGAGACAAAGACCAGCCCTTTCGAAGTTCCGATTTTAAATTCGACCTCAAAGACAAACACGTTCAGAATTTCGTACTAACTAAAGAAATTTTGCAAAAAGATAATTATGTCTTTTAATAATTATGTAATTTATTGATTTTTTTACTTATTGTTGTATTTAAACGAAAATAAGTATTTAAGTACTGCAAATAAAACTGATATTTAACCTGTAAATATTTATTTCTAGTTTCAATAATGTTACGTAATATATTTTGAATAATAAAATATCATGGGTGCTATTTCCGAACACGCCTTAATTTAAATAAAAGAGCGGGAAATTTCGTGGCTGGCGTAAAGAGTTGAAGAAGTTAAAAAATATTAAAATAATCGTAAAATATGAGTGAAACTAGCGACGAGAACAGTATTTTAACCCTTTAACCGCCTACGACGGATTAATCCGACAAATATTTTCGTGTCCATTTCGCCAGGGTCGTATATTTACGACCAAATATCGTAATGATTCAAGTTGCCCGGCGCTGGGGGCACGACAACTGATATGAAGTCGGGCGGTTAAAAGGTTAAAATATACGACCCTGGCGAAATGGACACGAAAATATTTGTCGGATTAATCCGTCGTAGGCGGTTAAAGGGTTAACACCAGAAGAGTTAAAACAACAAGTTATTAATGCAGAATTAAGTTTCCTACCTGAGAAGTCTCGCGAGAAACATCTGAAAGCATACCATCTCTTCAATTAATGGAGACTTACAAAAGGCGCAAGCAGTTTTTCGGAGACGGTGTTGCTATCTTATTTTTTAGATTTATCACAGACGAGGCGATCATCTACAATGTGTAGTATTTACTCAATGTTGAAAGCTACTTTAAAAACAAAACATAACGTGCATATTGAAACATACGCAAAACTCGTATCTTTTCTAAAAAGAACGTCAGTTGGGCTAAAGCTAAAAAGTCCAAAATTTTCACGGCCATTAACATAGAAAAATTATTTAATGAAGCTCCGGACTGCAATGTTCTTGCCGCTAAAGTAAGTGGTACCTATGAATCTATGTTGTTAGTTATTAAAATTTGTGTGTATACTGTTATGTATAAAGGTACTTAGTGTCTACTACTAATTTTTGGAGGCGCAATGAATCCTAGTCTGGCTTAGCAATACTGTTAAAATATTTATTACGATATGTAAAAGATGCTGTAAATGTTAAATTATGCATATTAATTATGTAATATTTTCATTACAGGTTGTACTGATCATAGGAATTAGTGGAGCGTGTCGCAATAACGAGCTATTACAGCTAACAGTTAATAATATCGAAAAGCATTCAGATAAATTACTGTTAGTAAAATTGAAAAATACGAAGACGAACCTTAACAGGTCTTTTGTCGTACGCGAAGAATATGTACCTAACTATTGTAGAAAAATATAAAATTTACGTCCAGCCAATATAAAAACAGACCGATTTTTCATACAATACCATAATAATAAATGCTCAAGACAGCCTATGGGAGTAAATAAAATAGGTGATATACCGCGAGAAATTGCCACTTTCTTAAAACTGGAAGAGCCTCAGCTATACACGGGTCACTGCTTTCGGAGAACTTCGGCAACGCTCTTGGCTGATTCCGGAGCCGATCTCACCACTTTAAAACGTCACGGCGGGTGGAAGTCCAATACGGTTGCAGAAGGCTATATTAAAGACTCAATAGAAAATAAGTCGAAAATCTGTAAGCGTATAGTGGAAACAATAAGTCTGAATTCGACCTCAGATCCTTGGTCTCACCCACGCCCATCCACTTCCAACGACGCACAGTGTACCTACTTATACAGAAAGCCGATCAGAGTCACCAACGTTCACCGCTGTTCCTTCTCAATCCGCCACCGAAACAGAAACCTTAACCCCAGATAATCAAACTCAACTCAATGCAACTATAACGTTGCCAAATAAATCTGTTACTTTTAATTTGCAGAATTGCAGTAATTTTACTTTTAACTTTTAAAAATGTTCCATTTTATTGAATTGGTACTTCTACCTACAATGTTAATTATTTCGATTCACAATAAATAGTTATTTCAATCTATTCCTGTTTATTATTTTATCTCCTAAAGTGTTCTCGCTGCTGAAGTGAAAAGTTATGTGTGTTACACGAGAGCAAAGTTTTTTGCATCTCGTGCCTTTGAATCCCTCGCCACACTCAGGATTCAAAATCAGCACTCGCAGCAAAAAACGACTTTGCTCTCTTGTTGCACAAATAACTATTGCATTTTATAGCCCAATTCTTGAGGAAGGCTATAGGGTATGTAACATTACGCTAGGACCCTCAGAAGCCGAGCAAAAAGAAAGAAAGTAAGAACGAGCGCTAAGCGAAAACGAAGTAACAGCGCGGGCAGGCGATGCGATGCGACGGGGTGGGTCGGGGGAATAAGAAATTTCACGCGGACGAAGTCGCGGGCGGCAACTAGTAGGAATTAATACTAATGCTTGTAACAACCGTTACTGGCAGTAATATGACTTATGAGAAGAGGTCATTAATAAGGTAAAAATATATTCAACCACATCTCATTAGACTAGCAGCCAACGTTATAAGTTGACTAATCATTCATGGGAACGTAATTAGTAAGCCGGAAAGAATTAAAACAATAACATTTTCATACTGTTAAGTCTCTATTATGTATGATGCATTGTGTACAAATATCGTGCCTACTTCAGTTTTAAAAACAAAGCCAGGAAAGTTATACAAAAATCTGATTAACGTTCTATAGTTGATGATATGAGATGCTGTTATCGTGAACTGAGCAGGCTACAATAACATTTTGTAATACATTTGCTATGCTTTGAGATGTTAGGCAGGTAATGCATTATGCGGTTGCCACACTAGCTTGCGCGAGGTACGACCTAAGGGTACTTGCATAGCAGCGGGTTTTCCGGTACAGATCGCTGCAGGTGCTATGAAAAGAAACGGTTACAATGTACCTGTGTTTTACCTGTTTTTTATGTGTGAGCGCATCAATTAATACAGGGCTATTTTATCTGCACCTATCGGTACCGTGTTGTCTTTTTAGGAACCCGCGTCTTTATGTAAGCACCCTAAGGCCCTTTGTACACGGTACGGTTTCTTTACGGTACGGCGAAAAATGTGGTGGTACTCCCACATTACGTCAGTTACATGTTAGTATCATGTGCATGCAGCATATTGCTATTAACGGGGCACATTTCGAATACAGCGATCAAACTGTGGAACCAACCTAGAACCCCACGCTTAGCAGAACATTTGCTCTAGCAACTAAACTAAATATATAGGCAGTCTTTAATCATTAATACTAGAATAAAATACAAAAGAATTTATTTCTGAGTATATGGTATGTTTAGAGAAATTAAATGTTTATCAAATTGACACACTACATCAATTTGCGGTGGCATTTTATACAACTGTCAAAGAATGACAGCTGTGATTTAATAATACGGGCAATTTAATTTGGTAGTCAATTTGATAAACAATTAATTTCCCTGATTTTACATTAAGATCAAAATGAATAAAAAAAACAAATAAATGTTTTTTCATTCTTTCTTTCTTATCTATGCTAGCCAGCTAGAGATTCAGAAAGACGTACTACTCTCAAGTATTTGCAACAGCCTCTTTATTCAGTGCTTGCAAAATGTAATTCATCATACCTTTTTAACATTCTAAACATTGTTCGCAATGCTCATTATTCGTAATCAGTGTACTCATGCCTATTATGTGAAGCTGATAACAGTGTATTGATAGTGGAGTTTTCAAATACATACAATGATTTTTAACCAACTTCAAAAAAAGGAGGAGGTTATCGGTTGTATGTTTTTTTTTTTCTTTTTTAATGTTTCTTACCTTAGTACTCTGTCATTTATAAACCGATTTGGAAAATTCTTTTTTGTTTGAAAGGACATACTTCCAGTTTGGTCCCATTTTTAACAAAATTCAGTTCTGATGATAGGATCCATGAGGAATTGAGGGAACTCCTCACAAACACATAGCGTTTTTAAAAAAGTATCATGAAAGTAAAAAAAAAAAGTAGTAGTAGTAGTGGTAGTAGTGAAAGTATCATTTGGTGAAGTGGAACTGACTTAGAAAACCACAGATGGCCACGGGAACTCGATAAGAACGGGATAAGATATCTCGATTAAGATAGTTAAGTGACTCTGACGAATCAAAAAATAAATGGTTCTGATGAAAATGGTACCATGAACTGATTGATGATGAAGCCGGAAGGTAGGCACTGGAATTCCGCAGTAAAACAATGTATCCTAGCCATGTTAGGGCTTATTGGAATTGTCATGAGATGCACTCTGGCACTCTGATTTTTAACCGACTTCAAAAAGGAGGAGGTTCTAAGTTCGTCGGAATCATGTGTGTTACCAGATTACTCAAAGACGGCTGGACTGATTTGGAAAATTCTTTTTTTGTTTTAATGGGTATACTTTTAAGGTAGTCCCAGTGTCATCAGGTCAGGATCTGATGATGGAATCCTGGAGAAACCGAGGGCACTCTTCAAATATTATAGGCACACCTATAGCGATTTGGGTATTTTTTATAGTAACTTGTGCATTTGCTCTCAGAAAGCACCATTTAGTGAAGTGGAACTGATGACGAAGATCACAGATGGTGAGATGGCCACTGGAACAACTCAATAATAAGTATTTCACAGGTTGCAATTCAATTACTTTAAAATGATTGCAGAGCAATATAAGCTCATCACCGTGCATATGGTGAAGTGGAGCTGGTGATGAAGTACCAGGAGAACTCCTCAATTAACATCCCTGCATTGGGAAAAGCAATTTTGTAAAAGGTGATGAGCAGTTGTCATTAGCTTAACTTTATTAGCTTAGCTTTATTTATTTATTATTGTAACTTAGATGAATTACAAACCGACCCACTAAAAAGTGAAAAATAAAAAACTTTTATACAAAAAAAAAACAACCGACTTCCAAAAAAAAAAACTACAAAGTGAAAAATAACTTTAATTTAGGAAGTTGGTGGCAAAAGCCTATAGTACAGATCCAAAGACACCGACTTCCGAAATTAAAGTTATTTTTCACTTTGTGGTTTTTTTTTTTTTGGAAGTTGGTTCTTTTTTTTGCAACATGTTTTTTAATATATGTGCATTATTTTTTATACCTTTGTCGAAATTTTGTATTATGTTCACTGGACATCAAAAAAGTAGCTAAACCTAAATTAGTTGCAGTTGTTAACTTATCTCTGGCCAACTAGTTTTCCAAAAGAACAAAAGATAAAAAATATTACAAACCTCGCCATCTTGGAGATGAAATATATCAGTGGCAGTAGGATCTTCGTCCCACGGCAGATCTCCGGTTGGATCTCTCAGGAAGTTACACAGTGAATTAACTGACTCGTTCCTATCATAGTCTTTATGGAATTCACCGTCTTTATAATGCTTCAGATAGTAAGCTTTGTCTGAAGATATCTTCAGTTTTTTGCACAGCTTCTTACAATCACTAGAAAGCAACAATGTAATAAATAATTATTCATTTCAACCAGCTTCATAATATGGGTTGCAAAGTATGGTTAGACAGATCCAGATTGAGTAAGGAAATCTACAAAACTGTGTTCCCCCAAATTGTAAACAAGGGCGTTGCCTCCAGATTTTGAAAGATCTACAAGTGTATTGCCTCCAGATTTTGAAAGATCTACAAGTGTGTTGCTTTCAGATTTTCAAAGGTCTGCAAGTGTTGCCTCCAGATTTTGGAAGATATACAAAAGAGAGTAGGTATCCAGATCTTGAAAGCAGGCAACACATTTTTCAGAAATTGTGGTGATTATGTTAAACTGTTACATGAATATCCTGAGAGTAACTTACCTATGATTGCAATCTATAATGGCAAGGGTTGCTTGCCCTTTCATAGAATCAGCAGTATCTTTGAATACATCTGTGATTGACTGTGAATTCTTCAACTCATTCACAAATAATATCAAAACATTAGTCTTAGTTCTTAATAGTTTCTTAAACTCTTTTATATCACCTATATCTGTTATAACGGCAGTTTTTTGTTTCTTTGCTTGAACAGACTTTTGTACTAAAATTATACATAGCAGCAACAATATCTGAAAGAAAACAATACAGTTCATTTAATATGGATAATGATTGGCATGAGAAATAGGTGGCCAGTGTGTTCTAAAACTTTAAAGCATTTTAAAACTGTACTTTACAGTGGAATTCCTACTTTTTCCTAGTTCCTAGGAACCCATTCAAATCATTGTAAGTGGATCTAATCTAAGTTAGGTAGCTGATTGGTTGGTAGAATTTCTATCACAATATCATTATAGTAACAACTGAGATAAGATTTCACAGAAAGCTTCCAGGAACCAGGGAGTGTTTAGAATTCAAGTTCCAAAAAGGTGCAAGTTAAGTAATTAAAATTTTCAGAAGTATCTGCTACTGGCAAAGGTGATGGGACCAAGCAGAAACCAGGGAAATGCTTGCATTTTTACTGTAACTTTCAATTTTGTGTTGTTGTTCTGTTTTGTATCCACACAAGTATTGTGATTTCAAATGTATTGCTCTCCTAAACAAATTGCAAGTACACATGGCCTACAAGGAACTAAAGCAGGAGCAAATTCACCAAAGTGACACATTACATCTAGGTTCTTTGGAAACAAAATGTGGAGGGGGAAGTAGATTGTCCAATTGTATAGGTACATTCCAAAACGTGTACCTGTTTAGATGAAAAAGCTAACTATAACCATAGCAATAGATCCATGACAGGATACTAGCAAGCCTGACCCTCGTCTTAAGTGTCGACGTGGGCTGATTAAGAAGTTCATGTACTGTTATTTTTACTTCCAGTTCACCTTGGAATATGCAGTACCTAAACATAATGTGCAATTATACAACAAAAAAATATTTCCGAACAGGATACACTCAATTTGCCGCCGTTCGCGCCGCATGGTGAACGGTGACCGCCGCTGATAATTCGCCGGCTGACTTTCCACAACGCCTCCGCATTTTAAATAGCTACGTAAATAACCTGTTTTTGTTACAGACCTAATTTTAGCCTGTACTTTAGCTTTAGACTGCTTGGTTATTTATTTGAATATTATAAAGTTGCATCATATATAACAGACAGAGATAAAAAATACATAATAGTACAGTTATTATTTTAAGATTTGTTAAAACTAGCACAAACTATAGGTTTAAAAGCTACTTACTCTACAAAATATTTTTCGGTCCATGACCGTCGATTACAGCACCTTTTAATAAATTTATTGTTATTTATTTAAAACAGAAAATTATTCTATTTTATTCCTACTTTTTTATTAGTCGTATCAACACACGCAAATCCAGTTAAAATGAGGAATGACAGACTGACAGACACATATAAGGCTGTCAGCTTTGAGCTCAACACAATGACAACTGACTGACAGCAGTGACAGCAGAATAGGCGGCAGCATGGCAATGGGGAAGGTCGGGCAAAGCTAATTGTAGATGGCGTGATCATAGCTAGGTCCCCACGGCCTACAATAAGTTTGACATTTCGTTCAGTCATGAGTTTACTTTTATTTCGCTATTTCGTTATTTTCGGTGATTTCAATATTAAATCAAGTAAATGATATGTAAAGTGTCAAAATTTAAAACCATAAATATATCCTCAAAGTCACTTTCTTCAAAATGTTTCTACTCTGTTTAATTTATAAAACATCTCTACGAATAATTTTAAGCCACCATCTTTTAATTTTAGGGTCTCTCGGGAAATGGTGAACTCCAATTTTGGAGTATTTAGTAACACAACAACGCATCATTTTCGCAAAAATAAGATCAAACCACCTCACACCTTGTATTACTAGCTTGTGTTGGGAACTAGCTACGACAGCGCCATTTTGACAGTTGCCTTCCCCATTTGGAAATCAGCAGTGCTGCCAGAAGACCCGACGAGCCAGGTTCATGACAATTTCTTTATTGTCTGCTAGCGTCTTAGAGAGTGCGTGACTAATCCATAAAAAAAAGGAAAATTTGGGCGTCCAGTAGTATTGAGTTAAGACCAGATCCGGTATCTTGAATAGTAAATTGATAAATAATGATTAAAAAAATATTCAAAAAAACTTGCACATTTTTTTAACAGACATTTGAAGTTGAAACTCTGAAAAAACTTGATTTGAGAAAAAGTATTTTCGAAGTTTGATTTTTTGTACATACTTAGTACATTTTCTGATGGTTCGAAGAATGTACATTTTCTGGTACTTAGAAACATCATATAAAGTCATTTACTATATGAACTCGTAGATAATTGAGCATTAATTAATATCGATAAATGCAATTTTTTCCCCCAACTTAATAAAACTGCGTATATCTCGGAAACTAAATGCCGAGAACTGGACCCTTTTTGCTTGGATGCTCACAAATTGTAATTAGTAACGTCACCAATCTTCATCTAAATTAATATATAATAAATTCTCTATTCACCTTTACCACCATCTCATCATCATCATCTGCCTAGCCTTTTCCCAACTATGTTGGGGTCGGCTTCCAGTCTAACCGGATGCAGCTGAATACCAGTATTTTACATGGAGCGACTGCCTATCTGACCTCCACAACCCAGTTACTGGGTAATACGATACCCCTTGGTAAGACTGGTTGTCAGACTTTCGGGCTTCTGACGACCCGTAACGACTGTCAAAGATACACGAATGACAGTCGGGACCAACGGCTTAACGTGCTTTCCGAGGCACGGAGGGGTCTTGATATGTAAAGATGGTCACCCATCCACGGACCAACCGCGGCAAGCGTAGCTTAACCTGACCGATCGACCCGTGCGGCTGTTATTTCTTAGCCACAAGCCCCCTTTACCACCATCTAATCACTGATATTCATAGCATCAATTTCTGGTCCTGCACCACTCTAGGAGTATAATTATGTGTTCAGTGACCAGTACTAAACATGGGTCGGATTAGGTAAAAACGATACCTAATCCACCTAATCCTAGTATATATAAATACCTAATCCATTTACCTAATCCGAATATTTATTCATTATAGACGCTGGCCTGTTACCGATATAATTTGTCGTATGTGGATTGGGTATGAAATATTCGGCATGGAGTATGGACGTTCCGTTTCTGATATATTGTGGAACGGTGGATTATATTCGTTTTTTATTGGCAAACGGTACTTACAGTCAACGTGAATACTTTTGTTTTTAACGTCTAATATAGTGATCATTCTACTTCATACTAAAGAGTGCGGCTGCCAACGCGGCTGCTTAATGTGTTAAAATGAGTATCTTTTAAAGATAATCTTTAAATTAATTAAACTAGCTAAACCAACGGAATGTAATTTATGCAATTATTATTACTAGGTAAAATATGTGTCACGTACGCATGATGCACTTGCACTACCAAAAGTTAGGTCAAGGTTAAAGTTCATTGTAGAATTACTCTTTTAAAACAACTCAAACGACATTTTTGTTTGTGTCTTTTTTACCGAAAAATGGCTTAAAATTAAAACCAGGGCATATTAACATGTATAGAAACCAGAACATTATAATATAAACATCCATTTCACCTATATTAGTACATGAGTTTCCAATTTTTACACATTTATTTTCACTAAAAGATGTGAAAGTTTTTTTATTTTTCTTGGAGTACCATCTTAAAATAATGCCACCTAACGTCGACGTATATTCGTTACGGCATACATCGTTAGAGTACTAACTAGTCCAGTGGTATTCTACATAGATTGCGCTGGCGGCAGTGCTAATTAAACTTGAAACTTAACCCCCACATTTTAAAGAACGGTATATCTTCTGTGTAGACTGTGTACGAATATTTTGTGCCATACGGACTCGCATTGAAAAATACCTAATCAACATACCTAGTCCAATATTTATGCCTCACGTCTAACCAGTACTCACTACCCCGCCACCAGCAGTAGATTAAATCGTAAAGAATAGTGAATAGAAGTCGGAAGCATTAGACCGGCGATTATTTATAAATAGCTATTTTTTTTTGTATTTTTTTAAAAATCCAAAACCAGCAAAACCATAGGTAGTGAGACTAAACAGCATACTTACAAAGTCTGAGGATGAAATCAAGGGGGAAGCGCCAGCTAGCCCGCGAAATTCAAACTTTCTTAAGTTATTTGCAATTTGCAAATCAGTATTAAGTTGTATGTTGATTAAAGTTGTATAATTCGTGACCATAACAAATATGCATTTACAGAATTATAATTATCAAAATCAGTAATACAACTCCATAAGATTGTATAATCCTAATTGTCAAGATTTCATGAAGAGATGTATTGATGTATTTAATTGTTATAATTCTGTAAATACATACTTTTTACGGTAGCGAATCATATTTTGATCAACATACAACCTAATACAGCCTTGCAAATCACAAAAAAAAACGTAAGAAAATTTGAATTTCCCGGGCTACCTGGCGCTTTCGCCTTAAGATGAAAGCACCAGGGTAGCCCGCGAAATTCAAATTTTCTTACGGTTTTCGCAATTTGCCGGTTAGTATTAGGTTGTATGTCGATTAAAATATTATTCGCGACCGTAACGAATATGTATTTACACAATTGAACCCGTCATTTCGAAAAGGGCATGAGTCAATTAATTAAAACTTTTCAGTATCAACAAAAATATGTTTCTTGTAAAAATAACATTGGTGCTGAAGAAATTGAATATAGTGGTTGATAAATAAAAAACATACACGCTTTTTGGAATATTTATTTATGTAAAAGAAACAATTTTCATCAAGATATTTTGAATTCAAATTTTTGGACTAATGCCTTTTTCGAAATGACCCAAGAGATATTTTTCGAAAAAGGCATTAGTCCTAAATTTTCTGTTAGTTAATCATCGTCTTCTTGGTATTCTTTTCTTTGTTTGCTGAAGTTGTCGGCCATGCAAAAACCTCTTCATAGAAACTTTGGTACTCTGCTGGGATATATTTATGGGTTTTTTTTAAATCAGTCATTTTCTTTTCCTGTATTGGCACTTTACCAGCATATGCAGGAGTGTTATTTGATGGTAAAGGTGGCCTGGTGCCCATCTTCTGCAAAAGTTGAAATTCATAACTGACTAAGTTGTCTATGGATTCACTTGTTTTTACAAGACCCGGTTTGGACTTAAAAAAGGTGAAATGTGACACCTTTTTGGCTTTTTTTATTTTATTATGTTTATAGTTATCACTATTCCTGACACCAGAGACTCTTTTTCTAGGTCTAAAAGCATTTTCACCAAGTTCACGATTCTCCATTTTCGTAAATAGTAAATAGATGTTATGTCAAATCTGACAGCTGCGTTTCGTTTCAATTGAAAGGGGCGTAAGTCCAGGACTCGGGCCCTTTTCAAACAGACTATAATTTTCAATTGGATAAAGTTTGGCTTGTGGTGTATACACGTGCCGTTTTTGCAGGGAATATGTAAAACGATCCAATGAATAAAATGCCGCCAAAAAGTGATATTTCAAAAAAGTGTGACTCGTGCCCTTTTCGAAATGACGGGTTCAATTATAATAATTAAAGTCATCAATACAACTCTCTAAGACCAAGTAATTCTATTGAATGACTATTTCATTAAATATTAACATTTCAGTGTTATACAACTTATGGAATTGTATTACTGATTCTAATGATTATAATTCTGTAAATACATATTTGTTATGCTCGCGAAAGATACTTTAATTAACGTACGCCCAGACACTGAGCTGCAAGTTGCAAAAATCGTAAGAAAATTTGAATTTCGCGGGCTGCCTTGGCGCTTTCCCTTAATAATTTATGTTTTTTTTCTAGCCAAAAATACTTAAAAGCCTGGATATCAGATATTAAGTATCATTATTGGTACTTAAGAAAACAATCTCAATGTCACAGAGGTCATACCTTTTGGTTCGTTTTCCTCTGCAAAGAATGAATAATCGTTATGTTGTTTACTTGTGGTTGGTGAAACGACAACTATGCTCGCATACTCTACATGTTATTGGCCAGATGTAAATTTTGAACCAATGCTTGATGGATTGATAAATGATTTTATTTTAGCGACAAAGAGAATAAATTTCGTACGGCTACCGATTACAGCATTCTGGTTTGGGTTTCCCGCTAGCGGTGCTGTGAAGAAGTTGTGAATTTCATAAAATCTTTTTATTTTATCAGGTGAGTGTTTATTACCACTAATGACAAGAGAATAAATTATGAAGAAAACAAAATAATGTCTTTCCCTTTTTACGTGTTGAAGATTTTATCTAACTGTAATGATGATGCAAGTAGTAGCCGGTTCTACTGTTTTATTAAAATAATTAAAGTAGAATAAAGTCTATCTAATTATATAAATTCTCACTTCTATAATTAATTCTTGAGAAAAATTTCCTCGCCACGTAGCTTTACCGACACTATCACGAACCTAGGAGTCTTGAAAATAAAATCTGTATTAATTGAGAAAATACGTGATACCGGGGGTGTGCGATTAATGTATTTTTTTACTTGTTCCTGAAGTTTTGTTGTACACTTAAACAGTCAGTTGCAGTGTTACCACTTACCAGGCTAGGTTAAGGCGGTCAAATAGGTCATTATGAGTCAATGTCGCAAGAAAAAGTCGAGTTTTACGATATAAATGTTACTGATCAAACAATTGACTGATTATAAACAGACAACTAGTGCAATTCGTAGCAGCACTAATATTTCAGTATCTGGTACTTTTGTATCTCAGAATCACAATCTTACCCAAGTAGAAAATGCTGGATACATAATCTACCTATTATTTTTGTTTTTAGACAAATTTCTCAGCAACATGGGTCGCAAATTTGTAGTTGGTGGCAACTGGAAGATGAATGGAGACAAAAAACAAGTCACCGATATTGTTGAGACACTCAAAAAGGGCCCATTGGACCCCAATGTTGAGGTAAAGTATTACAACAGGGTCTATAGTATGTAAATAAATGTAAAAGAAAAAAAGAAAGAAATTTGTGTATTCTTGCACACAGAAAAAATTAAACTTAAACTAAGTCCACTCACAGGGGCACTATGCAATATAATAAATTGTCTCCCTCGAAAAGCGCGATATGTTATCTATAATTCTCTGGTTAAGCCTCATATCGACTACCTCATTGAAATCTGGGGTACTGCAGCGAAGACTAATATAGATCCAATTCAACGAGTTCAGAATAGATTAATTAAAATTTTATTTAACTATAATTTTCGGACACCAACTGAAAAGATATACGAGGAAACAAAAATAATTAATATAAAACAAACATACATATACTACACATGTATTCTAATACGTAAAATATTAAATAAGGAAATCCATTCCAATATTAGATTTGTAACAAAACAACAAACATGAAAGATTAACTTGAGATATGCTAGTTATTTAGTGACCCGCCCTCTTAGAACTAACTATGGAAAAAGAAATTTGGAGTTTGAGGGTGTTACAATTTATAATAAGTTACCATCACTAATAAAAGAAGAAAAAAGTTATTCCCGGTTCAAAAAGCTACTAAAAACTCACACAATTAGTACATACAAATAGGTGAAGAGGAAAAAAAAAAGAAACTGCATTATATTTATATATTAACATAAATAAAACACACGCATTATATGGATTAACTATATACCACTAAACCAAAAATATACATTAAGTAGTTATTACTTAAACTAGACAAAACCAAATAAAACCCATTACTCAAAATGTTTTATAAACCATGTAGGCGTCCTTAATATATAAATAGAACAATAAACTAAAAATAAAATAGTCTTCTATTAATAAACAGGCTATGCCATCAATGCCACATCTAGTAAAAATCAAATTTATACATTCATGTTGTGCTTGGCTTATTTTACTTACGATTGAGTTTATGTTATCTGTTTACCCACATTTTTTTCTTTTTTCTCTTTGTTAGTTGGTTTTGTTATTTTATATACGTACATCTGTGCGCTCTAATTATTAATTTTAGTTTTAGATATTGTTTCTCAGTAAGTGAATTATGTATGCAATCCTTATGAGAAATAAAGTTGTTCTTAAACCAAAAAACGAATGTAGCTGACACATATAAAACCCCCTTTAGCCCTTCAGGGATTACAGGCATGATGTTATGTTATGTGTGTTTGTGTATATTTGACATTGTTTCTATGTCTCTAAAACTGTTATTGTATTCTTCAGGTTGTAGTGGGCGTCCCAGCTATCTACCTTGAATATGTTCAATCCATCATTCCTGGTACAATTAGTGTTGCTGCACAAAACTGCTGGAAAAGCGCAAAGGGTGCTTTTACTGGTAAGAAACAATCTGTACATTCTCAAGTGAAATTGTATTTTCATCAGTGTGTTACAGTAAGATTTTGTTTGCTTTAGGTGAAATCTCCCCAGCTATGATTAAAGATATTGGTGCAAACTGGGTCATCCTTGGACATTCAGAAAGGAGAACTATCTTTGCCGAGAAAGATGAATTAGTTGCAGAAAAGGTAAGTTTGAAATAACACTCTGCTCCGCTCGATATTATCAACTTGCAAAGTATATTACTTAATTAAAATAATGTTTTTAAGGTTGCCCATGCTCTTGAGTCTGGCCTGAAGGTCATTGCTTGCATTGGTGAGACTCTGGAAGAGAGGGAGGCTGGAAAAACTGAGGAAGTAGTCTTCAGGCAGACAAAAGCTCTCCTACCAGCAATTGGCAACAACTGGGCCAATGTTGTACTTGCCTATGAGCCAGTGTGGGCCATTGGCACAGGCAAGACTGCCTCGCCTCAGCAGGTAAATAAAACTTAATTAGGTATCATTACAAAACAAACATATGTAATAATATAATTTCTTATTAACATTTCGTCATTTGACCTATTCAAAGTAAATAATTTTGTGATTACATAAGTATCAGTGAATTGTTAACATAACTACAGCTTATTATTGAATCTGCGACAATGTGCTTGACTGTTACTATCAAGAAATTATTGGTTTATTACTGCCATATCAATCAATGTACATATTTATTAGTTCTCTCGTTATTTACTATTAACTGTGATATCCAATAATATACCTACATCTAAATTAAATTTTAAAAAGTCAGGAGAAAGAAAGAAAATGTGTTTTTTAGCATTACAAGAAGAAAAAAACAAAATGAAAATACCTTAAAACTATAAAATAACAAAACCATGCTTATAGTGCCAAAGGGATTCAGCTCAGCATGATGTCAAATGATAACAAGGTGTACCACCTGACGCTGATTTTCAGCTGCAGCCCACAAGTGCCATACACTATAAACACAGAGAAGGTGTTGTGGGACACCTGGTTGGAACAAAGTTCCTTCGCTGTATATTATGTATTAATAATACAGAGCCATCTGGCATCTAATAAAAGTTTTTAGCAGCATTCTCATATTAATTTTGAGTAAATACCGAACTATAGTCGGCCTATATACAATGTATTTATGGACCTGGACAATACTTGTGCTAATTTTTGAGGCTAACTGACTAAATAACTTTATTTGATAACCACCTGCAGCAACAATAAACAATAGGTATTCTACTCTAAAATGGTATCCAGAATATTAGTAGACTGTGTCGACAGTGTTCATGAAAGTGTTTAAATGTTTGGAATCTTTTTATGTAGGAGTCTTAATTGAGAATTATTTCATTTGTTTTGCAGGCACAAGACGTCCACGCGTCCCTGCGTACCTGGCTGTCAGCAAATGCATCAGCTGACGTAGCTGCGTCTGTGCGCATCCAGTACGGTGGCTCCGTCACTGCCGCCAACGCGAAGGAGCTGGCCGCTTGCCCCGACATTGACGGCTTCCTCGTCGGAGGGGCCAGCCTCAAGCCAGAGTTCGTTGACATTGTCAATGCTACCAAGTAGAAACATGCACTTTGCTTCCGCAGCGCGTGTGCCATTAATTTTATAATTTTGTTCTAAGCTTATTTATGATTAGGAAGAAATTTTATCAAAATCATGGACTTACGGATAACTTTTATTTTATTTGCTTTTGCGAATGTTATTGAGATACCTCAGAAAACCTTCATTATTGTGAAACGATTGAAATAAAATATGTGCGTTTTTCTATTATACATTTCTAAAAGTTTATTTTTCCACAAACAAATCAAACTTATAAAATAGTTCAAGATATATATTGTATTCTATTCATGTGCTGCGTTTTAATCTAATCCCAGTTATAATCCAAATTAAAGCGTTAGTATTTGCGTTAGTGATTATGTTCAAAGTATTCCTTAATGCTATAAAAAATGATTTTTTTATTTCTCTCTTCACAAAGGTTCACATAAACAACATAGAGACAAGAAACCATAGCGTTTTGACAAAAAGCATAAAATATGATCCTTTGTGAGAGACTGGCGTCCATACTAGGATACCCTGTGTGACAGATCACCAATGCTATAAAAATTATTCTCATTTAGCCATTTAAACAAGTGAATTTTAAACAGTCTGCTATTTAGTAATTTAAGTTTACATGGTAATTTGTTATAAATACATACAGCCATAGCTAAGCAGCTTTTATTATATTTTGCTAATCGAGGGATTTCATCTAAACAAGTCTAAATTGGTCACGCCGACTCCTAGAGATTACATCTACTGCTGATCTGAATAAATCTTTGTGTTTCCGTACAAACATAGGTACATGTTTCATATAGATATAGTGGGGGTAGTGGTAGCAAACCAAGTTTTTTAAATATTGGTCGACAAGATACGTTCGGTGGAATGCCCTGAATAGCTCGAACACATTTCTTTTGAGCGATAAATGCTTTGTTATGATCGGTACTATTACCCCATAAAATTAGTCCATATCGCAGCAAGGATTCAACATATGCACGGTATGACATTACAGCTGTTTTAATGTTTGTAACATTTTTAATCCGTCTCAGAGCGTATACGAATTTATTGATTTTATGACATTGGCAAGCAAGAATATTATGTTGGCTATGAAACTTACAGCTAGAGTAACTCAACTCGTATCTGAGACCGTGTGTAAGTACCAGGTACTAAAGTTGGTGTATTAATCATAAAAGCTTCGAAAGAGTTAATTACCATCACAATGATAAAACTGAGCTTATTAAATAAATTGCCACATTCCCATACATACTTATAATCTAGTGCTAGACAGCACTGCTTTCTTTAAATCCCTTTTTACACCTTCGGGCTGCAGGATGCCTAGGGCCTGGTACCTTCGTTTGACTATGTACAATCACGAGCATTTACAGTTATGCAACACTCAAAAGCGTTTTTCTCGTGAAATAAAAATTGTAACTTTGAGAAAAGAAAGATAGAACGAGAATACCATGTTATTGACACTATGAAATAGCTATCAATACTTTAGGAGAAAATTGCTTTCGAATCTTGCGTAAATTTATGCTCGTGACTGTACAGTCGCGAGGCTACAACACATGCACCCGTATGGGTGCGTGTGTTGTAGCCTAATTTGAATACATGGCTTTTGATTTTAATTTTGGTTGTCACACTGGCGAATTGCGAGTGTGTTACCAGCAAGGCGATTGCGCTGCTTGTGCATTTGCGTAACGAGTTACGAGAGCGATTGAGGTGAGTGTACAAGAGAGAGCGAGACAAGGGAGTGTACAATATTGTGATAAAGTGGAGAAACGTCGCGTAGTCGCCGTGAGCTCGCTTCGCACCTGCGGGGAGCAAGTTCACTAATCGCTTTGCTGGAAACTCGCTGTAAAATCGTCAGTGTGATAACCAACATTAAAATCAAAAGCCATTTTTCAAATTAGGTTAAGCATCTTCTTGAACGTCGAAAAACGCTCTAAGAGTGCCGTTAAAGATATCTTTGCCTTGCATGTGACTAGTTTATACCCTCATATTTAATTAATTAGAATCATCAAGAAATCCATGTTATACCTGAGCGAAACCCGCGCGGTATGTACCTCTACCCACAGCGGCAGCGAATATCGCTCAGGTTTGAATAGGCCTTTAATCCCAAAAATCAGGTGGTGCTTTTGAAAAAGGCAAGGTTTTTAACCCTTTATAAGGCTCTGTCCATATTTTGGACACCATGATATTTAATTTTTGGCGGCTGAATGAAACGTCACGCGAATTGAACGTTTTTACTCTGTGATTTGACAGTTTGTTAGCAAAAACAAAACGCAATAAAAAAACAATATCTATGGACGTCATTTGTCAGGTGTTCAAGTAACTGCCAAAATTCAGTGATTTTTGAGTGCTCTGTGTTAATCCAACCTAATCTTCGTAAAAAATGAATAGAAAGGTAAGTTTTATTTTACAAGATGTTCTAAATATAGTAAATATCGGATCCATGCATTGATTTTTGTCATAAGGGTCACATTTTCTAACTGGACTTCGAAAAATTATGACGTCCATATATTGGACAGAGCCCGTTGGCGTGTCCGGCAATTGCGCATTTGAATACTGTTTTTTTCTCTGTTGCAGGTAATACCATACGATAAACTTGAGGAAACATTAGAAGAACTTTTTGGCTTATCCGATGGTGAGCATTCGGAAGACGGTTATGAAAGCGAGAGGGAAAATGAGGCGGTTTTCACGGGTATGAGTCAAGACGAAATCGAAAACATTTTGGATTCTCCGTCGTCTTCTCGAAGCCAAGTTGCTGTCAATTCACCGGTACCTTCTGGAAGTGGAGTTCCTGAAATTCTAAATGTCAGCGAATCAGCAGTAGGTGATCAAAATAATAGTATTATTGTTAGAAGCAATAGTCAGGAGCCTGAAACAATTTCAGACACTGAAGAAGACGACGATGATGATTGGAATAAAGTGTTTTTTCCTCATACGGCGCCTATTGAAAAGTTTGATGACATTCCAGTACAACCAAAGCGGAATTTTCCAAATAGAAGTGGTCCTCTTACATATTTTAGATTATTTTTCTCTGACGAAATTTTATCGATAATAGTGGAGCAAACTAATCTCTATGCAGCTCAAAACAAGCAGAAGAATTGGGTTGATGTTTCTGATGTAGAAATCCAGGCGTTTCTTGGATTATTGATACTAATGGGTATACATCCTCTTGCTAATCTAGATCTTTATTGGGCAACGGATCCACTTTTTTGCGTCCCGGAAATTGCAAATGTAATGACATCCAAAAGATTCAAAATAATACTAAGAAATTTACACCTAAATGATAACCAAAAAATGCCCAAGAGGGGTGAACCAGAATTTGATAAACTGTATAAGATTCGGCCGATAGTTGACTTCATGAATACTGCATTTAAAAATGGGGCAAGGAACTCTTCATCACAAAGTATAGATGAGTGTATGGTGAAATTCAAAGGGCGCAGTACTTTGAAACAATATATGCCCAATAAGCCCGTAAAGAGGGGTTTCAAAATATGGGCGCGTTGTGATAGTAACTCTGGCTATCTTTATGAATATGAAATATATACTGGCAAAAAGGACAACGAAACAGAGTTTGGATTGGGAGCCAGTGTAGTAAATAGTCTCTGCAAAGCACTGGTGGAAGAAAAGATAGAAAATATTCATGTTGCTTTCGACAATTTCTTTTCTTCTACTGAGCTAATGCAGAGGTTATTTGAACAAAACATATATTCAACAGCGACAGTTCGGTCTAACAGAACGAATTTGCCCCTGACACTGAAAAAGCAGACTGCCAAAACAAATCGCCCAAAACTTAAACTTACAAAGGGGCAGTATAAGTGGAGGGTAAACAAAAATGTTAGTTTTTTTTGTTGGATGGATACCAAGATCGTCAATATTCTCAGTACTGCCTACCATCCAAAACAAATGGTGTCCTGCAAAAGGACACAAAAAGATGGCAGCAAGCAGGAAGTGCCTTGCCCACTGGGAGTAGTTGAATATACGAAGAGGATGGGGGGAGTGGACCGCTTCGACCAAAAGCGTGGCACATATCATGTGGCTAGGCGAAGTCGAAGATGGTGGATGAGGATATTTTATTTTATAATAGATGCTGCCATCACCAACGCATATATTTTATATTCTCAAAGAATGCGATACCCTATGAATAGTTTGCAGTTCCGCACAATGCTGGGAAGAAATCTGATTGGTTCTTTCAGCAGTAGGAAGAAGCGAGTATCTGACTTGCCATCATTTATATGTAAAAAACCAAAACTTGATAGCCGACAGAAGGCTAAGTATGGCCTCCCAGACGATCTGCGGCGTACAGATGTAGGATCTCATCTCCCTGGTCCACTGGAAAGTTACAGAAGATGCAGAGCTTGCAGCAGCAAAGAAAATAGCAAAAAATCAAAGATTCAATGCATACGCTGTGAAGTTGCCTTGTGTGTTGTCCCATGTTTTGCCGAATTCCATAAACCCTAATAAGGCTCTGTCCAAATAACGGACACCATGTAAACAAGTAAATAAAAAAATATATATATAAATTCTTAATAAAGACGTCCTAGTTTTCATATTTATCTATTTTTTATTTCCAAATCCTTAGCAGTTTCCTCTGCCTTATAAAGGGTTAACATAGCAAATAATGAAAGTACATTTAAGATTTTCATTAGAACTCTTATAACAACATACAAATTTAGAATTACACAACTTCATGCAAGGTAAAACTAGCAGGCGATAGGGCTAGTACAAATGATAAAACTATCGCCTTCTAGTTTTATCTAGAAAGAATACCTATTCTTTTTTGCATTAAACCTACCTATATATTAGTCATTCACCACAAGTAACTAGTAAGAGATATTTAAATTCATAATTCTTCATTTTTGCGAACTACTGGTCCCAGGAAAGGTAGATGCTTGACAACAGGCTCTCCATAAGAGAAGAGTGTCTTCACAGGCTGGAACCACGAGGCCAGGAATGATAGCACCAGGAGCCAGAACATGATCTTACAAAACCAGTCAAGTGCGTAAAGGCTGGAACAAAAAAGAAACAATTTGAAACTACGAAGTTATCAAGAGTTATTTCAGCCAGCCAGTCACTGTAGTTAACATGAGTTTGACAGTCTGTTATCTAATTAAGCCTTTTAGAACTTGGATGTACGTTTCTATTTTATTTTACACTAGCTGCTGCCCGCGACTTCGTCTGCCATCCAGGATGAAAAGAACCCTATGAGCTCCGCTAGGTACCAGGCTTACTAGCTGTCTTTCATAACCACCGGTTCAGTGGTTTACGCGTGAAAAGGTACCTAACAGAACGACAGACAGAGTTACTTTCGCATTCAATAATATTAGTATGGATAGATCAGAATGAGCCAGCTTTCGTGTCTAGCCTTTTCAGAATTGTATAGGTACCTATGTAGTTTTTTTAAATGCCTAGAGGATTTAGAAAAACATCGCACCATAAATAGCTTGTACCTATGCTCTAACCAGCGAAGATAATTATTATTAGCACGCGCGTGGGCTCAGCGTGGATTGCGCACTACTACTGGCTACGCTGAGTTAATGGGTAGGTACTTCGTCTAGATTCTAGATAGATGTTCTTTTGTGTTTCGTTCAATTGAGACACCTTTCCGCTACGAACAAATTATTAATTTACAGGAAGGGTAAGTATCAAAATATCTAAACAAACATGTTAGCTTCTCGATTCTTATAGGTATGTCTGAAGACTATTGACTAATGAGTGAACGGGCGTGTAGCCACGTGTATTTAAGTAATGAGCAGATTGTTCTTAATCACAGTAGTACCTACCTATAGCTAAATACTAGATAACTAACCTTCATCAGGCAATGTCAAGGAGCAAACAATGTCATGTGACCGGATGACGATATTGAACTAGATAATATGCTTTTGTTTGAACCTCTGTATCTACATAGGTACTTAGTTTATTGTCTGCTAACTTCCGCCAGATGGCTTTTTCCCCGTTGCTAAAATTAAAGTCCCAACTTTCTTGACGGATCTGTTTCTACAGAAACTATGTTTGGAGTGGTAAGTCCTATAAATTATCTACCTATTGTGCGCCAAGTTGTCGAACTAGGCATAGTGATAGTGAGATTTATTTCAGTATGCCTAAGTTAACCTACGAAGTTTCGAGTGAAAAGTTTAATACATATAAATAGTTAGGTACAAGTGGGACTTTTCAATTTACCCACGTTATTCAAAAACGCTCCCCTGGCTGCTAGTTAAAAAAAATGGTTAAAATATTTTGCGGAGTCTGCCCACGTAACACCCCCGAGTGAGTATGAAATAGATGCCCCAGAAGATAGCCCTTCGCTGGACTGCAGGAAATATAATTAATAATTGACATAATGGTAAAACGGCGCGGTTTCAAAGAAGATGTAGGTAATGACAACAATTTAAAAGAGTATGCTTAGATGGTATGGTCATGTTGACAGGATGAGTGAAGGCGACTAGCACAAGGCAGATGTGTGAGTGGAAACGCCGGGAGAGGACGCCCTAGAAGGACGTAATAGTGACCTAACTGGTTCTCCAGAAAGGTCAGGTGCGTAGTACTCGCAACACGTACAGCGTGCGTGTATTACCAGATGTATGAACGTAAACCTTCGTTTACGTTCACGTCACCTGCTACGATCCTTAATACATATATAAGTACTCCGTTTGCTTCCAAAAGGAGTATATATGTATTAAGGATCGTAGCAGGTGGGCTTCTGTAGTTTATGCCTACCCGCATGGGAAGATGGTATAATAGTAAAACCAAGAGAAATACTTACAAATTGTTATAACTCCTATTGATAGTGGTTTTATTAGGATCTTCTTTAAAACAGAAGACTCGGCCTCCTTCCACACAGTATTTCATATATTCGTCCCGGTCCCCATCGGTAATGTCTGTGTTGAAAATTTCTTGCTCCTCTGGACTCAGTTTTTCTTTAACAGCATCATAGTTGGCACAGAGGAAGTTCCAAGGTCGCATTGTGAAATATTGCAGCACTTCCAAGCCTTGGGATATTCTTTTTTGGATTCTTACCATACTGTGAAAGAAAATGGGAAAACTAGAAAGGTTTCGCTCCATGAGGGATGTTAGATGCAGGGTAGGTACTATCGCACAAAGCTCTTACCTACTAAGCAGTGTACCTACATTTGACGTCTGTAGTAAATGTAGTTAGAGTTTGGCCAACGCAAGCTGACCACGAATTATTTTCAAGTTTTAGTATGGCAGTATTTTAGAACTGTCAAAATTGTCAGTTTCTAATTTGGATAATTTTGATATTTCGGCTATGAGAAACAAAATAAACGAATTTTGTGTAGTGAAAAAACAAGTCCCAACACTGAGAATCCTGCACAATGAGCTGAACTGGTTTGAGTTTCAAAACAATAAAAATGAATTGGCTTTACTTACAGAAAAATGTGTAATATATTGCGGCACGGAGACACAGATTCTTGAGGACAATAAATCAGAAGAGGCTAAAAGGTAAACAGATTGCTTAACTTGATGAGACATATGTAGGTACATCAGAACTATAAAGTTAAAAAATCGTGGCAAGGACCTTCAACAAGTGGTGTCACTACTAATATTATTATATCGTCAGGAAAAAGACATATTATTGTGCATGCAGGATCGGAGGAAGGGTTTGTGCCAGGTGCATTATTGGTATTCAGCACAAAATGCAAATCAGCTGACTACCATGATGATATGAATGCTAACAACTTTATGAAATGGTTTGAGGAAATGTTGATACCAAATCTCACTAAACCTAGTGTACTTGTGATGGACAATGCAAGTTACCATGTGAAACAAGTAAACAAACCACCTACTATGTCTGATTCTAAAGCTAATCTCCAAATATGGCTTCAAGAGAGTAATATTCATTTTATAGAATATCATACCAAAGCTGAATTGCTGTGTTTGGTGAAAGATAATAAACCTGCAGTTGTTTACGAAGCAGAAGTACCTACTTCTAAAAACACAGTCATACCCCACAATCACGAAATTTTGTTGCTGCTACCGTATCATTGCGACCTCAATGCAATTGAGCTTGTATGGAGTCAGGTGAAGAGAAAAGTAGCAAGCAAAAATATAGGAATACCAGGGTCTGAAATGCAAAATTTAATAAAAGAATGTTTTCTATCCTTAACTGCTGATGACTGGAAGAAGTACACTGATCACGTACTAAATGTTGAACATCAGTACAAATTAAGGAACCGTATTGTTGAAAACGAACTTGAACGATTCATAATACATGTTGGGGACAGTAGCAGTAGCAGCGAAGAAAGCAATGAAGCTGATTCAATATTATCAGGTGTAGAGTTTTTGGAATCCGATTTCGACTATGACTCGTAACCCTTATGTTTTGTTTTGATTTTATTGTGTCATCCTCATCACATCAGTGGTCTCTATTCCATTAAATAAATATATAGTAATAAGTTTTTGTTTAATTCAACCTTTTCTGTATAAGGCTGTGCCAGGGAAGTTGAGCTGTGAACTTCAATGTGCAGAAGTTAAAAAATGCCAAGTTTCGTTTAGAGCTTAACTTTGGTACTGCTAATGATCATCCTCACGGCGAAATAATTATTGTAACGCAAACTTGCTTATCCACCATTGCGCGAATACATAATGGTGGTTTAACAGTTCCAAGTAATATCAAGGGTAATAAGGTTTTTATGGTCTAAGTATATAAATATGAAATACTGATCTAAATATCGCATAATATGTCTTGAATTATAAATAGTATCAACTCCGTTTAAGCAGTGTATACCCAGGGTTGACAGCTCTTGTTTTTTTAAAATTCCTGCCTTTTTCTTGGACAGCTTTCGTTGGTCAGACTCTAACTACCTTCTTCTACTGCTTGAAAGTCATGACCACAATATGAGGTTAGAAAAGTATTTAACCATAGTAGTAGCCGTAGTAGTAGTATTTTTATAGTATTTTTTTTTTGTATTTTTTGTTCTAGATTTAGGTATTTGTATGGTATCTACAGCGTCAGACCTTGTATACTCACATTCTTTTCTGTCCTAGTAAAAACAGAAGTAAATCGATGAGATACGCAGGCACTAAGTGATAGCAAATTCTCCGATACTCGTGCAGTAGTCGGTTGGTGGTGATATTTCCGTTGGGGTACCACAGCGGCCATGACAGCGGGTACCTCCGGCCGTATGCCTTGGCTACTGAGAGCACGTCACCCCATGTTGTTGGCTTCTGATGACCGTTATTCACGTTATACACTGGCAGTGATTTTGGCCTGAAAGTAATTTAACTACGTTGAAAAAAAAAAACATAAACCTTTCATTGCCGTCGCACAGTTGGGTTATTAAATGTTTTCCTTGGGATTGGCTGCATAGGCTACCTACACTTGGATAAGATCAATTAATTAATTTTAAACGCGATACATTCTGAAATCTCTTTTATGATTGTGGCCCGAATTGGTTAACGAAGTAGCTGCATATGATTCGTCTCTGTTCTACAGTGAATTCGATTTCCACATGGAACAAATGAAATAAATAACGGATCACTCTGTTATAATGAGGCTTATCTGAAGTTCTGGAATCTGGGGTAGGAGTGATAGTGGATGTCACATTTTTTCCTTTAGACCAAATTTCATTGACGATGCCAATGGTGGCTGCCATGTGCCATCCAATTCCATATTTAATCAATGAAGCTATTATTTAATTCTAAAGGGTTCTTCTTTTCATGCAACGAAGTTGCAAACAAGTCGGCGGCCCACACCAGCGGTCACTTCCCACATTTGTCTGAATAAGTACCTACAGTTTGCCAACACCTTGGAGATCGTTGGTATAACCTAAGTTTTATGACAACATATCATTTTATCGATATCGGTTCCATTTAAATAATCGAAACTGTGCCACTGAATAAAATACCGTTTTAATAATCTACTTTTATGTCTATCTGAAAAATTACACTGAAAGGCTTAGTGCTGATGGTTTCGTGTTGTCTGAAAGTAGGTAAGTACCTACATGAAGATTTTCTGAAATACACAGGCCTTCAAAACTTAGTACCACATTTTTAAAATTGCAATAACTTTTAAAGTACTTATGATACCTAGATCGAAATAAAACGGATTACAAAAAGGATTTAATTTTTTATATAAAAACTTTATAGTTGATAACCTTCTATAATGACTGAACAAACTTTATACGTAAACAAAAACACTCCTTTTCAAATTGCTTTGTACTTTTGACTTCATTGCAATTCAAAGTGTGGTTCTAAATTTTGAAGGCCACTGTAGATATTGTTAGCTTCTACGTACTACTTACTTTTCAGTCCTGCTTCCTTCAAGCATTCCTATAGCAATAATGGCATTAATTGCGATATCCACTGGGGTGACCTGTGCCACGAGCGAACCATTACACAACATTGTCCGAATGACCCCCTTGCCTGCACCCAACATGACGCCAACTGGCCCGTTCAAGTTGTCCACCCAGCCAGGCATTGGTTCTTTCATTGTTGGACACACTGGAATGTACAATAAATATTTAATGTAGTTTGTAATAAAATAACTCTAATCCATCAAGCAATATCGGTTTTTATGTGATGAAATTTTCCCAAATAAATAAAATACCAGCAATTGGTTTTACATTGTTTAGTGCAGGTCGAACGCCTCTTTTAATTATCTACTGCAGGTCAAACGCCTCTTTTCATACAGAGAAGGCACGAGCATGTCATATTGATAATAAAAAGTTGTGTCAGTGACGTTAATGTTAAAATTAGGTAGGTAATAGGTTCATAATAAAATCTAATTTTCAACCGTCTATACTTTACCTACTTTCTTTATCTTTCTACAGTGTCTAAATTAAACTGTCTTTGCACCGCTTATTTTATTTGAATGACTTCGAAGCTAATAATACCAATAGTAACTATTGGTTGGCTTCGAAGTCATCAAATCCAGCCAACTGTTGGTTCTAATAGTTGGTTCCAATAGCCCTGGAGCTAGACCACCACCTCTTAAAGCAGTATTATTGTAATCTTACTTGAGTGTGGGAAAGAGATGGAGCTAGACGTCCTGTATAGCTTCATCTCTTTCTCACACCGACTTAGGTAAGTAGGTTTAGGACTGACCTAAGAACTGCGGGGCAGTTGCGTAACATACCTACAGTAGGAATCGGTTTCGTTTTGACAGTTCAACAACATTTATTGCGTTATCTAAGTTGTTGAGCAGACAAATTCGAACATAATATGAAGCAATGGATTAGCAATATGCTTCAGTCATTCAGATTGTGATTGATAGCGTGTTACGCAATTAGGGTGCTGATTTCTTAAAGATTGATAAGGCTGGAGAATAAATAATTTAGCAGTAAGTAGGTATGTCAGTAAAGTATCGTAAGCGATTCTGCAGTTCATGATCTTGTGTTCACTGCATGTGCCGATCAAATAAATAAAAAAGTGGACAAGTGCGAGTTGAACTCGCATGGGGAGGGTTCCGTATGATAAATTTGTTATCTACCATGTTTGTTATCCCAAGATAATTTATCCCACGAACAAACATTTTCTCACATACATTCCAACTGCAAATGTAAGTTTGAACGCACAATATGGAGAGATTTACCATGTTTTTCTTTTATTTTGAGACCAACAGACTTCTTAAAGGTTTTCCTGTAACCTTTAGGTAAAGAACCATTCTCTGTATTTTCTTTTAAATTTTAGGCTCAGTAGTTTCAGACATAAGGGGAGGGGTGGCCAATTTTCCTCTATTTTCTTAAATATGTTACAATTATTTATTTTAAAATTATAAAAAAAAATTGAGTCCCTCACAACAAGCGCTTTCATTTGATATGTCAAACACACGGTACACTTTGTAAAACTTTTATTTTTAATTTTCAAATTGGCCCTAAAATGTGACCCTCATATTCAAAATTAATTCATTTCCGTTACACGACCGTGTTTGGGTCACAGCAATTCATATGTGTACCAAACAACTAAATTGGTCTAGTAAATTCGGAGCAAATTGACTGTGACAGACGGACAGACAGAAGACACACGTGTGATCCTACAACGGTTCAGTTTTTTCATTCGGACGTACGGAAACCCCAAAAAGTAATAATTATTGCCTGAACTGATAACAAGACTCTTCTACCTATCGTATGTGATGTGAATTTTACTGTTTAGTTGAGTGTCTGCAGTTGATTTGTTATTTGGTGGATCAGTCGCTGATCTATTAAGGTAGGTGCGTCCATTGCTTACCTAAACCTACTCTACTGACGATGTTTGATTTGGTGTTATAATCATCATCATCGTCCATAAGTTTGTCATTATTACATGCAAAGACATAATGGTAAGACACTTCTTTGTAGGATAAAAGGTTGGGTAGAGTACCTACATCAGCTGGACGAGAGTGACAGATACTATCGGCAAAACTTAAGCATGCTTAGTTTAGAAAATATTTCTGTGGAAGCGCAGCTAGTGACAGACCACACCCCTTCTAGGTTTCGCCTAATTAGAGACAATATGCATGCGTGTGAGTACAGGGCGTGTAACAAAAAATAACAACAAACATTAGCAACAAATCAAATCAAAAACAAACGCGCGGCCTATTGGTCAAAGGGTCATCAGGCGATCGAGTCGTGAGCCGTGCTATGAGATTATCGCCTTGTACATGCATGTTCAGCAGTAGTAGTCTACTGTACTCATAGGTACTATGATGATGATAATAAAAAGTACAAAAATTACCGATGCTGGGACGCGCGATGACAACAGGTAACTCTTGGTGTGCCTGTTCAACAAGATTTTCGGCGAGACGTTTAGAAAACGTGTAACAGTTGGGGTGTGGACCCAGCAGTGATGGCGTCAACACGGCCAGCTGTTTGTCGTTCAGCCACTGAATCAGCTTCATCACTTTTTCTGGCTTCACCGGCGGGGCGTGACACTGAAGACATAATAGTTATAGGTAACCAAAGTAATTGAGGATTGGAATTTTTTTTCAAAATAATAACTTTACCAGTTACTGGTAAGGTTATTATTTAAAAAAAAAAAAATTCAAGGTGTGCAGACCATGTCTACATTTCTTCAGGGTTCGAAAACCTTTATAAATTACGGTACATGTATCGAAGAATTTTGGTTACATCTACGACTAAGGTTACCGCTACTGGGTTATCAAGAAGAAGAAACATGTTACCTCTATTTAGGTTACCGTTTTAATACCAGATACCTAAAAATGCCCTTGATTACCAGAAAAAATGGAATATACACAATTAGCCAGGGTCGTGATTGGTCGGCGATCGCCGGCGCGCGGGCCGACTTGACTCTTTGACACAGCGATGCGCGCCCTTTGAGGTAATTTTTATTTTGGTTACCGGTATTAATACTGGTTATATTCAATTTAAAAAGTAAGGTAACCTTTATAAATACCTTTTAAAAAATAAATGTTGTAACCGAAAAAATACCGATTAATGGTAAATCAAATTCAAATTATTTATTTCAGAAATGAGTCCATAGTGTTAGTATGTAACAAAATTACTTAAAGGCTAGTGTTAGTAATAAATACTTAGTATAAATAGTTAATAAATAGTTAGTGTTAGTAAAATAATAACGGTTTCGGTCCCTGCATTTCTTTTGCAAAAACATTGACACGGCCCTAGCCGTAGCTCCGTAGCACCGCGTAGCGTGGCGTAGCTATCGTTAAAATACTAGTCCTAACATTCGTGTTTGACTTTGCTTGTTTCCAATAGCTACCTATAACAAAGTTTTTTTTAAGGCTATACAGTAGACCTTGGAAATACGTGGGTGTAGGGTGTACCATTTTTCCGATTGCTTCGCGGTGCTACGAAGCGGCCAGGTACAGGAGCTAGACCAGCACCTCTTAAAGCAGTATTATTATTATTAATTACTGTGCATGTGAAGACCATGTAGGTCCTTGTTTTTTTTTTCTCTCAGCTTTAATCATAGTCTACCAGTTTGAGTAAATTATGCGGCCTACCCAAATGTCCTTTCTCTGGTATTGTTCGTCGAATCGTTGAGCTCCTTAACTTTCAAGTTGAGCTGTACGATTACTGACAGGTGCTTGCACTGACTGGACAGGTCCACTCAATTTGTGTGGTTCTTTCCTCAAAAGACCATTTCAGACACCAACCTACATGGTCTTCACATGGTCTTCACATGATCTTATCAAGATTATGTCTGGACTTTAAAAGAGACTGTGACCTCTGAGTTTGTTTCGGCCTTTCTTCTCAGAGTAGTCAGATAGGAAACGCCGGCCTCATCTAGTTTTAAAAAAAAAAGTTGGACGTGTAAAAGTGTTTGTATAAACCTACTTACAGAAATAAAATCATTTATATTATTATATCTTACTTCAGTGTGGGAAAGAGATGGAACTAGACGTCCTGTATAGCTTCATCTCTTTCTCACACTGAAGTAACATTAAAATAATACTGCTTTAAGAGGTGGTGGTTGGCCCCCAGCTGTATACATGTTTTTGCAAACTCAATTCGGGTAGACATTCTGCGTGTACATCAAGTAAGTGCACATTCTAGCGACCGTAGGATCTTATTTCAGTGGTTATTAATAACAGTTATGTAGTTAAAAAAAAAGTCTTACCCTCTCATCCAACACTTCGTAATCAGGATAACAGAAAGCCGTTGACAAGTGCACGAAGACAACGAGTTTCTTGAAGTTCTTCGCCATGTCTAATACTCTCTGAGTGCCAACAGTGTTCATACTGACATTGTCCTTCAAAGGAGCCTCCAACCTCAAGATAGCGGCGAAATGGAAGACCATCGACACTTCATTTGATAACATTTCTATATCCGATTCTGAGAGTCCCAATTGGTCAGACAGAACATCACCTTGCAACGGTTTAATTTTCTTTAAGGCGCTAGGATTTTGGGTTTTTAAGCGATCGAAGAGCTGTAAGACAAAATATAGGCGGTTATTATTATTCTAGTTCAATCAAGTTCACTACAGTTTTCTATAAATGTCACCGAAAGTTGACCGCATACAGCGGCTTGCCGAACGTCGCGTCAAGATACTTGCTATGGGAACGTTTCGATGTTGTGCCATGAAACGCGCGATGGCTGCGGCTTAAAAATTACTCTGGGAAGTTTACGCTGATGCGATAGATCAGATCTTATTAGGTACTTCCACGGGTTCATACGTTTCTTAAGTGGATTTAAGTCTAACTAACCATCAACCGTTCCATATCTTCAATTCTTTGCCCAACAGTCTTCCCTCTCTTGGGCCTTATGAGTATGTAGACGTTGCCAACGTCGGGTACCGAGTACAGTATTTTCTCTATCAGCACTTTGCCCATGAACCCGGTACCGCCTGTCACCAGGATGTTCCGCCCCCTGTAGAAATCTCGGATCGAAGGGGACGACATTTCTGGAAAAAAGATATTGAATTGTTTAGTGGCTACAGAAAGGTAAAGCTTGAGGCCTACCTAGGCCAAGTTTTAGAAAAAGAAACTGCATGGGCAGTAATTAGTCGCTGCACTTTGTTTGTAATGACATTATAATTTAATTAATTAATTGACAGTTTCATTATAATAGTTATAGACGGTTAGGAACTAAAACGTCAAGCCGTGCTGAGAAGATGTAAGTATGGGGTAAGAATAAATACTCGTATATCCGCCATGGGATTTATTAGGTAAGTGGTACAGTAGGGTACTTTATTTTAGACCTCGTAATGCACAGACAATACACGGAAGGATAGAGTTAAACCTTATAATTCAGTCTATCGCAACCTGTTTCAGCTGATTAGAATGTAACGGTGCAACATTTTGGAGTTCGAATTATGGTTATTTTTACCCATTATGTAAAAGCTGCCAAATCATTTGCATTTTTTCTTGGTGAAGTCGTAGTTTTTATAAATTCCCTATAAACATTAAGTTAGTCCGGAACATTTACTTTTTAAAAGACTACATAATTCAGCTACATACTATTTATTTATCATTTGGTTTTCGCAACTTGTCGACGCAGTGAAGCAATATCGTAGATTCGTAAGGTACCTACGCAGGTTAAAAGAATCTGGAGACGATTTTGTGTAGTAGCATAAAACTCAATGTACATACATTGAGTTTAATTATGTTTTATTTATAATTCTTAATTACTACATAGGTACAAGATAACACTAATATATATATATACTCGTATATATTATGTACAAGTATACAATAAAAAATAAAAAAAGGGGGAAGAGCTCATTGGGCATCAAAAAATTCGTCCGCATCGCTGTCAGTGGGAAAAGTGCCCAAAAGGCTGGAAGCATTGCCACGTTTCAACCCCAAATGGCTCAAACATATAGCTCCCAATGAGGTTGTTATATTTGCGCCGTTTGAGGTTTTCTGCACCTGCAGCAGCCGCCCTAGCCCAGCCCGCCATGCTAGGAAGATGGGATAGCGCGAGGGTGTCGACACAGGTTGCATCCCACACCAAAGGCCTACCAAAGTTTCAAGGCATTACGGTCATTCCGCCTGGCCTCTTCCCATCGTCGCGTGCCAAGCCATTGGGTTCTAAAACAGCTGGCACCCCGGCGGTGACAAAAGCTTGATGGATGATGTCGTTAATGCTGGCGTGCCGTGCCATACGACCAGAGCTCTTGTTGCAGGATAGGCCATGGAGGTTCGAGGCAGTCGACTCCTTCACCGCATTGACAGCGATGTGGAGCCCCGCAAGGAGCGCCCAGACGCAAACATGTAGCGAGCCGGAACGTGGTGTCACCCAGCATAGTGCCTATGTTGGGTGACGGTAGCGCCTGAAGCCAGAGGCCCGACTTCCATTCACCCTCAGCCAGCAGGCGGGCACGCTCAGCAGTATTGGTGGACGTATTAATGAGTTTATTCCGTGCCGACCTGCAGAGCGCCTCATCCCACTGTCTCTGGGAAGACGGGTTCTCGGGCAGAACCGTATCCGGGCAAGCAATTTTCCAGGCGTTCACCGCATCGGTCAGACATTATGTTTTTGTATTGTGTGTAGTCAAGAACATCCATGAATAAATTACCATCTCGTGGGACTGCCCAGTATTGCGTACACAGTGTTTTAAACAAGATAACTAGTAGTTGATAGTAAACCGTGTAGAAATTATTTTGTAAGTTTAACTATTTGTTTATTAAGCAAACTAATTCTCAAACAAAATGTTCAAGACTTGAACATTTTGTTTGAACTTGAACTTCAAGTGTGATAATGAATGGTATTTCTTTAAATAATTTGGCTTATCATTTTTTAGTCGACGATTTTTACATCCTCCGGTTAACATTGCAGGTAATGCCTTGGAGAGGGCACTCATTGTAGAATATAGGCTCTAGTTATCATCAGCCTATAGAAGGCCACTTGAACATAAGCCTCTCCAACCGCACGCACTTTAACTCGATTCCTGGGCTACTTTCCCTATGCTCATCTTGCAGCTACCCTGCCAAAAGCACCGAGGCAGAGCGGTGGTTGCCGATCGGTTCCCGTAACAACATTATAACAGTGGGAGGGCTATCAGTATTACCTTATAAAGACGAGAATATTGCACAATCATAAGGCTGCGTTTATTAATGAGCATTTGTAACAACAATGTGAACTTTTATAACCCGCGTAAATAATTAGTTGGCTCTCAAGAAAACCAACCCCATCCAACTGCTCAGAGGGGTGAGACAGGGGGATGTGATATCCCCGAAACTGTTTACCAATGCGTTGGAGGACGTCTTCAAGACGCTGGACTGGACTGGACAGGGTATCAACGTGAACGGCGAGTACATCTCACACCTTCGCTTTGCCGCTGACATCGTCATAATGACAAAGACGCTGGAACAGTTAGACCAGCTGCACAGGCTAAATGGAGTCCCGTCGGGTTGACCTCGGCATGAATTTGGACAAGACGAAAGTCATGTACAATTCACTCGTCTTGCCGACGCCAATCCGCATCGAAGGGTCGCTTCTCGAAGTTGTGAAGGAGTATGTCTATCTAGGGCAAGTCATCCAGCTCGGTAGACACAACTTTGAGAAAGAAGCCAACAGAACGATCCAGTTGGGTTGGGCAGCGATTGGAAAACTTCGTCAAGTCTTCTCGTCACCTCTCCCGCAATGTTTGAAGACTATTAAGTTCTTCAACCTGTGCGTCCTGCCCGTTATGACATACGGTGCCGAAACGTGAACACTGACAGTTGGGCTGGTCCACAAATTCAAGGTCGCACAGCGCGCTATGGACCGGGCTATGCTCGGAGTTTCTTTGATGGATAAAATCAGGAATGAAGTTAGCCGGAAAAAAACCGGAGTAACCGGCATAGCCTGCAGAGTATGCAAACTGAAGTGGCAGTGGGCTGGCCATGTTTGTCGAAGGACCGATGGCCGGTGGAGCCGACGAGTCCTGGAGTGGAGCCCAGCTAGATGGACCGACGACCTTAAGAAGGTGGCTGGGACAGAATGGATGCGGAAGGCGGAGGTGTTGTGGTGCAGCCTGGGAGAGGCATATGTCCAACAATGGACTGCGATAGGCTGAGTTGTTTGATTGGTTGACTCAAAGTTACAATAACACTTGTAGTAGATAATATAAATCATTAACACCTGACATTGAATGGCTTATCATAAGTGGGTAACTTGTGGGTAACTTGGCACAAACCGGCTACAGAACCAAATCGGGTGAGGGAGGTGGGCCTAATGCCAAACCAGACAAACGATTGTGGATTATGCCCAGCCCTAGGCCTTATTTCGCGGTCCTCTGAGGCAGTAGCACTTTGAAACGCCACGTGGTTACATAAATAAGATGAATCGAGTCTTATAAGACTCGATTCGTCTTATTTATGTTGTCAACACACGTCCCAGAAGGCGGAATCAAAAATCAAATGTCATTTATTCAAATTAGGTTGAGAATCAGTACTTTTCGAACGTCAAAAATTACATAAGACAATCCCCAAAACGCACGCCCTTCACCACTTCCTAGTGCTTTAGCTGGGAAGAAGAAGTAACGCAACAAACTCCCCAGCCGCACAGCTGTCTATTTAGTCGGAAAAACTTGATTCTATACAGTACTATGTAAAATTATCTACATAACGCAACACAAAAACATTAAATAAAATTATTTTCAATGTGCCAGCTAGCACACGCCAATATACCAATAAAAAAAAAACATCGAAACTATACTCGAGCAGAATTAAAACTAAAGATGTAAAAGAACTTTATATCTATATAAAAGCCTCCAGGCATAAAGGGCGTGCCCGCTTACATATAGTTATATATAGTTGTAACTCGAAGTCACAAATGATAAACTAGGACCATCGAAGTAAAATAAATAAGCAGTTAATAACTAATAACAATAAAAAAAAGCCACGGTCAGCAAGACGACTAGTCACCACAATCAGCACCCGTTCACGAGCATAACGCAAAGATCGGCCATTACCCCCCTCGCCATATTTGAGGGAAGGAGGCAACCCGACCCCCGACGCTAACGCAAGTAGTGACATCTAAGGGAGTATGACGAACTTGCTGCCGGTTGCTCGGGCAAGAACAATATGATCAATGGTCGAGGTCGCTAGCTAACCACATATTGCAATACAACTCATAAAAAAAAAACATTGTAATGACTAGATAAAGTCAATAATAAATGAAAATAAATTGATACAAAATAAAATAAACAATTATATGAACTCATATAACTATCAGTAGGCAAACTAATACTGGAGAAAGAACATAAACATTGTCTTGAGTTAATCACAGCGACCAATTATTCGTCGTTGATAGAATAGTATGCCTTTGAATAAAGGTTGGATTTTACTTTAGCTTTAAATGCATTAACGGGCAAATCTAGCAAGGAAGAGGGTAGCTTGTTATAAAAGGTACCAAGCCCAACAAATGAGTTATGAACCTTATGAAGCCAGTGAAATGGAGCGCGTAATTTGTCCTTATTTCTGGTCTTAATATTGTGAATATCACTGTTTTTAGTGTATAAATGTATATTTTGCCTAATATGTTGGCGAAGATGAATTGTGATGCCACTGTGAGAATACCAATATCTTTAAAAACATTTCTCAGAGAAACTCTGGCACCTAGCTGATGAATTGCTCGTTTTTGAAGAACAAATATATTTTGAATGTCAGCGGTGTTACCCCACAGCAGAATACCGTAGGACATAACGCTATATAAATAACTAAAATAGACTAACCGAGCTGTATCAACGTCAGTGTAGTGTCTTACTTTCCTGACGGCGTAGGCGGCCGAACTGAGCCTACCCTCTAGGCATGTGGGCCCCACTGAAGTTTGGCATCTACTGTTATGCCCAGAAAAACTGCCGAGTCTACAGTTACAAAGACCTCTTTATTTGAGAGGATGTTAGGTCCAAGGTATAAGAATATGGAAGAAGATATCTGTATCACTGTTTCAGTCACTAAAATCCGTCATTTTCGTCGTTAATGGTATTTATGAGGCAAAGACCTGAAGAAATATAAGTATAATAATATTAATCATGCATGCATCGTCTCGAGCATGCATGACACAACAATACTGATTGCGGTGGAGGCCATCAGATCAATCGTTATTATTGCTTCAACAAGCTTGTTTCATTCTTAATATAAGAAGGCTCTGCCAATCTATTGGTAAAAAATACTTTCCCAAACAAAACAGAGGCTGTTTATGATCCAAGCCAAGCCGTTGACCTCGGATAACGTTCCGGTTCACGTAGGTATATAAAGCTTCATAATCATAACGTAAGTATAATCTAAAAGACCGCGAAATTGAGGTTTCTAATTTAAGATTACACAATAAAAAAATTCCACATGGTCCGACTGTTTCATAACCCACCTAAACTATAATTACGCAATGATTAAAATGTTAAAATTCATAGCGCTGTTTTAAAGGCCTTTAGGCTTCGTTCATACTGGACAAATAGTGCACGGCGGACTGTTTGCCTTGAGTTATAGCGAACGATTATTAGCCGTTCACGAAACATCTAGCAAAATAGATAGTGGGCATGATGATTTTCAATTTTTCACCGATTACGATAACGATTGTTTCCTTTTCAACATTTAGTACTTATGTGTTTTATTGCGTGGGGTGTCAAATAGCAAGTATTTACATTATTTGACGTCATTGCTAAGAATATTTAAAAAAGCAGCCGTAAGTAGGTAAGAATATTCCTTAAGTACATTATATCCTTTACATCACATGTTAAAATAACAAAGAGGAAAGTCTGTAAACTACTGACTACGTATGTACTTAATAGTCAGTAGAGTCAGTGGTAACGTGTAGGTAAATTACGCCTAAAATAGGCAATTTACGAAATATTGAGATGCAAGTTTTTTGCGCAGTGTGACCGCGTCCTCTCGGAATACATTGGTTCAATAGAGAATGAGTAATGAATGAATGAGGTTCTACCAGACTACATAATACCTTAGAATGTTGTAAACAACATTGTGCTTATTTAGTCTTTTCTCAACCTAAGTTGGGGTTTGACCAGAGGCGGCTGAATTAGTATTATCACTACTTATCATTGTTTGCTGAGCAGAAAGTTCTAAACAAATTCAAATTATTTTATTTCACATAAGCCTACATGGGCACTTAAGAAACATCAGAAGCTAGGTGCATGGTTCCATTTGGTCGTTTCCTATGGAGAAGAACCGGCAAGAAACTCCACGGTTACTATTTTAAAAATAATTGGCTTTTACAATTTTTTCAAATTACAGTGTTATTAAGTATGGGAGGACAGTGTAGGCCTGTCAACAAGGACCAGGTACTTAACAAAATAGAAAATGGTCTACAAAACAATCACCACAAACCTTAATTGGGGCAACTTTCACAATAATGTATTAAAATTCTAAGGTTAGAAGATCTAGGCAGAATTAAAATCATGGATGTCCTCCGTCCTAAGGTCTGGCAAGCTCTTACTGACTAAAACCACACGGAACCTATTCTTCAACTCCGGTCAGGGGTACTACCTTATAAACGTTTTCTTAAGATTGTCACGTTTGATGACACTTAAAAAACTATTTAATTTTCTTTTGTGTTTGTCTGTCTGTTTGTTCCGGCTATTCTACGAAACGCCTGGACCGATTTATACGGGATTTTTACTGGCAGATAGCTGATGTTATAAGGAGTAACGTAGGCTACTTTTATTTCGGAAAAAGATTTAGAGTTCCGCGCAAAAAAATTAAAACCCATGAAATTGTGAACAAAAAGTCTGATTTGGAAAATTTTTTTTTGCATTATTTTGGTAGCCCAATTCTCGAGGATAGATATAGGTTATTTAACATTACGCTACGACCCTCAGGAGCCGAGCAAAAAGAAAAAAGTCAGAAAGAACGCGGGGCGCGCGGGCGGGCTATGCAATGCGGCGGGTCGGGGGACGAGAGTTTTATCAAAATGTGACTGTTATTTTAATATATTCATATATTGTGTATCTTAAGACCTCCACGCGAACGAAGTCGCGGGGCACAGCTCGTATTCTATAAATTGGTGCATCGTCCAAATATATTGTACCGTTACTTTCGAATCATTAGTTCCGCTATGTGGCCATGTCTCTCAGGTTACGTGGTCTGCCGGCCCTACAGAGGTGATGAATCTAAGTATTAAAACGCACGGAAAAAGTAATGGCAGCTACACACCTTACGAAAAATCGTTACTATTGGATGGTACAGTTCAAACTGTAACGATAAGTCTACGTGTGTATGAGAAAAACTGTACAGTTTGGCCGATTTTATAAGACTATACAGTTGAACGGAGCAGTTTGAAATTTTGGATAGATAAATCGGCATCGGATGAAACTGTATCGATAATCGTAACGTGTGTGGCCACTCTAACACTAGTACCTTAATAACAGGTTTTTTTTTTAAATATTCATCGAGATTCTGTATGGCATAATACAGAGGTTTGTTTATTGCATATAAACTACTTAGGATAATATTATTACTATGAATCTAAAAAATCCTAGCTTATTTCGTAACAACAGCTGCACGGGTCGACCAAAGGTAAAGCTACGGTTTATTTTATAATGTGCGTCTTATTCGTGAACAATAAACATTTTTCCTTTCTTTTCTATCTCTCTTGCTACGCTTGCGATGATTAAAAGATGGGTGACCTATTCATTACACATCAAGACTCCTCCGGGTCTCGGAAAGCACCCGGCTGTCATTCGAAGATCTTTGACGGTCGTTACGCATTTGAAGTTTGAACGTTTGACAACCAGTCTTACTTAGGGGTATCGTGTTACATTGTAATTGTGGGTTGTGGAGGTCAGATAGGCAGTCGCTCTATGTAAAATACTGGTATTCGGCTACAACCGGCGTATAGACTGGAAGCCGACCCCAACTTAGAGAAAAGGCTAGGCAGATGATTAGTCGTGTAAGTAACGTCTTTCGCACCCCGAAGCTAAGCGAAAGGTTCACGAAAACTTTAAGAACTATTTAAATGTAAGAGTTAGTCATTGATTAATATTTATGAGCTAGTCTCTACGTCAGACGCAACTGCCTGTTTATTTCTCAATGCAACGCAACGCAATGCCTAAATAAATACTTAATTTGGAGAAATTCGTGTCGTCGACTTTTTTTGTAACTCAACATGAATATTTTTGATAGCAAAAATAAAATGTTACTTAGTTATGTCTAGATAAACAGATATAATAGAATAGAATGGATTTATAAAGGTAGCATCTTCAAATTATTAATGTGTCTGTGCTGGCTTCTAAACATCATGTACACAAAACTATGAACTTGTCTGTAATAATATTCCATTTTGCGAACCGAGAGCTTCGAATTTGCTAATGCATTCTAAAGAAAATGAAACTTGATAATACCTATACAAGTGTAAAATTGTGAAAACGATAGTAACTCTAAATGTACATATACTTACTACTTTACACCGTGAGTATCAAAACTTGAACATCAAAATTCCGTCTGACTAATGTCTGGTGGATCTATTTAGAACGCCTAGCATATTGGTCTACCGCAAGATAAGGATTGCTAAACTGTGGCTACGAAAATAAGTATTTTGCTGGATTAACTACTTACAATTAGTATAATTTGTTAAGCTAGAATGAGATGTTAGGAAACACTGTTAAGATTAATAACGATATCTACATACTCGTACATATAAGCAAAATCAGCGGATAAGAAGAGGCAGGGCTTTGACTGTGACTGTGAAATATGACATCAAACGCTATTATGACACGGCGAATGTGGAGATACCTATCACAATAATTACGAAATGATTGATGTTAGTGAGCAGGTAGACAATAATAAACTAAAAGAAAAGCTAGCTAGGGACATTCAAAGGCCAAGAAAGACCCAGAAATAGTAATTATAGTAAACTATTCACTAAAAGAATAAAACAGTGTCTAAGTCACGGGCGCTATATTGAATCCCCAGTGCAAAGAGGGAACCTAGGGCTCCCGAGCGTAGCGAGCGAGCTCGGAGGCAGTTAAAACTAAAATCCTGAGCGTAGCGAGGGTTTCAAAGGTACGATACGCAGAATAACTTTGCTGCCGAACGAAACATACAAATTTTCTCTTCACTACATTGATGAAAATGCTAGGTGGAAGAAAAACAGCTTAAATAATATAATAAATTAGTGTTTATTTATTTAAAAAATTAAAAGTAATCATCGTACTGGCCAGTGCGATTATTATGAAAATGTGGTTGGTGCACTACACACGATTCTGTTTATCATTTTTGTTGGCAGACATTTTTATTTTTGTCAGTAGACCGTGGTGCCATACACGATAAAAAGGCTTCGAAATGTCCAGAAAGACTGCAGAACAGTATTCCTTTTTTCTCCGATGAATTGTTGATTTCTACCCGACTGCCCAAGAAGGAGGGTAATGTCTTTCGAGAGTTTGTATGTACGTATGTATGTCTATTTCTTTGGTTTGCTCGGTAGCCTAAATGGCTTGATGGATTTAACATATGAGGTGTCGTTAGATTCGTCTTAATTGTGAGAATGACGTAAGCTATATAATATTTATATATTGCATCTGGAAATATAAAAAAGGCGGAGAACGTTTCTTTGAAATAAATTACAACAATATTACGAAACAAATTCAGAGGTCACAGTCTGGGGTGCTTGGACAGGAAACCTCCCCGTGTGCCTGTGGGCTGGAATTCCCTTATGGATGCGTCCGGGGGGAAGGCCAGTCACCGGGACGGTGCACCCTGGGGTACGGGCAATGACTCCCCATTAGGTACTGTGTGCCTAAGGGGTCTTGTTGCCCGTATGCCAATATCCTGTCAGAAGTACGCTCCAACGTGTGTCTCTCTGCGCTCTAAGCAGAGACGCACAGCGGCGGAGTAAGAGCGGGCTCGGTGTGCACTAACTCTGCCGCCGGGCAGGCAGGAAGAGGCCTTCTCTTTCTGCCACCGTTATTCTCGTAGCCCCGAAGATTGTCAAGGTCATGTCTCTGACTTTTGACGGGGGTCGAGGGTCCTGGCTTAACCGCCCGGGCCGCGAGGAAGAAAGCCTCTATAAAAAATCACCCCAAACCTACAAGCGGCGGCGCACCGTGAGGGAGGTTGATAGCTTGACTAATGGGTAGCTAAATTAGTCGCTGGTGCGAACCACTAGATTTTGAGATAATAAAAGTTTTTTACTCGTGGGAACAAAAATGGATTCTTTAACAAAAAACAAAAACCGAAGCGAAGAGGAGGGAAGCGATGCGGGGTCGGAGTCCGACGCCGTATCTGGCGCGAAGGGCTCGTATAAGAGCCAAGAGCGCGAAGTGGTTGGGGCGGCTAAGAAGAACCTAGAGTTCTTAAAGAAGCGCCCCAAACCAGGGATGGCCAGGAGTCTTCCTCGGACGGATGGGTGAGCTCGGCCCGTAAAAAGATCAGCCGGCGGGGTGGGGCCCATGAAAGTGGTGTTGGCAGAGGGCTCACCATGAAGGAGGCCAGCAAGCCGAGTCGAGCCGGCCCGGCCGAGCCAGAGTCGCAGTTGGGGCCGGTCTCGGCCGGGTCGGAGTCGTCAGGTGGTGAGCCGGACGTCACTGGCGGCTCGAAGTTGGAGCGAACGGTCAGGTTCGCAGAGGTCGTGGCAGCCGCTATTAAAAGTGTGGCCTTGAAGAGGACTCAGTCCTCTAAAGACAAGGCCATATCCGCAGCCACGGCCTCCATTATGGCGGCAGCGGAGGCCAGTCACATCGGGCCCCCGTCGGACGTAATGTCCGAAATGCGGGCGGAGGTCGCCCGTTTGACAGCCGCCATGGAGCTTCTCCGAAAGGAGAATGCGGAGCTCCGAGCGGACCTGGCTAGGCTTCGAGAAGCCGGCCCCCGGGAGGTGCCACAGGAGGAGGCGCGGCATGGGCAGGTCAGGCCCATGCCTACTGAGGACCGGGTTCTGGCCCTGGTCCGACGGGAACTGGCTGCCTTCGGGAGCCGGTTTTCCGCCCTGGAGGCTATAGTCCTGCGGCCCCCGCTAGCGGCGAGCCAGCCGGCCTCGGGCCAGCGGAAGGCGGCATCGTATGCCGCCGCCGCGGCTGCCACGGCCAAGCCGGGGTCATCGGGTCAGGTGAAAGGCGGAGCCGTCCCGGAACCCGCGAGGGCCCCAGCCCCGGCGGCGAAACGACCGCCTCCGCCTCCTAAATCCCCTCCGGCTGACGCCGAATGGCAAGTAGCCGGGGAGAAGAGGAAGGCGGGTAAGGCAGCAAGGGCGGCCAAAAAACAGGAGAGGCGGCAGCGGCGCAAGGAGCGAAGCGTCGCGGCTAGGCTCCGTGCCCCGAAGTCCGCAGCTGTAGTGATCACACTACAGCCGGAAGCGGAAAAGAAGGGCGTGTCCTACCGCGACGTGCTTGCCAAGGCGAGGGCGGCGGTGAACCTCGACGAGCTCGGTATCGCAGATGGCGTCTGGGTAAAGGTCACTGCGACTGGGGCCCGGATGCTGGAGGTCCCCGGTGCGGCCAGCGGCCCGACCGCTGACGCTCTGGCCGAAAGGCTTAGGGCGTCCCTAAATGTGGACGAGGCCCGAGTGTCCAGACCCACCAAGCGCGCTGATATGCGCATACTGGGTTTGGACGACTCAGCGACGGAGGGAGAGGTAATGGCCGCCGTTGTTAGGACTGGAGGGTGCTCAGCCGAGCAGGTTAGGGTAGGCACCATCCGTCCTGACTTCACGGGGATGCGAACCGTTACAGTGAGCTGCCCCGTGGCGGTGGCCCGAAAAATTACCGGGGAGGGCCAAAGGCTCAAGGTGGGCTGGGTTTCCACGCAGGTGAAACTGCTGGAGCCCAGACCTCTGAGGTGCTTCCGCTGCCACGTAAGCAACCATGTGGGAGCTAAATGCACCTCGGAGGAGGGTCGTAGCAGCCAATGCTTCTGCTGTGGTCAGCCCGGTCACAAGGCCGGCTCGTGCAAAGCCACGCCGCACTGCTTCGCGTGTGCGGCAGCTGGCAAGCCGGCCAATCACCGGGCTGGGAGCAAGGCTTGCACTCCACCCGCCAAACCCAGGGCCAGCAAGCCCTCCGCCACCGTCGTCACCGCCGCAGCCGCCGCCACTGCCACCGCTGCCGCCCCTGCCTCCACTGTCGCCGCCGCCGCAACCACCGCGGCAGGGCCCTCACAGGGGGTTCGGGAGGGGGCTGATATGGAGTGCCAATAATGGCCCCATTACGCCTCCTCCAGGCGAACATCAACCACTGCGCCTCCGCTCAGGATCTGTTGCTCCAGAGCATGGCGCAGTGGTCGATTAACATCGCCGTGGTCGCTGAGCCGTACTTTGTCCCGCCCAGGGATGACTGGGTGGAGGACCTGAGCGGCTCAGTGACTCTAATTTCATCGGCCGCCGCCGGTACCCCGTCCCTCGAGGCGGTCAAGAGGGGACGGGGTTGCGTGGCAGCACGGTTCGGGGAGATTGTCGTGGTAGGCTGGTGAGGGTGGGGCCGGATTTGGCGGAGAGCCAGTTTGGTTTCCGCAAGGGGCGCTCTATGGTGGACGCCATCATGCGCGTACGAGCCCTCACGACGGGGGATGCTGTGGCCCGGGGTGGGGTCGTCTTGGCGGTGTCTCTAGACATCGCCAATGCCTTCAACACCCTGCCCTGGAGTTGCATCAGGGAGGCACTCCGGTATCACCGAGTGCCGACCTACCTCTGTCGCGTGGTCGAGGCCTATCTGACGGACAGGGCCGTCATCTACCCCGGTCACCGGGGAGAGTGGAACCGGCGAGAGATGTCGTGCGGTGTCCTGCAGGGATCGGTTCTGGGACCGCATCTGTGGGACATCGGGTACGACTGGGTGCTGCGCGCCGACCTCCCTGGTGGCGTCGGCGTAGTTTGCTACGCTGACGACACGCTGGTTCTGGCGCAGGGGAGGTCGCACCAGGCGGCGGCCGAATTAGCGGCACGCGGGGTTGCGACAATCGTAGAGAGGATCCGGCAATTGGGACTCGAGGTGGCCTTGCACAAGTCCGAGGCCATGTGTTTTCATGGTCCTCGGAACGCGCCACCATCGGGTTCCCAAATAACGGTAGGAGGGGTTCTCATCGGTGTCGAGTCGACGATGAAGTACCTGGGACTCGTCCTCGACAGCCGGTGGAATTTCGTGGAGCATTTCCGACGTTTGGCTCCCAGACTGGAGCGGGCCGGGGCTGCCTTGGGGCGGCTCCTGCCCAATCTGGGGGGTCCAAACGCCTCTTGCCGGAGGCTCTACGCGGGGGTCGTGCGGTCCATGGCCCTTTACGGAGCTCCGGTGTGGGCGCGTTCCGTGAGGCGGCGACCGGTCCGTCGGTTGAACGCGTCCCAGAGGGTCATGGCCATCCGGTTAGCCCGGGGATCCGCACGGTCTCCGGGGAGGCGGCGAACCTCCTTGCCGGATTACCGCCATGGGATCTGGAGGCAAAAGTCCTCGCGCACATCTGGGAGTGGCGCGAGGAGGCAGGACGCCGGGGCGTAACTCCGTTGCCGCGAGAAATCGCGGCACGGCGGACAGAGCTCCGGCAGGATCTCATGGCGGCATGGAGAGTGCGATTGTCGCAACCCAGCGCTGGGCACGCCACAATTGCGGCGATAAGTCCCCTCTTTGAGGAGTGGCTGGAGAGGCGCCACGGCGTCCTCACCTTCCGCCTGACGCAGGTCCTCACCGGACACGGGTGCTTCGGGAGGTACTTGTTCCGGATAAGGCGGGAGGAAACGCCCGGGTGTCACCACTGTGTGGATCGCCCGGAGGACACGGTGGAGCATACGGTGGAGGTCTGCCCGACTTGGGCGGAGCACCGCCGTGTCCTCGCGGAAGCGATCGGCGGCGGCGATCTCTCGCGTCCGGCCCTGGTCCAGGCCATGGTACGGAGCGAGAGTGCATGGGAAGCCATTACCTCCTTCTGCGAAGCAGTAATGCTCGTGAAGGAGGAGGCGGGACGCGTGAGGGAGAGGCAAGCTTTGCACCCTCACGCCCCTAGTCGCCGCTGGAGACGCCCTGGGCGTCGGGAATTGGCAGCTGATTCCCGGCCACCGTAGGCGCGGGCTTGCGGACGGCAAGCAATGGGTAGCTCGCCGTCCGGTAAGGACCAAGCCCGAGTCGACGGCGCGTCGTGTTCCACGCGCGCCTCAAAGAGATGTCAGCACTATTGACGGGGTCCGCTAGGGCCGATGCCAGCTAGGGTTGCGGGATGTTCGAAAGAGTTACCGTGGCCCCGGCACAGGCAACAGAAGGAACACGGGTGGGTTTTAGTCAGTAAAAGTCTGACACGCCCTCCCGCTCCGCCCAGAGCGGGAGAAGTCATTTGATGATTTCCCATCCACAAAAAAAAAAAAAAGAGGTCACAGTCTCTTTTAAAATCCAAACATAATCTTGGTCAGATCATGTGAAGACCATGTAGAATGGTGTTTGAAATGGTCTCTTAAGGAAAGATCCACACAGATTGAGTGAACCTGTCCAGTCAGTGCACGCATTTGTCATTAATCGTACAGCTCAACTCAGAAGGAGCTCAACGACTCGACGAACAATACCTATCAAACAGGTCGCATAAATTACTCAAACTGCCAGAGACTTTGGCATGAGTCGCTTTAGAAATAGCATTTCCAGCAACTTCAAAGCAGTAGGCAATAAGCTGATAAGTTGATATGATTTACGTCATTTTCAGACTTGCCAGACTTTAAAATCATGATGAGCTGCGCAACCTTCCACTGTTTGGGGACAAAGGTTCGCAACAGTATCATTAAAAAGGTAAATAAGAAATGTTATAGTGAGTTCCAGTAGGTAACTGCTAAATGGACGCGGTTATTGGATCGTAATCTGGGACCTTGTGGTTTCAAAATTTTTCGATGGCGTAATACTTAGTTTATTAGTTTGATTGAAGTGCTTTTGCCTTTTTAGGGTTTCGTACCCGAAGGCTGCCAAACGGAACCCTATTACTAAGCCTCTGCTGTCCAACCGTGCGTCCGTCCCTCCGCCCGTCTCTCTGTCTATCAACGGGCTGTATCTCACACTGCTTGCATTTAAACACGGTCCATTATTGGTTCAGTCGTTTTAAATCTGGAAATTTTGAGTTGAAGAACGAGCGAGCTGAGCGAGATGAACAGTAATAGGTGTATTTCTTTTGCCGCTGTAACAACATAACATAACATCACGCCTTGTTTCCCCGAAGGGTTAGGCAGAGGTGTACCACCATACACCCACATGTCGCCAGTACCAACAACCACAACCGCCACAACCGTGTTTGTTGTTCCGCTATAACAACAAATAATAAAAACAATATCAAATTAAAATACAAGAAACGTGTTTTTTAAAACTGTAGCATTTAAAAAAAAATAAGTGTAAAATATTGTACGGTGGCACGGAACCCTTTGTGTTCGAGTCGGACTAGCACTTGGCCGGTTTTTTTAAATCAATGCTTACTAACAAATAAATATTTTTGTCGTATAATTAATTGTAATTTAGATGGGACTAGATAGTATTTGAACAGAGTTTTGTTGGTGCAAGTAATATAAATTGAAGACGCATTTAATAAAGTATGATTAAACTTAGAAGTAAATTCATGAATATAAAGTGATATATAAAAATTAAATCAATTGATTATTCAGGTGAGCTATCTTCTCCCCGTGTTTACTCGAGCATTCAAATTCTTGTAGTTTTTAGCGGTCGAAATGTTACATGTTTTTGTCGGTCAGAAATATTGAACAGTACAGCGGGCAAAAAGACGTACAGCAACTTTACGCCGTCTTGTAAGGAACTTCTTTATGCGCCAACGTGAGCTGAACACCCTTGTATCCTTGTGTTCACGTCAAAATTTATTATGATCTCTTAATTTTTTAAGCAAAAAAAGTTTTGTTTTTAAGACCTACCTGCTCTGCTAACAGTTTACAACCTTTAGTAATTTCTTGGGATTTGGTTTTTAACCTACCTTTTGTTTCTTAGACTTGCCATTCAATATCAAAGACAATTACACTTATTTTAATGTGTACAGTTACGATCACAAATATATTACTATGAACAGCGGTGTAATTGCGTAACACACCTAGAGTAGGAATCGGTTATTTTGACAGTTCAACAACATTCATTGCGTTATTTACGTTGCTGAGCAGACATATTTTTTGAACATATGAAGTAATGGAGTAGCAATAAGCTTCAAACGATTCAGATTCTGACTGATACGCAACGCTAGTACATGTAGAAAGAACCTACTTTCTTTAGCACCATGATATATTTTGTTGTCTTTTTTTTACCCTATTTTGAAACAAACTATGTATGTAGGTATACCTGTCGGTCTGATGGCTACTAAGACTAAAATAAAAGTGAGCAGTAGGTACTAAATTCATGCTTAGATAAATATACAAACTACCTAGTTTACAGTCAACACTTTATTTCCGTGAAGTAGAGCAGCTTAGTCATTGTTATAAAAATCAGATCAACGTCAGCTTGGTGAGCTTCAACATCAGCTAGCATTGTATTGATCATTACACTGAGAATCATTGACCTTAATACTTAATTAACTCAATTAAGTATTAGGGTTAATAGCTACAGTAGTGTAATTGTAGATACCATTTTAGAATAATAGACTATTGTCTACTGGACTATCCATCGTCAACTCTTTGAAACATAATTTGGATTACATTGTGAAAATATAGAAAAATCAGGATTTTGCAAGAATTTAGGTAAAGTCAAATCTACAAAAAACTAATATTTTTTCATTGATGAGCTGAAACGGTGTATGGACCTAGAGGGACAATGAACAAGCTAAAATAAATATGGAGGAATCGCAACATAACTAAGGGCACAAAGGGCTCGTCCGTACGCTTGTACTCCCTATATTTCTGTACGCAGCGGAGATGTAGACAGTACGAGAACTGGAAAAGAAAAAAGTAGGTGCTCTAGAAATGTGGTGCTGCAGAAGAATGCTTGGGATCTCATGGACAGAATTCCGCACTAAAGTCCAAGAACTCTTCAGTAGTACAGTCTTACTGAAGTTCTTTCGTCATGTCTACAGGCGGAATAATGACTCCATAGAGCGTCTAGCGGTGCAGGGCAGAGTAGAAGGTAATAGGCCACGCGGAAGGTCACCAACGAGGTGGACCGATCAAATTAAATCCGCGGCGCCAGACTGTCATCTAACAGAACCCAGATGGAGAGAGATCGTTAGGTGGGCAACAACTACACCTAGTGCGATTGGGTACAGTGCATCGTGACCAAGACCGATCTGTTAAGAGCGAAGCGAAGAAGAAAAGCTTAAGAGTAAGTTATTTTTGTTTGAACGCACTAATCGGAACGAAAGAAACTAAAAGTATTTTCAGAATTTGAAAAAGTCTTTTTGCATTTGATAGCATAGTTCTTGAAGAAGGTTATAGCCGGCTAATTAACATCATGGTATAACCCTTAGGAGCCGAGCAAAAAAAACAAAAGTTGGAAAGAACGCTAAGCGAAAACAAAGTAATAGCGCGGGCGGGCGATGCGACGCAACGCGGTGGGTCGGGAATTTAAAAAAATGTGACTGTTATTTTAGTATATGGTGTATATTACGACTTCCATGCGAACGTAGTCGCGGGCAGAAGCTAGTGCTAATATAATTATGCTTGGCAGGTTAAATACCTAAAAATACAACAATCATAACTAAAAAGTATAAAAAGGAAGAAGATGCAAAAAGTTGCAAGTAAATAGTCTTCAAGAGAGACCAGGCGAGAGTTCAAGAACAAGAAGGAGCAACCTCCAGAAAGCACTAGGTACAGTGTAAATATGAGTGACCACACTTTATCGACGCGGAATCGGCTTGAGCCGATCACGATGCCCTCACACTTGTCGCATTTAGGTTCGACGCGATGTTAAGTCGCGTCGTCCGAACCGAAACGAGCCGAATGACGGCTTTTTCGCTACGTCCATGCAATAAGAGCGAAAAAGCCGAAAGAGCTTTAGCTCTTTCTGACCGACTCAAGCCGATTCCGCATCGATAAGTGTGATCTCTCTCTTATACAACACATAATGAGCCAAACTATGTATGTATGGTATAAAAATCGCAAATTAAATGAAGAATGCTTAACAATCAAAGTAAAAAAAGAGTCACAGCCAAATTCCATTAGAAAGCTCAATTAGCCAAGCAAATATTACGTGAGATGACAAAAGAACAGTATTATTTGAACTAAAGTAACCAATACAGTAGAGAAGCTTACGTAATTCTGATACCGAAAATAATGGTTTACTTTCTAACCATGACCCGCCAAATATACCTACTATCAAGTATCAAGTAGGTAGGTGTACAGTAGGCCTGACGATGTGGTAACATTTTGGCCTTAGTTGGTCTAGTGTAGTACGGAGATTCTACGTGCTTGTTCACGTAGAACACGCGGGCGCGGGAATGGCGGCGGCGGGCGCGGTGGTCTGGGCGAGCTCGTATTCACATTAGGCGTGAGCAAAGTGTATCATTTTTGCGATTGGAACATTTGCATCTGGCTCACTGAAATGATCCGAAACACTGATATGTTTCATTTGGGTCATTTGTATCATCGGCTCAAAGGATAAAAAATACAGAATGTTACTTGTTAGTGTAAACATTTTATGCAAAAAACGACCTTATAGTATTTGATATGTAAGCGCCTTAGTGGTCATTTTTACGTGCATGGATAACGACAAAGAAACACTATGAGAGGATGAGTGATACACATCTCATTTGGTATCTCTTTCTGACTTGTATACATAGATTGTAATATGTCACCGACTCACTTGCGACTCGCGAGTCAGTAGTAAAGTAACTCAGTGTCTCAGTCGCCCTCTCTCGCTCACTGCTCAGTCGCCTCACAAGCGACGCGTCGCGTGGAAAGAGCACAGAGCAAAGTAATGTTTCAGATCCAAATGATGCGTTTGAAACGTTGCTACTGAACTAATCTTTTGAATCATTTCAATGATCCGGATCAGTGAGTCGGCTCCGTAAAGAGTTACACACGCCTAGTTCACATTAGCCGCCAGGCGTTTGCGCAGGTGTGACGTGTTGTCAGAGTTTGTAAACATGGACGAAGATCTTTTATTTTTAATCGAAAATTCTTACTTAGGTAAGAATTTTAGAGGGAGATGACAAAAATTTCCTTCCATAGCTTATTAAAAACGTTTCTGCTCATATGATTACGGTGTTTGCTTTGACAAATTGGAGTTCTAGCCTGAACAGCATTGATAAACTCTTCTGGAATGAACTACCTACATGATGAAAATGTGCTATTGTTAGCAAACTAGTTGAACTTACCTGACGCCGCGAGTAAACTGCGCGCTCTGCCGCTAGTTCGACGTGAACACAACATCACACGTTTGATATTGCCGCGAGCACGCCGCACGCGCCTAGCTTGTCCGCTAATTCCACTGCACCTGCGTTTTGTACGTGAACACTTGCATATTATGCAATGTGTTTGATATTTCGTGATCACGCCCGCCACCGCGCCCGTGAGTTAACGTGAACAAGCACTACAGAATAAGAGGCCAGCTTATACTGGTTATTTTACCACTGACATGCGACCTACCGGTACTGTGTGCGGATACAAAAGTGGTTCAACTTGGACTGTTGAAACTGAAGGTAAAGCAGTATTAGATAAAAATAAAACTTGGTCAACATTGTTTAGCCTTGACTGTTTCTCGAATGTTTTTTTAGTGGATCTGAGAAGAATAGCTTTACTTTAGATCCTGTGATGTGTAGGCAGTGATTATCTAAATAAAATTGAAGTGTCTGTTTGTAATGAATGTCAAAAGAACAGCTTTTTACTAAATGCATCATCATCATCTGCCTAGCCTTTTCCCAACTATGTTGGGGTCGGCTTCCAGTCTAACCGGATGCAGCTGAATACCAGTATTTTACATGGAGCGACTGCCTATCTGACCTCCACAACCCAGTGACTGGGTAATACGATACCCCTTGGTAAGACTGGTTGTCAGACTTTCGGGCTTCTGACGACCCGTAACGACTGTCAAAGATCCACAATGACAGCCGGGACCAACGGCTTAACGTGCTAAATGCATATGAAAGTATTTTACGGTACTTAGTTATGACAAAAAACAATATTTAAAATTTTTATCTGTCTGTATGTTTGTTCAAAAACGGCTGGACCGATTTTGACGGGACTTTCACTGGCAGATAGCTGATGTTATAAGGAGTAACTAAGGCTGTTGGGCTAAGCTTAGGTGTTTTTATTTTAGAAAAATAATTAGGGTTCCGTAGTAGCGCCATACCCGCAATAATTTTCGTTCCTTGAAAAGATTTTAATTTTTCATTGTTTTCGTGAACGTAGTGTTTACCAAAAGACTTAGTTGTTGTCCGATGAGATTAGTTATTAAAAAAAAAAAATAACAGTAATGCATATGGATGTCTCTAAATATAGACAAACCAAAAAATTAACACATTACACAGTGCAATGTTTTAATTTTTCGAATGCTTCGAAAGAATGAACATAGGTATGTATGTGATAGGTATGCATTAACTAACGAAAATCCACCCATTGTACTCGTATGTTTTAATGTTTTGTAGTGTTTTTATTTTTTTCAATAAAGTACTTAGTTATCTATAAATAATCAACATTAATCCCCGAACAAATCTTGAATGTAAGGTGAAATGTGAGGAAAATGTGTCTTGAACCTTGTGTGTATACCTTCTGGACATCATTCCAGTTCATTCAGGTTAATACATTTTAATCATATTATCAATCTGCTTAGCCTTTTCCCAAATATGTTGGGGTCGGCTTCCAGCCTAACCGGATGCAGCTGAATACCAGTATTTTATATGGAGCGACTGTATATTAGTGGCTAGACCACCACCTCTTAAAGCAGTATTATTATAATCTTACTTCAGTGTGGGAAAGAGATGGAGCTAGACGTCCTGTATAGCTCCATCTCTTTTTCACATTGAAGTAACATTAAGATAATACTGCTTTAAGAGGTGGTGGTTGGCCCCCTGAACTTATTTATAATAATAACCAACTTTATACCTACCATATAATCTGGGACTTTGTATTTATTACGTATTTTGTAAATTTTTGAATAAAAAATTTTTTTTTTTTTTTATATCCGACGAATAAATGTCTTTGTCTTTCTTTGGTGCGTGCATTGCTACGAAATCAACGACAATTTCCATAAGTTCTGTAGAGGCTTTAATTGAGCCGGCCTTCCGCTTGAATCCTCCTCGGATTGTGACATTGGCTGATAAGACAAACACTGGTTTATATGTCGAATAGGTTTAAATTATGACATATAGTCAAATTGTTTTATAGGGAGTCAGTGTGGTGCTAGTTTTGCTCTGGAGAATGTAATGTGCTTTCATATAAGCGAATAAATAGTAATAGCAGTGCTTCCGTGTACTTCATTCACATATCCACCAACACACCTCGGAGTCGAGACCAAACAGACAACGTGGTGATCTGCCTTAGTCTCGTGGCAGGTCACTACACTTGGTGGAGGCACCTTAAGCTACCCCCTATTACGCACCAGGAAGTGCGCTATACGCGGACCCGCGTACATTATTTTTCAGCGTTGCAGCGTACCTCTCGCATATAAGCCAAGCGGTATAATTTTCAAGACGGAATGAAGAATTTTTAGGCACGTAGAGAAAAGTGTCCCCATACGAAGTTGAGTGGTTTTTTTTTAATAATGGGTGTTGATCGAGCGTGATGACGCTAGCGCTAGATATTCAGTATACAACAACCAACAACAAACTCCAACCAATGCCTCGAGCAATTTATTGAGGACTTTAGAAGTCTGGCCATTTATAGGGGATGGCGAGAAAAAGATTGGGCGCTAATTTTCGGAGTACCTTTGGAGGGCACCACTAAAGCATGTTATAAATGTTTCTATCGCGTGGGCATGAGTTTTGGTGACATATGTGACGTGTTCAGAGTAGAACTCGGGTGCAAATGCCACAGGGGGATTGTTCCTGGTAGTGTGCCAGAGGAACCAATCACACAAGAGCCGTCGGAAGAAGCCGAACGGGAGAATTTTATAATGCCTAATTTCTAGCGGAAATCTAGAAGATCCACTAGATGTCAGCGACGATGATGATGACGATGACGACGATGAGCCAAGCTGCATAGGGTGCAGCCCCGTCCACGATGAGCAGCTGGAGTCGGCTCAAGCGCTCCAGAAGGAACACTAGGAAGAAAGGGAAGTATCGGGTCAGTTCAGTCCTTGATTTAAGCCTAATGACCATGTGTCAGAACAGCAGAGCGAGTATGTTGATCACGACGTCCAATTCATAAATAATAACTTCGCTGAGAATCAATGTATCGAGTTTAGTTCAAATAAAAAAATCCCCGAGATAATGAATGATGAGCCTTCGTCACTGTCCAGGGACGGATTTAATGCATTAAATATTTATAGAAAAATAGATGGGGATGACGTCGAGAAATGCGCACCGGATGCGGGTAAAATAGAAAATAATTTCCCTCAAAACCAACGAAAAAATAGTATTGTTGTTGTTCCCCATACGACGCATGCGTGCTGGGCGCAGTTCATCCAAAACATCAACAAAGAAAAAGAGTTTATTTGTTAAAAACACTAAAAGGGAAAACTTGGTTTTTAAACAAAATAGGTTAGTTTTTACACATATTTCGTTATGGCCAATCAGCTAATTTGTGACCTAGATAGTTTTTCCGTGTCTGAAGCTATAATCTGTAATGTCGAGGAGTGTAAAGGTGTAATCGTCACTGGGGACAATACATTGACTTTACTCACACAAAGTATTCGCAGTATAAGTCGAAATTTTGACGGTTTCCTAGTTTTGTTACAAAATCTTGACTTATGTTGTGACATCATAGTTCTAACAGAATGTTGGCTGTCCAAACAAATGACCAATATAACATCTCTTGATGGCTATAATCTTCACAAAACTGATGTAACTTTCAACCAGAATGATGGCATAGTGGTTTATATTAAAAATAATTTAAAAACAGTAGTAGAACAACCCCATTTTCTAGACTGTAAATGCTTAGTAATTAAAATTATCCCAGATACAGTAATTATGGCTATTTATAGGCCTCCTTCCCAAAGTATTGATAGGTTTTTAGATTTACTTAACAATAATTTAGGAAAAATATCTTCATTTAAAAATAGTGCTAATAGGAGATATCAACATAAACATTGCTGCAGAGAGAATCGATACTCATTCTCATAATTACCTAAATATATGCTCATTTCATGGACTTCTACCAGGTCATTATCACCCAACACACCAGAGTGGCTCTTGTCTAGACCACATTCTCATAAAAACAAAAAATCCATCCAAAACATTGGTTACTAATTCTTCACTAACCGATCATCAAGCTATCTTACTAACATTACAAGTGTCGTCACCTAGAAAAACTGCATGCGTAGCTATACTAAACTCAATATGACGAGTCTTGAAACTGACTTACGCGGTATTAATTTTGACCCCGTTTACGATTCACATGATCCAAATATTTCTATACAATATTTTGTCGATATGGTACAAACAGTGATAAGGAAAAATACATTTAATAAAATAATACCTGGAAAGTATAGTAACATTAAACCCTGGATAACGCCCGGACTTGTTCGCTGTACATCAGACATAGAGATAAACTTAACTAAAAATCAAAACATGCACCAGATGATGAACTACTTTCAATTGTTTACAAGCGTTACAGAAATTTCTGTACTAATCTGTTGAAAAAGCTAAAATGCCAATATGATAAAAACCAACTACAGAAAGCAGGGAAAAACAATAAACTTATTTGGAAATTCATAAAAACAAATACATTTAGGTCAAAAAATCCTGAACCTGCTCTTGAGCTTTTATCTTCTGAGCTAAGCCCAACCGAAGCAGCAGATAAGGCTAACAACTTCTTCATTAACGTCGGAAAAAACTGAGCAGAAAATACAATATTAAATAATAGAGATTTTTCCATTTCAAGCCAAACCAAGACTTTGGCAACGCAAAACTCGTTTGTCTTATTAAATACTGATGTTGTTGAAATAATTAGTTTTATAGATGGATTAAAGGAAAATTGTGCCGTAGGATCTGATGACATACCCAATAGCATACTTAAAAGATTTAAACATGTCATTGCCCCTCCCCTGACCCACATTTTTCAGCTATGTTTAACAAAAGGAATATTTCCTACATTGCTTAAAAAAGCCATGGTCACCCCTGTGTTCAAAGCTGGAGACAAAAACTATGTAAATAACTATAGACCAATATCAGTTCTAACTGGCCTGTCAACGATTTTGGAAAAAGTTATAAACAGTAGACTAGTAAATTATCTTGAAGGAATTAAATTACTCTCTGATCATCAATTTGGTTTTAGGCCTAAAAGATCAACAAGCCAAGCTGTTCACCGGCTAACAAATTTTATAAGCACAAACCTGGATAACGGCATGCACACTATTATATTATATTATATTTTTAGACCTCGCCAAGGCTTTTGACACAATTTTTTGTTCTTTACTTTTGAACAAGCTTGAAAGGTTGGGGATACGGGGAATACAATTGCAACTTTTAACTGATTATCTTAGTGATCGCCATCAGTGTGTAAAAATAGGTCATTTCAGGAGTTCTGAACTAAAGAGTAGCTGCTATGGAATCCCACAAGACAGTATTTTGGGCTCTACCTTGTTTTTAATCTATATTAATGACCTTTGCAATTTGACACTCCAAAAGGGTGTAATTATGTCATACGCAGATGACACAGCTCTATTGTTCACTGCGAAATCAATGGCAGAGGTCTACGAGGTAGCAGAGAAGGGTTTTAATACGGTGGTTAATTGGCTTAATAATAATCTCCTTACATTAAATACAGATAAAACCAAGTACCTATTATTTACAATGAGAAATACTAATTAAACGCTTACTAACGTAAACATCCCAGCGCCTATCAACTGTAATTTACATTATGCTGATTTTGCATTCACTTGTCCCACACTTTAGCTAAAACCGACCATATCAAATATTTAGGCGTTACGATTGACACAAATCTGAGTTTCCGCAAACATATTGATTTATTATGCACTAGAGTATGTAAATTAATATACATTTTTTTTTAATTTACGTAACATTGCCGACTATAGATTAATTAAACAGGGTTATTTGGCTTTGTGTCAATCCATTATCACCTACTGCATAATATCCTGGGGTGGAGCCGCCAAATCAAATTTAATACACCTAGAACGGGCCCAAAGAGCAGTTTTAAAGGTTGCTACTTGTAGACCATTTAGATATCATACTCACCAGCTTTACATGGCATGTGAAGTACTAACAATATGCCAATTATTTGTTTTGAATGTCGTTTTGCTTCAGCACAGCGAACTTGATTTTAACCCAGTACCTTCAGAAAAGAGAAGAAAGGATTTGGTTTGTGCTAACCCTCAGACTAAACATGCTTACGCTAGACGATTTTATTTCTTTTTAGGACCCTACTTATATAATCAGTTCAACAGACTGTTAAAGATTTATAATTTAACTTATAAAAAATGTTATTTACGAATGCAAGAATATTTGGGAACACTTAATTATACAGACACGGAAAAACTGCTGGAAATTGTAACATAAGCTTAGTATTTAGTCTTTATATTATTGTCATTCGCATTATTCGGTAATTTATTTAAACATATTATTAAACAGACTAGTTTTAGTATTTTATACCCAAATGATTACTTATTTTAGTCTTTAAAAGTATTATAATTATTATCTTGTTAATTTATCTTCTAATGAATTGTCTGCTTTTAAAATTTACTGTAAAGTGATGATCTGAAACACAGGTTTTAATTAAACCTAGATCAGGCAGAACACTACATTAAGAAAAATTGTACCTCGCTTGTTATTATGTAAACCTTTATTTTGACTTAATTCTTGAATAAAAATTATATTATTATTATAATTGTAAAAGAAGGTCTAGGTATATAGATAAAAATTTTATAAAGACGTTTTCTAATATAAGGTACAAGTTTTTTAAAATTAAATAAGCCACCTTTTAAATTATTTTATTATTATTTTTAATGCCATGTAAATTTTTTCTTTTTATGTCATTTAACTGTTATTGTCATGTCAATGTAATTTAGATGTAAACATCATTTATATTAGCTCATTATTTTAGTTTGGTGAATGTAATATTATACTAATGCATTGTTTGTGTGTGTTTCATATGTACGAGACACATCGGTTGCAGCCGGGAAAGCTTTTGAGGGGCCACGCCTTTCAGCCCTCCTCCGAGCTTGAGGGAGAGCTTCATCTGAGCTTCATCAGCGCGTCATCTGCTGGAGCTTAGTGACGTCGCTTCGTCTTCTATATTTAACATTCGCGCGGCCCAGAATAGGATGGTCATCCTCCAGATTTATTAAGGCGTATTAGAAGAGGGAAATAGTTATTTGAAACTGTGGTTCCAGTCTTGAACGGGGGAGATAAGCAGTCTGAGTTGAAACCAACCTTGCTGACGAGACATAGTCCTTGCGAGGTGTGTCAGGTTGACACAACTGGTCCAACTGATGATTGTGGACCCACAGTTTGGTCAGAATTGTCTGACAGTCAACGGAGCTTAGTGACTTCGCGATATTTCGAGATTTTTTCCTGTGGAGTGTGGCCATGAGTTAGGACTTCATATGAACTATTGATTTATAGAGGCATGAGGAACAGGGTGTAAAGTTCACTCACCCTCCATAGAAAAGGGAGGATCCTCCGACCAGACGGGTGTTGTGTCTGGTGGGCTACTGCCCGACGGTTGATGTCGGGATGTTGTTTAGATGCTAGTCGCGCGGTAAACTCTGATTGCGCGATGCAGGATTTTGCGTGACGTCAGTGTGACGCGTTCCATTGTGGCGATGTAGATATGTCGCCACATCACCTCCCTGCGGAGACCGGAGGTCGATAGTGGGCAGAGTCGTGTATCTTGCGATGCTTGCCAGGGCCAGTTGAGGTTCCAGTGAGTTGGAACCGGGTGCCGCATAGTTCACGGTGAGTCAGAACTGTCTGCGGAGATGCCCCCAGTGAGTCGGGGTGGCGCTGCGTTAACCCTTTCGCGGGCAGTACTAATAACGTGACTAATTTCGGTTTTGACCGTGTTATATAACCACACTGGCATTTCGCTTAGTTACCTACTACGGTTGTAATTAGGAATTTAAGAAAATCTGGAATAAATCCTGAATACCTCAAAATATCTTTTATTAACAATAGAAACATCAATACAGCCTTTTCCCAACATTGTTGGGGTCAGCTTCCAGTCTAACCGGATACAGCGGGAGTTGAATATCAGTATTTTACATGGAGCGACTGCCTAGCTGACCTCCACTACCCAGTTACCGGATATCACGATACCCCTTGGTAAGACTGTTTGTCAGACTTTTGGCTTCTGACGACCCGTAACGACTGTTGAAGATCTATGAATGACAGCCGGGACCAACGGCTTAACGTGCTTTTCGAGGCACGAAGGCTTCTCGATATCGTTACTGATATCCCCCTAATTGTTAGTGATAGTTCGTTTTTTGTGAGTTTTTCTAAATAAGCCTCAACACTTCTACTGAGGCTGACTTTGTTTACTTAGTGGTCACTTATGGAAACGAAAATAGATATATTTGATAGTTATCTAATTACTTTATAAATAACAGCGAATTATCATGCGCAAGCACAGTAAGGTTCACGTGTTTATGCGTTTGGGCCCGCGAGGGAATCTAATCTAAAAATATCGAGCAAGTTATGAATTTCGAGGTATTATCGTAAAATCTGAGTATTTGGTAATGAATAGGTACAGCGCCAAATCTTTTAGATGTGGATAGGTAATACTCAGAAAAATCACAGACATAATGATTTTTTTTTTAAATACATACAAGCATACAAAAAGCATTCAATTCGCAATTGCACTAGTAAGGTTTCGCTTTGCTTTAAAACTAGTAAAACTACCCAAATCGAAAAGACTAAATTATTCTGGAAATCTGGATCACATATACGCAAATAAATATTAAGGTAATTCGCATAATTTAGTTGGTGTTTTCTCACGATGAAAGCGATTCTCATTAGGAGTAGATATGTTACGCTGCTGCACACTATCTTCTAGGTCATCGGAAAAACCGACATGTCAACCATATCCCATAATAGAGCAATTATAAAGATCCCATCTTACCTAATTACGTACAGACTGTGGATAATAAGATCATTAATTACAGTTTCATACGGATAAACGAGGAAAAAGGTTGTTAAATAAGTGCACAATTATGTTTTCAGTACAAATAGTGCGTTAGCTTCGGATTAAGGCTCCTACAAACAGGTGCGACACGCGACACAAAGGCACCGCTCGCCACGCGACACGCGGTGCCTTTGTGTCGCGTTGCGTGTCGCACAAGTTTGCACGAGCCTTTACCTTGCGAATTCTTCGCATCTCTTGGATCATTCTTTGGAATTTAAAAGGTGATTTGGGTTACAACAAAATGAAAAAATAGTTATGTCCTTCCAGTGAATCTTATATTGTTTTATTTAGTTGCAATAACTGAACGCAAATATTTTTTTAAAATCTTTATCACGTCAAAGACTAACGATATCATCACGATTTATTTTCGGAATACTCACAAGCTGGTTATGAATTCATTCAAAAATTTGGATTCAGTCTAGTGTTCAGTTAAATAAATATCTATTTGTTTTCAAAATGTCAAAAAGGGTGTTTGAAGTAGCGCACATCCTGACCGTTTTTGTTACGTTTGTGGTGAACTTATTATATCAAAGAAAGGTTATCCCATATCGGAATCACACAACGAAGCATATTTTTGTTATTTCAGAATTTCGATCTCATTGAAATATAGACACAAAATTTCATCCAAATCAGTCCAGCCGTTTCTGAGGAGTTAGATGACCAACACACGTACAGAAGAATTAAATATATTAAGATTATAAATTAAAGACGCTTTTCATGTCTGTCTGTGTGACCGCGTTGTTCTTCTAAACTCCGAAACAGATTTTGAGGCGGTTTTCACCATCGCGTTTAGATAATTTATTCCGGAAGGTTTATATGTATTACCTAATACATTAATACGTTTATATAGTAGAGAAACATCTATTTTGTTAAGTCGTAAAAACCGCTCGAAGCAGGTCCTATTTTTTTTTTTAATATTTTCGAGTTGGGCCCAATATCATGACAAATATTCACGAGTAACTATGTTCTGTTAAAGTTTGTCCGGATATTTTGCTTAGGGTCTCATTTATATGAGATTTCAATAATTTACTAACATAACTTGTAATGTTAACTTTAATTTTTAATTGTTTTATTGGCACTTATAAACAGTTATTAATGTTTAATTTATTAAATATATTGTTAATAATATCAAATATTTTCGAATAACATGATAACTTATAATCCTAACCATTCATTATATAAGCATGTTTCATATTAAAATGAGCCCTGAACCCTACTTTTTACGCCTCATTTTATACATAAGCCGTAACTAACAATATGATTCGGTAGGTAGTTTGAGAAATGTTTTTAGTTTTTCTGAAATGTAGGCCTATTCACGTAGGGACTAATCTTGCTTGCAGCGCTCGGCCGCTATAGTAACGCTTGCTAAGAGACGTGGTCATCGTGTGCACGGGATTTTGTTTTCAAATTGGTCAGATGATTTTCTCGATAGTACCGTCACATAAATAGCACTCTTAACACGATTTGATATTATTTTACACACTGTTTATGTCGTGGTAAACACTTGTCTGCTATTATTTAAATAAAAAAGGTTCTTCAACTCAAGTTTAGAAGGTCATTGTCTTATGTTACTTTCATAAGTAAATATGCAGTAGGATAGGGTCATCAACATTAGTTACTGTATATTTTGTGAAAACCTTGGTATCATTATCTCTGTCCTATTGGATGTGATAATAGTATTAACCCTTTGTTCGAATCGATATTGTGTGATACTGAGTCTAGTAGTGCCACCATTTCTCATAGATTTGTCAAGTTTACATTCTAACCTTGTGCTCCTAATACATTCACGTGTGGTTGTTACAATTTGGACCAGGAAAGTCGATGGCAACACGACCACAGAGTAATACATATTTTTTATTGAACAATGGTATATCAATGTTACAATATTTTGCTAGACTTTCGTGGTTGGGGATTATACAATCTTAACATAACATAACATCACGCCTTGTTTCCCCGCAGGGTTAGGCAGAGGTGTACTTATAGTGCACCCACATCCAATCAACCAAATACACAAACCAAATATACAATCTTAACCAAAATAAATTAGGTACCTATGTGTAATGTAAGCCAAGTTTAAGTAAAAATTTTGCAGATCGTACCTACATACCTAAAACAATCTTTGCTTTTAATGTATGTAAGTCATCAAGTAAAAGTATTCTAAGGTTATTTTAATAAGTTGTAAGCAAGGTTGACCTATTCGGACAATGACATGGCAGTTCAAAGCCAAATGCCTTTTGCGATTTCATAGACTTGTTTTCAGTTTGTATACGTATACAGCGTGATGTTTTTAAGGACACAATTAATAGGAAAATACGTTACTGTGACAAATATTGGTTCACCATACAAACTTGTTAGACTTAAGTACAGCCTAATCCTTTTAAATAGGTGGATATGAATGATAAAACCTTAAAGACTCCTGCAAACAGGCGCGACATGCGATGTGATACAAAGGCACCGCGTGTCGCGCGACGAGCGGTGCCTTTCTGTCGTGCGAGATTCGCGTCGCGTGTCGCGCCTGTTAGCAGGACCCTTAACACTTACCTGAAATGTTTGTTAGAAATATCATGAAAACCTCGCCGATCAAGAACTATGGATGTCAAAGCCATTAATGATAGAATTATTATTGTTATAGATAGAATTATTATTTTGGTTTTTAAATTTAATTTTCTCAGGTTAATACCTGGTATTTTCAGAATCTCACGGGTGTGAACCAAGGTGAGATTCTAGTTATATTATTATTATTATATTATTATTCTAGAAGATGAATTGCTCTGTACTGCAGTGAAATTATTACCCAAGCCTTGTTGTAAAAATTTTCTTACTATGCGGCAAATGTTTAATATGGCAGTTTTTTGTAGTGATAAGTATGTGTATTTGGATATATTGAGTGCATTAAAACTATGAATTATTATTATTATTGTTATATTAGTTATTGTTTTCGCAGCTATCAATTAATTTCCACAACAAATAACTTTGACAAACCAAAGATCGATACAAAACAATTAATGTAACAGCTTGTAACATTTTCGACTGGTTTCTGTTACGCATATTATAGAAACAAACTTACTGTTTTGTTTGTGACGATGATGCGGAGCGGTTAAAGCGGCGTGGAGTGAGAGACAACCTCTTTCGTGCACCTGTCGCTGCGGACTGAGTGCCTTAGCAGCGCCGGCGCAGCATCGCAAGCAGATAAGCGAAGCGTCTTAGAGATGGCACACAGTCACAAGGTCTCCGCGGTGCCTCGGCATAGACAAATATATATAATATGGTGCCTCGGCGAGGCAGGGACCAGCGAACCACTGGCGTAGGCGCGGCCGTCTCTCGCGAAGTCGCGACACCTCTCGCACGCATGTGCGAAGCCTTCTAAACGGGAGAATGTGTTAATGGGTTCAAGTAAGCAAATAAAAGTTGAATACCGTAACTAGAGGGCGTCCAAATTAAACAATCTTCTGTAGCTGCCTTTTTGGGTTTGCGGTGTTGTGACCATGTGGTTTTCTGTTAGAGAAAGGTGTCTGACGTAGGAATTTGTGTATTCTATGAACACGTGTTTCATTAAAGAAAGACGATTGGGTTTATTTGCGAAATTCGTTTATTATAACTTTTTTTATTAATCTAAATTCCAAAGTAATTTCTTGTTACTTTTAAATTGGTACAATAATAATTGATACGTAGTTATCCTTAAAGGAATAAAATCTAATATATAATACCTAAGTTATAAGTACAGCGGTGTAGTCAACAGTCAATCTTAGAACATTTGCACACTACCAACTGGGGACTGGGAAATGTTGGCCATAACTGGACTCTATAATCTGTTCCACAACTTTTTGACGAAACTGTACACAAACCCTGCTCCTCATGCAATCGCTCAATAAAGGGAATTCCCTATAAAGTATTACTAATTAGTAACACTTTCATCTGTATTTAGAAGGTTTCAACTTACATATATCTCACTCAATCTCCCAACAATTAGTGTTTGCCAAATGAAAATTTTGGGATCCACAGGTAGGTACCATTTCTTTACATTTTCATCAAATACTTTGGGACCAATTCGGTTTTATGCCTGGTCAGGGAACAACAGATGCCATCTTTGCTATCCGCCAGCTGTGCGAGAAATACAGAGGTGCGCATAAAAACCTGCACATGGTATTCATTGACCTCGAAAAGGCATACGACCGAGTGCCTCGTGAAGTTCTGTGGTGGGCCCTTAAGGAGAAATGTGTGCCAGGGAAGTATGTGCAGTTGATTCGAGCGATGTACAGTCGATGCAGTACCCAAGTCCGGTCTACAGTGGGCACTATCAGCAGCTTCAATGTGGCTGTCGGCTTGCACCAAGGGTCAGCACTCAGCCCTTACCTCTTCGTGATGATAATGGACGCTCTTACGTCGGATATCCACGAAGAGGCGCCCTGGTGTATGCTGTTCGCTGATGACATTGTGCTGGTTGCTGAGAGCGGCTTAGAGATCCAGAGCAGATTGGAGGTGTGGTGCGCAAATCTGGAGACCGCTGGCCTGAGATTAAGTCGGACCAAAACAGAATATTTGTTTTGTGATTTTGGCGGTCTCTCCAGTCCTGTGCCCATATCTCTCGCCGGAACGCCCGTACCGAGCTGCTCCGACTTCCGGTACCTCGGGTCGTTTGTCCAAGGGGATGGCGAAGTAGACCGAGACGTAGCACACCGGATCAACTCAGGATGGATGAAATGGCGACAGGTCACAGGAACAACGTTTGCTCTTGACTCCAGTCTAGGCCAGAGATGACAGAGACAAAGTCGACGATATTACTCCGAACTAGCTTTTACGAATATAATTAAGTATCTTAGCTTAGCTGCACCAAAATGACTGTTAGTTTACCTTCTCCTCGTTCAAAAGAGTTACGTTAACTTGACAGTGCACTAGCTCACTGTTATTGCATAAGAAGATACCTAGCATAATCAGCCTGCAATCTTCCCACTGCTGGGACTCAGGCCTCCTCTCTTCGAGAGGGAGTGGGCTGTAATCCACCATGCGGGCCCAGTGCGGGTAGGTAGATGTCACATGTCTTCGAATTTTTGGTTCTAGGAAATGCCGGTCTCCTCACGATGTTTTCCTTCACCATTTTGAGAGCAGTGGTGATGAAATTATTTACACAAACTTACGTCTTTACTTTGTGTAATTAATTTCAGACAGGCGCTTTCGCCTGCCTGGGTTCGAACCCACGACCTACTCGTAACTCGGGGCCACTACCACTGGGTCACCACAGTATAAGAACTACTAGACGTGTTATTGAGTGGACACCGCGAATCGGCAAACTAAGAAACGATCTTCGCAGGGTGGCTGGTAGCAGCTACATGAGAGTAGCCGAGGATCGAGGCAAACGGCGTGTGATTGAACAGGTCTACGTCCAAAAATAAACTTGTACAGTCTGATGATGTTAATGATGATGATGACGAAAAAGATGCAATAAAATAGTAGGTATCCATTCGGCATTCGGTATCAACCATATAAAGATTACAATAAATAGTTTATTATATGTATAGTTAAATCGACACGTCATTTGACTAGATTTGCACAACTTGGTTTTTTATATCATTCTACGAGAATAATGACAAGGTAACGGTAGGTAATGAACGAGTTATGGAACTCAAATGGAGCTGGGCAGGACATCTGGCAAGGTGCAGTGATGACAGGTGGAGTAAGGCAGTGATTGAGTGGCGCCAAGGACAGGAAGACGAAGCGTCGGCCGTCCGGCGGCGAGATGGGTAGACGACATTGTTACCATCGCGGGTAGAGCCTGGATGAGGTTGGCACAAGAACGTGGGGATTGGCGTATGAAAAGAGAGGCCTGTGCTCAGTAGTGGGTGAAAACGGGCTGCGGATGATGATGATGATGATGATGAACGGTAGGTAATCACTTGGCGCAACTAAACCTTAGTGACAAGTCGAGTCGATTGCACTTAGAACTATATTCAGAATACCTATGCAGGTTTTTTTTTTCTTATACAGGTTAATAGGATCAACATTACATTACATCGCGCCCGGATCCCCTAAAAGGTACGCAGGATGGCAGGGTAGATGTGTGTGGAGGTACCTATCCTCTCAACTGTGGATTGACCGGCTACTTGTCGGTAACAATGGAAATTTAATTGTGTCTCATATAATGATAATTGAAGATATACACAGTAAAATATTTCTGGTTAAACGGTTATGTTGTGTTTCGGCATGGAGGGTCTGATTTTCTATTCTTTGTCTACACTCGCAGGTTCATGTCTCCGAGGCGGTGTACCGGCCACATGCACTCACAGCCAGCTGGTATCACCATGGTGCTCGTTTCCCAACAATCACTGGAAAAATAAGTAACTTCGGTTAAGCTTTGGTTTCCTAGAAAAGCGGTTCAGTCATATTCGGTTCGGTTTTTCGGGTGACCACTGAAAATCAGCGCTGTGCTGTGGGTCCCTCATAGTACAGCATCATGCTGAGTGGAAGCCTATTTGTCACAGTCTTGACGTGCAGCTACCGACTATTTCTGTCTTGAGCTCGTGATTATAATGTAGATTTATTTTGTTTTATTTTTCTGATTATGCTTATCTTTTTGTATGCACGTGTTTCTGTGACAAATAAACCTAATTTTCTATCTTTCTTTATGTATGTTATAATAACCGTCATGATTTGACATTTTCACCAGTATTTGGCATTAAGATGTCAAAAAACGCTCAGGAGACCACCACCTCTTAAAGCAGTATTATTGTAATCTTACTTGAGTGTGGGAAAGAGATGGAGCTAGACGTCCTGTATAGCTTCATCTCTTTCTCACACTGAAGTAACATTAAAATAATACTGCTTTAAGAGGTGGTGGTTGGCCCCCTGTATTTGGACAGCCGTTATTGTGTGACCGTTCACCGCTTTCTTAGGACACCAAGCTTTAGCAGTCAAACAATGTGGCCACGGATACGTAGGAAGTCGGTCTCAACACATTTCAAAATTAATGACAAGCTAAAGTAAAAAAGTTAAAGTACCTACAGATACATTTTATGTTCTTGTTATAGTTTTCATTTGCAAAGTAGGATGCGTCCTACAGTTACTTTACAATTGGAAAATTCAGTGAAAAACTTCACCAAAGTGACATAATTTATAACATTAAGGCGAAAGCGCCAGGGTAGCCCGCGAAATTCAAATTTTCGTAAGTGTTTTTCAATTTGCAGGTCAGTATTATGTTGTATGCATGTTGATTAAAATATGATTCGCAAAATCGCGACCGTAACAAATATGTATCTATTGTGGTTAGATCTTAGAATTTATCATTTCATGAAGTGTTCAACCATTTTATGAAATGGTGGTATTTCATGATAGAACATCGACCGCTGGTCACATCATGATGTGGTCTGGCCAGATCATTGAATACCTACTCAACGTTTGACCATATGAACAGTTACACGCACGACTACTTCATGATGTGGCCAAACATTAGTGATCATATCGTAAAATAGTTAGATTATCCATCGGTAGGGGCATTGATGTCGCTTTGTTTTTGTTGTGCATCTATTCCTATTCTAATAATTCCTAAGTAACTGCGACTAACTTGGATGTAGCGCCTGCCGGCCGCTACCGCGGCACCGCTCGCTTCGCTCGCTCGGCTCGCGCGCGGTTGGTTGGTTGGTCACCGTTCTAACCATAGAAATATGACTATGGTTCTAACCTTTTGTTCCGGGGTGGAAAATCCTCAAGGATGTCCTCCGCCCTGGGGCGGGCGGAGGGGTCTGTCAGACTCTTACTGACAAAAACCACTCCGGTGTTCCATCTCACATCTACGTCGGGGGTCGCGGGAACGTACAATCCTTCCGCAACCCCCGGCTGGTGCCGGCCCCCCACGGTGAGCCTCTCCTCGTGTCGAGGGGGCGAGTGAGGTGTTTGACTCCCCACGCGACGTCTAAGAGGGGCGCGCGTGCATCACTACGCGCCGCCACCTCGGGTCCGATGTATGGGGGGCGACCACATCCCCGAGTGCGTCGCCCCTGGACCCGTTTAGGGGGCCTGGAGGAGTGCGTTGTCCGCCCTCCGCCGACACCCGGTGCGCCTGCTGCGGGCCGGGTGAGAGGATGTGATCTCCCTCTCCCTTTCCGCAGCCTCCTTCTGCGAGATGACTGTCTCGCAGAAGGAAACCACCGCGTCCCAGGACTCCTCGCTGCCGACCGTCAAATTCACGACAGCCGGCAGCGACTGGTCACTGCCTACTCCAGAAATGAGGGCAAATCTATAGTTCTAACCGAAACTAACCTATTTGGTCGGGGTGCCACTAGCGGCGTGAAATGCAATTACTTAGCGATATGCCCAGTGGTCAGCTGAGAATGTCGATCAATAGGTTGCTTTCGTCACGATATGGCCAATTCTACGATCGGACTACATAGTGTCTGCTTCTGACATATTAGGAACGTTTTAAATTTTTTACAGGCAAGTGTCATTGCAGAATTTTTGGGCGAAGGAAGCAGAGCTTGTTGATAAATTCGATTTAAACGATCCGATTTCAAGATTATGTGGTATTAGATATTAATTTATCGTTTTCTTAACCTGATAATCTAAGGTGATTTTATAAAAACTGGAAACATAATTGTATAAATCGTAAATCATTATGGAAAAGTCTTTGTAAATTTGGTACCTACGTAATTTTCTTATTCACTCTCTTTATCGAAGGTTCAGCCAGGTTTTCTCTGGTGTTGCATCCTATTTTAACCGACTTCAAAACAAGGAGGAGGTTCTGAGTTTGTCGTCGGAATCTTTTTTGTTTTTTTTTTTATGTATGTTCCCCGATTACTCGAAGATGCCTATACCGATTTGGAAAATTCTTTTTTTATTTGAAAGGGGATACTTCCTAACACAATGGGGCCACCCATTGTCATCAGGTCAGGATCTGATGATGCGATCCTGGCGAAATCGAGGGAACTCTTCAAATATTATAGGCACACCTAAAGCGATATGGGTATTTTTTATAGTAACTCGTGCATTTGTTCTCGGAAAGCACCATTTGGTGACACTTCACCAAATGGTGCTTTCACTGCTGGTAGTTTCACTAAACTGATGATGAAAACCACAGATGGCCACTGGAACTACTCATTAATAAGGGTTGCGATTCGATTAATTTGCTATTTTTTTTGCTAAGCAATTTATGCTCGTCAGTATGGTGAAGTGGAGCTGATGATGAAGTACCAGGAGAACTCCTCAACAATTAGCGACCCTGGATCGGGAAAAGCAATATTTTGTAAAAACTGATGAGCAATTATCATTAGCCTATTGTAACTTGGCTCCTGAAATACAAGTATTCTAACGTAGCTCTGGAGCTAGGGTCTCACATTTTTCTGTAACTTCTGTTTTTATGCAATAAAGAAATTTATTCATTTATTTATTTATTTAACTTAGATAAATTCAAAACTGACCCATTAAAAAGTGAAAAATAAAAACTTTTTTGCGAAAAAAAAAAACAACCGACTTCCAAAAAAATCACTACAAAGGGAAAAATAACTTTTATTTCGGAAGTCGGTGGCAAAAACCTAAAATACAGATCTAAAGACACCGAATTGCGAAATAAAAATTATTTTTCACTTTATAAGTAGTGTTTATTTTTTTTCTTGTAAAAAAGTTTTTTTGTTTGTCATACGTAGAACCAGTTAAAACAGGTCGCCTTTCGGCCTCCACTCTATGGACCAAGGAATTTCCACCCGGCTTGCGTGCAGAAGCGAGGCTATTTCTTATGCTAGGACAATTTTTTTTTTTTTGGTATGCTATTTATAGACTATTTTTCCTAGATTAGTAGTGTTCAACCACGGGTCGACTTAGCATCATCTTTAAAACATTATATTTCTTAGAGAAATTGTATTTGCGTGTGCGTACCGGAAGCGGTTGCATTCGATTTCTGTAGGTCGTGAACCGAATCTGTGGCCAAAAGTAATTTACCATCAGAGTCGTAGAGGTTTTTCTCGTGTTATATAAATAAGAAAATAACCCCGTCTGCATTTTGTACAATATTTAAATTTTGACTGTCTTCTTTTTTTACATTTTATATCTTTTATTGTTTCGGTGTGATTTTTATAATTTATTAAATTATACATGTGTATGTTGCAATTTTTATTTTATTGCACTACACTACGTAAGTCGAAAAAATCTGATGATATATAGATATCATCAGATTTTAAACAATAGAAGTGCGGCGACCTTATTAATACAATCTCAAAAAACTTGCTTAGTTGCTGATTTGGCTAAGGCACAAGGACACGACATCGAATTAATTAGGTACCTACGAGGAGGGATCAAAAAGTAGTGAGAACGACATACTCCTTGGTAAGAAAAAAATTAATACTGGCAGACATAGCTCAGATACATATTTGTAATATTAATAAAGAAAAAAATCTTCGATTCTCTTTTGTTTTTTTCTGAATGTAGTCATTTGTTTGCTTCGTGTCGGAACGTGTTCTCGAAAATGGAGAAAAACGAAGTGCGAGCCGTTATTAAATACCTCTGTTTAAAAAAGTTAACGACGCAAGAGATTCATTGCGATTTGGAGGCAACATTAGGAGAGTCTGCTCCGCCGTATTCCACTATCGCAAGGTGGGCTTCAGAATCTCATGCTTGTAAAATATGATTCTCATGCTTATATGAGCTTTGGTCTAAAAACTCGCATCATTATTATTACCAACAGGTATTACTCATTGAGCCAGCAAAATTGACCCAGTTCCAGCTGATCAAAAAGCCGCCAAAACAAAAGAACAAAAATATACCGACCTCAATTTCGAGTAGGGAGAACGAGCACGGAAGACGAACATCGTTGCGGCCGTCCATCGACGTCAGTCACCCAAGATAATGTTGCGAAAGTCGAGAAAATTGTATTGAGCGATCGAAGAGTTACCATCCGATACTTAATTCAAGAAACGGGCATTTCATATGGAAGTATTCAATCCATATTGAAACAATCTTTGAATATGAGAAGTCTCCGCAAGATGGGTGCCGAGAATGTTAACCGACATCGACAGTCAGAAACAAAATCGACTTGACATTTCGAAGATATTGTTGGACAAGTTTCAAGAAGATTCTGAAAACTTTTTGTCTCGTTTCGTAACAATGGACGAAACACGGGTCCATCATTTTGATCCCGAGACAAAACAGCAATCTTCGCAATGGAAACGGCCATCATCACCGACCCCGAAGAAGTTTCGTGCCGTGGCATCGGCTGGCAAGGTTATGGCCTCAATATTTTGGGACTCAGAAGGGATATTGTTGATTGATTACCTGGAGTGTGGAACCACTATTACAGGCCAATATTATGCAGCTTTAATTCCCAAGTTGAGGAATGTCATCAAAGAGAAAAGGAGAGGGAAACTTCGAAAGGGCGTAATGTTTCATCACGACAACGCACCCGCGCACAGGTCGGCAGTTGCGATGGCTGCCATTCAGCAAGCTGGCTTCGAATTGGTTGACCACCAGTTATTCACTAGATCAGGCGCCTAGCGATTTTTATCTGTTCCCCAAATTGAAAGAATACTTAAGGGGAAACAGGTACGAAGACGATAACGAGGTGATGGATGCCGTGGAGAGCTTTTTGCAGGACCAAGACAAAACTTTTATTTTGAAAGGGATTGAAGCCTTGGAAAAGCGCTGGACTCGGTGTGTAGAGAGATTCAGAGACTATGTAGAAAAATAAATTATTATGTTATCAATAGTCATTATATTCTATCTCATTCTCACTACTTTTTGATCCCTCCTCGTACTTCTTTATTTAGGAATATAATATTTACATAATATCTTATAGATTAAAAATAATAAAAATATTATGTAGGTACGTGTATATAAAAAAGAGTGAAAAAATTATAGGGCATGGCATCAAAAAATAATTCGTCCGCATCGCTATTAACAGGAAAAGTGCCCAATAGGCTTGCAGCATTGCTACGTTGTGTGGCGATGCATCAGCATCGTCGTTATTTGGAAATAGGGTAAGCTAAAGACGGAATCCGTAGGTTCTTGAACAGACTCCAAGCGCCGCGCGCCGGAGAAAGGTCCTCAGGAGGTTGACACTCGTGTTTTCGACGCTGGTCAAAAAATAGCCTCGCTCCTGCACACAAGCCGGGTGGAAATTCCCTGGCCCATAGAGTGGAGGCCGAAAGGCAGCCTGTTTTAACTGGTTCTACATATGACAAACAAAACAGAATATAACACCAGAGAAAACATGTCTGAACCTTCGATAAAGAGAGTGGATAAGAAAATTACGTACCAGATTTACAAAGAATTTTCCATAATGATTTACGATTTATACAATTATGTTTCCAGTTTTAATACACCTTTCATTATTCCTATTCAGGCCTATTCTTTGGCCAAATAATCATCTTTGGCCAAAGAATAGGCTAACCCTTTGGTAACGTGAAAGGTCGACCAACCGCTTGGCGAAGTCTCGAAAAACCAAGGGGCGGCTGCGAAATTTTTTTTTTGTTTTAAATCTTACGTGAGAAGTTCGATCTTGACGGGGGACCCCCGACCGCACACGTTTTTTTTTTAAGTCATTTGGCCCGCTGTCCACGCTCTTTTTTTGCCGTGAAAACTACTGTTGATTTCCTGTGTAGGCACGGTCGTCACTGCTGTATGGATCTATAAGGAAGCTTGCTAAGGGGGAACCGCTAAGGTAGCCCGCGAAATTCAAATTTTCTTATGATTTTTGCAATTTGCAGCTCAGTGTTTGGGTGTATCTTGATTAAAGTATGATTCGCGACCGTAAAATATATGTATTTACAGAATTATTATCATAAAAATCAGTAATATAACTCTTTAAGTTAGCATAATCCTGAAATGTTAAGATTTCGTGAAATAGTCATTCAATAGAATTACTTGGTCTTAGAGAGTTGTATTGATAACTTTAATGATTCATATTTTAATCAACATACAACCTAATACTGACCTGCAAATTACAAAAAAACGTAAGAAAATTGGAATTTCGCGGGCTACCCTGGCGCTTTCACCTTAACAGACCAGGCACCACTACGGCACGGCGTCAACGCGTCGCCGCATGGGGTTATTCCGTTTACCCACCCCAAAAAATTCACCCTAAAGTGGATACGCGGAAACCTATGTCCGAGAATTTACCCTAGGCCCAATTGGATAAACGGAATTTATAGGCTTAGGGTGGATTCTCGGATATGCGTTTCCGCGAATTCACCCTAAGGTGGATTTTTTGTGGTGGATAAACGGAATAACTCGCCGTATGCGTCGTCCGGTAGTTTGCCATGTCATATACAAGCTCACACGATTATTCTACGCTGCGGCAAGCGCGCCGTACCTTAAAAAAGCCGTGCCGTGTACAACAGGCCTTTGGCTCAGTTTTGAATGAATGCTCGGTAATTTCATGAATTCAGCACATGATTCTAGATCTCCTATCGTTAAAATCTTTCGTCAGTCAGTTACCGGAAAAAAACTGCTGTTTTATAGACAAGTGCAATACCTACGCGGTAATGTATGGAACAGCTAAAATTTTTTTTAAACCGACGAAAAATTACACCCCCCCCCCCCCACTGGGTTCAAGGGTTCAAATTTTTCAACAGGTGTCGATGTCCCTGTCACCCTGTTATAAGTGTTTGGCTTAACTTACACACTGGTAGACGTAATTGCATGTTTATGAGAATTGGATTAAATATATAGACAACTTTTGTATTTGATACTATTTATTGTTTTACGTAGGACCGATATCTAAATCACAGATTACATATATAACACTTCGCACCTTGAAGCATGTCTACACTGTACCGCTTTCAGGAATGTCTAGATAGAATTGAAAGACTTGTCTAGTACCTACCCAGTTTTAATTTTAAGATGGATAAGGTAGATCCACAAGGGTAGCCCGCGAAATTCAAATTTTCTTGCGTTTTTGCAATTTGCAGGTCAGTGACAGGTTGTATACAAGGTGTTTAAAAATTAACTTTATAAACTTTAAGGAGCGCTTTAGTTAGACCATCGAACTGAATAACTTTTACTATAGAACCAACTTTGAAATCGCGAGAAAAAAATCTGCTGTTCCATACTAAAGTTTAATACCATAATAGTTCAAAACTATATAGGACAGCTGTTTATTTTTCGCGATTTCAAAGTTGGCCTCATATAAAAGTTAAAAGGTCTAAAGCACCTCTTAAAGTTTTCCCCATACCATATTGGTTAGTTTAATCTGCTGTTAAAATGTTAACGGGACAGTGACAGACGGTAGCCATGTTTCACCATGCGCTAATACAAAATATGTATAATCAGACGTTAAATTTAATTGCTGCCCTTTTTTTTTGTGGATGGGAAATCATCAAATGACTTCTCCCGCTCTGGGCGGAGCGGGAGGGCGTGTCAGATTTTACTGACTAAAACCCACCCGTGTTTTCGAACATCCCGCAACCCTGGTTGGCATCGGTCCTGGCGGACCCCTTTAATGCTGCTGACATCTCTTTGAGGCGCGCATGGAACACAACGCGCCGTCAACTCGGGCCTGGTTCTTACCGGATGGCGAGCTACCCATTGCTCGCCGTCCGCAAGCCCGCGCTTACGGTGGCTGGGAATCGGCTGCCAATTCCTGATGCCCAGGGCGTCTCCTGCGGCGACTAGGGGCGTGAGGGCGCAAAGCTTGCCTCTCCCTCACGCGTCCCGCCTCTTCCTTCGCGAGCATTACTGCTTCGCAGAAGGAGGTAATGGCTTCCCATGTACTCTCGCTCCGTACCATGGCCTGGACCAGGGCCGGACGCGAGAGATCGCCGCCGCCGATCGCTTCCGCGAGGACACGGCGGTGCCCTGCCCAAGCCGGGTAGACCTGCACCGTATGCTCCACCGTGTCCTCCGGGCGATCCACACAGTGGTGACACCCGGGCGTTTCCTCTCGCCTTATCCGGAATAGGTACCTCCCGAAGCACCCATGTCCGGTGAGGACCTGCGTCAGGCGGAAGGTGCGGACGCCGTGGCACCTCTCCAGTCACTCCTCTAAGAGGGGACTTATCGCCGCAATTGTGGCGTGCCCATAATTGCTGCCCTAGAGGTCCATTAACTTACTAACCGACATATAGACAATCGTCAAAATCATCGAAATGAAAAACGCGAATCTATACTATACGGCTAGCTAAAATGATCCATTGTCAGGGAACATTGACATGTGACATTGCGACTTTTAGTTTTGGTTGCTTTGACAACTGACCGACATAAGAGTGAATGATACATCCTAACGCCAGGTTTTATTTTTTTCTGGTGGAACATAAATACCATTATAATCGATGTTTATTTTAATGGCTGATTTACTAATGTCTGATTGTGAACAGTTTGGTGAAATTTGCTCTTATTAATATATTATTATTATTAATTTATTATTATTTAAAGTTTTGATCTCGGAACCTTGGGGTTCCGGACCTATGGAAGGTGTACCAGGGTCCGAAGCCAACTCACGCACCGACATGAGGCACCAACCGACGATTATCACTGTTTGCAATAAGCAGGTGCACCCAAGGACAAACCCCATTTGGTGTAGGACTATTGCAGGATATGAAAACAAAGATATCAACAAAAATATCGGACTATGGGTTTGAGTGGCTAAAGTGGACCGGTTACCTAGAACTATGAAAAGACTATGGCCCTTGCCTGATCAACGTTTTATATACACAGATAAAAAGGCAGGGGCTGACTTGCACACCCAATAATGGGCTTCTGAAAACGGTCGCTAGCACATAGTGACGTAGTGACAAGGGGGCAACATGTCCTGAGGTGCTTATGAGGAGTGAAAAGGTATTCCATGGCTATCAGGACAATCCCGGAAGTATGGTAAAGATTTCTATCAGCATCTTACTGGAATACTTCCTTTTTCCGAGTACATTTACTCTTGCGAATCTCCACTCAAGCCGACCAATAAAGGCAAACAAGAGGTGAGAGCTCTGTTCCTCGTCAGTGTTCACTCCAGCCAGCCAATAAAGGCAAGTCAGAGGTGAGAAACAATACTTTTCGCGGGTGATAGGGTCCGTGGGGTCGCTACTGCCCAACAGCTCGCCACGTGCTGCCCTGCGGGTTCGTGTATATCTCTTGGTCTGGCTTTTTACCCTAGACCTGTTTTGGCAAAGTAAATTCTACCGGCACAGACCTAAGAGTTCAGGTGCGCGCAAGCCCCACCATCAACGTAGAGATACGGCGATGGGGTTATTAATTTATTTCCTTTTAAGTACAATTATATTATTAACATTTCGAATTAGTTTTTCTTTGGCTTTACTTATCTCGGGACCCTGGGGTCCCGGACCTTTAGACGGCGTACAACTCGCAGATTATTATTATTTTTTATGTTTCCACGCGCAGTTCTTCACACAAATAAATTTTTCAGGCGGAAAATCCGTAGGAACTCCCAGTCTGGCAACTCGAACGAGTTATAGGAGCCTCGAATGTTTCTTTCCTGCTTTGGGCCTCTTGCTTTCGGGCAAGAACAATAATTTATTGCCATTCGGTGCAGTAATTAACGGGAAAATATTTTTTTTTTCAATTTTTAAATCATATCACCACCTCCGAACGAATGTGATAAAATTTTCATAGTCATCTGTCAAAATAAAATATTTGTGACACAATGGGTGTGCCCGTATTAGCAAATAAGGGTGCTTACTTAAAGGAACAGGTTTCCGGTACAGGCCAGTATGCGCGGGTCGGTACCGATCGGTGTAGGTATAATATTCCCATGTTATCTTATGTAAAAACTTATAAAAAAACAGGTTTAAACTTATCGATACCGACTACTTTATTAACACTCTACCGATCGGTACCGACCCGCACGTGTCTGTTTGTGCCGGAAACCTGTTTCTTTATGTAAACACCCTTAGTCATGATGAGTCCCAACTAAAGGTCAAGAAGTTATGTCACATGCCAAGAAAGTATCTCACACCGCCGTGCTAGCATTTAACATAAAACGGTTTTATCACCCTAACTGTGACAGCATTGTGACTCAAGCCATGTCACAGTAGGCCGTGCTTGCCGGGTTGTTATTTCATCCAAATCGTGACACACAACAGTATTAACAGTGTAGAAAATTTTAATATTTACCTGGTATATCGTCTTCTTGTCAAATGGATAGTTTTGTTCCATTGGACACATGAAAACCCGAGGCTCGAACAGATCTGAAAGGAAAGGCTTATGAAGAAATTGTGATTGCTTTCCTCCTCTTACGTTATCTTTAAAAAAAGTTAAAACCGATATTTTCTCTTTATAGGTAATCTCCTACTCTTTACATGTCTGTGGTAATCTCTCCATCGTCAAAAGACAAAGCAGAAGTCAGTAGATTTTGAAAAATTTTGAGATACATCCGTTGTATTGTCATTCGGCAATAGTCGTGCAACACACGAATGACGAAACTTCTATCTCCACAGTCAACAGTGCAAAGTCCAGCACTTGTTATAAATGTAATATCAGCGCTAGTAGATATTAAAAATATGAAATACAGGTCAATGTGCATTTAGAAACCTTGATTTAAAATTCCAACGCAAAAAAATCGAATGCTTGGGCTCAAAAATATAAGTTGTTTGTTTGCATTTGAATTATTGGCTGACATTTGCATAAATGTTGGCAGACAGTACAAATTAATAGTGATTTATTTATATAACTAACTGTGCCCCGCGACTTCGTTCGCGTGGATGTCGTAAGATACACAATATACTAAACCTAGCTTCCGCCCGCGACTTCATCCGCGTGAATTTTTTTTCCCCCAACCCACCCCGTCGCATCGCATCGCCCGTGCTGTTACTTCGTTTTCGCTTAGCGCTCGTTCTTACTTTTTTCTTTTTGCTCGGCTTCTAAGGGTCCTAGCGTAATGTTACATACTTAAAGCCTTCCTCAAGAATTAGACCATAAAATGCAAAAATAATTTTTCAAATCCGACTGGCAGCGACAGAGATTAGCGCGTTCAAACAGTCAATAAAAAATACAATGTGTAGGTAACTAATAGACTAAGCGCATTTTTCTTACTTTAAGCATTTTTATACCCGTCGTAATTTCTAAACTAAAGGTCCAAATTGAATAATTCAAAAAAAAATTCATATACTTAATCAATCTTCATGATGAAACTATTTATTTGGATAAGGATTAATACCATGTTTATGAAAACACCTTCGCAAGTAATGCATTGTGTTATAACAAATTTGATTACCATTAAAAATGCTATAGTGAGCCAACCTTAAAAGATAGACATATGCTATCGCGGACTTTTTTTTACAACTTTTTAAGAGGAAAATTTCCGTCATACATGATTTTTGCGTAACTTTAACCGTTTACGCAGCGCACGCACGGAAGCTCGCAAAAGGAATCAATTTTCCCCGTTTTTGCAACATTTTTCAATGATGCTCCGCTCCTATTGGTCGTAGCGTGATGTTATATTGCCTATAGCCTTCCTCGATAAATGAGCTATGCAACACTAAAAGAATTTTTCAATTAGAACCAGTAGTTCCTGAGATTAGCGCGTTCAACCAAACAAACAAACTCTTCCTCTATATAATATTAGTGTAGGTAGATAACCGCCACATTTTAATAAAACTCCCTCGTTCCGCGACCCGTCGCCAACCGTCGGTCGCGTTGAATCGCCCGCCCGCGCTATTACTAGTTTTCGCTTAGTGTTCTTTCTGACTTTTTCTTTTTGGTCGGTGCCTGAGGGTCTTAGCGTGATGTTAAATAGCCTATAACTATCCTCGACAATTGGGTTACCAAACGCAAAAAGAATTTTTCAAATCCGACTTTTTGTCATAGTTTCATAGGTATTAAATTTTTTGCACAGAACCCTAATTATTTTTCTAAAATAATGGTAGCCTAAGTTACCCGCCATAATATCAGCTACCTGCCTGTAAAATCAGTCCAACCATTTCGGAGATTAGTCTGAACAAACAGACAGACAGACAAAAATGTTAAAAATTGCTTTTTTGTTATAAGTACCGTTTATACTTTCTTATAGATTTAGTAAACATTTGTTATTTTGACATTACAAACAAACACTTCAATTTTATTTATTTGTATAGATAGTTGTGCCCCGCGACTTAGTTCGCGTGGATGTTGTAAGATACACCTTAAATACTACCAGATACATTACTCCATGTTCTTACGCGCGCTAACTACCTACCGGCAGCCGGGTCGCACGCAGCCCATTTCTCAGTGGGTAGCCGACAGCCGCGAGGCGCGTACGTACGCATATATAGTTTCAAATTCTTATGATATGGCTGGTTCTGGTGTATTATGTGTAGTTGATGGATGTAGATCCAGCAAGAGAAGAGAAAAAAACTTATCTTTTTTCAGTTTACTTGCTGATAGAGTTTTACTTTCGTTTTTCAAATAGGTAAATTGTTTAAACTTGCATGTTTCGTGTTTTGTATTTTATTGGTAGGTACGTAATTACTTCTACTATGCGTCTGAGATAAGAACAGAAAGGTCAATCAATGCCCTCCATTTGTCAACTGTCATTTGAAAATTACGTTTAGCAAAAATCTACTTTGTGCAAATAAATTTTCAATAATATTTATTATCGTTATTATCTTGTTAATGTTATGTTCATATGATTATTGTTTATTTAAAAGCGTGCAAGTGTTAGAAAAGCATGCATGACGTCACAATATGCCGCCAGCGTAGGTTTGTTCATAGTGTAGAAGCATAGTAGTTACCTATAACGCTAATTGTATAAATGAAAACAAATCAATTAATCGTATTTTCAGTTTCCTCCATTTCGTATTTCATTCGTATTCGTGGCCATGCGGAGTGGTTACGTCACTGATTATTAAATAGTTAGGTACTACACGTTGCGTACGATGTGTGCCTTACTTGTCTTACAACTGCAGTTTCGGGGTGTGGTAAATAGTTACCTAGCATAAAAATATTCCTCGGTCTTTCATAATTATTTTTAACAATTAAACATGCTAAAATATTAAAAAGCATTTCATTTTATTTTATATTATTTCATAATGTGTACTACAAATAACTACTGACATCTTTATCGAAAAAGGCAGCCCTGGTAGCTCACAATAACCACGCGGCGGTGCGCAGCTACAAAGCAAAACTCATTTTACGCTTGTAAGGTTAGGTGCATTTTCGTTCGCAGCGTCTAGCGATTCGAAGGTGTAGGATTTATAGTAGTAGGTATTGAATATTTTGTATGGAGTGATTTATCTGGTAATCTGTGCCGTCGGGTTGAATCGCCCGCCCGCGCTATTACTTCGTATTCGCTTAATGTTCTTTCTGACTTTTTTTTTCTGCTCGGCTCGTAAGAGTCGTAGCGTGATGTTGAATAGCCTATAACTATCTTCGAGAATTGGGTTACCAAATGCAAAAATAATTGTTCAAATCCGACTTTTTATTCATAATTCTGACATTTTTCTTTCTGCTCGGCTCCTAAGGGTCGTAGCGTGATGTTAAATAGCCTATAACTGTCTTCGAGAATTGGACTACCAAATGCAAAACGAATTTTTCAAATCCGACTTTTTGTTCAAAATTTCATGGGTTTTAGTTTTTTTGCGCGGAACCCTAATTATTTTTCAAAAATAAAAGTAGCCTAAGTTACCCGCCATTACATCAGCCATCTGCCAGTGAAAGTCCCGTCAAAATCAGGCCAGCCGTTTCGGAGATTAGCCGGAACAAACACACAGACAAACAAAAATGTTAAAAATTGCTTTTTGTTATAAGAATCGTTTAAACTTTCCTATGCATTTAGTAAAAAGTGGTTATTTTGACATTACAAACAGTCTTCAATTTTATTTATTTGTATAGATGTATAGATAAAGAACACCAACAGCCTAATACATTCAACATTGTTTTAGAAAAGTATTTAGAAAAGGTATTACTGCTAATGTATATGTTACGGCTAAAACCCGAAGTGCGGCTACAACTAGTTTTAGCCGGCTTCAATTAAGTGTGGCCGGTAGCAGTTGGTTAAACTTTGGTGTGGGCTGAAAAGTAGGTTAGGTTAGGTTAGTACTGTGACCTGACTACACAACGTACGAGCCGAACGAGCGGAGCGAGCGGTGCTACGGCAGCCGTTGTGTCGTCACAGTTCTAACCTAACCAACTTTTCAGCCTACATCTAAGTTTATCCAACTGCTACCGGCCACAACTAGTTGTATCCGGCTAAAACTAGGTGTAACCGCACTTCGGATTTTAGCCGTAACATATACACAAATTATAGGTGTAGGTACAGTCACGAGCACTAATATGTATACACTTAGCACAATTAAAAAGCGATTTTCTCGTGGAATTACGATTGCAACTTTGAGATAAGACCTCTTTCATAATAGTACGGGTTTCAAAATACTATGTTCTTAACAACATAAAATTACAATCAATACCGTAGGAGAAAATGTTACAGTCGTTACGGGTCGTCAGAAGCCCGAAAGTCTGACAACCAGTCTTACCAAGGGGTATCGTATTACCCAGTAACTGGGTTGTGGCGGTCAGATAGGCAGTCGCTCCATGTAAAATACTGGTATTCAGCTGCATCCGGTTTGACTGGAAGCCGACCCCAATATAGTTGGGAAAAGGCTAGGCAGATGATGATGACCGTAGGAGAAAATGACTTTTAAAAGTTGCTCTGTGTACCTATACATATTAGTGCTCGTGACTGTACAGTCACGGACTTTAATTGATGTGCCACTATTCACACTTTACAATTTTGCAGTTTTATACATTCACGAGATTACATGATTAAACACGAACTCAAACCGCATGCTCGTAAACAAGATGACTAATAATCGGAAATAGTCATGACCTATAGAGGTTGAAGGTTGACTAACAAGTTGTCAATGATAAATTAATATTAGGTCCTTACATATGAAATTGGCGTTTTGTACGGGAGGAATATAAAGTCTTTTTTTTTTTGTAAAATATATTTAATTAATCAAAGTATGCACCATTGTTATCTGTGCACTTTTGCCATCTCATAGGTAGTTCATTGATCCCTTTACTAAAAAAACCATGGGGGCGAGAATCAATAAACTCTTCGAAGGCGGTTTGGACTGCCGCATCGGAGTTGAATTTTTTTCCTTGTAAGAAGTTGTCCAAATTCCGGAAGAAATTGTAATCTGTTGAAGCAAGGTCCGGGGAGTATGGTGGATGTCGCAGACATTCCAATTGTAGCTCTTCTAACTTAGTGGTTATTTGTTGTGCAGTGTGTGGTCTTGCGTTGTCGTGAAGTAGCAGTGGCCTAGAGCGATTGACCAATCTCGGTTGTTTAGCAGCTAGTTCTTCCTTCATAGTTTGCAGATGCTGACAATAGATATCTGCCGTAATCGTTTGGTCAGATTTTAGAAAGCTGTAGTGAACGACACCGGCGCTAGTTCACCAAATACTAACAAGTAACTTTTTCTGAGTCAATTTTCGTTTAGGGCAGGATTTGGCTGGGTCTCCAGGGTTCAGCCATTACGACGAGCGCTTCCGATTATCGTACAGTATCCACTTTTCAACACAAGTAATGATTCGATTTAAAATCCCCTCATTATTGTGTCGGCTGAGCAAAGTAACACAGCAGTCGACGCGTGTTTGCAAGTTCGATTCACTCAATTCATGAGGTACCCGTCGTTCAAGTTTTTAACTTTCCCGATTTGCTTCAAGTGGATTAATACAGTTTTATCACTTACTCCGAAGCCTGCAGCTAAAGGGTGTCTCAGTAAGAGTGCACTTTTTCATTTTAAAATAAAAAAAGTATTTTATGACAGAGTTGTGATATTTTTATTGTATTGTAAAGAAGACATGTTCCGATTAAGTATGGAATAAAATATCCGGCAAATGACCCCCACGGCTCCGATGACAGGCCACATGACAGGTCTTTTCATGAAATTTTCCATGACTTTTGCACAGAGATGTGGCTGTATCTCACCGATGACGCGTTGGATTTCCGATTTGAGCTCAGGAATTGTTTCGGGTTTATTCGCATAAACCCGAGATTTCACAATACCCCAAAGAAAAAAATCGCACGGCGTTAAATCGCACGATCTTGGTGGCCAGTTGACATCAGAATTTCGTGAGATAATGTGTTCTGGAAATCGTTGCTGCAATAAGTCGATTGTTTCATGCGCGGTGTGGCAGGTTGCGCCGTCCTGCTGAATCCACATGTTGTCCAGATTCATGCCGTCCAGTTGAGGCCACAAGAAGTCCGTTATCATATTCCTGTAATGAATGCCGTTCACAGTCACTACAATTTCGGCCTCATTTTCAAAAAAGTAAGGTCCAATCACGCCGCCTGACCAAAATCCGCACCAGCCAGTTACTCGTTGTGGGTGCATTTGTTTCTCATGGATTGCATGAGGATTTTCCGAGTCCCAAATTCGTCAATTTTGTGTATTCACGAAGCCATTCATATGGAAATGCGCTTCATCGGAGAAAATGACTTTTTTCGAAAAATTGGCATCGACTTCACTTTGCTCCATTACCCATTGAACGAATTGCCGGCGTTTTCCATGGTCTGCTGGTTTGAGCTCCTGAGTTAGCTGAATCTTGTACGCATGAAGGTGGAGATCTTTAGTCAAAATTCACTGCGTAGTGCTTCGTGAAATTTGAAGTTGTTGAGAACGATGCCGAATTGATGTTTTCGGGTTTTCGGCAACACTCTCGTTTATCGCAGCAATGTTATCAAGAGACTGACCGGTCCGTTGACGCTAAGGATTCTTATTATCCATAATCGATCCAGTTTCTTCAAATTTTTTGACCACTCTTCGAATGGTTGACACATTAGGTGCACTTTCTCGGCTGAAAATTGGGCGAAGTTTGCGAGCGGTTTCAGCGTAACCTTCCCCATTTTTGTAATGAGTTTTCACAATTATAACGCGTTGTTCTTTCGAAAAGCGCTCCATTTTTAATAATCGGAATAAACAGAGGTGACAGCTGTCAAATTTCAGAGTTGCCACTTGCATGAAAAAAGAAATATTCCAATTTTAAAAAGTGTACTCTTACTGAGACACCCTTTATCTCTGAAGTGCTTTGTGATAGATCCGCTTCCACAATAGCCATTAATTCTTCATTTTCCACTTTGGTCTCCGGCCGTCCACGGGGTTGGTTCTGAAGGTCGAAATTTCCAGAACGAAAACGTTGAAACCAAAATCGTACCGTGTTTTCTTTTGCGACACCAGCGCCGTACACATCATTAATCCTTCGCACTGTTTCTGCAGCACTGGTGCCACGGTAGAATTCGTACTCGTAAATATACTGATATTTCATGTTTTCCATTGTGCGGTAATAAGCGACGCCAAAGAAAAAAATAACGAGGAAAAAGCAAATGAATGACTGTTTTCAAAACTCAAACGTACCAGCTAAATGAATTTAGAAATTTGAATTTGGAATTCTTAACCAAAGAGGAGATATATTTCAGATCAAAGTGGTCAGTACGACAAAACGCTAATTTCATATGTAAGGACCTAATACAATGTTGCATACGTTTATCCAATCTATTTGATACTGACCTCCATTGAATTAGAGCTCAAGACTCATTATTTCTGACATATTTCTGAAAACCTATCCGAAGACAGTGACAGTTGAAATGTCGATGTCAGAGATCATAGATAATACCACACTATGATAATTTAGAGTTTTGGTGAATCGTACCCGTAGTTATTTACGCGATAATGCCAGCTGCAATTTCCGAAGAAATTCGACATATAGAATTGTAACAATGCATCAGCAGGGTCTGAGCATTCGTGCAATTTCGAGAGATATGCTCTTGACGGTGAGCTCATTCTCTCGTTCTGTAAGTTTTTTGAAATATTAAAAAACGGTAAATATCGTAAACTTAAAAGTTGTATTTTTTAGCGAAATACTGTTGCTTTATGGGTAAGACGATACGCCGAAGAAGGAAATATAAGCGATCGTCGCCAGAACAACCATCGCCCCGCTGCGTTAAGCGAAGCCCAGAGAAGAGAAATGCTCCGCGAATACGAAGTTGATGGATTTATACCAACGCAGGGTTACGCGGAACGTTTTGATGTGGATCCGAGAACGATCCGAAGGCATCTTCATTCAATGGATTTGCATCATAGGATTCCTGCCTACAAAGTAGATATGACAGACGCTCATAAAACGACACGCGTAAATTTTACACATCGATTTTTAAATTTCGATTGGACATCAACTATTTTCAGTGATGAAAAGACATTCCAATCAAGCGTCCATGGTCGCTTACATTTATGGCGATATAACAGTACACGGTATGATGTAGATCATGTCATACCAAATAGGGAATCGGGAAGGATAAATGTTAATATGTGGGGTTGGATGAGCTCCGAAGGTGTAGGCGAGCTGGTTCAACTACCGCCTCGTGCAAATGCCGTGGACTACATTTTGGAAGATAATATGCTTCCCTCTGTAAGGATTGTGTATCCACAGCAAGAAATGACATATATTAATTTTGTTCACGATAATTGTCAGCACCTGGTTTGATGCCCATCCAGACATAACGCATATTATACTAGATCTGGGGTAAGCCAAGGAACTAATCTGGGGCCTCTGGAATTTCTCCTAATGATTAATGACCTGCCAAACGTTGTGCAATATGCGAGGTGTTTACTGTTTGCCGACGACCTCAAGCTTTATCTCCCCATCACAAACGTGACTGACTGTGAAAGACTGCAGAGAGATATAGACAGAGTGGTAGCTTGGAGCGAGAGTAATCTCCTGCAGTTTAACACATCCAAGTGTGTGACCATAAGTTTCTCGCGCGCACACACACCCATCACGCATACTTATACGGTGGACGGGGTGCCGATGAATAGGGTCACTGAAGTGAGGGACTTGGGAGTTGGTTTCGTCACTGGGCTCACGTTTCGTGATCATATAGTTAAGGTATGCAAAAAAGCATATAGAAACCTAGGATTTGTGCTTAGAATGGTAAAAGGCTTCACAAATATTAAAGCTATAACGGCGTTATATAATGCTTTAGTAAGAAGCCAACTAGAATGCAATGCAGTTATCTGGGCTCCACATGAAACTAAGTATAGTCTCATGTTGGAGCGAGTACAAAATAAATGTATTAGGTACAAATATATGAAGGAATACGGGGTATATCCATTTTATCCATTAATCTATCCGACTCTATTTGTCTTGGGTATGGTCGGATATAGTGAACTAAGGGTCAGGAGGCAACTCACACTAGTGACTTATATCTTTAAGATAATTAGAGGGAGGATACACAATGCGGATATATTGCGAAGGGTGGAGCTAGTCGTGCCAGACGGGTATGTGGGGCGTCGTCGTCAACCACGGTTGCTGGCAGAACCGCGTGCGCGAACTAACTTGCTGCGCGAGGCGCCGCTCACGAGCGCGCTCCGCACTCTCAACCTCATTCCTGAGGACTTGGACATATTCTGTTGCACTTTGGGTGAATTTACAAGAACAGCTACCTGTACAATTTGTTATGGTCAAAACAGGGTACCTACTTAAGTTTTAAATGTGCTACAATATCGCATTGGGTCTAGCCTGTAAAGATATTTGTAAGTATGGATAAATAAATAAATAAAATAAAATAAATAACAGTCAATCCATGGCCAGCTAAATCCCCTGACCTGAATCCCATAGAAAATCTGTAGGGTTTAATGTTGCAGCGATGGGATCACCGTAATGAACGAAGAAAAAATCTGGCTCAACATTGCCAAGAAGTATGAAAAAACATGCGAGGGACTGATATTGGCACTAGATTGGTTAACTCCATGCAATTACGACTGCAAGCTGTAGGTAATAGACAGCCAAGGAGCTTATACTCGATATTAAATCGGTCCAACCGGTTAATTGAAAAACGAAATAAAATTATATTTTAAAGGTTGACTATTTTTTTAGCTTAGCATATTTTATGACATACATTTATAATATAAACTACGAAACGGAAGTCTATACATATAAAATAAAATTGAAACGTCTGTTTGTAATGTCAAAATAACAGCTTTTTACTAAATATATAATAATATGAAAGTATTAACGGTACTTATAACAAAAACACAATTTTAATTTTTTTTTGTCTGTCTGTCTGTCGGCCTGTCTTCTCCGTCTGCCTGTCTGTTTGTTCCGGCTAATCTCCGAAACGTCTGGATCGTTTTTGACGGGACTTTCACTGGCAGATTTTATAAGCAGGAACGTATGTTACTATTATTTTTTAAAATAATTAGGGTTCCGTGCACAAAAATTAAAACCCATGAAACTGTGATCAAAATCCGATTCGAATAGGGAAGTATTGACATCCACGCGGGCGAAGCCGCGGGCAACAGCTAGTAGAAATAAAATTCATAATCAATTCTTCCAAGATGGCGGCAGTTATATTATTACTTCTATACCTACGTGTTGACTTTTAGTTTATAAGATTTATAAGGGGGATCGAAATTTTCATTATTTTTTGCGATAGGACACACCGTTTTTGAGGTATAAGCAAAAGAAAAGAAAAAAAAGATACAGTACTGCTTTTGCACCTGAGGTCGTGGTGTTGGTGTAAATTTTAGTTCATGCCAACTAATTTTATTCCACACCTTTTTAGTCGTGATTAAAAATAGTCAGATCTAGTTAGAAAATCTAAATTTTAGGTGAAAAACGTCAAATTCAGAATAGCAAAATTACCATTTTCACTAAACTAATAACTCGGAAAAACTCTAAAAAATAGTTAAGTTGTGTCACGTTGGTCAATTTCAGAATGAGAAATCGTCGTTTGACAAGAATAAACTAAATTTTTGTGATTTTTAGTCTAGTTTAGACGCATTTGTGACAAGAGAATCGGCACTTTTAGACAGAAGCTGCATAAAAACTAAAAGTAAAATTTAAACAAAGTTATTTAACGACAATAAAATAAAATGAAGTTTAAGTGAATAATGTTCGATCGTCTAGTTATTAAGAGCTATTGTCTAGGCCTGCTGGGGCAGTTGTCGGAGCTTCCATAAGAGCACATACCTCATTAGTGTCCCCGACGTCGTCCTTCGACGTCATAGTGCAACGAACCTCTTCATAGTACGCTGGTCGGTACTCGTACTCGTTGGTATTCAGCTTCTTGATTTTCCTTTCTAGATGACAGATTGGGTAATGTTTCTGAAATAAGAAAGTTATCATCACAGTTTTGAAGAAAGGAAGAGCTGACGTTATGATCACAGAACACTTATACTTCAGGCAGGTTATGATACAGTTGTAAATAACAAAGATGAGTAGATAATAAAATTGCTTATATGTATATTATAAGCTATACATAATTATCTACTCATCTTTCTCAGCTGATAACCTTAACGTTATTTTATATATCTTTTTCAGTTTTTGCCGTCTTTATCAAAATCATCGACAAAAAATATAGGTACGCCTTTTCAGACTTCGTAAAAAGACATATTTATTTATACATACATATTTTGAACTTACTGTTAATTAGTGATGATATTTTGAATAAAAAGTAATTGCTACGAGGTCTGGGAACGATTCCAAAGGCGAAAATATAGTTTTAGAATTTTTGTATGTTTGTCTGAATGTTTGTTCCAGCATCACGCCAATACTACCGGATAGATTTTGTTCAAATTTAGCATAAGTAGATATTCCTTATAAGCCTGGTCAGTCTCTAGGCTATAAACTATCACGCTATTAGCTATGGGGGATGAGCAATATTGCATTATGTTCGTATTCCTCTATAAGTCTATAGTTTACCGCAAATTGTAAAAAGACGAGAATAACGATTAGAATATAGGAGACAGTTAAAGATTTTACCTTTTAAATGATTATCATCACGCTATACCTTTATGAAGCGAAGCAGTTAATCATGACATTTTCAGGGTGGCTTTTTGAGAGGCTTTATGGGGTAAAGAGTCCCCGAAACGATCAATTGCTATTGTCAATTTTTACGCGATTGATAGGTACATATTTATACGCAAATTTATCGTCTACCAAATGCATTTGTAGCGATTGACAATATTACTATAATGGAAATTGATGGCAATGATGCAATTGATCGTTTCGGGGACCCCTAAGGTGCAGACGCGCATCGTTGCAATAAAATCTGATAGATGAAAGTTGATGGTGTCAGATATTAATGTGGAGGGGCTCGTGTCTAAATAATAACAGTTGCACGAGTCGATCTTCAAGGTTAATCAACGCTTGCTGAGGTCGGTCCATGGATGGGTGACCCTCCATAATATACCGAGAAACCCTCCGTGCCTCAGAAAGCACGTTAAGCCGTTGATTCCGGCTGTTAATTGTAGATTATTGGCAGTCGTTACGGGTAGTCAGAAGCCCGAAAGCCTGGCAACCAGTCTTACCAAGGGACAAGGGGTACCGTGTTACCCAGTAACTGGGTTGTGGAGGTCCTATAAGCAGTCGCTCCATGTAAAGTATTGATATGCAGCTGAATCCGGTTAGACTAGAAGTCGACCACAACATGGTTGGGAAAAGGCAGGCAGATGATGATAATTAGATAATTATTTTTGTAAGAATTTTTACAAGATATTATATTTTACTTTTATCAGCATTACCGATCCTTTGCTTACCCTGAATAAATGTTACTGAATCTTAGGATAGCTGATCAAATGTTTGCTTTTAGTTTTAGAAACTAAAATAAAGTCTCAAAGATATAAACCTACATCACTGGACTAATATGTGTTCGCTGTATTTTTTTTTTAGTTTTCGCTACTGAACACCTACTGCTGAGTTAAATATTTAGATAATATGACAGCTGAAGATATACAGCGTGTTTCTATCAGAAATGCGTGGTCATATTTAAGGGTAGCGCCTAAACTACTTAACCGATTTTAATGAATGAGGTGTCAATAGATTCGTAATAATGGCTCGGTTAACATAGGCTATATAAATGTTATCAACATTTTATATGACGGAATTTAAACCTGAGATTCTAACCTCGAAAAAATTTAACTGAGATAATCATCACGTATTTGGTATCAAAAGAAAGGTCTTGGCGAGCACACTACAAATATGTATATATATTATGATATATATAATATATAAGGTGTATCTATTCACACACGAAATCTCTTAAGGGTTCATTGTACTCATCAATATGAACAACTTTTACTATGGAAGCAAACCTGAAATCGCGAAAAAAATTCATCTGTTTCGTACATTTATGTTCGCATAACTCGTCAAAATGTAGGGACCAGCAGATTTTTATTTCGCGATTTCAGGGTTGGTCCCATAGTAAAAGTTGTTCATATTGATGAGTACAATGACCCCTTAAGAGATTTCGTGTATGAATAGATACACCTTATATACATATTTGTAATTTGCTCGCCAAGACCTTTCTTTGTTTAAGTCAAAATATATGTTTAAATTGCGGTCGTACAGTTCGCGCGGTCCAGTCGTATCAGTTATTTACTCGTTAGAATGCGACGATGCAGGTATTGCACGGCTAGTGTATTATTATGCCCGATCGGGAAACGGAAAAGTATTAAATCTATACAACTACATACATACATAATTATATAAACACACGCCTTCTTCCCATGGGGGTAGGCAGAAACCACAGAACGCCACCTGCTACGATCCTTACATACTCCTTATGCCTCTTTTACATTCATACATCTGGTCATACACGCACGCCGGTAGCGAGTACTACGCACCTGACCTTTCTGAAGAACATCACCAATAAGATCACTATATGTCTTCATAGGGCGTTCCTAGGGCGTAGGGGTCCCCTTCCGGCGTTTCCACTCACATCTGCCGTGTAAATACCTTTTGTTAGTCGACTTTCATTCATCCTCTCAACATGACCAAACCATCTAAGCATACTCTTTTCAATTTTTGTCACTACATCTTCTTTTAAACCGCACCGTTGCCTTATCACATCATTCCTCAGTCTATGATTTATAGTCACACTACACATGCTTCGCAAGGAACACATTTCTACAGCATTTATTCTACTTTCATGCATCTTTTGCCACACCCAACATTCACTTCCATACATAAGCGTAGGCACCAGCACACCATTGTGAACAGCCAGTCGGGCCTTTTTGGACATTAACTGGTTGGTCACAACCGCATGTATAGCACCATTCACTTTATTTCCCGCATTTACTCTCCTTTCCACATCTTCATCTATCTTTCCATCCCTTGTAAACAGACTCCTCAAACATACAAACTCACTTACTTGCTCCACACTTTTATCATTTATTTTCACATCACACATCGATACCTCTTCTCTTTCAAACACCATGACCTTCGTCTTATTCACATTTATATTCATCCCTTTCACCTTATATGCTTCATCCATGACAGTCACCATGTCTTGCAACTGTTCTGCTAACGATGCAAGTAGAACTTAACTATACAAATAAATAAAACTGAAGTGTCTGTTTGTAATATCAAAATAATAACTTTTTACTAATTGCATAAGAAAGTATATACGATACTTATAACTAACTAGCTGTGCCCCGCAACTTCGTTCGCGTGGATGTCGTAAGATACACAATAATTATACTAAAATAACAGCCATATTTTAATAAAACTCCCTCGTCCCGGACCCGTCGCCGACCGTCGCGTTGAATCGCCCGCCCGCGCTTTTACTTCGTATTCGCTTAATGATCTTTATGACTTTCTTCTTTCTGCTCGGCTCCTAAGGGTCGCAGCGTGATGTTAAATAGCCTATAACTATCTTCGAGAATTGGACTACCAAATGCAAAAAGACAATCCTATTTTATTTTTCGTCGATTGAACTGCAATGTTCCCAACTAAAAAAATACTAATATCAGGTTATCTAACCCGGTGTTACTTTTTAGTGGCGCTACTCAGGAGAAGAATTAAAATGTTAGGCCCACTTGCGATATCTTGCTTGATTATCCTATACGTTGAATTTTATTTTTTAGATTTCGACTTATGTTCCTTGGGGAAAGGTGTCCAGTTTTATGCACCTGATTACCTGCTAAAATATCCGCACTCCTTTTAAACTTATCCTGTAAAACTCGGAGTTAACAGTTAACTCAGGGATAATCAAATAATTCATCTTGCGCCACCAAGAGTTAGCCCGGTGTTACTTAGTTGCGCAACGCGAAAAAAGAGTTAAAATGTTAGTTACTTAACTCGGAGTTTACAAACTCTACATTTATTCATTTAACCCGACTAAACATGCAAGTGGGCCTAAGTTACTTAACTCGGAGTTCACAAACTCTACATTTATTCATTTAACCCAACTAAATATGCAAGTGGACCTTAAATTACAACATTAGTACAGCCTAGATTCTCAGCTATTTATAAATATCGAGTTAATTTCTTATAGAAAAGGGACGACAGCAAACTAGCTTATTTCGAAAATTAAAAATATCCATGCATAATTTTATGTTCTATGTTGAGGTCAACGGATCCGTCTAGGCTTTGGTAAATTTCCATTTATTGCCATGCGCATGCCCTTGGCCGCAGTCAACAACAAACAATCTATTATATACATATAATAAAATCGTAGCGAAGTCAAAACTGAACATTGAATATTTTTGAAAATAAATAAAGTAATTGCTACGAGGTCTGGTAAAGATTCCAAAGCCGAAAATATAGATTTTAGAATTTGTGTCTGTTTGTCTGAATGTTATGTTCCAGCATCATGCAAATACTACTGGATAGATTTTGTTCAAATTTTGCATAGATATTCCCTATAAGTCTGGTCAGTCAATTATCACGCTATTTTTGCTATGGGGTTGAGCTATATTGCATTATGTTCGTATTCATCTATAATTTACCGCGAATTGTAAAAAGACGAGCCATAAGGTTAAAATATTGCAGATGGTGACAGATTTAATATTCATCTGATTATATAAGTATTAAGCGCGGCGTCCCCCAGGGTAGCATATTGGGCCCTATCTTATTTCTACTCTACATAAACGACATTGTTAATGTAACCAATCAATCAATCCAAATGCTTTCTTTTTGCCGATGACATTTCGATAATTGTGACTACCGATAAAAAATATAAATCAATTACGGATCATGAAGCGGACATAAATAAAACAATAGACAATCTAATTAACTGGCTAAATAATAATAATTTATCTATTAATCTTAACAAATCAATATATATACAATTTAATCAATCTTATAATAATACATTTAATTTTAAAATGGACATTCCGAAAATTACACAAGTGGCTCGAGCCAAGTTTTTAGGAGTAGTAATTGACGAACATTTAAATTGGAAAGCACAGGTTGATGCTGTATGTAATAAAATAAATAAATTTGTCTATGCTTTGAGACAAATCAAAAAAGTTACTAATATAAAAACGGCTGTGATGTCATATCGCGCATATGTTGAGTCCTCACTACGGTATGGACTAATGATGTGGGGAAATAGTACTGATCACAATAGAGCATTTGTCGCCCAAAAGAAATGTTTACGAGCTATATACGAGATTCCATCTGACGAACAATGTCAACCTATATTTAAAGAGCTTGGTTTGCTACCGTTACCTTCGTTATATGTATATGAAGCATGCATGCTCGTTCAAAAACACAAAGAACTATTTAAAACAGCAGAGGAAGTAACCTCTCGAAGTCGGCGTGACCAACACAGACTTGTGTTGGATGTGCTGCCTCGATCAGCAAAATATAATAAAAACTCTCTGGCTATGTGTGTACGTCTCTATAATAAATTACCAAAAATGTTTAAAACATTAAATTGTAAATTATTTAAAATCCAATTATATAAATGGCTCAATAATAATAATTTCTATAGCATTAATGATTTTTTTAATATGAATTCAATGTAATATATCTCAATGTCATAACGTATCTTTAGTAAAAGTTTGCATGCTTTAGTATTAAGCAAAACATGTTCGGTCTAATGTATTAATTAATTAATGTATTTGTATGTATTTTTTTTTAACACCTTGTATACCATGTTTTACGCAAATAAAATATCTTATCTTATCTTATCTTATCTTATCTTATCTTATCTTATCTTATCTTATCTTAACTTTATAACTAAATAACATCATTCTATAGTTTTATGGAGCTAGGCAGTCATTCATAACATATACAGGGTGTATTTTTGAGATGGGGCAATACGGGCAGGTACCTTAACCGTTGTCGCTACGAGAAAACTGTCTTAAGAGACTGTCCTTAACATTTTAATCAGCATCCACAGAATTTTGAAAAAAATGTACAGTCGGCAAGAAAATTGTCAATTTGCACAAAAACTATTTTTGATGTCAATCGATCCAGTTTCTTATAAGGATTAATAAACTCTAGGTACCTATCGGACTAACTGAGGTTTGAGTACTAGACAAGTCAGATATTGAAAAATAATCGCTAGACTTGGTTGAATAGGGAACGAATATAGCAGATAGCTACAGTTTTAAACTTTTAAATGATGATCATACCTTTATGGAGCTAAACAGGCAATCATGAAATATATAAGGACGGCTTTTTAGTCAACTTTCAACAAAGCAAATAGCTTAGCGGTTCGGCGACTACCTTGCAAACCTAAGTTCCAATCCCAACAGTTGATATATTTTGTGCTTCTTTTTTACATTTTGTAATAATATTATGTGATAGTTCGTAGATCGTAGGTACACAAAATAACATTAAGTTATAATAAAAACAAATATAGTTGTTATTATATAAAGGACGTCCCACGGATATGCCACATGGAGTGAAAGTACCTTGAATATTGTAGATGGAACGTTTTACTGAAAGAAGATTTTATTTGAATTTAAAAAACAATTTAAACTGCATTCATATATATTTAAATAATTACATTATTGAACCGGAAATCGAACCCGTTACACGAGAAAAGTAATCAACCTGTAGTATATGTAACCTGTATAAAACTTGAGGTGAAACCGCCAGCGTAGCCCGCGAAATTCAAAATTTCTTATGTGTTTTGGCAATTTGCAGATAGTATTAGGGTGTATATTGATTAAAATATGTTTCGCGACTGTAACAAATATGTATTTACATAATTATCATCACTAAAGTCATCAATACAACTCTCTAATACCAAGTAATTCTATTGAATGACTATTTCATGAAATCATTTCAGGATTATACTAACTTAAGGAATTGTATTACTGATTCTAATATTATAATTCTGTAAATACATATTTGTTACGGTCGCGAATCATAGTTTAATCAACATACACCCAGACACTGAGCTGCAAATTGCAAAAATCGTAAGAAAAATTGAATTTCACGGGCTACGTTAGTGCTTCCCCCTGTATAAAATAAATATAGATCTAAGTATTGTTAGGTGACTGTTAATGAGGAATTCCGTGTGTTACAATTCACTGTTATATTATTTTAGTGACAGCCGTTTGTCAGGAATAATCTGTAAGAATGCATGTATCAGTGTTGTACCTATGCTGGAACGCAGGCGTTCATTAATTCACAAGAAACTAAAAGCTTCGCAAGCAATAGGAAATTGCTAAGGCTGCGGGTGTCGGTCGACCTCAGGGCGAGCTGCTTCTCACATGGACAAAATTGTACGTCGCTTGCTCCCGAGTATTATATTTTGGTTGCTGGGACCAAAACTACAAACGTAGTATACCTATACAGGGAAGTTTTTTTAAAAATGTGGCTGTTATTTTAGTATATTTTAGTGTCTTACAACTTCTATGCGAACGGAATCGCGTGTAGAAGCTAGTCATTTTATAAAACATTCGTTAGATGGCCCAACGATTGCACGAAAAATGCTTACTGCGGTAATTACGGGTGAGTTCTAAAAATAGATACGAAAATGATTTAGAAACGGTCACGCAACTTTTTATTATTGGGCGATGTTACATCAGTACCTACAAGATAACTGCATGATTATTGGCGCTTATTTTTAGTCAGCTACCCGTTTTTTAGTCATGGGGAAATTCCTCTGTTGTTATTAGCCCCTTCTGGGGATAAAGTAGGGGAGATATGTCGGACTCCTACGGACTTACAGCCGAACCCAATAACCGTCCAGTTTTGGCATAGTGGAAATAGAAAATCCTATCTAACTATGGTATGATTTATTAAGAGGTTTATTACAATGCTAAAGAAAGACTTTAATGGACTGAGTTGATTGATTAATCCGACTCATGAGAAATGTAGCAGAATACTAAACGTAGGTTTAGGTAGTTTTATAGGTCCCTTCTTCCTCGTCCTATTCTTCTATAGGACCCTTATTTGTATGTACAGTTCAAGTATTAGCAGCCATCAATGGTAGGGACTGTCCCATGGAAATCTTCAACTTTTCGTAGTTAGCAAGTATCTGGCTTACATAAGCTGTTACAAAAATTTTCGTAGCCGCCATCTTGGATTTATATTTTGACCTCACTGTCGGCTTTAGCACCTTCATAAACTATAAAAACGAAATTAGAAAATTTTCGCAGTCGCCATCTTGGATTTTAATTTTGACCAAATTCACACACACATATAGTGTGAATTCGAGAGAAGAAAATCGCGCATGGAGGGGGCATATAAGTATGAACCCTTTTTCGTTTGTCACCATTTCTGCCAGTTTACCGCAAGCCAGTTACCGCTCTTACCGCAAGCCACGTACAAGAACTTCGTTCCAAAAATCATCTTGCGTACAGACATACAAATATCAACAGCCGGTCTATTCTGTAATAATTTCACCGTGAAAACTAAGTTGAAGTGAGCTGTCAATCCCTAACAACATCAGATGGAAAGACAGCTCACTTCACCGAAGTTTTCACGGTAAGATTTTAGCGGAATAGTACGAGTACTTCACATTTACTGAGAGCATATTGCTGAGAGCATATTGCTGAGAGATTAATGCATTCATTTGTATAACAAATGAGAGATTAATGCATTAATTCTATTATTCCTTCGAGTGGACGTGGTAGTATGGTGAGAGTCTATGACCTGTCAGAATTTTATCTTAACTTGAACCGTTGTGCTTGTGACTTGAGTCATCATCCCACACAGACTGCAATGTTAATTGGATGACTAATTTTGATGTTGACCTAATACTGAAACTAACCTGTGTTAAAATTAATGGCATTGTGCAACTTGACCTCACTTCCTGTTACATTTTTCTGGATGAAATTGACGACTAAGTTTAAGTATACCTGTATCATCTATAGCTATGATGTGATAACCTATTAGCAGTCCTAGCTGTTAAACCTACAAATTAAACCTATAAACCAAATACCTACCACAATTCATTAGTCGATGTCATAGTGAAGGTTTCCAGTGAAAACTGGTACCGGACACATGCTAAACTGTACATGTGTACACGATACACAGATTTTCTTTTGCTCATAAAGAAGGGTGGTGGATTTTTAATCTCAATACTCAATTATTTATTGCATTCCATATGTATTACATAGATGGTATAAAAATGTAAAAGATCAATATGGACCCTGTCGGGCACAGCAAAATTAGGAGAGAGGAAGAGGGCTAAGCAGTAATTCAATATTATTATACATAAATTATTAGATGTGTTTAATGGGTGTATGTATAATAATTGTGTATAATTAGGTTTGTGTATATAGGTATAGTTTAATAGTTATTTTAATTTTATGTATTGCATAAGAATAGTGTAGGTAATTATTATGAAATACTTAAAAGTAGTTTTGATTATTATTAAATTATGTTATTATTTATGTATTCATAATTTCATTTATATTTGATTTTTTATATTCCATATTATATTAAATATATGTTTGGTGTAAATGAGAGAGAATAATTTTATTTTGCAATAGATTTGTCATCTAAAACCTCCTTTACTGAGTAGTATGACTTCGATTCCAGAAATTGTTTCAATTTATAAATAAATATATTTGTTTTGTTTACTCATCTAATGTTCTTTGGCCATTTATTATAAATTTTTATGGACATAAATAAATGGCTGGTTGAGTGCATTTTGAGTCGGGATTGAGGTATGTTTATTTTGTTTTTGCTGTGTCGAAAAGTGTATCTTGTTTGTGTTTCTTCGCAAGCGGTGTAAAAATCTGAGAGTTTTCTGACAAATTTACATAATTCTAAGATCCAGAAACGGAAGTGTGAGAATTTTGCGTTTTCGAAAGTGTGGTTTGCAGCTATCTGTTTGTTTTATGTTTGTTATTATTCAAGTTAACTTCTTTTGTTAAATAAATATGGTTTGTGAATCTGTACTGTTACCCCACAGCATGACCCCATAGCTGAGCCATGCCTGCATATGCATAGTGGTAAGTGCTATTTGCAGATTGGTAGTCTTTTTTAATTTCGCGTAGGGCATACGAAATTTTTTATAGTTTTGGTCTTATTTTCTGTATATGGGATTTCCAATGTGTAGGGTGTCTCAGTAAGGGTGCACTTTTCACGATAAAACATCTGCTGTTCCCTACATTTTGACGAGTTATGCGAACATAAATGTAGCAGCTGATTTTTTTCCGCGATTTCAGGTTTGGTCCCATAGTAAAAGTTGTTCATTATGATGAGTACAATGACCCTTTAAGAGGTTGTGCGTTATTTATGTTACACTTTGTATATCAAAAAGCTGATGAGTTTGTTTGTTCGTTTGTTGGAACGCGCTAAACTCTGAAACTACCCATCGGATTTGAAAAATCCTTTTTGCATTTGTTAGCCCAATTCTTGAGGAAGGATATATGTTATTTAACATCTCGCTAGGACCCTTAGGATCCGAGCAAAAAGAAAACCAGTCAGAAAGAACGCTGAGCGAAAACGAAGTAATGGCGAATAGGCGATGCGATGCGACGGGGTGGGTCGGGGGGACAAAAACTTCACGCGGACAAAGTTACGGGCAAAAGCTAGCACAGATTAAAATAAATAAATCCAGGTAGGTACCTGTGCTCCCAACTGCCTCAGCTCTCGCGATCCTTGAAGTGCTGCCGTGTATTCAGGCAAAAGCTGTAACATTACAATGAGGTTTTAGAATCTGCTAAGTTTCTGACTCCAACAAGCTTTGGTAGAAGTGATCAACGAGGTATTGTAGTAGAAAATTTCTATTAGCAGCCCGGAATCTAGGTTTGTGCTCATTTGACAATAGGCTTAAGTATTCTATATTCTATAATGCCCTTTATTGCTTTGGACTGAACCTAACTGGCGCAATTTAGATGTTCAGCATGCTTATCATGAACACTTCTTTGTCTTCTCTACAAAGAATAGACAAAACTCTTTATATAAAACATTACATTTTTGATATCGCGCCGTAGAAATCATTCTTCAGTCCTTTCACAGTTACATATTTAACAGTTTACGGTTGCTGATGGGTAAGTTTCAGAGAGTAACCCATCAGCAACCTTAAAGCATCGACAATAAAGATCACCGTGATGACAAATCAGAGGTAAAGTGACTGTGAAAAGACTGTGCTTACAATTTCTCAATTAATTAGTCTTTCGTTTCGTTTCATGCGTGCTGAACGCCCAGCTTATCTCTTCAGGGAATACAGGTGTAAATTTTACTACCTCGGCCGGGTCTTCGCAATCAGCATCCGAAGTAATGCGTTGTCTGATCATCTCCTGCTGTCTACTCCTCTCAAGTCTACCTCGTGCGGAGTTTAGTATCTTGTCGGGGTTAGGGATCCTGAGAATGTGTTCTATAAACTCTCGAGCTGATTCTTCGTTAGATGATGGCGAATTATAGGCAAGGCATAAAGTCACGCATAGCGCCTGAAAAAGAAGAATAATTTAAATTAAAACCGGCCAAGTGCATGTCGGACCACGCACAATGAAGGGTTCCGTACTTGGGAATACTTGGGATGAATTTATTCTAAGAACAAACTTAACATTGTGTTTGAAAAACAAGTTCTCTCATACTTTCCAACTGCAGACGTATGTTGGCCGAATATTCCTCGTTAACTTATTAAGCCTACTTAGCTGTGATAGTTTTCATTGTAACTTCGTTATATATACAACTGCTGTGATTTTTTTCTTATATCCAAAAACAACCATTTAGCTAGCAGGAGGGGACACACTTGACTCTAACAAAAATTAGCAATTTAATGCATAATATTTCGCAAGCGGACCCTTGAATCGAAAAATGGTTTTCACACACCCTCTCTATTTTTAAACCACCTATCCGAAGACACCCCACGCCATGGCATAGACCAGAAAAAAAGGCATGCCCACCTTACGTGTAGGGGAGGCAGGCACCTTAAAAAATTTTTTTTAAAGATTTTATCTTACCACTTTGTGGCGTGATACTTGTGCCAAATTACAGCTTTCTAGTACTAAGAGTCTCTGAGCTAAGTCTTGAATAGACAGACAGACAGACGGACATGGCGAAACTATAAGGGTTCGTTGTTGACTAAGAAACCCTAAAAAGGATATATATACTCTGTCTTTTAAAGTCTTCGCTTACAATGGTAAGTTCAAGTTTGACTATAACTGTCAAAACTGGTGAAGGTTAAAGAGACGTTATTGTTTCATACCATGTAAACTCGTGCTGTACATCCCGTCCCACTAATATTATAAATGCGAAAGTTTGTGGGGATGCATAGATGGATGGATGCATGAATGTTTGTTACTATTTCATGCAAAAAATACTGAACTGATTTGGATGAAATTTGGCACACAGATAGTATATAACCTGTATTAACACATGGGATACTTTCTATCCCGATATTCCTACAGGATCGATACTTATACGGGTGAAATCGTGGAGCGCTGCTAGTACATCTATCTATACAAGACGTAATTTTAAACAGTGTTGATCTCCTAAGAGGTCATTGTACGAGAAATCACAAAAAAAAAATCAGCTTTTCCCTACATTTATGTTCGCATAACTCGTCAAAATGTAGGGAACACATGTTTTTTTTTTGCGATTTTGGGTTTGCTCCCATAGTAGTAGTTGTTCACAATGATGAATAACCTCTTAAAAGATTAACATTTTTGTATGTACCTAGTTTAAACCATGAAAATTGGTATTCAGCATTCTGGTAAAAATTTAAAACTACGTGTTTCAGGGTTTTTGGAAAATCATCCCCTAAGGGGGAGAAATAGGGGATGAAAATCTGTAAGGAAGAAATTGGTATTAGCTTTTTGTATACAAATTACGAATGACGTATTTTGGCGTTGTTGGAAAAACATCCCATAGGGGTTAAAAATCCTTACTAACTCATCATCGGTTAGCCCGACTTTCGCCATCGCCAAAGACACTTTAGTTAGTAATTCAGAGAACAATAACTTTACTAAGTTCCGTACCTGTAATTATATAGGTAACTATTTTGTTCGAGATTAAAGAGTATTTATATTTCCGCTTTAAAGTTCCCTTCTTTGGCATGCAAATAGGTAATGGGGATTGTCCAAAATTTGTAACTATTAGATTTTATTTTATTTTTTGAAAATTTAGAGCATTTTGAGAACCTAATTTGAATATTTTGATGATGGGTTCAATAGTTTTTTTTAATATTTAATTATTTTAATTTTTTTAGGTACGTGCCTTCATCATTGGCTTAAAGATTAAGTGCCGTAGCCTCACTAGTACATAATAAAACATTTAAATCTGTCAACACAACGTCATCCATATCACATCTGTCAAAGTGTCAATACTGTCATAAACAATTATAATCGAATCCTATCCTATCGTATTTGTTTACAAATGGTTTTTTTATGAGTAAGTGTCGTCCAAGGAATATACTACTCTCTGTCGTCACTAGAACAATCGACGCGGCGACTTCCAATATATTAAATAATATTGTCGAGTGTTGAAATAATGTATGTAATGTAATATGAGATCTAAACGAGAATGTTTATGTTTTTCACATTTATATTATACACTTCTGGACACATCTATTGGCCCACCTTAGAGTTTAGGTTTCGATGGCCCCTACCGAAATATGATTGCTAGATTGAACAAAAACTGTTGATGCAGTTTTAAACCTGATACATTTTACCATCTTTTTCGATCGTATTGTTTTAAATTTGAATTCAGAATACCATACGACATGGAGCTACGCCTAACAAGTCGGATATGCGCCTTGTTAAAGGCAATTGATTTTTGAATAAAAAACATGTTTTATCAAATAAAGGTTTAATTTAATAACGCGTGTTGCCTCCATGGGCATCTACCACAGCTCTCATACGATTAGGCGTAGAGTTTATCAACCGCTGTATGAAATTTTGAGGGATCATCTCCCATTCCTCTTCTATGGCAGTTTTCAACTCCTGCATCGTCTGGGCAACTGGCTGACGAGCCCTAACACGTCTTTTTAGCTCGTCCCACATGTGCTCAATGGGGTTCATGTCTGGGCTTCTGGCTGGCCAGTCCATAACTGTGATGTTCACATCCCGAAGATATTCCCTGACGATGCCGGCCGCGTGGGCTCTTGCATTATCATGCATAAAAAGGAAATTTGGGCCCACATAGTCCGCGTATGGTATCACGTGAGGTTCTAAGCACTCACGAATGTACCTTTCAGCATTTAATGTTGGCAGCCGTGATCCTGTAACAACCTCAAGTTGAGTTTTTCCGCTCGCGGATATACCGCCCCAGACAGTCCATGAGCCACCGCCATAAGCAACCCTCTCTTCAAAGCAGCATTGTGCGAAACGCTCTCCCTTACGTCGGTAGACCTTCTTCCTTCCATCATTGCCATGTAACACAATTTTAGACTCATCAGAAAAGAGTACACGGCTCCAATCTTGCTGTGTCCAATTTAAATGACTGCGTGCGAAATGAAGGCGCGCTGTTCGGTGGGCTCGCGTTAGTTTGGGCCCATTATCTGGCTTGTGTGGTACCATATCGCGTTCTTTTAACCTTCTCCGAACAGTTCGAGCGCTCACAGATACTCCGTGGAAGTCGCGAAGTTGGTTTTGTATCTCAATGGAGGTAAGGTGACGATTTCTCAAGCTGGTCGTCACGATGAATCGATCCTGCCTTTCAGTTGTGACCTGAGATCGTGGCCTTCCTTGGCGACGAACAAAGCCGCCAGTCTCTAGGTACCTCCGATAAACATTTCGGACCGCAGATCGACTTAAATTAAGTTGAGCACTCACGTTTCTTTGGCTGTGTCCGGCCTGAATAAGTGCCACAGCTTGGGCGGCGACTTCAGGTGAAGTATCCATAGATTATTGATAGAACCTCACCTTAATGTTAAGAATAAGTAATGTTTGTTGCAAAACCAAAGATATCAATCACTTTTTCAAGAATTAAATCCACGTAAACCAATAAAACCAAGTTTTCTTAGTATTCGATTATTTGATATCAACAAACAGGCTCCAAATTGTCTTTTGTTTCTTTAAATTCTGTGTTCGAAATTCAAAAAAAGACTATTGAATGAAATTGTGAATGTGCCAGGTTCAAAACTGCATAAAAACTTTTTGCTCGACCTAATATAAAATTTTAGCTAGGACCAAACGAAACTGAAAATACAAGGTGGGCCAATAGATGTGTCCAGAAGTGTAATATGACACTTGACAGATTGTAGACAATACTTGTCTCTTACTTTTTATTTTCTGAGGTAACGATACAAAACTGTACGGCTAAAGCTGACATAATTTGAAGGGCAAAGAAGGTCAATCGTATTTTATCAAAAATATCAATAAAATATGAATATTTTTCATAATTAATTAGTCCGTAATGGTCAGTAACGCTATTCCTCGAAATGGTTTTTTAATTATAAAATTTAAAAAAATATGAACAATGCCCATTATCTGTTCCGTTATTTATTCGTTACTATTGTTAGGTTTTAGGATTTTTAGAAAGAAGTTCTTTTACGCGGCTGGCGGTACGAGTAAACTGGCAGAAATCGTCACAAACAGAAAAAGCGTTCATACTTGTATGCCCCCTCTGATTTTTCGAATTCTTCGAATTTCTTTCGAATTGGTCAAAATGAAAATCCAAGATGGCGGCGGCTGCGAATATTTTCTAATTTTTCGTCATGGGTGTCGTTATCATAGTTTTCAAGGGTGCTAAAGCCGATAGAGAGGTCAAAATGAAAATCCAAGATGGCGGCTGCGAAAATTTTCAAACTTTTCGTCTTGGGTGTCGTTCTCTTAGTTTTTGAGGGTGCTAAAGCCGATAGTGACGTCAAAATGCAAATCCAAAATGGCGGCTGCGAATATTTTCAAATTGTTCGTCATGGGTGTCTTTATCATAGTTTCGAGGGTGCTAGAGCCGATAGTGAGGTCAGTATGAAAATCCAAGATAACGACTGCGAAAGTTTTCAAATTATATGTCATGGGTGTCGTTTTCATAGTTTTCGAGGGTGCTAAAGCTAATAGTGACGTCTAAATGTACACTCAAGATGGTGGCAGCGAAAATTTTGTTTTGGTTTTATGAGTCGGTTACAGCGCACAGTGGATCGACTCCATAAGATTTTTGAAAAATATTTGATGCCAATGTGCTCTCCTCGATAGTCTAAATTGAAGGTACTCTTATGGTTTTTTCGACTAAACCCAAATTTTAGGAGTAATGTGAGTAAAACGGATTACAATGTATAGAAAAATATAGTAAAAAAATGTTTTCCTGCGATTCCCACACATTTTCCGGTCTTGAAACTTATAATATACTAGCTTCCGCCCGCGACTTCGTCCGCGTGAATTTTTTTTTCCCCCAACCCACCCCGTCGCATCGCATCGCTCGTGCTGTTACTTCGTTTTCGCTTAGCGCTCGTTCTTACTTTTTTTTCTTTTTGCTCGGTTTCTAAGGGTCCTGGCGTAATGTTACATACTTAAAGCATTTCCCAAGAATTGGACCATAAAATGCAAAAAGAATTTGTCAAAACCGACTGGTAGTGACAGAGATTAGCGCGATCAAACAGTCAATAAAAAATAAAATGTGTCGGTAACTAATAGACTAAGCGCATTTTTCTTACTTTAAGCATTTTTATACCCGTCGTAATTTCTAAACTAAACGTCGGATTCGAATAACTGTAAAAGGAATTTACATGTACTTAATCAACCTTGATTATGAAACTATTTATTTTGATAAGGATTAATACCATGTTTATGAAAACACCTTCGCAAATAATGCATTATTTTATAACAAATTTGATTACTATTCCAAAAGTTATAGTGAGCTAACCTTAAAAGATACACATAAATATGCTATCACAGACTTTTTTTAGAACTTTTTAAGCGGAACATTTCCGTCGTACATGATTTTTGCGTAACTTTAATATTGGTCGGCGTCTCAGCGATGGGGGACGCGGGGAGGGCAGGGCATGGTTGTGCTTCGCTTGCAGTGACGGCGGTTGGTAACGAGTCGAATTCTGCTGACTCGAATCTCAGCTGCGTTATGCTCGTGAGCGAGTGCTGCTTGTGGTGACTGGTTGTCTTGCTGACCTTGGTTTTTTTGTTGTTATAAGAAATTGGTGCCGATTCTCTTGTACACCGACTAAACTATCACTAAAATTCCTTACTTTTGGCTATGAGAATCTTAAAGTTACATAATCAGCAAAAAAATATCAGTAAATTTAAAAATAATTTTGACACAACTAAATCGAATTTGACAATCGTGACTCCACGTGGTAAGGGGATCCCCGTCAGGAACGAAGTTCCTCTCACGTATGACTTAAAAACAAAAACAATTTTTTTTGCGGCCGCCATCTTGGATTTACATTTTGACCTCACACTATCGACTTAAGCACCCTCAAAATTTCAAAAACCATGAAATCGACACCCATGACGAAAAATTTGAAAGTTTTCGCAGCCGCCATCTTGGACTTACATTTTGACCTCTCTAACGGCTTTAGCACCCTCGAAAACCATGAAATCGACACCCATGACGAAAATTTTGATAATTTTCGCAGCCGCCATCTTGGATTTACATTTTGACCAAAAGAAGAAAGAATTCAAAAGAAGAAAGTCCCATGGAGGAGGCATACAAATAGGAACGCTTTTTCGTGTGTCGATTTCTGCCAGTTTACAAGCCGCGTAAAAGAACTTCGTTCCAATAATAATACCTAATAAGTGACACAATAAACAAAATACGTGTACAAATACTCGGGAGTAAAAATGTGTGTACAAAAAAATAAAAGAAATTGTACGAATAAACAATAGGGATCCTGTGTACGGACAGGCCAATATTTGCCGCGTATTTTTTAGTAAAAAGCGACGAGCTCTCACATGTTGACTGAGCTCCGCAAATCCGTTCTCGGCCGTATATCGAGTAAAACGCGTCGCCATAGTATGGAGATTTCGGGTGTGAAAATTCAGATAGTTTCCGAGTTTTTCACGCAAAACAGAAGTAATGTTATGGAAAACAGAAAAAGTCAGTGGGTTCACTGTTCTTTGCTGTATTTATTTATGTATAGTATTAAATAGATGACTGCTTATTTACGCCAAAGTTATCAAAATGCGGCAGTGCTTTTTGCACGTTTTTAGTGATATTCAATATTTTTTTTACAATTATCTACAAGGTTTATCTTCAATCCGATTTTTTCACTGACTTGTGAAACACTTGAGCCAGCTAGACGTTTTTTTTCGTGGTTACTGCTTTTAGTTTTTTATATAAACTTATCAAAAACCCACAACACAGTTTCCTGGTACTGACTTTTAAATCATAATTATGTGAGAAGAAACTTCGTTCCTGACGTCCCCCGAGCGCACACGTTTTTTATCGTCCAGCAATCATATCAATCCGCACGCCGCTTCTCGGATAGTATATAAGCAGCGCGAGAAGACATTGTTTACCTGTATTAACACCTAAGGTAATTTTAATCCCGGTAGTACTACATTCCCGTGGGATATTTTCCGACATCCACGCGGGCGAAGCTGCGGGAAAAAGCTAGTGTAATAATAATATCCTCCCGACCGACTTCGGTCACGGTGGCCAATCTCAACGAACATTAGACGCAAACACAGTTGCACTCTCTGTTCCTTTACTCTCATAGTCCGATGGGATGGCAATCCGAAACGACCGGGGAGAGATCAGACGCAGGACCAACGGCTTTACGTGCCATTCCAAACTCCGGGCTGCTACTGAGAAATTCGTAAAGGAAAAACTCATTAACACTTACGAACTTACACACACTAAACTACACTAAATAAGTAGGTTGCCTGGAGGAGATAGCCGAAAACAATAATCGCCCATTGTATGTTTTCTTAATTTCATTTTCTTTTCAATGTATTTTTCTGGTGTACAATAAAGTACCTATATATAAATAAATAACACTTTGCCTGACCTGGGAATCGAACCCAGGACATCATGCTCCATAGTCGCGCTTGGACGAGACCAACGAGGCAGTACATAAATGTATCGTGTATCTAATCATATACATTTGTTCTGTAGGTATATGTGATAGGCTATGCTTATGATCGATCATTGATGGGATCACAGTCCACAAATTACGATCGCAATGAATATGAAAGTGGTCGCCTCACTGTGTTGATGTTCAATAAAATACCACTTAACTTATAGAATATGAATGACAATATACATATACAAGATGTAACATAAATAACGCACAACCTCTTAAGGGGTCATTGTACTCATCATTATGAACAACTTTTACTATGGGACCAAACCTGAAATTACGAAAAATAAATCAGCTGCTCCCTACATTTTGACGAGTTATGCGAACATAAATGTAGGGAGCAGCTGATTTTTTTTCGCGATTTCAGATTTAGTCCCATAGTAAAGTTGTTCACAATGATGAGTACAATGACCCCTTAAGAGGTTGTGATTTAATTATGTTACACCTTGTATATGCGTTTAAAGATCAAGTTCAATCACATACAGCGGACACATAAGTACGAGATAATTGATTAAATAAAGCATCCTTTAAAGTTGTTTTTTTTTTCATTTCAATACCTAATCACGATTCTGTAAGTCTGTATAATCATGAAGGCGCAAACAGGCGCGACGTGACACAAAGGCACCGTGTGTCGCGCGACGAGCGGTGTCTTTGTGTCGCTTGCGACTGCGTCACGTGTCGCACCTGTTTGCAGGAGCCTTGATGATGGGAAGGTAACTACATAATATACAGACGTAAGTAGTTTCTATAGACTTACGTACCTACTTGTATTGTACACTTCCCAGTCCCTTCGTCTCATCCGTCCATATCATCAGTCCCATTAAGGTTCCTCCAAAAAGGCAAGACTCACGATGCGACACAAAGGCACCGCGTGTCGCGCAACGAGCGGTGCCTTTGTGTCGCGTCGCGTGTCGCACCTGTTTGTAGGAGCCTTTATGCTAATACACCTGGGCAATCGGACAAACCTACGCAACAACAGATAGAATATTCGATCGATTAAACCGAGTCATCACTGGAGGACGCTAGGTCATGGGAACACTGTATTAGTTTAGTAATGATATCCACTTAAATAGAATTAATGTTCAGTCTCTGTATGGTCTACATCCATAGAATCATGCTCGCTCTGAGCTAGATATCCAACTATTTGCTTTTAATTATGAAATAACATTCTTCGCTCAATGAAATTGACGAGATGTGTTGAAAAATTTTGTATGCGTCTCCGTACCTACTCTCTCTCACTCCAAGTGATTGCGTACGTTACTAGGACACCCAGATAGTTGTTAATTAACCCATACATTCTTTGCTAAAGAAATACAACATAATGTTATGAGCCAGCATAGAACCCAATATTAATTAAAATACATTTTGCAATCGCTGCACGGGAAATACGAAAGACAGCTGTACGGTGGTGATCAGATTTGGCCTAAGTAATATGTATTATTACGGAGGTCAGTAGATGAGATGACATGTGTCAGCCAGCACCGAGTCACAAATAAGAGTTATTCAGCTGATTAGTCGAGAGCGCGACCGGCCCGCGCTCTGATTGGCAGCCACTCGTGGCCATCTCTGCTACTGCCACACTGCAGTATCCCAGAGGTTGAAAACATTGGTGCATTTTTTACAATTTTCCAGGGTTAATCGGCTGTTTATACTTTGTATAGCTGCCGGCACGGATCGTGAGCACAAATTCCACATGAACTGTGGTTGCCGTCGTCAGCGGGCTCTTGTATTCTGTTTTCTACCTGCACCTAATTAAGCTTGATTATTAACCTCATTGCCCCTGCCCGTGTACGAATTACCGTAATAGGAAATAAGATTCGTAAGGTTTAGAAGTGGAGTTTGTGCTCACGACTAAAACTATACCTACGGGTTGATAATTTTAAAATTGGGTTTGGATAGTTTGAGGCTGCTTGAAACTTGAAAATCCAATTTCTATGCTAACTTACGAAATTGTCAGTATCTCTTAATCTCCGTCAAAAAGTTTTGATCATACTTGAAGAGATATACTTTACAACTATCTTGGCTTCTTGGTAAAGGACATAGGGGACTTCACTATTTTATCTCCAAAACCATAGAGTATAGATCCAACTACTTATACTTCTACTTGTTCTTACTTGTTCTTGTTCTTACTTCTACTTGTTTTTTTCAGGATAGTCAGATTTAGAAATAGATTTTAGTTTAAATAACTGTAATGCATTCTTACTATTCTTACTTAATGTTAAAAAGGTTACAATAAGTTGTATTGTAAGTAGATGTAAAGAAAGTGAAGCAAAAACTTAGCCAAGTCTTTTCAAAAATGTATTTTCAGCAGTTTTATCTGTAAGTAGCTATAGTTCATTATGTCAACAAATGAATCCGAGCTTGTAGCTCGGATTCATTTGTTGACATAGCAAGCTTTTATTAAACTCGTGAGAACTTAGCTAATTAGCTTTACTGTTTACTCACTTACTTCTCTTTTTTATATACTTCATAATACGTATATTTTAGTGTTAGTTTGTATATTGTATTTAAGTTTGGCCAAAACGATTTACAGTATAATAAATTTAAATAAATGTTTGCTAAGACGATATATTTTATAATGGGTTCTAATGTCCACATAGTACGAATGTATGTTTAAGGGCTATCAAAATATATGTAGACTAAATATTTATATTGATTAATGAAAGATACTGATTGACAAGCCCTGCAGTCACAACTTTGGCCTGTTCTGTGGCTACTGGCTGTACAAGTCTCGCTCGCATTACGGACGTACAATATGCGTATGAGTTGTCACCTTACTTATGTTTTTGTTATTTTTGATTACAAGGTCTGTGTATGTGAGAAAGTTCGTGGTTTTTGACGTTCAGTGGTAAAACTAGTTGTGAATGCACTCTGAAGATTTTTGTGCCGAATTTCACCGCAAATTATTCAATGTCGGCGGAAATAGTTCATTTTCTACACCCACCGCTTGAAGGGTAAGTCTTTGGCTTATAACTTATAGAATACAAATAAAACTATTCAATTACATAATTTAAATACGTCAGTATGTCACAAACATCGGATTTTCGTCGCGTTTATTAGAATTAGGTATATTTTTTTGACTATTGTTGTCTTTAAAAAAACGGCCAAGTGCGTGTCTGACTACGCACAATGAAGGGTTCCGTAGTAGGGATGAATTTATCCCAAGAACAAACTTAACATTGTAGTTGAAAAACATGTTCTCTTATACATTCCAACTGCAAATGTTTAGTTGGCCGACTATTACTCGTTAACTTGTATAAAGCCTACTTAGCTGTTATAGTATTCCTGGTCACTTCTTTATATAAACTACTACCGTGAATTTTTTCACATATCCAATAACAACCATTTAGCTGGCAGGGGCGACATACTTGGCTCTAACAAAAATTAGCACTTTAAAGCATAATATTTCGCAAACGGATCCCTAAATCGAAAAATGGATTTAACACACCCGCAATATTTTTGAACGGCTTGTCCAACGACACCCCACACCATGGAATAGACAAGGAAAAAGTCCTCCCCACTTTACGTGCAGGGGAGGCACCCGAAAAAACAATTTTTTTTTATGTTTTTTTTTTTTCCAGTTTGTCGACGTGATTAATATGTAAGTATACCCACGCCAAATCACAGCTTTCTAGTACTAAGAGTCTCTGAGTCAAGCCGCGGACAGACAGACAGGCAGACAGACGAACATGGCAAAACTATATGTGTTCCTTGTTGACTACGGAACCTTAAAAACCATCGTGGCGTTTATATATTCTATAAGGTACACATATCACCAGAGTAGAATAAAATAGCAAAACGTCATTTGGCCTTTACAACGGACAATCATACTTGTACCTACAGACAATACGTCATTTTATTGTTGTACAAAAGAGCGCTAGTTTTTAACACAATGAGTTGAATGGTGTTATGTCCTATTCTGGCCCAATGAGGAGGGACCGCATATCCTGCAAAATACGACAAACCAAAGGGGTACCAGCGGGCACTTCGTAAAATCTAAATTTAGCACCCAATGGTGCCGATTCTTTTGTACACCGAACTAAAATAACTAAACTATCACTAAAATCCTACCTTTGGCTATGAGAATCTTAAGGCTATTCTGCAAAAAAATATCACTAAATATAAAAATAATTATGACAGAACTAAAATCGAATTTGACAATCGCGCGACTCCGCGTGGTACTTGTTTGCCCTACCCCGTGAATTTTTTTAGAGCCGGAGGCGCGAGGGAGCCTCGACGTGTTTTATATGGAATTTTTCACTTTTTGTATGGAAAATATGAAAAATTATTACCTACATGCTGTTTCAGGGCTTTATGGGCGTTATAAAGAGGGTAGAAATTTTCATCATTTTTGCGATAGGACACACCATTTTCGAGATATAAGCAAAAGGAAAAAGAGAAAAAAAGCTTTAGTAAGTAGGTACTGTTTTTGCACCTGAAGTCGAGGTGTTGGTGTGGCAAGGTTGATCATCAGCTTCTCTTGAATAAGATTGCATTCAACGGTAGACGTGGTGATCTTCCGAGATAGTTCTCTTCATGCGTTTCTAATAGGACTCAGAGGGTTGTGATAAATGCTTTAGTTCATGCCAACTAATTTTATTCCACGCCTTTTTAATCGCGATTGAAAATAGTCAGATTTAGTTAGAAAATCTAAATTTTAAGTGTAAAACGTCAAATTCAAAATAGCAAAATTACCATTTTCACTAAATTAATAACTCAGTGCCATCTTAGTGCTGACAAACTAAAATATAGTTAAGTTGTGTCACTTTAGTCAATTTCAGAATGGGAAATCGTCGTTTGACAGGAATAAACTAAATTTTGGTGATTTTTAGTCTAGTTTAGAGGAATTTGTGACAAAAGAATCGGCACCAATATCCCGCCAAAATCGTTGTAGGATTGAGATTAACAAACTGTAGGTATAAAATTCATGCTTAGATTAGAAATTGTAGTTTAAGTAGGTGGGTATTTTTATTTTATTTCATTTATTTGGAAGAACGAAATGAAAGGGGGCTTGTGGCTAAGTAATAACAGCCGCACGGGTCGATCGATCAGCTTAAGCTACGCGTTGCGCGGTTGGTCCGTGAATGGGTGACCATCTTTACATACCAATACCTCTCCGTACCTCGGAAAGCACGTTAAGCCATTGGTCCCGGCTGTCATTCGTGGATCTTTGACAGTCATTACGGGTCGTCAGAAAGCCGAAAGTCTGACAACCAGTCTTACCAAGGGGTATCTTATTATCCAGTAACTGGGTTGTGAAGGTTAGATAGGCAGTCGCTCCATGTAAAATACTTGTATTCAGCTGCGTCCTGTTTGACTGGAAGCCAACCCCAACATAGTTGGGAAAAGGCTAGGCAGATGACTTAATTGGAAGAACAAACAATAAGTACTGTAATAGCTGGCACAGACGTTATAGAACCGGGCGGATTACTACGCGTTTAAATGATAAACTTTAGGACGTTTCACTATTGTGTATTCATAAAATAATCTATTACATATTAAATCACACCATCAGTTCCCTGTTCGAATTTTCAAATCAATGCTTGCTTTCATAAACTAATAAACGTTTAAAACCTTGCGAAGGTTCCATGCTAATGGCACGCTCGGTTAAAACCTCTTCATCAGCTACGCCCCTTCTGGATAAAATGTGGCTACCGTAGTGTCCAATTATTGAAATAACCTACCTATACCTATGAGAATATTTACCTAACACTAGAAATAAAATTAACAATGAGAGGTATGTGCCTTGCAAGAGAAAGCTAAACTCAGGAAGAATGAATCGCGAAAACCTGTCACTACGTTAAGTGTCAGTCAAATTAAACATTAATATGTGCTACTATACATCCACACAAACTAACATTCTCCGGTTTTAGCCTCGTTGGATCAAAACTAGTGAAAAAGAACCGCCACGTCCTCATGCCACTGCCTCGTTGGTCTAGTCGTCGCAAGCGCTACTGCTGAGCATGAGGTCCTGGGTTCGATTCCCAGGTCGGGCAAAGTGTTATTGGGTTTTTCCATCTGGAATTTCTCAGTAGCAGCCTGGAGCCTGGATTTGTGCCCGGTTGATGGCAATAGGCTCCCCCCCTAGTACATGGGACTTAAACATAACTGGCGAAATGTGGATGTACTATAGGTACGCCTCTGCCTAACCCTTCGGGGATTACAGGCGTGATGTTATGTTATGTATGGACATCCTCCTAATGAACATACAAAATGACATGATAATTCATATCAGCCCAGAAGGGGTTAAGGTAAAAGAAGATCATAATAACTTGCCCCATCAGACGGTATTGAGCCAGAGGGAAGGAAAAGGCCAGGAAGTAAAGTTCATAAATTTTATTTGTTCGGGGACTATAATTTGCCGGACGTCGACTGGGTTGCTAGCACAGACAGTATTTCAATTTCTGCACAGATCTGTAGAGGTAATTCTCCCACATGTGGTCACCTGAGTATGTTTATGTCCTTCCTAAATGCTCATCAATTTAATAATAAGAAATCTGAACAGGAGAATATTAGACTTGGTCTTAAGTAATGATGATTGCATAAATTCTATCCCCACCGATTATTTATTACAGCTTGACAATCACCATCTCCCATTCTGTGTACACATCTCGCTAAGTTTGCCTCATATTTCAATGGTACGCAAGACGATAAAAAAATATAATTACTATAAGGCAAATTATGACAAAATTAATGACGATCTCTGCCTAACCCTTCGGGGAAAGAAGGCGTGATGTTATGTTATGTCATTAATGACGACAAAGAGAAAATTAATTGGAAAGACGCCTTAAATTACCAGTCTGTTGACTAATCTGTCGACACTTTCTATAATATTATTTTTGGTATTATTAAGAAACATGTGCCATTGACTACATTGAATGCAACAATTGTTATACAAAATACATTCATTCTGTTGAAGATGGTATTCGGAACAATGTTAAGCATTTTTGGACATTCATTTCTAATAAAAAAATATATGCGTGCATGCCATCTACTATGAATTACAACAACCAGTCAATTAGCAACCCAGAAAACATTTGTAATCTTTTTTCTGACTTTTTTAATTCTGTTTATGAACCATCCACTTCTACTAATATTCCATCCACGTATGACGACTGCTCTGAATACTGCATTCTGTTAAATGACATTCAGTTTACTGTTGATGAGGTACTTAGTGCGCTCAAGGCATTGGATCCTTCTAAGGGGCCAGGATCGGATGGTCTACCAGTAACTTTCATTAAACAGACAGTCCTTAATCTGTGTATACCCCTGCATATTATATTTTACCTCTCTATTTCTGAACGATTTATTTATTTATTTAAATCTCCCTTACAACTATCATTACAGGTGTATGTACCCAATGCGACGGTGCGGTCATTCACAAATATATACTTACTTATTTAGGTACAATTTAAAGATAAAATATAAAAGGACTAAAACAACTTGTAACACGATAGGAACTATTAACACAATACAACATATTAGCATTCTACCTACATTAACATTAATTATAACATAAAATAAACAACGGTGTCCTTGCGAATTCACTCAAATGACATGGGAACAACATACAACTTCTTAGAGCTATTTCAATCTGTTATATTGTACCTATACGTACACCTATTTATATAAATAATTACAAATAAATAAAATTTAAGGGGTTATACAAATGTGCATAATGCTGTAATGCATTCTTAGTTAATGTTAAAAAGGTCAGAAATTGTAGCGTAAGAAGGTATTTTTATTTTATTTATTTGGAAGAACAAACAATTACATATTGTACATCTATATCATTCTCGTCCGTGCATTAATCTAAGACAGTCGTGTTTCACGTTATTACGAAAATCTGGTGCAACTCGAGTCCTTGTTTCTTATGTGATAAGTTACAATTTCCATTAGAGACTGTGTTTCACATACGCATATTTAAACTTGAATCGTTCGACCACTTTGTAGTACAAGCAAATTTATCAGATAAAAATGCAACGTACTCCAAAATCTGGACAATCAATTAAATTCTCGTCCCATCCCGACTTGTCTAAGGATTTACCAGATCAGGATATTATCCAAAATGTCAACATAAGGAAACAAAAAAATCCTGAACAAGATGCCCTGGCGGATCTTAAAGAAGAACTTATGGAGTCCTTCAAGCAAATGATGATACTCGAGTCTAATTTGCAGATTATAAAACTACTTGAACAGAATGCTGAAAATTACAAGGAAATATCAGGTAGAGTACAAAACCTTGAAACTAAATACGAAGCAGAAAATATACGGGTTGCAGAATTAGAATTTCAATTGAATGAATTACAAAAGCAACTTGTCAAGAATACTGTTGAAATAACGAATATTCCACGCAATGATAAAGAAAATGTGTACAAAATAGTCAAGAATATGTACAATACCCTAAATTTACCGCCTATCGATGCAACAACAAATATATACAGAAGAGGTAAAGGAGATGTTTCAAAATGGGCCCAGAATATGTACAATACCTCGAAAAATCGAGAAAAATCCGTGGAATTCGGGATAAATACTGATAAATTGCATAAATTCATATTTCTCTCGTAATAATTTGATATTTATCAATTATCTTATCGACTTTCAATATGGTGTCTCGCCAATTTAGGTACTCTGTGGTTAAAAACCAATGACAGTAAACCATAGATCGACCATTGATCATAGATCGTGAACTGTCTACTGTCACTTCAATCGCTTTCGTTGTCGATCGTGTTCTGATGTTCTGTTCTCTCGAGTTATTTTTAACAACCTGGCTTTCGTTTATCGCTACATTGTTTTTGTCCGAGTTAATATTTCGACTATTGAATGTTTGTATTCTGTACGTTTATGCTATAATTAAAAATCTTGGCATATGGCAGGTCAACCTATGAGGTTGTCGTCTGCTTAACTGGACTATACTTTATGTACAGACGCCAGTACATCAAGCTACTACAATCTGTCAGATTTCTTTAATAGATTTTCGACTTTACAATTAGACCTAAAATAATATTGCAAAAGACTAAAAGTACGACAATGTTATGATTCTCTTTGACAATGTAATATGACAGAAGTAAACATGTCAAACGTCAATAATCAATCAACATGACAACTTACCGCCATGATGGGTTTTTGTTGTGTGTTGCAATTTCAATTGTACATTCTTGTACTTTACTACCAAACAAAGCCAATTCAAAGTAATTGGATGATTGGAAACTGTTTTAATTGTGTTTCCCCATTTTTTAGTAGGGTGTACCAATACGTGGCCGGGGCTCCATACATTTTGAAACATCTCCTTTGATGGTCCAATCGTTGTGGAGTACCAAGACGCCAAAGAGAGAGAAACAATTATAAAGGCTGCTAAAAAATATAACTCCGAGAACAAGGAAAGACCACTGAATACAGAAATTTTAGGGCTTGGTGGAGTTTTTTCGCGAATTTATGTATCTGAAGCACTACGCCAATGTCAAAAAAGATGTTGGCAGCTGCTCGAGGATTAGTTAAGAATGGAATGTAAAAATATTGCTGGGCATCCCGAGGAAACATATTACTTCGCAAGGAAGAGGGCCAGTCTGCCATAGTCATCAAAACCCTGAACAAAATTAAAGATCTAGCAACACAATGACTATATGGCATCTTTTCCATCAAATTACTGCATCATTCAACTTTGTTTTTGCCATTTATTTTTCATCTACATTATCCTTTCACATCTTTTTGTATTATTTTAAGTTTAAACCTAGATCATGATGTCACATACCAGATTATTATAACTATTGTTATTCCTTATTACACGTTTTATATATATCTACATTACTACCATAATGTTTATATTGTATATTATATATATTTTATATTGATTTTATACATATATCCCTTTACTATATTATTATAAATTATATATGCTCTATGTCTGTTGACAAACCATTGTTGGATCTACCACTACTTTCACGAATTTCGGAAACTATATCTCTCAACGAAAATTATTGTACCCTTAATATAATTCGTTTTATTTTTTGTTTTTAAACAATGTGTAATAATCTAGAGGAGTGATCGCCGATGTTGATAATATTATCAACGTTGGGGATTCATTTTTGGTTGGGGATCCAGAATCAAGTTTGCAGTATAGAATTAATATTGAACCATATCTTAAAATAATTGTACAGAACATTCGATGTATACATAAAAACTTGGAAGATTTTAAACTTTTTATGGCGAGGAGTAATATAGAATACGACATTATCATTCTGAGTGTTGGTTACAAAATTCAGACTTGATTCCAGGAATTGAACAATATGATACCTACCACACTCAGAAACATATCAATCAGAATAGTGGTGTAGTTGTTGTACAAAGAGTAATTTCACAAATATGATAGTGTATGAACCCAATGTTTCAGAAGCTGATTCCTTGGTAGTCGAAATATATAAAACATACGCCTTTATTTGTATGTATAGATCACCGTCTTTTGTTTCATTAACCAATTTTCTTTGTTCTTTAGACGAGCTTTTAATTAAACTGAAACACATACCCAATGTTTATTTAACTGGTGATCTCAAAATTGATATTAGTACCCATAACGATGAATCAAAATTCAGATTTTGGTGGGTTGGTTGGTGGGTTAGGTTAGGTAGGTGGGTTGCAAGTAAATCCAGATACTCCTCAGGGAGTATCTGGATTTACGTGCAACCCACTGTCTCTTACCTAGTCATTCTCTTCCAACTCGTCTTAACAAATGTATTGATCACTGTTTTGTTAAGTCTGTTTCTAAAATGTTGACTGTGTTTTGCGAGTCATCTGTGACTGATCATAGTAGTATTTGAATGTACAATATACAACAAAAATAAAGAAACCCTATAAATTTAATTATGATATGGCTAACAACCTAATTAATGAAACTGATTTTTCAAGTATAACATCTTTGGGCGACCCTAATAAAGCAACTGAAGTGTTTATAAAATTCTAGATAGAATTTTTATAAACACTTCAATTGCTTTTTTTTTAATTATTTCAGATGAAATAATTAAAAAAAGCACGCGTCAATTGCAATACCAAACGGACAACAAACTCGTCAACAATGGATAACTTCCGGATATACGTTGTATGAGATTAAGTGACACATTAAATAAAAGACACTTAAAATCACAAAATGACAAAGACCTAGAAACTACCTATAAACGTTATCGAAATCATTGCAACAATATTCTACATAATTTTAAAAAATAAACACGATAAACGTAAACTAAATGGTAGTAAAAAGACTTGGAATGTTATAAAACGTGTATGTCATTTTAATGCGCTGGATAAATCTAAAATACCATATGAGTTGTTAAGTATTAAGTCGACACCACAGGAATCAATTGATTATGCTAATATTTTTTTTGTAAATATAGGTGCTAAACTATCAAACAATATTTTACATAAATTAAAAATAACTGAAGATGATCTAGTCAAGGATTTTAAGTATAATCACACGCCATTGAGCTCATTTATGCTTTTGGAAACAAATGAGTTAGAGGTACGCAAAATAGTTATATCACTGAAGAATATTAATGCCACTGGTTGGGATGGCATATTATCAATCTTTCTCAAAAAATATATTAATGTACTAATAACACCACTAACTTATTTAATAAATTTGTGTTTGTCGTCTGGCAAGTTTCCAAACGCACTGAAAGACTCCATTGTTGTGCCTATATTCAAATCAGGGGAAAGAGACAACATCACTAACTATCGCCCGATTTCACTTCTACCTACTTCAGCCGAAATCTAAGAAAAAATTAATTAATAACAGATTAGTAAATTATTTAGAGAAAAATAGTATTTTGGCCAAAAATCAATATGGTTTTAGAAAAAACAAATCAACTGTAGATGCTGTGGAGGATTTAGAAAGTAATTACATTTGCTGACGATACGGGGATTTTATTTCAACATTCAACATGGACATAAGTCAAAACATCAGCTGAGAATGGGCTCCGGAAAATAATAAGTTGGCTTGACTACAAGTTGCTCACGTTAAACTTAAATAAAACTAAATATATAACTTTTAGCATCAAAAACAATCTACAGCCACCTCCCGAATTCCTTTTGAAGGCGCACTATTCAAATTGTTCTCTTGCTATTGGAGATTGCGATTGCCAAATTTTATCCGCAACTAATAGTATTAAATACCTTCGTATTGAAATTGATAAAAATTTTAATTGGAAACTACATATCAGTAATCTTAAATCTAGAATACGCAAACTAATACCTATTTTCAAAAATATTAGAAACCTAAGAGACAGAAAGACCAACAGAATTGTTTACCTAGCTTTATATCAATCAATCGCTACTTATGGTATCGCCGCTTGGGGTGGTGCACGTCAAAGTACTCTTATAAACATTGAACGTGCCCAGAGGTGTAATTTAAAAGTTATTAATTTCAAACCATATAGATACTCTACGTCAAAATTATATGAAGAGTTTTGAGGTCCTAAATGTTCGACAACTTTACATTAAAAGCATTGTTCTGAGACAACACTTCTGCCAAAGACCTACAAATCAATCCATTAGAAGATCACATGAAGTTTTTAAGGTTCCTTCATGTATATGCTGTGGATAACGGTGGGAGTTTCACATTTATATAATATCTTTGTTTATATTATTTGCGCAGATATAATGTGTTACTGTTTGTTTGTCCCAAATAAATAAATAAATAAAACTTCTTTTGCTCACTGTTTTTCTTATTTCCTGGCTCCGTTACTATACAATCGCATAAGTAAAGTTAAAACCTTAAAAGAGATGACAAGTTCTATTAGCAGGAGGGCACTGGATGAGTTTCTGAGTAGTTTAGATTATGAACGGACAGAAAAATTTATACAAATATGCAAGTAAATTATATATAATCTTAATACATAAATAGACAAAATATACATACGTATATATATCTTACATTAATCCTACTAACAAATTTGTGTTTATCTATATATATATAGGTATATATATACTCATATATATGTGTGTGTGTGTAAATACTATACTAATAGATACATTCATGAATGAAGTATAGCTGTATTGTTTTCATGTCACATTAGCATATTATTGTCAATTCCATATATTACTTTTGTTTAATAAGACTTTAATATGGTTTTGATATGGAAGCAGCTCAATTGTACTGTTAAGTAACATTGTATTTGATTTATAAACTGATAATAACATTTATGGTTTGTTATAAATCATGTTGTCTGATATTTTTGCTTATACTACTTGTTTACGCCAAACTCATTAGCCGTTATCGCATCTTTTGTGTGACCACAAACAATGGAAAACTGTCCTTATGTCATTTATCTTACAGTTGGTATTTCTGGAGCGAGAATATTCCTTGCCGTAACACAGTCTCTGACTAGCGCGGAAGGTAATTAATTTTTATCTGTATACTGTCAATTAGTTTATTTCTTTTCTTAACATAGTTCTAACATCAGTTTTTTTTTTGTTTAGTTAGAAGTTTCTAGTATACGAAATGATTATTACACAATTCTCAAGAATTTTTCTGTAAATTAATCTTATTGTAAGTACTTATTTTCATTAATACTTAATCTTAAGGTGTGGTGTACAATGTAACACTTACGTAGGAAATAAATTCTAATTAAAATATAAATAAAAATAAAAACAACCGACTTCCAAAAAAACACTACAAAGTGAAAAATGACTTGAATTTCTAAAGTCGATGTCTTTGGATCTGTATTTTAGTTTTTTGCAACTGACTTCCGAAATTAAAGTAATTTTTTATTTTTTATTTGAGATAGGTTTGCTCTTGACTCTAGTCTAGGTCAGAGATGACAGAGACAAAGTCGACGATGGAGCGAGCTTATCCAGAAGAAGCCTGTTCACTCTCACTTTGCAGTGTTTTTAGGAAGTCGGGTTGGTTTTTTTTTTGTAAAATAGTTTTTTATTTTTCACTTTTTAGTGGGTCGGTTTGTAATATAACTAAGTTTCAATAGCCTAATGACAACTACTCATCACCTATTACAAAATATTATTAAATATTAGTATATTGTGTATCTTACGACATTCACGCGAACGAAGTCGCGGGACACAACTAACTATATAAAATTGAAGTGCCTGTTTGTAATGTCAAAATAACAACTTCTTACCAAATGCATAAGAAAGTATCATATAAACCATATATGGGCAACAACCGGCCCGCGGGCCGGATCCGGCCCGCTGTAAGATATGATCCGGCCCGCGAGACATTTTGAAAAAACCCAATTAAAAAAATATTACATTAGGTACTTATACTCACGGGAGTGACAGTGAGGCGGCAAACATCAAATCTTTTGATGTTTGCCGCCCACTCGGCTTGCTCGATCAAATTCTTTGAGGTTTGCCGCCTCACGGCGACACATCAAAAGATTTATTGCTTCTCAATTATTCTAAACTAGTTTATTCCAGATTATTCCTTCATTTTGCCTATATAAGTGGGTGGATGGCCCGAACGTTAGTTCAGTTCTATTTGAGCTACCGAGGATTTGGACAAGCGATATCCTAGCGAACTGCTCGAGCCGTCAACTTGCTTTGTGACTTTGTGTGCATCTTGAGTGGTTACTAACTATAGTTTGTTATTAAGTTTATTGAACGAAAAGTAAACAAAAATGATGTCTGGTGGAAAGAAACGAAAAGTAGATACAGACGGTCGCAAGTTTCAAGAAAAATGGACTGAAGAATTCTTTTTTATCTTGCACAATGGTAAGCCTATTTGTTTGCTGTGTAATGAATCCATTTCAGTAATGAAAGAATTCAATATAAAGAGGCATTACTCAACTAAGCATGCTACGCTGCACTCACTGACAGGACAATTAAGAACAGACAAAATCCAAAGCTTAGGTACCGCAAATTTGGAAAAACAGCAACAAATGTTTCATAAACAAAGAACACAACTTGATAATGTTGTGAAAGCTAGTTTTATAGTTAGCTCAAAATTGGCAAAGGCATTAAAACCATTTGCCGAAGGAGAATTTATCAAGGAGCATGTTAGAAGTTTGCAGTATTTTGTGTCCTGAAAAGAAAAATGAATTTGAAAAAATTAGTTTATCAAGACGAACTGTTGTTCGACGTATAGAAATGATGGCTAATGATATAAAAACAACATTGATTGACCGTATGGCTGGTTTTGAATCATTTTCCATAGCATTAGACGAGAGCACCGATCTGTCTGACACAGCTCAACTGGGTATATTTATTCGAGGTGTTAATAAGGAGTTCACTGTTACTGAGGAATTGCTCGCTTTACAGCCGCTTAAAGAAACCACTACAGGAGAGGATATTTTTATTGAAGTTCAAAAGGTATTCACAAGTTTTGGCTTGCCATGGTCAAAATTAATTGGAGTATGCACTGATGGTGCAGCTTCTATGATCGGCTTACGTAAAGGTTTCATCGGAATTTTGAATGAAAAAGCAACAGAATTAAATGTGCAAAAAGATGATTTGATAGTCCTTCATTGCATTACCCACCAATAGAACTTGTGTTATAAGTCCATTCGACTCCAGAATGTTATGAATGTGGTAGTAAAAACCATCAACTTTATTCGATCCCGAGGGCTTAACCATCGTCAGTTCAAGGCGTTTTTGGATGAAATATCAGCTGAATATAACGACGTAGGTAACATATTATTATTGTGAAGATGTCTGAGCAAAGGAAAATGTTGAAACGGTTTTACGAGCTTAGAAATGAGATAGCAGACTTTATGAAAATAAAAAATAAACCACTAACTGAATTAAGTGATCCAAAATGGATATGTGACAGCATTTCTGGGCGATCTTACAGGCTATTTGAATGATTTAAATTTGAAACTTCAAAAACAAGGAAAGTTAGTAAATGATTTGTACAGCCATTTGAAAGCGTTTCAGATCAAACTACGCTTGTGGGAGTCACAGATGCTGTCTGGTAACAGTTACCATTTCAACACGCTCTCTGCGTATGAAAATATTGCTTATGCTCAATATGCTGAAGAACTCAAGTTACTGTCGGAACAATTTTCGAACAGATTTAGTGACTTCAAAAGCAAGGAAGACTGTTTCAGTTTATTTGCTACTCCTACAAAATGTAATGTACAAAATGCTCCAATACACTTACAAATGGAGTTGATCGAGATTCAAGAAAACTCACTCCTAAAATCTAAATTTGAAGACGTAGAGTTGTGCGATTTCTACAAAAAATACCTAGAAGAAGACAATTTTCCGGAGCTTAGAAAATTCGCAAGAAGATTGATTTGTGCGTTTGGCAGTACTTATAAATGCGAACAGTTATTTTCATTGATGAAAGTTAATAAATCAACACATCGTACAAGACTGACTGACGATAATTTGGAAAATTCTTTACGTCTTTGTATCAGTGGAATTAATCCAAATATCGATGGATTAGTTTCCCAAATTCAAGCTCAAGTGTCTCATTGATTTCGGTGTATTTAACTTTCGTAGTTTGTAACAATTGCAAATTTAACGATTTAATTATAATGTACCATTTTTTTAAATTTCATTTCATTTTGTTATTTTAATAAATTGTACTATAATAGCATTGTCGTATTATTTCATGTCTAATATCTATCGCAAAAAATATTATCACTACTTTAAAATGCACTAAGTACTTTTAAACGCGGCCCGCGAACGTATTTGCACGCTAAAGTTTGGCCCTCAACATGTCAAAGGTTGCCCATACCTGATATAAACGGTACATTTAACAAAAAAGCAATTTGTAACATTTTTGTCTGTCTTTCTGTTTGTTCCGGCTAATCTCCGAAAAGGCTGGACCGATTTTACAAGCAGATAGCTGATGTTACGGTGGATAACTTAGGCTACTTATGTTTTAGAAAAATAATTAGGGTTCCGCGCAAAAAAATGAAAACCCATGAAATTATAAACAAAAAGTCGGTATGAAAAATTATTTTTGCATTTGGTAGCCCAATTCTCGAGAATAGTTGTGGTCTATTTAACATCACGCTACGACCCTGAGGAGCAGAGCAAAAAGAAAAAAGTCAGAAGGAACAGTAAGCGAAAACGAAGTAATAGCGCGGACACACGATTCAACGTGACGGTGGCGACGGGTCGGGGGACGAGATAGTTTTATTAAAATGTGGCTGTTATTTTCGTATATTGCGTCCATGACATCCACGCGAACGAAGTCGCGGGGCACAGCTAGTTAAAGTATAAAATTCGACGCAGATATTACGCTTGCTCGTCTGCGTCGAATTTTACAGGTAAGTACTTATACTTTAATTAAAAAAGAGCATCTGCGAGGATTTTTCCGTTTGGTGGAAACTGACCATAAGGCATTAGGAACGGCTCTCCATCGGCGTGGCTAGGGAATGCAAAATAAAAAATATTAATTATTAATAATTTATATTAATTTTAATATTTTAAAATCCGGATTTTTAAGAGCGAATTTATGGCCAAATCCGTATTATACGAATTTTACGGACCTTTTAGGAAAATAAACAACTCTACCCACATTAGACGACACATGAAACATTGAATATAACAATGATTGCGAAACCTATAGTTGTTTGCTTAGAACGAATAAAAATATGGATCTACGATTAAAAAACCTGATATCCTCTGACCAAACATCTTCTTGGCTACATCATCGTCATCAGTCACCCTCTGTCTACCAACTATAATACTTCATACTCCAAACTCGGTTGGTCTACTAATTTATAAGGCCAAGTCCTTGTGACCAACTTCCTGCTCCATCATCAGACTATTTTCACCATCTAGTCAATCGATTAGATGGTGAACATAGTCTTCATGTCATGAAGACCAACTGAATGAGCGCAAACACGATATGTCTGCTGAAAGTTCTTGAGGAGTTGGTTATTCTGCAGAATCTCCTAACTGCAGCACACGGTCAAGGTTACAACATAATTGCAGTGTTAACAAGATAATTATTATAGTCTACTAAATTACAAGTCAATCGAACGAATTAAAGTGAAATTAATTAGATACCTTTGTGAAGCTGAGATCTTGAAAATTGATGAAAATAATTTCATGAAACCTAGCTAAGGACCAGACCGATGAAACCAGTCTTCTTATAAATAAGCCGCATTGAAATCGTACCACCCGTTTGAGAGCTAAGTTGCCACAGACAGACACACAGGTACACGCAGAATGATACACTCCTTTTTATACGTCGGGGTTTGAAAATAGAATAAAGACACATAATACGACGAGTAGTTTAAGAGTTATGAGGAACAGATGAACATACTTACATAACCTGTTAAAATCATAACCCTTCTTTGGCTTGGTAAAAATAGACAGTTTGCTTTAATGAGTTATTAGAAGACGATATCTCCAATTATACATTAAAGAGTTCACAAGTAAGATATGAAACAGTTTATTTTTAATATGCGTAAGAGTAACGGGTAGACGTCCATTTTTCCGATAGCCTTATCGGAAAAATTTACGTCTACGTCGTTCACGCTAAGTTACGCTTATTGCATTAGGAATGTATTGGAGATAACTTACAATCATTGACGTTTGAAACTACGTATTTATAGATTTGTGGTAACGTTTCATTCCTATAAAGGTGTAACGTCTCGTTCAGTTTAGTGTCACGGTTTTTATATGTGGGAGCAGTTTATTGGTGTTTTAATATTATTATAAGTGTAGAACTGACACCACACGGTACAAGAAATGGGACGACTGCTTCGAAGGTAGTTATCGCATCTATTCTTTTTATTGCTTTCCTTTTCATCATTGAGTGCATTTTAATATACTTACTGCACTATATTAAGTAATGTTTTGCATTTTATGAGTTATGGAGTTATAAAAGTGTTATAAAAAAAGAAATAACCTAAGTCAAAGACCAGCCTTGTTGGCAGCCTTGTTCCACCCACTGAAAGAAGGAAAGAAATAAGAAAAGAAAGGAAGGACGAAAGGAAAAAAGAAAGAACAATAGTTATATTTGTCACAGAAACACGTGCGTACAAAAAGATAAGAATAATCAGAAAAATGCAGGTTGGTACGGGAGAAACTCATTAATACGTCCACCAATAATGCTGAGCGTGCCCGCCTGCTGGCTGTGGGTGAATGGGAGACGGGCCTCTGGCTTCAGGCGCTACCGTCACCCAACATAGACATTATGCTGGGTGACACCACATTCCGGCTTGCTACAGGTTTGCGTCTGGGCGCTCCTTGGGGTGCTCCACATCACTGTCAATGCGGTGAAGGAGTCGACTGCTGCGGACACCATAGCCTATCCTGCAGCAAGAGCGCTGGTCGGATAGCACGGCACGCCAGCATTAACGACATCATCCGTCGGGCTCTTGTCACCGCCGGGGTGCCAGCTGTTTTAGAACCGATGGCTTGGCACGCGACGATGTTAAGAGACCAGACGGAATGACCATAATGCCTTGGAAGTTGGGTAGGCCTTTTGTGTGGGATGCAACCTGTGTCCACACCCTCGCGCCATCCCATCTTCCTAGCACGGCGGGCTGTGTTGGGGCGGCTGCTGTCGGTGCAGAAAACCTCAAACGGCACAAATATAACAACCTCATTGGGAGCCTTATGTTTGAGCTGTTTGGGGTTGAAACACTAGGGCCGTGGGGTCCGAGTGCTCATCGAGTATTTCGGAACATCGCCAAGCGGTTGGTCGACTCTTTACGGGACCAGAGGGCCCTCTCGTTTTTAGCCTTTTGGGCACTTTTCCCATTGACAGCGATGCGGACGAATTTTTTGATGCCCAATGAGCTCTTCCCCCTTTTTTATTTTTATTGTATACTTGTACATAATAAATATATTTTTATTTTAGTATTTATTATCTTGTACATATGTAGTAATTAAGAATTATAAATAAAAATTTCAAAATTAAAATTTTGTAATAATCAGAAAAATAAAACAAAATATATCTACATTATAATCACGAGCAAAAAACAGAAATTCTCGTCCGCTGCACGTCATGACTGTGACAAGAAGGCTTCGACACAGCATGATGCTGTGCTATGGGGGACCCACAGCACACCGTGGATTTTCAGTGGCCACCCGAAAAGACGTACGGATATCAAGTCAGGGTGTCACTGCTGATTATAGGCGTCCTCCCTTTTGTACCATGCGTTCCTGCAGTTCTCTAGAATCACTTCGAAATTTGAACGGTGTCTCGTTCTGAATCCGCGATGATTTAAGCGACTGCGACACGAAGGCCAACCGCGTCCCAACAGAGGTAAACTTGGTGGTTTTTAACTATGTACATAGATGGTGGTTTACGACCAAACATTGAAACAGCTCTGTCGTTGGCCAACTAAGGTCATCTCTGTCGGGGACGCGGTTGGCTACCGTGTAGCAGGCGCTTTAACAACAATAATATGAATTTGCTTTCTAATTTATGTGTGCACTCACTGAAGTAAGGTTCCAAACGAGCTTTACAGAATAGAACTTCGAGAATAGCCCGACACGTCAACCGTCCCGTCCTTCAAATCTGCGGTAGTTATATTCGTCAAGATAACTTCGTCCATAATTGCACAAACAAAATCTTCAGTTTCCTCAAAAAGGTCACCAAAACGTAGGCAAGATTCAGACGCTAAGAAATCTACACCGGGCTCGTGAAGAGCCCGATAGAAGCGCCCAGGAAGCTCTTTGCTTTGCCATACCTCCTTGGGGTCATCAGTAGTAAGTACCACAGGTTAACGCCAGGTCTCTTTAGCCATGGAGAGCGGCGTGAGCCCCTTGTCCACTGCGACCACATCACGGTGCATATCCACTGGTGGTGGTGGGGTGGTTTTTAGAAAATATTTTGAGACTGGCCACCTCACGGTTGTGAAGGGTCTTCGCATTTAAAAAGCCTCGACGCTATTATTATTAAAAATTGAATTACTAATTTTCAATTCATGTAACTTATGTGTCATCCATCACAACATGAGCCGAGTAAGCATCACGTGTATTTGAATAAAAGTTGTTATTTTCAGCAGCCGCAAGTCGGTGATGCGACGGAGACACCGCGGCTCCTTTTGCATGAAGGCGGTACTAGAAACTGTAGGGGTACTCAAAATGGCTCTCTTGGAAGAAGATGGGTATGTATTTGATTTACTATTTACACAAGGTACTAAATTAATTAGGCTTCGAAGTACTCGCCCGCATCGCCACCGCCCGGAAACGTGCCCAGAAGACTGGCAGCTTTGCCACGTTGAATGGCAATGCTAATTCTTTGGCAAAAGAACGATCCAGCCCTCTGGGCACGTGAAGGGTCGACTAGTCGGCGAGAAATTTCTTTTTAAAAAAGAGACGCGCACTCGGGGCCATCGCATTTGATTTAATGTAAGTAATATCTTCTTCTTGGATGTTGTACTAATGGACCATATATTACAAACGACTAGTACATCGCGCTTGAAATTAAACTCATTAATTTCGGCTGAAAGATCTCAGAACCTCAGTTCACAGATGATTCGTTGAACTCAGATATAACAGTATAATTTATGTCTTATTCTTTCGTCTATGTAAGTACTCATTAGATAGGTACGTATATATATTACGATATGTATTATTCTTTCATCTATGTAAATATTGAATACTTTTATATACATAATGTATTCTTTTTCTATCACAGCAAGTGATTAACATGTAATAATGTTTTCGAGTCTTTTGTTACTAAATATACTTACTTTATTAATATTATTTGAAAGTAACTCTGTCTGTCTGTATGTTACCTTTTCACGCCTAAATCACTGAACGGATTTCGATAAAATTTGGCAAGGAGATAGATGGCATCCTGGGGAAGGACATAGGCTACTTTTTGTTTCAAAAATAATCCTACAGGGGGTGATATAGAGGATGAAAGTTTGTATGGAAAACCCAGCATTTCTTAAGTTAGGCATATGAAAATTCAAATTTATGCTTTTGGTAGGAAATACAGAATTATATGGTTCAGCGTTTTTGAAAAATTATCCCCTAAGTGGGTAAAATAAGAACCTTATTCCCTGTAGGATTTTAAAAGTCACAAATAATATTAAAATTTTGTGTACCTCTTTTTAAGAGATTTAAGGGATTGGAAATGTAGTGATTTCTTGAGGTAACACTTTAGTCTTTATTTTTAACCGACTTCAAAAAAGGAGGAGGTTCTCAATTCGGTTGTATGTTTTTTTTTAAACTTTTTTTAAAATGTTTGTTACCCCAGTAGGTACCCCGTCATTTAAAATTTAAAAACCGATTTGGAAAATTATTTTTTATTTGAAAGCACAGACTTCCAGATTGGTCACATTTTCATGAAAATCCAGTTCAGATGATAGGATCCATGAGGAATTGAGGGAACTCCTCAAATATTATAGGCATATACATAGCGATTTTGGTATTTTCATCAACAAGTCAAGCATTTGCGTTCAGAAAGTATCATTTGGTGAAGTGGAACTGATGAAGAAGACCACAGATTACCACGGGAACCCTTCAATGATAAGTATTTCATGGGCGGCGACAAGATATCTCGATTGAGATAGTTAAGCGACTAAGATGATGATTGATGAAGCAAATTTAAATAAATGGTTCTGATGAAAATGGTACCATCGAACTGATCTGATGATGAAGCTGGAAGGTGAGCACCGGAACTCCGTAATAAAACAATGTATCCTAACCGTATTTGGGCTTATTGGAACTGTCATGAAATGCACTCTGGCTATAAATGGTTTTAATGGTAATATGCTTCTAATTGCGCTATTAGTGGTATGTTCTGTGTGGTCTTGATTGTTAGAAGACAGATTTCGTCAACGGTTTGTCGTCGTGTGGTTGATTTAATAATTTGTTGGCGACGGCGTCCAAACCTGTTAAAAGTACGCCTTCCAAACTTCTGACATGATAAACTCAGAAAGTACCGGACAGATTTTCATCAGGTTTTCGCCAATAGACGGAATGATTCCTGAGGAAGGTTTAGGTGTATAATTTATTAAGGTTTTGTAGAAATTGACTGGAATATGATGACTGTTGAAGGTGTCGGAAAAATCATGCCAACTGGGAGCTTTCTGGCGTGCGCCGCGTAAACCAATAGAGTATTACGGAATATAGGGTACTTTTAGCCCCCGTAGTGCGTTCCCGTAGGATATTTTCCGATATCCACGCGGGCGAAGCCGCGGGCAAAAGCTAGTAGAAATATAAAGTCTGTGGTACCACCATTTCAATATCTGTGTAAATTAACAGCCTCTGTTAGTTTAAAAACGAGACAAGTACCTACTAGTTCTTCCTTTACTAGAGAATTATTAGTTCATGTGCTGCCTACCTATTCCCGATCTATTCTGTAAAAATCTCACCGTGACATCTTAGGTGAAATGAACTTGAAGTGAGCTGTCATTCCACCTGATGCTAGGGATCGCTAGAGATTGACAGCTCACTTCAAGCTCACTTTACCTAAGTTTTCACGGTGAAATAATTACAGAATAAACTGGCTGTACCTATGTATGCATTACCTAGTATTGGCCTTCGCTCTTAAAAAATATCCATACTAAGCCATTTCCTATCAAATCATGTTTGCAATTTTACACTTTTAAATATTTTTAAGCTGTTCACTTTCACAATTTGTTTTTCTTTAATTACAAAAATTGATTGGAATCTGGTACGGTCAGCAACAAAAGTCGATTAACATTGCTACTGATACACATCATCAAAATAGACACAAAATTATTATTATATTACTTGTGTTCCGATTTCAATTAAATATTTAACTCAAAATTTAAGCCAAAGTAAAAATGTTGTACTTGTATCTAATGGATAGCTAATTAATTAATATTACGTCTAGTGCGATCATGCATTTAAAATAAAAACCGTGAGCAAAATCATTTGCCAATAAGCTCAAATCTCTTTTCATTTTGATTGGTCTGTGTTCCATCAAACTTACTCGTAGACAATCGTCTGACCTATAAACTAGTACCCTTCAGACAGACAGTTACATAATAATTTAGTTAGATTTATACTTGGCCAGGTCTTCAGACCTTAACCTGTCAGTCCTAATAACCGGCAATCTGCTAGTTCCCGTATCCTTTGGATAAGTCAGGTCAGGGACTACATAACAAGCAGTTCGTAGCTCATGGGTGCAAAGAAAATAATTGGTCGTTTTGTTTATGAAACAAGCTAGCTTATTAAATTGATTGAGGAATTTGTCTGGATTTCTCGTGAAAACTGAAAATCTTACCAGCAAAGCATAAACATTTTAATGCAGCTAGAATTTATTGAACCAACAAAATCAGAATTTCGCGGCAACTGCTGGGCCAAAACCTAATAAAAAATATTATAAATTAATTTTAAAAAGTTTTTACCTTAATGATGAAATGCCTGACTGCCATCTTGGACTTTCTGCTTTTCTTCCGGCGATTCCTGAAGGTAGTAACCGATGAACAGCTGTCTTTTTTATGAATGATTTCCCCGTCCGAATCTCTTTTTATATCACGAATTATCTTAATCCGTTCCAACTGTCGAAGTGTTTTAATTAAAGCGGTCAGGTAAAGCTTTGCGATTAGAATAGTATGGATCACCATTTTCTATTGACAAGAATATGGAGTTGAAATAACTTAAGTACTTGAATTGACCCTATTTGCCAAAAAAAAATTGACTGCCTGATAGTCCCGCTGATATCACTTACTTCGTATAGTGTAAATACTTTAAAATAATTGATGGCAATAGGCTCAACCCTTATTACATGGGACTTAAACATAACTGCCGAAATGAGGGTATACTATAGGTACACCTCTGCCAAAACCCTTCGGGGAAACAAGGCGTGATGTTATGTTATGTTATGTTTAAAATAGTTAAATTTACAGTGTGTAAATATTAAGATATAAGTTTTTTTTTTAATATTTTATAAAATATTTTTTTAATTACTTCACCGGCTCATTGATTTTACTAGCTAAGCTTTTTATTTATTTCATAAATAGAAAGTAGTTAAAAGCACGGTTTTCTTGTATCGTTACAAACAACCTTCGGCAGATAAACTTTAGCCCTAAACTTAATGAACGCATATTATTATTTTGTTACATTCAAATCAGCCTTTCAAGTCCACCACTAAATAAATGCCTGCAACATAGTACGTTACGAAATTCAGATACCTTAGAAATAGCAGGTAAAAATTTTGTCCCATCCACATTTTCCAACGTCCACAAAAAATTCAATTTTCTATATTAGTTGCCAGTTTTAACAACAGAGAGATTAGTTCAAAGATAACACCCCGGGATACTCTCTGATTATTCCCGACAATTGACAATCATGCTAAAATGTCGACCTCTGATAATAATTTAATCTGCGTCATTAACTAAATCAAACAAAATAAGCGTATAGGTATTTACGTAGAACACTTTTAGGCAGTAAAAATGTTCCCTTTTCATAGAATTTTCATTTTGTTAATGGAAATAAGTATGGTGAGAGTTTTTTAGACAGATTGAGTGACCGGCTCATCTGAAATGTTTCTATCAGTCCTGTGAAGCTTTTTGTAGATTGCTCATTTTGTAGATTTGTTCTAAGATATTAGTTTCATTAACAAATCCGTGCATAGGTAGGTACCTATTCTTGTTTATAGCGGCTAAAAGGTCTTTGAACTTTTTCGTAATTTATCAACATAATTATACATAAACTACTTACAAGGTCTAAGATGCAGCGCAAGAAAAAGGTGATAAACGATGGCGTTCTCATTCTTTTCTTGCGCTTACTTGTCTATGTGACAGTAGATAGGTTCAACCTTGGGGCGAAAATACACATGCCTATACAAAACTATGCAAGTAGCTGGCAAGCCATTGTGGCATTGACCAATCAGAAGTAGTTATGACACACGGCATGCCAGCTACTTGCATAGTTTGTACCAGCTACAGGCATGTGTATTTTCCCCCTTAGTGAAGTTTCACTTTAGTGGGAATGTTGTCGAATGTAACTATGCTAGAAGGAACACGTGAGCTTGTACCTATTCAGGTAATCGTTGATATGAACATAACCCCACTGTCTTTGATTAAATTGTGTATTGTTTCTTTATTTTCTATCCGAATAACAAAAATCACTCTTTAAGAACGCACATTTGATTTCACAATTTTCTTTATATTCCATAAACCAAATCAATCAATCAATCAACCAAAATCAATCTCAATCAATCAAAAAAAAAACTCAAAAAAATCAAATCAATATCTATGTTTTTATTTAATTTTTTATATTTTTTATTTTACCAATAAGTTTAGTATCATCATCATCTGCCAAGCCTTTTCTCAACTATGTTGGGTTCGGCTTCCAATCTAACCGGATGCAGCTGAATAGGTACTAGTATTTTACATGGAGCGACTGCATAACTAACCTCCACAACCCAATTACTGGGTAATACGATACCCCTTGGTAAGACTGTTACCAATAAGTATATGAAATAACGAAATCATTTTACTTTTAAACAGAGCGGCAATTCCAGTAATTAAGAACGTTCGCATTCCAATCTCAGTCACCATCTGTCAAAAATTGTATAGCGTTTACCTACATTTTTAACATTTGATTGTCGCTAAGATGAGATTGCGACTCGATTTTGAACGTTTTTAATTACGGGAATTGGCTTTCAGAATATGATAACAGTCTTTTGTTCTTGCTTATTCAGTGAAATTTTAAAAAAATTGTGGTAGTAAAAGTCAAATTGTCTCGTTTGCAGAAACATGCCTGGCGATATCGTTCCTTCTGGCGCGCAAGGAGTTTTTCGACAGGTAATTTTGGCCTTATTATCATGCAGATTAGATTTTCTAGGCTAGGTACCTACCTAAACAATTTCTCTCCCTGTTTTTCTTTCTTTGAAGAATCTAGAAGTAATCGTCTTAAATCTGGTAACATGCAGGCGACACGTTTTTTGTAATGAGTTCGAGTAGGTACCTACTTGGTATTTATTATTTCTTAAGGGGAAGCGCTAAGGTAGCCGCGAAATTCAAATTTTCTTACCATTTTTGCAATTTGCAGCTCAGTGTCTGGGTGTATGTTGATTAAAGTATGATACGCGACCGTAACAAATATGTATTTACAGAAATATAATATCAGAAACAGTAATACAATTCCTTAAGTTAGTATAATCTTGAAATGTTTAGATTTAATTAAATAGTCATTCAACAGAATTACTTGCTCTTAGAGAGTTGTATTGATGATGTTAATGGTTATAATTCTGTAAATACATATTTGTTACGATCGCGAATCATATTTTAATCAATATACAACATAATGCTGACTTGCCAATTGCAAAAAACGTATGAAAATTTGAATTTCACGGGCTACCCTGGCGCTTTAACCTTAAGACGCAGATTTATGCCAACGGCTTTGAGTGCATAGCTTGCATGTTATGTGCTTATTTAATAGGTAATTATAAAAACACATTTTTATTGTGGCGTTTGTTTATCTCATCACAAAAACAAATCATAATACTTATTGAGCTGAGTTTATATTTAGACAACACAATAATAGAAATGTGTTTGTAATAATTACTTATTAAATTAATATATATTATTTATCAGTTCACCAATTGTTGCACTTTTCAAAAAAGCATCTTTTCATTTAACATCCTTAAAATTTGGTTCCGTGTCAGCGAGGGAGGTAACAAAATGCGACAGCCGTCTTAAGTTTAATCAACATAAAAATAGAAAAACATAGAGCACAATTTTCTTAGTTTCTAACAATAAAATCTTAATTACCTACACGAAACATGGTTCTTATGTCAAAATTACTTAACGAAAATTAAAAAAAAAACGAAAGCGCGGTCACTGTCGAACTGCATGGAAAAGAAAGAGGAGCGCGATGACACAACGCTGGTAGTTGTTGCAAAATATGAAGCAATTATCAATTTACAAAAACAAAAATCTATTGATTGGACTAAAAAATTTAAACACTCAAAAGTACGTTATTATATTGCTTGTAGAATAATCTGACAAAAAATCTGAATGATTGTAAGTATATTAGTATGGTTTTTAATAGTTTTAGAGGTAACTTCGTGATTTTTGGAGTTTACTTCATTTAAGGTCCCCGGTATGGGGATTTTATGAGGATTGAAATTAATACAAGCGTTATCTCAAAAGCGTTACGTTTTTCTGCGCAACGCATGTACAGACGCCAGCAGGTCAAGCTATCCGAAACTGTCAAAATTTCCCAATCAACCTTGAACCTAATGCTTTGGCGATAAAGTTGAAAATCTATTAAAGAAATTTGACAGATTGTAGTAGCTTGATGTGCTGCCGTCCATACCTTGCGCTATCACGGCGTAAACTCCACACGTGGATCGCGTCGGAGCTGACACACACACTTTTTTCCTATCGTATCAAATTAAGTAGTTGTATTATGTTTTCAACTCACTATCGAACTAGCGTATATCCTGAAGAATGTGTTAATTTTTCTGCTTTTGTTTACTGCAGTGGATCAAATACTTACTCATTATAAAACTTGCGTTTAGGTCCTGTGGTCCCCTTAATATATTGTATGGCAAAGCACTTGGAACTATTGTCTCCGTGGTACAATTATCCCCTGGTATAATCGTCCCCGACACTTATCAATCTATTTAATTACTTAGCTATTCAGTTTCACTGGAATAACGCATTAACTTTCATCATTAACAACGTAACATAACATAACATCACACCTGTAATCCCCGAAGTATTAAGCAGAGGTGTACCTACCTAATAGGACACCCACATTTCGCTAGTTATGTTTAAGTCCCATGTAATATGGCCGGGTACAAATCCAGACCCCGGGCTGGCTACTGAGAAATTCCAGATAGAAAAACCCAATAACACTGCCTGACCTGGGAATCGAACCCAGGAAGTTTTCTCATTTCCTTTTTAATCTGAGTCATGGCAGTAGGCATGGCAATGTAGCCATTGTTCGTTTGGTCTACTTTAAAAGAATCAATGACTATACAGCCTCTTGACTGCTCATACGGGCCAAACGAATCCATACACACTCATCTTCTTAAAAATTTGAGCTGCTTTCTTCAGTATTTTTATTTGTCTTTAGTTTCTTTGCTAGTTTAGTTTAGTTTTTTAGTTCGTTTAGCTTTAGGTTCAGGATTCATATTTTTTCTTACTTCTGTAGCGTTTCATTTTGCTGTCTGTCGCGGTTGCCGTGTCGAGATGAGTCTTCGCTTTAAGCACAGAGTACGGCCAGAGGCAAAACTTCATACAACCGCGCTATGATATGTACCTACACTACTACAAGCATCCTCTGTGTTCGTACAACTGGCGGCGGCATCGTCGCGAAATTACGAAGAGAAACTCACCGTCACAAGCGTTCGCGTCAGAAGGCTATCTATTAATTAGCCCCTGTTTACATGGCCGCGATGTTTTTAAATCAATTTTTTTTTAAATCGCGCGGTGTTCGATTTTCATCACTCGGCGTTGGTTGAGCGTTGAAAGAATATGACGTGTCGACCCAAGCTAACTCGCGGGCGCGGTCACGAAATATCAAACACATTGCATACTATGCAAGTGTTCACGTACAAAACGCAGGTGCGGTGTGTGAACACTTGCATATTATGCAATGGGTTTGATATTTCGTGACCGCGCCCGCCACCGCGACTGCGAGCTAACGTGAACAAGCACTAAGACATACGAAGTTTTGTACTTGTGTTCCCACGGACGCGAAAAAATCGCGCGCATTTGTCAGTACGGCGCGCGCCGGTTTGTCGGCACACGTTCTACGAGCCCTCCGCCACAGTACAATAAAATAGCAGTATTATGCCTCGGCAGTGATCTTGAAACAAATAACTACCTACCGAGCGTAGATAAACACGCTCAAGGGTTGCCCACTGACTGTGTCTCTTGGGGTGTCGTAGGTATTTGATATAATCAATCAATCTGCCTAGCCTTGTTGACCTAGACCCCAACATATTGGGGTCGGCTTACAATCTAACTGGATGCAGCTGAATACCAGTATTTTACATGGAGTGACTGCCTATCTGACCTCCACAACCCAGTTACTGGGTAACACGATACCCCTTGGTAAGACTGGTTGTCAGACTTTCGGGCCTCTGACGACAGAAAGATCCAAGAATTACAGCTGGGACCAACGGCTTAACGCGTTTTCCGAGGCACGGAGGGGTCTCAGTATGTAAAGATGGTCACCCATCCATAGACCAACCGCGGCAAGCGTAGCATAACCTGATCGATCGACCCGTGCGGTTATTATTACATGGCTATGAGCCCCTAAGGCTATATTAAATTATCATATTATTATCTTTTCATTATTTCATTATTTTTCTTGAATTTTTTCATCTTTTCTTTGCTTTCTATTTGTTTTGTAATGTAAATCTTGTAAGTTTTAATTTTTACCAGACTACGGCAAAGCCAAAGGAGGGCACGATTTTGACATGTTAGGTATGTAACATGTCATAACTTCTAAACTTCTCGTCGTATCTTGATAAACGCGATATCGTTAGGATTGCACTGTTGTTCCACAGGTTATAAGCTATGTCATTTAAAAAAATCCAACAAGGCGGCTTATAGCGGATGAAAAATGTTACGGAAAATAGATATTATCCATGTATTCGGGTTAAAAATTAAGATACTTTCTATAGAGAAGTTACATAAACAGGCCTTGAAAAAGTCCGCGATGACATATTATATTTATTTATATATAAAAAAGGTACATCAACAGCCTCTGAATATAATATACTTACTATAGGTAACAACAGCCTCGGACTTACACCATCGCCAATTATTATTATTATACAGGGTGTAAGGGACAGCCCTCCGCAAAGTAACAGGGTGCATTCAGCTCCTTATTTTGAATCATATTCCACCAGAAATATTCTCAGGAATTTTTTTTTCTCGTATTTTCAGTTACTATTCCTTTATTTCAATGTAAAATTACATTCTCTGTACGCATCACTCTATTTATGTAAAAAAACAGCTAAAATAAAAAAATCAGCAATGGATGTTAAAATACTCAGCAGCCGAAGGCTCGCTGCGCTGCCGTTCGCTACGCGCATTTTGCCACGGTAGCGATACATTGCGTGTGAGGAAATAAATCTGGTTTATTGGAATCTCATAACATTACTGAAAAATTTTATGTACCGGTCATCTTAGTATGATATCATCCACCCTATCAGTATGCGGAGGGCGGTCCCTTACACCTTGTATATAAAAAGAAAAGTCCTGACTGACTGACTCATCAACGCCCAGCCCAAACTCTTGGACCTAGAAAGCTGAAATTTTGCACAGAGGTTCCCTTTATAATGTAGATGAGGAATAAGGAAGGATTTTTGGAAATTCAACCCCTAAGGGAGTAAAATAGGGGAAGAAAGTTTGTATGGAAAATCGTAATTTTTGTATGTACCTAGGTTAAACCATGAAAATTGGTATTCAGCATTCTGGTTAAAAATTTAAAACTACGTGTTTCAGGGTTTTTGAAAAACATCCCCTAAGGGGGAGAAATAGGGGATGAAAATTTGTAAGCAAGAAATTGGTATTAGCTTTTTGTATAAAAATTACGAATGACGTGTTTTGGCGTTTTTGGAAAATTATCCCATAGGGGGTTAAAAATCCTTACTAACTCATCATCGGTTAGCCCGACTTTCACCATCGTGTGCCATCGCCAAAGACACTTTAGTAATTCAGAGAACAATAACTTTACTAAGTTCCGTACCTGTAATTATATAGGTAACTATTTTGTTCGAGATTAAAGAGTATTTATATTTCCGCTTTAAAGTTCGCTTCTTTGGCATGCAAGTAGGTAATTATCCGTTCCGTTATTTATTCCGTTACTATTGTTAGGTTTTAGGATTATTGGAAAGAAGTTCTTTTACGCGGCTGGCGGTACGAGTAAACTGGCAGAAATCGTCACAAACAGAAAAAGCGTTCATAAGTATGAAAAGACAAAATCAGAGGGGCATACAAGTGGTTCATAGGTATGAAAAGACAAAATCAGAGGGGCATACAAGTGTATGCCCCCTCTGATTTTTCGAATTCTTCGAATTTCTTTCGAATTGGTCAAAATGAAAATCCAAGATGGCGGCTGCGAATATTTTCTAATCTTTCGTCATGGGTGTCGATAACATAGTTTTCGAGGGTGCTAAAGCTCATAGAGAGGTCAAAATGAAAATCCAAGATGGTGGGTGCGAATATTTTCAAATTTTTCGTCATGGGTGTCGTTTTCATAGTTTTCGAGGGTGCTAAACCCGAAAGTGACGTCAAAATATAAATCCAAGATGGCGGCTGCAAAAAATTTAAAATGTTTCGTCATGGGTGTCGTTGTCATAGTTTTCGAGGGTGCTAAAGCCGATAGTGAGGTCAAAATTAAAATCTAAGATGGTGGCAGCGAACATTTCGTTTTAAATCATATTTGAGAAGAAACTTTTAAGCAACTCCAGCAATCATATTATTATAGCAATCCGCGCGCCGCTCCTCGGATACTATATAAGGAGTGTGAGAAGACATTGTTTACCTGGATTAACACATAGGGTACTTTTAAACCCGGTAGTACGTTCCCGTGGGATATTTTCCGACATCCACGCGGGCTAAAGCTAAGTGGAAAATAAAATTACAAGACGAAAAATATTCTAATTTTGCCTACTCACATAAGATTATGATATAAAGAATATAAATAGAATTAAAAATGAGATCATGGAAAGTAGGTATAGCTTCTAAAATAAAGTTTACAAATAAAAGGTAAAAAGGTACAAGGTGTACATTAAGGTTCATGACATAAATCATAAATATTAAATACCTGAGTATGTAAATGCTAGTAACATGAGCATTTAGATAGTTACTTCACAAATTGATCAAATATGACACAATAGTATGAAAAATATGGGTAATTTATGTAGGTAAGAAATGTTAAATCCTTATCGAAATAAATTGGCCTATCGTCAGGGAAATATTATGTAGAATAAAAATTGCATTTTACACCACACCAGTTGGATGAGTATGGATTGAATTATTAAAAAATAAATTACTTAAATTAAATTATTTTTATTTCAGACTAAATTAATTTTTCCATCATTGTTACTTGTTAAGTAGTTACATGGTCCTAAATCTATGTTAGTATTTCAACATTCATAAAAATAAATTTAAAATAACCTATTAAAATTCAAAATACAATTAATAAAATCATGTCGTGTGTCACAATGTCATCTCGTCACATGAAGCTTGACGAATCTCCCCAGCACTGCAGACTCTGGTATCTCAAAGATAATCCTTGATTCCGTTGGCGCTCCCCTGAATCCAGCGCATCAGCGAAGATTTTTAATTTAGATTTCACGGACGTGCTTTTGATCGCAGCGAAGCCGCGAGCAGAAGCTACTATAGGTATGTTTTGCTCCTTCACTCGTGCACCGATCGCATGGAAAAAGAGGAATACTCACCTACTATATAAGTAGGTATCTGTCAAGGACGTCATGTTCGCTACGCTTCAATAAATATACAACTACCAACAGAACACAGAAATAAATAAAAACTAAAATAATTGTTATTCTTATAGGCCTACCTTGCTGACTGATTTGTTTCGATATTGATGCATTCAAACATCTATACACTGAACAATACAGTCGATAACTTCGTGCCATATTATTTAACGTAGGTAAATTAATGTCGCACCTTCCGCATCCGTGTGTAACTGCCGCGCACTCGAAACTGTTGCGTACGAGATTTCGAAGCGCGTCTTTTCGACCGTTTTATATGAAGACGTACTGTAACTTTATTATACTGTGCCCCGCGCGGGGTCGGGGACGGTTGTACGAAGCGTAATAGAGATTTCCCTATATAAAAAATACTCTGTGATAGAGATATTCCTGATGGTACTACCGTACCCTGGTACAACAATACCTTCTTTCTGTCCTCCGTGAATAACCCTCTGAAGAGTTTGTTCTTTTGTTTGTTTGACCGCGCTAATCTCCGGAACTACCAGTCGGATTAAAAAAAAATCTTTTTGCATTTGCAGCCCAAATCTTGAGGAAGGCTAAAGGCTATTTATCATCACAGCAAAAAGAAAAAAAGAAAGAACTTTAAGCGAAAAGTTAGAAATATATTATTGTAGAATGTGCCATCTGTGAAGTAGTAGTTATAAACTTTTTGAGGCTGGCCTTTAAAAGTTGTAAAAACAAAATAATAGATGTCATCAGTGCGGAATAATTTACGATAAAACATTTTTTTTAAATTACTGAGTGAAATCATTAAAAAAAATGCTTGTGCTACAAATGATTTTAATGCTTACTAATAGCTTTGTTTACTTTGCGCTTCACAGAAATCATTCGGGGCAAGCGATCGTCAGAAAACCGCATTGTCGATATATGCGCGAGCCGCTCGCCGGTCGATTGGAACAGCCGCGGCAGGAATCGGAAATTTATTCAATCGCAAAATGGCGACTGCTACTGCAAACAACTTGTGTCCATGGCCCAATAGTCAAAATGATTATGAACTACGAGATGTTATCGGTAAGTTTTTTTTTATAAATAATAATATTCTTTCATCATCACAATGTTTTCATTTTTTTTTGTGTTGTGTAAATAAGTATTCCTAAAAACCGCATTCAAGGTGACTGCTTTTATTTGGATCTGTCTGTCAAATTCCATATGATCAAAGAAATGTCAATGAATTTCTTCAAGATTTCTCCTAGAATTATAGAAACTAAACACCAAAGGCTTTATTGAAGACAACTGTGAACATTAGCATTGCTGTTACAGCTGGTGAAGAATTTGGTAATAGTACATACTGTCACTTTAAGAAATCTAAAACAGTTTGAATAGCCGCATCGAATTTGACTGTATATTGTTGATTACAGGTGTTGGGGCTACAGCCGTCGTTCACGCGGCTTACTGTGCTCCACGCAGTGAGAAATGTGCCATAAAACGTATTAACTTAGAGAAATGGAATACATCGATGGATGAATTATTGAAAGAAATACAGGTAAGTACTTTAAATATGATTATGTTAATTATATCTAGTAAGTTATTTGATTATTCTATGGAACTTAACAAATTTATCGGATTTTTTTTTGTTGTGTTTTCCAGGCTATGTCAAGCTGTAATCATGAAAATGTGGTGACATACTATACTAGTTTTGTAGTACATGATGAGCTGTGGCTGGTCCTGAGGCTTCTTGAAGGTGAACATATTCTTATGAATTGTTTGTATAATTAAAGTCCAAGATTTTAACAGAACATAGACAGTTGTCAATACAACAGGAAGGACAGTTTTACCTGCTATGTTTGCCACAATAACCATAATTTGATTTATTACTTCAACTTGAAACTGATGATTAAATTACATCACAATGGTTTTTAGTGTATCCATCAATGAATTCGGAAATATTTGATCCACATCTTATAAAATAATGTGTCTGCAGAAACTTTGTTGGGTAGTGTAAACTACTCCTGATGTCTTATGATATGGAATAAAATAGCTACTGATTATATTTATATTAAATTAATAATTATAGTTTTTGTATCAAAATGTTTCAGGAGGTAGTTTGCTTGATGTAATAAAACACAAGATGAAAGTGGCAAACTGCAAGCACGGTGTATTTGACGAGGCAACAATTGCCACGGTTCTCAAGGAGGTACTCAGAGGATTAGAATATTTTCATAGTAATGGACAAATTCACAGGTAATTATTAGTTTTTAAATATTTACTTGAAGTCCAACACAACAAAGAAATGTTGCTTTGCATTAATTCTAGAAAATTATTTTTTCCATGTGTAAATTTCCCACTTATGTCATGGCTCAAATTCATTGTTGTTTAATGCTATTGCAATTTGTTATCTACTTACGTTATAAATTTTATGCAATTTTTGTGTTTTGATCTTGTTTGTTTTGTTATGAAAACGGCTTATTTCTCTTAGTCACAAGCCCAAAATATATCTACATAGATTAATTACAATAATTAATTTGAACATCAAGTTAAGCTGGTTATGCCAGTTTTATCTAGAAACCCTTTTAGCCCCTGCTTACAAGATTTCTGGAATTTATTAGTAAACAATATCAAATTGTTACAAAGCGCATTCTTGTCATACTTAATTGAAATTTATCATATTTTAAAATCTCATTTTCTTTATACTTATTTCAGTGTCTCTGTGCAATGTGCCTGAGCTTGCTATGTATCGCAATTAGATTATGTGTCGTGCTTGCTGCTTTGCTTAGTCGTGTTTTATGAATGCTAGCTAACAATTTTATGCTGTGTGTATGTATGTCCAGTAGAGCGACTGCAGTTTCATTTCTCAGAACTAGGTACCTATGTTATTAATATCGATGTTGCTGTTCAGCTCAAGTTACAGTTATTTTATTCTAGATGATGAATCATGTTATTGCTTGCAGTTCCACAAAAGATACTAATCGTCTGCAATATTTTCTACATCATCAAATATCATTAGGTATTTGATGATGTCGAAAATATTGCATAAAATTTATAGGTACTTAGAATAAGGCATATGGCGAATGTAATATTATAGCAAATACGCGATTTTTATGTTGTACGCCAATATCATTACTGTCTTTTGTTGTTCTGCTCATAGACAAATCCATCCATGAAGTTTTATTGTAGATGTCACAATAGCATTTTTTTCACAGGGATATAAAGGCTGGAAATATATTGTTAGGAGAAGATGGTACAGTACAAATAGCTGATTTTGGCGTATCTGCGTGGCTGGCCACTGGCAGAGATATGTCCAGACAAAAAGTTAGACATACATTTGTGGGCACGCCATGTTGGATGGCCCCAGAAGTTATGGACCAAGTGAGAGTTGTATGATTCTAACACTACTAATATTGTTTTAGTTTTGTTTCTTTTGTTTTACTATCTCTTATGCTAGCCAAACACGTAACGATTTACTTGCGCAAGTGAATCGTTACGTGTGTGTGATGAATTAACACAAATATTTGAACCATTTGGTGTCACACAGACTGACACTGCATTACACGCAGCCATAGTAAATGTATATATCGCTACTTCAGCGTCATCTTCATCTTATTCTCGCTTAGGCCCCTTTGACGTGGCGGTAGACAAACGGTCTTAGATAATAAATGAAAACCTTTACCAATATGCATTATGATTATGGTTGTCAGATATTTAGATCTCACTAATTCACAAAGGATTTTTAACTGCCCACAATAATGATGCACACTGAAAAACCCCATGGGAAAATTGAAAGTGTCAGTTAATATGAGAATAATGTGAGATAAAACCCATACGTCACATTAGAGTCATGAACAGCAAATCTCTGTTTGTGAGGGATTACAAAGAACTGCTTATCAATGTTGATATGGAAACGAAATATCTGAACTGTAGTATGGTGTCATATTACTTTACAACATAGATAGCTGCTATTATACTATTATGCTATTATTATTTAATTATATTTGCTATTATTATTATGTTGGGCGTGAGCAGACTATTTTAAAGCACATATTTAATATTACACAAATAATACATTCGAAAAACCAAGTTTCTAACTTTTAGAACTATTAGCTGAAAGCTATGCATAAGATAGATTGTAGGTTTTTAGTTTTGCACCGAATGTAGCTAAAAAGCAATTATTACACCAGCAAATAAATTTCAGGACCATGGATACGATTTTAAAGCCGACATCTGGTCATTTGGAATAACAGCAATAGAAATGGCGACTGGCACGGCACCGTATCACAAGTACCCTCCAATGAAAGTGCTGATGCTGACATTACAGAATGACCCACCTAATTTGGACACTGGTAAGGTGATAAACATTTGATAACCTATTAGTAGTGAAATAAAGTCTCATTTACACGGTGCGATTTAATCGCCGGTGGCATACTAAAAGTTGAAGCAACATTAAACGTTGCACTGTCTAAACAGTGCTTAGACGATGCAAGTCATTTGTTGCTTCAATTTTATTGTATGCGACAGGCAAGAAACTTGCAACGTGTAAATAGACCTTTATAGTGGTAGTAGAACTCTGTGAAAGAGATAGTCCAAGGAAGTGCTACCACCTTAATCTTAGCTGCATGTCTAGGTTTGGCATAAATCCAAATTTTGAGCAGCTCTTCAACAGTTCCAGTTCAACATATATCACTGCCAAATTGGACACCACCAGAGTCGCGTGCGAATATAAAACAGCGCCCGGTTCAAAGCCTCATTCTAGCGCCCCTACACAAGATGATTTTTTAGACACTATGATTTTTTATTCTAACTTTGCCGTAAGTACTTACATTACAGGTGATTGTGTACCTTTGAACGTAGCACCATGTGATCCTTTCTTTGGTAATGATTGTTTAATTTTATTTAGCATTCTTTAGAACACGCCTGCCTGTATGTATGACTTATTTTTCATTCTGACTTGACTATCGTCAAGATGATTTGGCACCTCCCTGGCTAAGGCGCCCGGGGCAATCGCCCCTTCGCCCCCACTTTAACATGGCTCAGGACACCAGTCCCAATTCCTGATAATTTTAAGCTTCGAAAATAAGAAACTGTTTGATTTTATATTTTAGTTGGTACTATATTCAGAGCCAGATACAAACAAGCATTGAGGATCAACTATTTCTGTATAAATACATAGAAATGAGCATGTTGAAACAGTCATGTGACTTATCCCAGATCGGAATAATTTACATGCCAGCGTGGCAATAATTTACATTTCAAAGGTTTCCATTATAGGCCTGACAACATTGTTTACTACAAATGTTCAATGTCGCATGGCTGCGATATTATAAAAATGCTGTATCCTCATAAATAAAACTTTAACTTATTTTATATTATTTGTCACAGAATTTTTCTCTATAACTCACATAAATGTTTTTATTTACAGGTGCTGACGAGAAAGAGCAATACAAAGCGTATGGAAAAACCTTTAGGAAAATGATCATAGATTGTTTGCAAAAAGATCCGTCGAAAAGGCCAACCGCAACAGAGTTACTAAAACATCCATTCTTCAAGAAGGCCAAAGACAGAAAATATTTAACACAAACTCTAGTCGCTATTGGTCCTAGTATGGAAACTAGGGTTCATAAGGTATTTACAAATTTTGTGCTTATAAATATTTAGTGCTGGGATAGGTTCCTCATAAAACACTACGAATAGTGTTTTTTGTTGATATTCCCCAGTAATTATACAGTTGGTTAATAATTGCTGTATGCTTTTATTGATGGATGCTGTTGCGATTAGTAAGACAATATCCACTGGCCACCGTAAACTGCACCACATCTGAGGCTGATTCTATGTCACAAATGTAAGTTCCGTATTACAGAACCTCACTCACGTCTTTACTTAAAACTAGTTTAAAGACACTTGTTGTTTTTTTTAGCTTTTTAATGCTGGAGTCTTCAGTTAGGTTCTATAATACGGGCCTAAAAGTGTAATCGCACTGAGCATAATCCGCGTGCGTTCCATACGCTGCTCCTACGCAACGCTAATGCCACGTAAACGGGACGGTTTTGAAACAAATATGTTTTTGTTATGTCAGCTTCTCCGCGGTGCCAACCAAAGCCAAATGCGAAGGTATTCTAAACTTGATAAAAGTTATGTCGTCAAAAAATTAAGATGACCCAGCGTTGTCGCACACTTATGAATTTGGCATTTTCCCTAGGAGTGGCATACAACTCAGTTCACTGAGCGGTGGTGTGTTATTCCAGGCAAGTAAGCATACAAAGGGTGCGTCGGGCAGGCTACATCGCACAGTTACTGGCGAGTGGGTGTGGAGTGAGGAGGAAGAGGAACCTTCTATCGAAGCGCAGGAGTCTGATGATGAGCCGTCTTACAGCGAAGACAAACTACCCATGAACCAGCTGACGAAGGCCGACTCTAGCGGCAGTGATAATGAAGGCAATGAGGTGAGATTGATATTCATCTATTAAAAGTCTGATGATGAGCGATGACATGAAAGAAAATTTAAAACTCATATTAAAAGTACTCTTTGGAAAAAAACATATTACAAATTAGAGGATTACATCCAAGATAAGAATGCTTGGAAACATGCTGGTCCTGCTCCATAGGACAATCTAGAGTCTAGAACTCAGACAAAATCAACTTAATGCTAATTAAGTTGTATAATTTATTACTTTTTATGAAAATGATTTTACATTCTGTGATTACTTTAGCTCACACACTGACTTGTTACTTGTTAAAATTTTAGGAAAATCGTACACTTTTACAATGCTTGTGAATGTGTGAGCATTGTGTTACACATATTTAATTTATCTGTCATTGCTTCATTTTTAATTGTTTACCTATTGTGGTATTGTAATTTTATTCTAGGTGCATCGTCTTCACATATAATAACTAGTTTCCGCCCGCGACTTCGTCCGCGTGAAATCTCTTGTTCCCCTAACCCACCCCGTCGCATCGCATCGTCTGCCCGCGCTGTTATCGTTTTCACTTAGCGCTCGTTCTTACTTTTTTTTTCGTTTTGCACGGCTTCTAAGGGTCCTAGCGTAATGTTACATACTCTATAGCCTTCCTCAAGAACTGCACTATAAAATGCAAAAATAATTTTTCAAATCCGACTGGTAGTGACAGAGAGCGCGTTCAAACAGTCAATAAGAAATAAAATGTGTAGGTAACTATTAGACTAAGCGCATTTACTTACTTTAAACATTTTTATACCCGTCGTAATTTGTAAACGGTAGGTTCCGATTCGAATAATTTAAAAAGCAATTTACATGTACTTAATCAACCTTGATTATGAAACTATTTATTTGGATAAGGATTAACCATGTTTATGAAAACACCTTCGCAAATCATGCATTATTTTGTAACAAAGTTGATTACCGTTAAAAGAGTTATAGTCAGCCAACCTTAAAAGATAGACATATGCTATCGCGGACTTTTTTTTAGAACTTTTTAAGAGGAACAATTCCGTGCTACATGATTTTTATGCAGCTTTAACCGTTTACGCAGCGCACGTAACGGAGGCTCTCAAAAGGAATAAATTTTCCCCGTTTTTGTGACATTTTGCATTGATGCCCCGCTCCTATTGATCGTAGCGTGACGTTATATAGCCTTCCTCGATAAACGGACTATCTATCACTAAAGTATTTTTTCAATTCGACCCAGTAGTTCCTGAGATTAGCGCGTTCAACCAAACAAACAAACTCTTCAGCTTTATAATATTGGTATAGACTATAGATATAATAAATGTACTTATACAAAATATTGTAAAACATTTTAAAAGAGTAACGGTGGATTTTCTTGCCCATTCTTCTCCATACGAATCTACCTTTTGAAAGGGGCGACTAGACTCAATGTTGACGTTCAAGTGTCTTTTATGTGCCTGTTTGAAATAAATAATTTGACTTTGACTTGACAAACGAGCCCCTGAATCAGCTTCAGAAGGCCGACTCTAGTGGTACTGTGAAACAGTGCAGTGGCGTTCCTACTGAAAACTGCTGTTTAACATAACATCACGCCTATATTTGCCGAAGGCTTAAGCAGAGGTGCTCCTATAGGAGTCCCACATTTCGCCAGTTATGTTTTAAGTCCAATGTAATTGGGGACGAGTCTATTGCCAGCAACCGGGCACAAATCCAGACTCCTGGCTACTAATTCTTTTGCCCGACACGGGGATCGAAACTTGAACTCATGCTCAGTAGTAGCGCTTGCGACAAATAGACCAACACTGCAGCAGCTACTGCATCTAAACATTTACTCAATAAGAATGCCTTTAATCCGGATAAACGAAAAGCTTTCCCTAGAATTTAATTGTACTGTATTGTAAGTTGTGTAATTGAGTGTGCATTACAGGATAACGCATTTATTATACAAGTTTTATTAATGTATAAGATAATTGTAATGTATCTCGTTGGTAATCCTTTAATAAATAAATAAACTATTTGCTTTACAGGATCAACCTAAGCAGTCAAAACCCGCGCCAGCTCCGCAAGTACCTATACCGAATCGCTTCGATTTGAATTCTATTGACGGAGAACCACCTGTCATTAATTTAGTACTACGATTAAGGTGGGTAATCAACTACTTAATAGAAATCTCAAATTCATTCATTCACTGACAGACAACGCACAGCCTAAGGGCTCCCACACAAAACTGCGAAGCGATGCGAATTCGCAGTTTTGTGTGGGAAGCCCTAAACTACCGGGACTAGAAGCATTACATTTTGCACAAGAGTTCCTTTTATAACGAAAATAGCACTACGGAAGGATTTTTGAAAGCTCATACCCTAAAGGGATTCAGTGAGACATGGAAGTTTGCCATTTTTGGTCGATGCAAATCCACGGGTACACGGCTTGTACATTATACGAGTATAACATAGGTAAATAACTAGATTGCAATCGATCGACCAGCCCTCATAACAAATCAATGTTCGATCGATTATTGTAATTCGTCTGCGATGCACTACAATGGATAGATCATAACCATAGATGTCAACGATCAACCACAATCTAGTAGCATTTTTAGCCATATGGGCTATGTAATGTGGTGACGGGCCTAATATTATAGAAGAGAATAATATAATTTTACTTGTCGCGATAATGCGAACCTTCCCGACAGCACAGCCATAAGGTTACACATACAAATAACGAAAAGAAAAATAGCTATTCGCACAGGATAAATCTCGCCATACAAACGTAAAATAAAAACTTAACATACGAGTACACATGTTGAAGCGACTTACTCTTCACACGGGTCGATCGATAAAAAGATAAACCACGCTTGCCGGTGTCGCTCCGTGGATGGGTGACTATCCATTTTTTTACCGAAATCTCGCGTGTTTCTGGGAGTACGTCGTCAGCCGTTGGTCCCGGTCATTCGTAGATCTTTAATAATCGTTACGGGGTAGTTAAATGTCTGAAAATCTGACTACCAGTCTTATCAAAAGGATTTAGTGTCACTGGTCAGTCAGGCAGTCATTCCATGTTGTGTGTTGCATCCTTAGACTAGAAGGCAACCCCAACATAGTTAGGAAAAGGCTAGGCAGATGATGATGTTGGAGCAGGCTGCATCTGAATACCAGTTTTTACATGGCGACTGCCTATCTGACCTCCACAACCCAGTTACTGAGTAACACGATACCCCTTGGCAAGACTGGTTGTCAGATTTTCGGGCTTCTGAATGTAACTACACTACCCGTAACGACCGTCAAAGATCTACGAATGATAGCAGGCCAACTGCTTAATGTGCTTTCTGATGCACTTAAGGGTCATATGTATGTCGTATGTAATGGATCCACGGACCGACGTCGGAAAGCGTAGTGCGGCTGTTATTATTTAGCTACGAATGCCCCGAAAAAGGCGACCCCAACATAGTAGTAAGGAAAAGGCTAGGGATTATGAACAAAGAGATTTATCTAAACTATTTTTGGCGAATGTTACAGGAATTCCCGTCGCGAGCTCAACGACATACGTTTCGAGTACATCGTGGGTAAGGACACGGCTGAGGGCATCGCTATGGAGCTCGTTGGTGCAGGACTCGTTGACCCTCACGACTCCGTGCCCATATCTGTCAACCTAGCCAAGTTGCTGGACGGACAGCTGACCGTCATCCCCATACCTTCTAAGACGATTACATTCTCTTTGGTAAGTGACCGAAATGTTGTGTGGAAATCGGTTGTCAAGTTATAGGTATGTGATGCGGAGGAATGAGGAAAATGTCGTGAGGAAAGTTTTGAGTATGAATGTGGATGGGTTATAAGAGTAGGGGAAGACTAAAGAAACGATGGGTCGACTGCGTGAATAATGATATGGCTTGAAAGGGAGTGACTACCGAGAGGACGACTAATAGAGAAGTATGGAAGAAAAAGACATGTTGCGCCGACCCCAAATAAATTGGGTAAGAGAATGATGAAGAATTCTTTCAATACAACTAGTTTACCCCATGTCGTTAGGCCTCGCCTCTCATGCACGAGGTCATGGGTTCGAATCTGGGCAAGTACCAATTTGTCTTTTCCAATTCATATGTACTTTCCGAGTTTATCTTGGACAATACTGATATCGGTGAAGGAAAACATGGTGAGATAACCTGGACTATACAAGCCTGAATTCGCCAACCCGTCTTGAGCAAGCGTGTTGATCAATGCTAATGAGAAGCGGCCTTTACCCTGCAGTGGCACAATTACAGGCTGGTATTATACAGGGGGTACCAGAGAAGTGCGGTAAAATTTAAGGGTGTAGTACAGACCATCAAACGAAACAACTTTTTCCATGGATCAACATCGTAACCGCGAAAAAATAATCAGCCGTCTCATAAATTTGCGTCGAGTAGGTACCTATTGAAGTTTTCTATGGGACAGTAATTTTTTCGCGATTACGATGTTGGTCCCATGGAGAAAGTTGTTCAGTTTGACGGTCTATACCACACCCTTAAATTTGACCACACATTTCTAGTTCACCCTGTATAGATACCCGTTACTAGCCGTCAATCCGAGGACCATCAGGATGGACCTGGGTTTGATCCTCACGTGTTATTTTTTCCATAGTTTTATTTCGATTGTTTCTGTTGCAGAACTCGGTTGGGCCCAGTGAGGACTTCGACGACCAAACACTGATAGGATTTGCGCAAATATCAATAATTGAGTAAGGTCATCAGGGTGGAACAATAAATATCGTGTAAGAGGCATTGTGATTGGTGGCCGGCGTCTAGCTAAATGTACTTGGATTTGTTTATGGTGCTAAAATGTGAAGGCTTCATAAAATGACGGTAATTTAATTTCCATTTTTATATTGTGTTAAAATTGGCCATTTTTTTCCATCGAGCCAAAGAATTTTAGTCTTAAAACTTAATTGACATTTTGATGAGTAGTTGGTAAGATATTTCTTGTTTTGTTACTTCGTATGCGTTTGCATATTCATAAAGTTTAAATTGTTTATTGATTTTAATTTATTATAGTAAGAATGAGTCGCCGTTTTAGCCATAGAGGTCCGTAAATTCTGGTTGTTGTTAGCACTAGTAACTACTTTACCATACATATCTTCACGTGTTCCTTGCAACGTAGTTTTAAAACATCATCCTGTATTTGAATCTTAAGTCCCTCAATTACAAGCGTTTGAAAATAACGAAACACCCGGCCTATCCGGTTATTACCATAGTTTCTATAGAAACTCCGCGTTAATCATTTTGTTTAAAACAATGCTTATAATGAATAATGTACAAAGGTTAATCACTGAAAAACTATACGTAATTTATTTTGTTATTACTTTTATGAAGTAAATATGATCTTTTGTAAGTGGACGTCTGCGTGTAAGCCGAGTACATTCTGTGTCCAGACTGCGGCACCGCGGAGCGAGCGATGTCACAGACACGACGATATCGGCAATCATAGCATTTTCGTTAAACTTCGTTCAATTTATACAAATGGTATGATATTGATGTAGTAGTCTTGCCATTTCTGAAGTCAATTGCAAAATAAAGACAGTTATTAAACTTAGAATTTATACCTCAAGTTATGTTGACTGTATGCCAACTGAAATCTAGGGTTAGCTGAATACAACAAAACAGCACATTTGTATTCTGATGGATCATGATCTGAATATTGAAATGTAATTCTTAAGTTAAGTGGTGGTCAAATTAAATTATATTTTAATTATTATCTTTACATTCCTTCGTTGTTATTGCTACTTAATACATTTGAGTTACAGAGGCTTATTATCAAACATGATTATATTATTATTAAGATAACCTGTAAAAAATTAAAATGTGCAATCAAAGTGCTGATAATATTTTTTTACCAAAATATCGAAATCTTAAGAATTATTTACAGTTGTAGAATTTTTAAACACTAAAATGTAAACTAAATGGTGTAAGAAACAGTAAAAAGATTATTCTAAATATGTCCTTAATGGCAATAATCTTAAAAGTTTCAGTAAAACAATTTTATTGTAACTGTAAACAATATCAGTATTATTTTTTACTTCAAAATACCTATGAAGTTTCTCTGTTATCATCTCCATATTCGAGCAAACTAATTCGCATCATCGCTCTGTCTCGAGAATTGGTATTGTTATATTGCGTTTAGAAAAGTTCGCACATCATATTATGTTACGGTCACCACTGTAATATTAGTATTATAATACGTGTAATCTGTATTCTGTATTACTGATAAGTTTATCATAGCGCACGATACAAAAATATGTTCTTATTGCTGCACACATATGTTAAACAGGGTGTAAACTAGAGCCGACGTAAAAAACAGGCACGTTAAATAAATCGTTCTCAAAATCGGTTACTAGTGTGTCCATTGTATTTGTGGTTGAGCTCTGGCACGGTGGCGCGGGCGCCATATTGAGCTAAGAGTGAAGGTCTGTTACGTAATGAGGCACGTCCTTCTGAAGAAACTTTGGATTTGACAATTTTACACCTTGTGTATCTTACTAATTGTTATTGTACCGGTAATAATATTTAAATGCAATATTATGACGACACTTATGAAACTGAAACGGCCATATTGAAAAGTAGGAATTGTTATTTACTAAAATAAAAGAGAAAGGCAACATAATCAGTAGTAGGCCTACAAATAATGTATTGTGAATCATCTCGTAACAGTAAATACGGGATTTTTTTAAGTATTATTTTGTACGATCTGTTATTATTGTGTGATTTATTTAATTATAATATCAGGTGTACTTGCAATTTGCATAAACAGGGTTATAAAGATAAATATAAACGTTTTGTTATCTTAAGTTTGCTTTTGGACGTTCATTTCAAGATTAAAAAATCTTTTAATTAAATTAGTAATTCTCCAAGTGTAAAAGCGTTCTTAGTACTGATTTAGTATTATGTTTTAAAGAACATTATTTGATGAATAAATTAGTAATAACTTGAGTGTTTAAATTAATTTTCAGTTAATTTTCATTGTTGTGCGAGTATCTAAGTATTAATTTTCACATTCATTGAGAATGTTTCATTCGTACAGAATCGCTAACAGTTGACCTTATTCCTACCATGTTAAGATTAGTATCCTGTGTCCCTAGAAAAAACTTATGGATTTAGTTATAGGTGTACAGCTGTCGTGAGAATACGCATCCGTGTTTAGTTCCAAATAAGCCTACTTGGCGCTGTTACAATTCCTATAACAATGCCGATAGCCAGACAATAACGATGACTGTACTATTTTACTACAAGTTCGTGCGAGGGGTAGTGTTTCAGTGTAGCTTATTAATAGATTGTAGGTCCACTAAGACTCAACCAGACCTATTCGCACGGATCCGCATTTTTCCGTTACTCTATCCCTTTCTGTTGCTCAGAAACTTCTTTCACTAGAGCGAGAAAGAAGCGGCAACTAAATCGACTCGCAGATGCCAAAGTGCGCGGGCGCTTGCAAACATTCTTTTTCGCTCTATTGAAGGAACAGAAAGAGAGAGAGAGTTACGAGAAAATGCAAATCTGGGCAGATAGGTCTGGCTCAGCCATAAATAGGCTGCCCTGATGTGTTAGTAGGTAAATAGAGTTGCATCAATTACATCGTCAACGTTGGTGATTTGATTACAACCGTTGTTTGAGACGAAGACTGTTCGAACGAATTGACTGAAGACATTATTAATGTTGCTTGTTCATATGATCAGTAGGTGTACGATTTGAGTAAGCCACGAATGCCCAGCAATTATAACTTTAGGACAGAAGAAAATAAAGAACATTTAAAATTAATGTTTTATATTCTACTAACTACTACGCGAAGCTACGCGCAACCGGCGAGCGTGTATGACCAGATGCATGAGCGTAAACTAGGCAAAAGGAGTATGTAAGGATCGTAGCAGTGGCGTTTTGTAGTTTCCTACCTACCCCAATGGGAAAAAGGAGGGAGTTTATGTATGAACTACGTGAAGATGGTAGGGGCTTTGACAATTTTTAAGCTGGCTTATTTGGATAAATTAGGAAATTATTTAAATCTGAAGCCCAAATCCTGCAATTAAAAATGTTCACAATTTAGTCGCAATCTCATCTGTGACAATACATGTAAAAACTTAACAAAAATGTATGGAAATTATAGGTATTTTTGACAGACAGAGATCAGACTGAACGTTCTTAAAATTAGGGGAATTGCCCCTTAGATCACTTTCTGTCGATAGAGAGTCTATAACAATATGTTTTTTTTTACACATAAGGCATTCTTATTTACAGACAGATTAGCTAATAAGTCATTTTAAAGAATGTACGAAGTCATTTGACTAGCTATATCTTAATGAGTTTGGTGTTGTGTATCATCATATCGTATTACTAGTATTAGTTATAACTGGTTTAAACAGTATCCTCACGTTTCTCATCTACCTGCTAAAATATGTATAAAAATTTATTATCGTCCATTGCTAACTTTATTATATACTTACATATAATTCATAATAGTGTGTATTTGTTTTGTATTTACATAAAAAATCCTTAAAATGGAGCTTAGTGGCCACTATTTTCCGTTTTAAGGATTATAATAGAACTTAACAATGTAAAACTACCGTTTGTAATAATAATAACGCAGTCTTGTGGAGCACAACATAACGTGCTTATTTTCTGTATTTTCATTCTAAAATAAAATAAATAACAAAACAAACGATGAGGGCGCCACTGCGCGCGCGGTATCGTCTTAATAAAAAAAGCATTGAATAGAATAATAATAAGAATATACTAGTAAAACGTAGCAAAGATTATACTTCGGAGAGTGTGCTCAAGAACTCGAGGACCTCATTCCGCCGGCCCCCTTCTATCAGCGGACATCTAGACGCACTGCAGGTTACCATCCTTACCTAGTTGCTATCCCACCAATTCGCACTAAGCGTTTCTAAATGTCTTTTGTGATGCGCACAGCAAAGGAGTGGAACTCTCTACCTGCGTCTGTGTTTCCGAACGCATACAACCCCGATCTCTTCAAAGTGAGAGTGAACAGGCTTCTTCTTGGTAAGCTCGCTCCATCGTCGACTTTGTCTCTGTCATCTCTGACCTAGACTAGAGTCAAGAGCAAACCTCTCTCAAATAATAATATAAAAAAAAGCCTGGCTTAACAAAACTGCGGCACAGAACTAACGTCGATCTGACTACAATCGTTTCGACTATAATGATAGCGTTATCATAAGACTACAAACTTACTTTCCCTTAATTACACACGCAACGTCCTCTTTTTGCTGTTTGTTTATAAAATACTGCATTCATTAGACTTATAGGTGCTGCATACAGAAGTTATATTTCTCCCTGTGCCTACATTAATATTAGGCCAGCCTATTTATGGTTCGACCTGTCTTTCTTGTTTGATGTTTTTTCAGCACCATCCGCTTTCGTACATACAGATGTACTTATCCATCTTTAAATTTAAAATTTTTAATCTAATAAGCAGAGATCGGAATAGGTAGAATATATTTATCTAAACTTCGAGAAAGTAACATAGAGTGGATAATACCTCCTCTAAAATCAAGGAATAATGATGATGACGAAACAAATAAGCACATAAAACAGCCAACTTACTTTTATTTTACCTTCTTAAAACAAAACATTTGAATTTGACACATTTTTAGTACGGAACCCTAAAAAATGTAATATGATTCTTCAAATCAATCGATTTTAACTAAGTATGATATAAATAGTCCAATAAATAATTCGTGATTTTTAAATTCCGGGTTTTTAGAGGAGGTATTATCCGTTACTTACTCCCTCGATGTTTAGGTAAATATATTTTACCTATTCCGATCTCTGCTAATAAGAATATATTTATTAAGTATTTTAAAGCGCCAAATACTCGACCTGTAAAGTCACAACAACACAACAATATAACTGAAAAAATTGTGGGTTGAAAATAGGTGTGATTTTATGTTATGTTATGTCAAATATTCGTATTTTATTAGCCTAAAAATTCCGGAGCTGAGTTTAAATAAAACTCTGTCTCATTTCTGTTTACTTATAATGACCTTAATACTTATAGTGCCTTGCTATCTCCGCTTAGACTATAATATTAGATAAAATTAACCCCGCTACGCGTGACTCATGAGGTCGTGACGAATACTATAATTAGATATTTGATATGATGACGCAATCTCTACAGAATCCCTTCACAGAGATCAATGTGAATAGTTGTTAACATAACACTCACATTTAACCTTATAATATTTGTATTGGAAATGCGATGCAAATTGGTGTCTGGTCATATTATGCCAATTACATAATTAATAATTGATCTTAAATTGTGTATTTAAATTTTGTTCTGAAGAAAAATCGTCCACGTGTTCAATCATTGCTGTTTACAAAAAAATCGTATTAATTAAAAAATCTAGAATGCGACATTGTGATAACATAATGTTGCTTGTCCTTCAATTTTTTTTAATTCTTTTATTTTTATATTTCAGGTTATGTTTATGGAACAAAAAATTCTTTTATACAGAATAAAGAATACATTAATTCAAAACCACATAAATATTTAATTAATGTAGCAGTATCTAATCTCATCCTCTTTGCCTCACTACTTGAGCTGGAATCCTCTTCTTAAAGTTTCCTCTTGAGCAAATAATTATGGAAACGCTTGCATCTTCTTCAAGACCAATTTATAATTATCTTTGTAGAGTTTTGTTTTTTTTTTGTACTAGGAAGTAATTGGTTTGAAATATTGCCACAGCAGATTAGTTTTCAGGCAATGTTTTAGAGTTCTTGGAAAGCCATTCTACAAAATAAGCCTGGTTGGCACATCTTTAATATGTCCGTAGGTCCTTCTTGTAGAAAAATCAGGCAACATGGAACAAAATGATTCACATCACAGCGCAGCGTAGATTGTTTTCCACATCTTTTGTCATCATTCCTAGCGTCATGGCCAATTTTATAATATACCTCGCGAATATAATTTCTGATATCGGCTGAACCCTAGTACCTTCATTCTTACCGTGACAAACAATATAAAATACAGTTATGAACAAATTGTCTCTCGACTTTTTCATTACTGTTTAGGGTTCCGTATCCGTAGGGTGCCAAACGGAACCCTATTACTAAGCTTCCGCTGTCCGTCCGTCCGTCCGTCTGTCAGCGGGCTGTATCTCATGAACCCCAATAGGTAGACAGTTGAAATTTTCACATAATTATTGTGTATTTCTATTGCCGCTATAACAGCAAATAATAAAATAAAGATAAAAATTAAAGGGGTCCCCATAGGAGAAACGTGTCTTTTTTAACTGAAGTATTTAAAAAAAAAATGTGTAGGTAGTGATAAATATTATACGGTGGTACCAACGACCTATAGTCGTTGGGTGGTACGGAACCTTTCGCGTGCGAGACCGACTCGCACTTGTCCAGTTTTTCATGTAATAACTTCTTTAAATAATCGGAAGTTCTTTCTTGTAAAAAAGTGGGAACATATTTTAATAAATGGGGAAAACCCGGTTAAAATTAATTTTCCTTGATTGTTTGTTCTTATAATATCCCTATAACATTTATGTTATATTGTATTGCTTTTGTTAACAATCTTCTTGGGATCATAATGTGATACATTTTGGGATCTGCAACATTTACATTATCATTCAACCTGGGTATTTATTGCATATAGGAACAATATATAGTATTTGTTGTGACTTAGCGCCCGACTTTCGTCTCCATGAACATACCCTTCTTCTGATTCTCCATGTTATATTTCTATGTTATTTGAAAACCTTAATGCATCTATCTCTGCATCATCCTCATCATGACTAGCCCAGCAAGTTCATAAAATATGGTTGAATTGTTTACAGTTGCATCGTATCTGTTGTAATGTTCTGCCTTTTATCAATTCAAATCGTTTAGTAAAACACAGCTATTAACGATAGTATAAAAGCTAATTATGTAATGTAGGTCCGATTTAAACAGAGAGAGCAGGACATCCATCCGCATTATGTATAAATAATCTCTTTGAAATGTTATTTTCAAAGTAAACTATTTCGTCTCCATTAATTCTTTTAAACTCTACACAATCAACAGAAACATGGTGCGATTCCAAAGTTCTTTTCGGTTTGGGATAAAATTTTAAGCTTTCTCGTTCAACAACAACAGGATAAATTTTCATACCCAATGCAACTTTTACAAACTTTGTATGCTTATTTTAGCCCGTTGATTACAAAATCTCTGAAAGCAGGTATTAATTTACTTTAATTATATGGACTAATTTAAGCAATCTGTGGTATGGCAAATTATTCTCTTGTGTATCTATACATACAACTAAATAAAATTGAAGTGTCCGTTTGTAATGTCAAAATAACTACTTTTTACTAAATGCATATGAAATTATATATATGGTACTTATAACAAAAAGCAATATTTAAAATTTTTGTGTCTGTCTGTCTCTGTGTTTGTTCCGACTAATCTCCGAAACGGCTAAACCGATTTTGACGGGACTTTCACTGGTAGATAGCTGATGTTACGGCCGGTAACTTATGCTACTTTTATTTTAGAAAAATAATTAGGGTTCCGCGTAAAAATATTAAAACCCATGAAAATATGAACAAAACTTTGGATTTGAAAAATTCTTTTTGCATTTGGTAGCCCAATTCTCGAGGATAGTTATAGGCTATTTAACATGACGCTACGACCCTTAGGAACCGAGCAAAAAGAAAAAAAGTCATAAAGAACACGTAAGCGAAAACGAAGTAATAGCGCGGGGGAGGGGGCCATTTTTTTGTCTTGATCAAGTGTGTTGATCAATGTTTGCGCTTTCTTTGAATAAGAAGCGGCCTTTACCCTGCAGTGGGACAATTACAGGCTGGTATTATACAGGGTGTACCAGAAAAGTGTGGTCAAATTTAAGGATGTAGTACAGACCATCAAACTAAACAACTTTCTCCATGGGACCAACATCGTAATCGAGAAAAAATAATGTAATCAGCTGGTCCTACATTTGGGCCGAGTAGGTATTGAAGCTTTATACGGGACAGCTGATAATTTTTTCTCGATTACGATGTTACTCCCACGGAGAAAGTTGTTCAGTTTGATAGTCTGTGCCACACCCTTAAAGGACATTGTTAAAAATGGCATATGAATCAACACGTATGAAACCTTTACAATAATTACTAGTTTTTTATCATTTACATTACAATTATTATAATAAGACGGACACTTCAAAATTTCGAAAACATTATAAAAAGTAATTCACTTCGGTCTGTGCTTCGGTCTTATTCCCCGGCGCCATTATTTTTTGTTTCAATTTGACGTTTTGAATAGGCAAAGGGTATTGTAGCTCATACAGCCAAGTCTTGTGCACCGTAATTACAAAACTCAGCACTCTCAGCGCTGTGTGAAACGAGCAACATAGACATGTCAGTGTCGTTAATGAATTTAAAATCAAAATATTCTATTTCACTTAAATCTATATGGGCACTGAAACGACAGAAGCTAGGTGCACGGTACCAATTGGTCGTTTCCTATGGAGAAGAGCCGGCAAGAAATTAAACAGTCCATAGCCCTAATCTAGTCATAACAACAAATAAATTAGAAAGAAAGAAAAGAATAGTTCTTACTACCTAATAGTATGTAATGAAACGTTTAATTAAAGATAAAATCCAATGTAGCATGTGTGACATTAAGTCCGTCTTTGTACTTTTTTAAGTGTGAAAAGTTTAAATAAATAAATAATGTATTTTCACTAATAAACGCTAAGTTAGTATGATTCTATTGGCCTAATAATATTATAACCTCAAAATCCGAAAGTGTTTTGGATTTTTTACATTCTCAAACGATTCTCAAATGTGTCCGTGATTTTAATTTAGTTTCAATGGAATACAAGCATGATTTAGATCACAGAAAGTAAATTCACGTCTCTGTTCTTCTTAGGCGAACGATGTATGGCGCCGAACAATGTCCTTTGACCACACATTTCTGATACACCCTGTATACCACTGTATAAGATTAGTTTTACAAAGGAGCCTATAGTATCTTCTATTGTCAGTGATTTTTTGAAATACATAGTTCAGATGGAACCTTATCAATTTTTAATACATCTTTCCTAAAGGTTATTGGATTTAAGATTTGTTTGTCATTGTACTCATCATTGGATTGGGATCCTTGCCTGACCTAGAATTTATAATTTGAGATTTGAGAATTTCTTTCTGTAGCTGTAATGTTTGATATGGTGCTTTCTCCCAAAATTTAAATTTCTCCATGATTACATTTTAATATTTTTGAACAAGCCCATATTAGTTTCTATTGTAGGTATGATTCTTTGTTGTCACCGAAATTTCCATTTTGTTTTCTTCAATAATCTTTAATTTTAATAACTATCTGCTACTGCGTAAAAGGCGACTCTCTTATGTATGGTCAAAACGAAACTACGTAATCTATAAAGGTTAACCAAAAAGCTGGCTGTACATTGAAAAAAATTAGGAAAATTACATTGGAATTTCCCATAAGATAAAACCGCGTCACGCTGTCATAATATGGCTCGCTATTTCAAATAATGAATCTCATAAATTAAATACATTAAACATAAATTTTTCTCGGTCAACTTCCACAAACGAGTTTATCACACATGGAGGCAATATTATTCAAAATAGTGGAATTGATGTTTTACCTTTACTCGTGGCTTAGTGGAATCGGGCCAATGGGCCACTTCAATATTAATACAGTTTTGTAGTAGTGGATTCGCCCGGTACGGGTGATTTTATTTCGTGTAAGTTGACCACGAAGCTTTACTCATTAGCGAATGTCACGAGTACCTACAGTTGAGTAAATAGATGTAGTGGGGAATCCCCGCATTTATTTTTGTACGAGAGTAAAATGAGACCTGCTGACTATAGCTAATTAATCTAAACTTTATATATTTGTAATGGTGATGAAACTTGATTCTAAAACTTTTGCCTTTGCATTATACATATTTCTAAGGAATAAGGTACCTATCCAACGATGTTGTAACCCGTAAGGTATTATGAAAGTTAACAGTAAGTATTAATGTCTTTTCAGTGAGCTACCTATAGTATTCGTAAAAATAATTGATGTTTAGAAAAATGTAAAGCTAATAGTTTACATGATAATTATGTATCGGGAAATTTTGATGTAACGTTATTGTTAAATATTTGTTTTAACGAACCCGTTATAATACGTAAGTTATAGGTACTTATTATGTCCCCTTAAGAGGGAAGCGCTAAGGTAGCCAGCGAAATTAAAATTATAATTCCATAAATACATATTTGTCACGGTCGCGAATTATATTTGAATCAACATACAACCTAATGCTGACCTGCAAATTGCAAAAAACTAAGAAAATTTGAATTTCTTGGGCTACCCTGGCGCTTTCACCTTAATTGCACATTTCTTTAATTTTCAATGTACCTAATTGATTCATGTAAAAGGTGCCTGGAAACGCACAATGTTATATTGATTACGTTTCTGCGTCGCATTAAAGATTTCAATGTCTTAACGCTTATGTAACTTACTTTATAGATGTAAAACGAGCAATTACGTTAAAACATACCTATTTGTATTATTAGCACTGAATAGGGTTTATTGGTCACGTAAGCCTCGTGTGTACTCGGCAACAAGTGTCCTGCGGTTTGTCTGTACACGAAACCTCTCGTGACCATGTTAATGATGTCGCAGGACATTGGTTGCGTGGTCAATACGAAGTTTTATTAATTGTATACAATCAGTATCTGTAAGTAAGTCGAGTCTGTGTGCTGAAGACAAAATTCGTTATTAAATAAACTGTAAACAAAGACAATTTAACTTACTTTTGTTTTTATTTCTTACTAGCGACCCGGCCCTGCTTACACACATACCAAACCTTCTGGAATAAATCTCTCGCTCTAACTTTATGATAGTGAAAACCACATCAAATCTATTGTGTAGTTTAGAAGATCTAAGCGTTCACAATCCAGACACGAAAATTGACTTTATTTATTTATCTGTTTAAATGATAACTGACTGTCAAGAATTCAGGTTGAATTCACTTTTATCATGCCGGCAGAAACTCCATCCGACCGGTCCTGTGCTTCTCGCATCCAGCAAATTCCTACGGCCTTCACAAAGTCATCGGTCCACCTTGTGGAACGCCTCCAGAAATTTCGGGCCCCTTCGGCCATTATGTTCTCCAAGTAATGTGCCCTACCCACTGCCACTTAGGTTTGGCAATTCTTCGGGCTATATCGGTTACCTTGGTTCGCTAGCAATTCTCTTTATTTATGACTAGCTTCCGCCCGCGACTTCGTCCGCGTGAAATTTCTTGTTCCCCTGACCCACCCCGTCGCATCGCATCGCCTGCCCGCGCTGTTACTTCCTTTGCACTTAGCGCTCATTCTTCCTTTTTTTTTGTTTTTGCTCGGCTTCTAAGGGTCCTAGCGTAATGTTACATACCCTATAGTCTCCCTCAAGAATTGGACTTTATAATGCAAAAAGAATTTTTCAATTCCGACTGGTAGTGACACTGGTAGATTCACACAGTCAATAAATAATAAAATGTGTAAGTAATACTATTAGACTAAGCGCATTTTTCTTACTTTAAGCATTTTTATACCCGTCGTAATCTCTAAACGAAAGGTCCGAATTGAATTCAAAAAGGAATTTACATGTACTTAATCAACCTTGATGATGAAACTATTTATTTGGATAAGGATTTATACCATGTTTATGAAAACACCTTCGCAAGTAATGCATTATTTTATAACCAATTTGATTACCATTAAAAATGTTATAGTGAGCCAACCTTAAAAGATAGACATATGCTATCGCGGACTTTTTTTACAACTTTTTAAGAGGAACAATCCCGTCATACATTATTTTTGCGTAACTTTGACACATTGGTCGCCATGTCGGACAATGGTGACCGTCAGTAAATGTTTCATTCAGGCCGCGTCGGACATCGGTGACCGACAGGGCACACCTTGCTTTGACTTACGCTTACAGGTCGGCGGCCACTTTTTCATTTGATTTGCGCATACTAAGTGACCCGCGCGGCCCTGTACGGTATTAACCGTTTACGCAGCGCAATCAACGGAAGCTCGCAAAAGGAATAAATTTTCCCCGTTTTTGCGACATTTTTCATTGATACTACGCTCCTATTGGTCGTAGCGTGATTTTATATAGCCTATAGTCTTCCTCGATAAATGGACTATCCAACACTAAAATAATTTTTCAATTCGAACCAGTAGTTTCTGAGATTAGCGCGTTCAACCAAACAAACGAACTCTTCAGCTTTATAATATTAGTATAGATTCGATCAAGCAAGATAACTCCAAACATAGCCCTTCGTTGCTCTTTGGGTGAATTTCAGCCTTCTAGTGAGGAGGCCCATTGTGAGCGACCACGTTTCGGTGAATAAATGTTCATTGGAACACACACTGGTCTAAAACTTTCGTCTTGAGACACTGCGGTATGTGAGAAGAAAAGATATTGCGTAGCTTCCCGAACGCTGTTTAATGTGTTCAGGCGAGTCTGGAGGTCTACACCCTAAGTCCGTCAACGAAGTTAGGGGCCTGTCCGAAGGTAGGTAGCTAGAAACATAGGAGTGAACCATACTCTAAGTATATTGATTTCGGATTCGTCAGTTGTAGACATTTTTCGTAAACAAAAGACGCATGACGATAGAGTTGCGCTTTTTTACCGGTCGATTACCGGTTTACTTATTTTGTGGTTTTCTAGCATTGATATATAAAAACCCAAGATACACACACAGCGTCTCAAACCGGGCGCATTAAAAGAACGCACAATTTAAAATTGTGCGTTCATTTCAAATAGTATCGTGTCGCTCGCGTCACTACACGCGCGACAAAAATGCCAGTGTTCATTGAAAAATTGTAAAAATATTACCTACGTCAAGAACAATAAAAAAGGATGGTATATGGTACTTTCGGCAAGTAAACGAGTTTATCCTTTTGACCGCTAGTCATGTATAGATGACAAACCAAAATGTGCCCAGCACGCCACGATCACGGCTACATGACAGACTTTTATACATGAATAAAGCTCATAAAACACCATTGCTTTTATATTTCCTTTGTTAATTATGTTCCTTGACTGATTCTAACTTATATTGGTTGAACTTCTTGCTTTACATTTTGTTTATATTAACATAATATGACAAAAACTATACCAATTATAAAGTTCGAAAACATAGTGCCCTCAACGCCACAGTCACCACATCATGACAGGTAGTGATGTAATTTGCAGTCAATATACTCGTAACAAGAATGTCGACCTAGACTGCAACCTACGTTATATTTAATTTACTCTGAATTCTGCACTAATAAATAAATAAAACATTTGATAATGGTGCCGATTCTCATGTCACAAATGCGTCTAAACTAGACTAAAAATCACCAAAATTTACTTTATTCCTGTCAAACGACGATTCCCCATTCTGAAATTGACTATAGTGACACAACTATATTTAGTTGACAGCACTAAGATGCCACCGAGTTAATATTAGTTTAGTGAAAATGGTAATTTTGCTATTCTGAATTTGACGTTTTTCACATAAAATTTAGATTTTCTAACTAAATCTGACTATTTTTAATCGTAATTTAAAAAAGTGTGGAATAAAATTAGTTGGCATGAAAATTCACACCAACACCTCGACTTCAGGTGCAGAAACAGTATTGTATCTTTTTTCTTTTCTTTTGCTTATATCTCGAAAACGGTGTGTCCTATCGAAAAAATAATGAAAATTTCGACCCCCTCTATAATACTCATCATCATCTGCCTAGCCTTTTCCCAACTATATTGGGGTCGGCTTCTAGTCTAACCGGATGCAACTGAATACCAGTATTTTACATGGAGCGACTGCCTATCTGACCTCCACAACCCAGTTAGGTACTGGGTAATACTCGTACGATACCCCTTGGTAAGACTGGTTGTCAGAGTTTCGGGCTTCTGACGACCCGTAACGACTGTCAAAGATCCACGAATGACAGCCGGGACCAACGGCTTAACGTGCTTTCCGAGGCACGGAGGAGTCTCGGTATGTAAAGATGGTCACCCATCCACGGACCAACCCCGGCAAGCGTAGCTTAACCTGATGGATCGACCCATGCGGCTGTTATTACTTAGCCACTAGCTTCTCTATAAGGCTCATAAACCCTTAAAAGTCAACATGTTGGTACCTAATAATTTTTCATATTTTCCATATAAAACGTGAAAAATTCCATATAAAACAGGTTGAGGCTGCCCCCGCACCGCGCGCCTCCGGCTCAAAAAAAAATCACGGGGTAGGGCAAATAAGTACTTACCACGAGGAGTCGCGATTGTCAAATTCGATTTAGTTTTGTCAAAATTATTTTTATGTATATTTATACAAGGTGTAACATAATTAACGCACAGTCTCTTAAGGGGTCATTGTACTCATCATTATAAACAACTTTTGCTATGGGACCAAACCTGAAATCGCAAAAAAAAAACCAGTTGCTCCCTACATTTATGTTCGCATAACTCGTCAAAATGTAGAGAACACCTGATTTTTTTTTCGTGATTTCAGGTTTGGTCCCATAGTAAAAGTTGTTCATAATGATGAGTACAATGACCCCTTAAGAGGATGCCCACGAATTCAATTTCATCCTGTATATATATTTTATTGCAGAATAGCTTGAAGATTCTCATAAGCAAAAGTAAGGAATTTTAGTGATAGTTTAGTTAGTTTAGTTCGTTGTACAAGAGAATCGGCAACATTGAACTTTTGTTTGAGAAATGAAGAAAATTTTAGAATACTGATTTATGCGCTTTAAAAAGTCAGTGTTAGTCGATTATTGATAAACTGTAATGACTGTGAACTGTGATGTCCATCACTGTTGTATTGTCTGTGTCCGGGACGCCACAGTCGTCTATGTAGGACAGTTCCATGAAGTCACACGCGGATTTTTTTAAAATACATTAGTTCCTTTCTGTTATTACAATATTATAATGAACGTCGTAACTGTGACACAGATTATTACATTTATGTCATAAAATAATCGCGATTAAAAAGGTGTGGAATAAAATTTGTTGTCATGAACTAAAATTCACACCAACAACCTCAACTCCAGGTGCAAAAACAGTTCTGTATCTTTTTTTTGCTTATATCTCGAAAATGGTGCGTCCTATCGCAAAAATACTGAAAATTTCGACTCCCTCTATAATACCCAAAAACCCCTAAAACTATATAGGTAATAATTTTTCATATTTTCCATACAAAAAGTGAAAAATTCCATATAAAACTCGTCGAATCTGGCCCCTGCGCGCCTCCGGCTCTAAAAAAAACATGGGGTAGGGCAAACAAGTACCAAGTGGAGTTGCGATTATCAAATTCGGTTACAGTTGTGTAAAAAATATTTTTAAATTTAGAGATTTTTTTGCAGAATAGCTTTAAAATTCTCATAGCCAAAAGTAAGGAATTTTAGTGATAGTTCAGGTCGGTGTATCGATAGCTTTATCGATATAATTTCGACCTCACTACTGTTTTGTAGGGATTAAAGGATGAATTCGGAGTTTGGCGCCGAGGGCACGCTTTTTCTTTGTTGCCGTGGCGGTCACAAGGTTAAAATAAAATACCTATTATTATTTCGAAATTATTAATAAATATCGGTTGCGCACCTCTAGTGCAGAGGCGAGCAAATTAAAAAAAGCCGTGCTAACTACACCACTGTCATCATAATGTGACAAGAAAGTACGTCATGATTGAACATAGTGCTGTAATTGTATTGACTTGGTTTTATCGATTGTTGTTTCGAAATGTGGATTTAACGCCGAAACTGTGAGACATATCATTATCATTTATGTCATAAAAGACAAAGCAGGATGACCTTTTAATAAAAACATACTATATGTTAAAAAATATATAGTTAGCGCTTTATCGATATAATTTCGAACTCACTTCTATTTTGTAGGTACTAACGGATGAATTCATAGCTTAGCGCTGAGGGCAGGATTTTGCTTTTTTGACGTGGCGGTCAAAAGGTTAATATTATTTGTGAATTTTAAAATCAACCCCTATTTAAATTTTAGCCCCCTTAGGGGATGATTTTTCAAAAATGCTGAACCACATACTTAATTCTTTATTTCCTACCAAAAGCATAAATTTGAACTTTCATATCCTTAACTTAAGAAATGCTGGGTTTCCCATACAAACTTTCATCCCCTATCAATCCGCTTAAGGTTTATTTTTGAGATAAAAACTAACCTATGTTCTTCCTCAAGATTATGTCTATCGGCAAAACTTTTTATGCTTGGCAAATTCAGACAGACAGAGTTACTTTAGAATTTATAATATTCATATTCATATCTTTATTTGCATTCCATAATGTGTGAAGATCTTACAAAGGGCTTAAAGCTAAGGTACAATAAAATTACGGACCCTGTAGGGCACAGCAAAAAGTATAAGATTAATGTTGAAATAAAATTAATACTTAATCAATTAACAATTTTAAAACATGTCCTTAACATTAATATTAGCATGGAGGTTTTCAAGCTTAGGTAATATACAAAAACTAATATTGCTATCGTTAGAAAATGACCACTTTTTCAACCGACTTCAAAAAAAGGAGGAGGTTATCAATTCGGTTTTTTGAAGTGTTTGTTTCCTCCGTACCCCGTCATTTATAAACCGATTTGGAAAATTCTTTTTTTATTTAAAAGGACATACTTTCAGATTGGTCTCATTTTTATTAAAATCCAGTTCTGATGATGGAATTCATGAGGAATTGAGGGAACTCCTCAAATATTATAGGCAAACGCATAGCGATTTTGGTATTTTCATCAACAAGTCAAGCATTTGCATTCAGAAAGTATCATTTGGTGAAGTGGAACTGACGAAGAACACCACATATGGCCACGGGAACTCCTCAATGATAAGTATTTCACGGGTGGCGATAAGATTATCTCAATTAAGATAGTTAAGCGACTATGACGGAAGCAAAATTAAATATATGGTTCTGATGAAAATGGTACCATCAAACTGATCTGATGATAAAGCCGGAAGGTAGGCATCGGAACTCAGTAATAATGTTTTATTAGGATACATTGTTATGTATCCTAGCCGTGTTTACGCTTATTGGAATTGTCATGAGATGCACGCTGGCTATAAATGATTTTAATGGTAATATGCTTCAAATTGCGCAACTTGTGTCGTATGTTTTGTGTGGCCTTCATTATCAGAAGACAGATTTCGTCAACGATCTGCCGTCGTGTGGTTAATTTAATAATTTGTTGGCGACGGCGTCCAAACCTGATAAAAGCACGCCTTCCAAACTTCTGACTCAACTTAGCGTGACATAGATTTTCCTTTTTGCAAAGTTTTTATTTGAAAATGTATAGTCCTGAGGTGGTCACATATAAATTTGGTCAAATTCTGATGAGTGGTAATTGAGTTAGCTTCAATATTACGTATTTTTTCCATTTAGTGTATGGTAACTGCATGTCACTGTTATTTACTTAGCAAGCAGTGGTAGGTATACGAATTTGAGTTTGGTACCACAACTCATCATCTGCCTAGCCTTTTCCCAACTATGTTGGGGTCGGCTCCCAGTCAAACCGGATGCAGCTAAAATACCAGTATTTTACATGGAGCGACTGCCTATCTGACCTCCACAACCCAGTTACTGGGTAATACGATACCCCTTGGTAAGACTGGTTGTCGACTTTCGGGCTTCTGACGACCCGTAACGACTGTCAAAGATCTGCGAATGACAGCCGGGACCAACGGCTTAACGTGCTTTCCGAGGCACGGAAGGGTCTTGATATGTAAAGATGGTCACCCATCCACGGACCAACCGCGGTAAGCGTAGCTTAACCTGATCGATCGACCCGTGCGGCTGTTATTTCTTAGCCACAAGCCCCCAAGTTTGGTACCACAACTAAAAAGTGGAAAATAAAAACTTATTTATAAGAAAAAAACAACCGACTTTCAAAAAAAGAACATTACAAAGTGAAAAATAACTATTTCGAAAGTCTGTAGCAAAAAACGATAATACTAAACCAAAGACACCGACTTCCGAAAAAGTTATTTTTCACTTTGTACTGTATTTTTTTGATTTTATAAATAAGTTTTTACTAACAATTTAAATACATTATAATTAACCCCCTTATTCATAAACGTTGATTATAGTTAAATGATGTTTAAACGTAAGAAAATCTATAAAAAACCAGTCGCTAAACATAGCAACGTAGCACGAATAAGGGGGTAAATTATTTTTGCCATTTTTGTCCAGAAGGTGGCTTTAATGATTGATACCTTTGCCTTTTTTTCGTTTTGACGGTAATTTTCGAATGAAATGTCATAAGTTTTTATTTACATTGTCACTAGCCGGGAAGGCTCCACTGTACTTTACAACCCACTCGTCAGAAGCGTCATAATTTTATAGCGTGTAGATGTCTTCTTGTAGAACACTTTTGCAAAATGACAGAGCCAGCAAATGCATAGATTTTGAGAAAATAAATAGTAAAGTTTCAAAAACTTACACATAATTATGAAATAATTTGAAATTTTTTGACATTTTACCACAGACATTGAATGAATTTCACTCCTTGGTTGTTCCGTGTTACGTTCAGACAAAGTGACATCTCAACTAAGTAAAAGGCAATGAAAACTTAGGATGCAAGGCGAGCGAAGCGAGCTCGGGACTTGGGGCACCCCGACTCGGACAGGTCAGGTTAGAAGGGGATGACCGGGTCTTTCAGACCCCGTGGTTCTTTTTTATTCTTCTTATTATATTCTTCGTGGTTATTTCTCTAAACCATCCAGAAATAGGAGCCCCGCAAGGCGGGGCTCCGTCAATCACGCCTTACTTCGAGACGTGTCATTGACATTGAAAATGCTCTTGACCTCAAAACATGTCACAAGGTAATATTTTAGGCAGGATGGTGGAGGACTGGGCTCTGGAGACGGGCCTGGTCATCCTAAACCCGGGTTCTGTCCCCACGTGTGTGCGGATGCGGGGTGAGTCAGTGGTGGACATTTCGTTCGCCAGCCCCGCTCTGTCGCCGCGTGTCGTCGACTGACGCGTCATGGAGGGGGTGGAGACCTACTCCGACCACCGGTATATCCGGTTTGACGTCTCCGCCCAGACCTCGAGCGCGCTGGTCCGACAGGCCCCGAGTGGTCCGCGGTGGGCGTTGAAGCAGCTGGACCGGGAGCTCCTGGAAGCCTCGATCGTGCAGGCCTGGATGTCACCACCGGACAGGCCTGCTGACATCAATGACGAGGCGGGGTGGTTCCGGGAGGCCATGTCCGAAGTATGCGACGTGGCAATGCCCCGGGTCCGGCACGGACGCGCCCGGTGCCAGGTGTGCTGGTGGTCGCCGGAGTTGACGTCTCTGCGCGACGCGTGCGTTGCTGCGCGACGCCGGTACACCAGGCACCGCAGGCTCCGTATCCGCCCTCCGGATACGGAAGCCATTTAGGCGGAGCTGTACGAGGGGTACAGAGCGGCGAAGACCGCCCTCCGAGCGGAGATCCTGTGGGCCAAGGGACTGGCCCGCGAGGAGTCGCTGGAGGCTCTGAACAGGGATCCGTGGGGACGCCCGTATAAAATGGTGCGGAACAAACTCCGCCCATGGGCTCCCCCGCTGACGCAGAGTCTCCGGCCCCAGCTCGTGGAGGACGTGGTGAGCGCTCTGTTCCCTTCGCGAGGGGAACATACTCCCCCGCCCATGGCTCCGCCTCCTGCGGTGTCCGATGCGGACCACACAGCCGACGATGACGACGATGCTCCGGAGGTGACCGAGGTAGAGCTGAGAGTGGCGGTGCGCAGACTGAATGCCAGGAACACCGCCCCAGGACCCGACGGCTTATCTGGAAAAGCCTGGGTCCTGGCCTTGGAGGCTCTCGGGCCTCGACTAAGGGGGCTCTTAAGCGCATGCTTGGAGAGGGGCCGGTTCCCGCTTCAATGGAAGACAGGGAAACTGGTCCTTATTAAGAAGCCGGGGCGCCCTGCGGACTCTCCGTCCGCTTACCGGCCCATCGTGCTGCTCGACGAGGTGGGCAAGATCTTTGAAAGAATCATCGCAGATCGCCTCGTCGGGCGGCTGGTGAGGGTGGGGCCGGATTTGGCGGACAGCCAGTTTGGTTTCCGCAAGGGGCGCTCTACGGTGGACGCCATCATGTGCGTTCGAGCCCTCACGACGGGGGATGCTGTGGCCCGGGGTGGGGTCGTCTTGGCAGTGTCTCTAGACATCGCCAATGCCTTCAACACCCTGCCCTGGAGTTGCATCAGGGAGGCACTCCGGTATCACCGAGTGACGACCTACCTCTGTCGCGTGGTCGAGGCCTATCTGACGGACAGGGCCGTCATCTACCCCGGTCACCGGGGAGAGTGGAACCGGCGAGAGATGTCGTGCGGTGTCCCGCAGGGATCGGTTCTGGGACCGCATCTGTGGGACATCGGGTACGACTGGGTGCTGCGCGCTGACCTCCCTGGTGGCGTCAGCGTAGTTTGCTACGCTGACAACACGCTGGTCCTGGCGCAAGGGAGGTCGCACCAGGCGGCGGCCGAATTAGCGGCACGCGGGGTTGCGACTATCGTAGAGAGGATCCGGCAATTGGGACTCGAGGTGGCCTTGCACAAGTCCGAGGCCATGTGTTTTCATGGTCCTCGGAACGCGCCTCCATCGGGTTCCCAAATAACGGCAGGAGGGGTTCTCATCGGTGTCGAGTCGGCGATGAAGTACCTGGGACTCGTCCTCGACAGCCGGTGGAATTTCGTGGAGCATTTCCGACGTTTGGCTCCCAGACTGGAGCGGGCCGGGGCTGCCTTGGGGCGGCTCCTGCCCAATCTGGGGGGTCCAAACGCCTCCTGCCGGAGGCTCTACGCGGGGGTCGTGCGGTCCATGGCCCTTTACGGAGCTCCGGTGTGGGCGCGTTCCGTGAGGCGACGACCGGTACGTCGATTGAACGCGTCCCAGAGGGTCATGGCCATCCGGTTAGCCCGGGGATACCGCACGGTCTCCGGGGAGGCAGCGAACCTCCTTGCCGGATTACCGCCATGGGATCTGGACGCAAAAGTCCTCGCGCACATGTGGGAGTGGCGCGAGGAGACAGGACGCCGAGACGTAACTCTGTTGCCGCGAGAAATCGTGGCACGGCGGACAGAGCTCCGGCAAGATCTCATGGTGGCATGGAGAGTGCGATTGTCGCAACCCAGCGCTGGGCACGCCACAATTGCGGCGATAAGTCCCCTCTTTGAGGAGTGGCTGGAGAGGCGCCACGGCATCCTCACCTTCCGCCTGACGCAGGTCCTCACCGGACACTGGTGCTTCGGGAGGTACCTGTTCCGGATAAGGCGGGAGGAAACGCCCGGGTGTCACCACTGTGTGGATCGCCCGGAGGACACGGTGGAGCATACGGTGGAGGTCTGCCCGGCTTGGGCGGAGCACCGCCGTGTCCTCGCGGAAGCGATCGGCGGCGGCGATCTCTCGCGTCCGGCCCTGGTCCAGGCCATGGTACGGAGCGAGAGTGCATGGGAAGCCATTACCTCCTTCTGCGAAGCAGTAATGCTCGTGAAGGAGGAGGCGGGACGCGTGAGGGAGAGGCAAGCTTTGCACCCTCACGCCCCTAGTCGCCGCAGGAGACGCCCTGGGCGTCGGGAATTGGCAGCCGATTCCCGGCCACCGTAGGCGCGGGCTTGCGGACGGCGAGCAATGGGTAGCTCGCCGTCCGGTAAGGACCAAGCCCGAGTCGACGGCGCGTCGTGTTCCACGCGCGCCTCAAAGAGATGTCAGCACTATTGACGGGGTCCGCTAGGGCCGATGCCAGCTAGGGTTGCGGGATGTTCGAAAGAGTTACCGTGGCCCCGGCACAGGCAACAGAAGAAAAAACGGGTGGGTTTTAGTCAGTAAAAGTCGGACACGCCCTCCCGCTCCGCCCAGAGCGGGAGAAGTCATTTGATGATTTCCCATCCAAAAAAAAAAAAAGGTAATATTTTAAGATATGAGCAAATTTTGGTTTGGAATAAAAGTCGATTTTTATTTTTTTACAATTTTTTTTTTAATTTGGTTCGCGTCGGTTTACTTTATCAAACAGCCTGTAACTTGTTCATACAATGATCGTGATTGATCTCTTTGGTGATTGGAACGTTTACTAACAATATCCATATTCCAAATTCAAATCACTTTTAGTCCCTAGGGATTAAAGGGCCATTTTGGTCCCTGTTTACGAACAATAAACTAGCTCTTTTTGAATAGATGTAATAAAAAAGCTAGGGGATGATAGTTGACACCAGTTAGAGCATTTTGAGTCACATAGTTTGATAATACATAGTTCAATATTAAGTCACTGCATAGGAATGGGCAACTAGCTTCAACTTTCTGACTAACTGACCGACTCTTTGACAATTCAAAAGTGCCTGTAATTGGTTTATTTGAAATAAATGCTTTGAGTTTGAACTTGAGTTTTATAGGTACAGAGACTGCCAGAAAATAATTAAATAGCTATCTTCAATCAAAGCAAACTGCATACCTATGTAGGTAGGTCAATATTGTAAATCGTCAATTTTACATCAGAACATGGAAAAACAAACTTTCCTTTGCTAAACAGTGCTAATGTGGACGGCGGTGTTGAGTACCTACGCTGAGCAAGAGATGGAGTATGAAGAGCTTCCTCATGACACAACTTCTTCAGGGATGGCGTTATTCCTTTAAAAATTATTAAGGTGGACCTTCGTACTTGAAGGGTCCGTCTTACCTTCCTTTCCCAAATACTCGCCATTGATATTCCCTCCTAGCCCTCTCCTTGCCAGAACCCTGAAGACATCCTCCATTGCAGCAGTGAACAGTTTCGGAGAGACAACGTCCACCGGCCTCACACCTTGCTGCAGAAGGATAGGTTTCGAGGTTATGGTCCTGAAGTTGAATTGACATTAGTAGCTTTTTCATACAGACTCTTCAGCACCTCGATGTACCGACCGTCAATCTGGCATTATTGAAGAGACTGCAGTACCTACAGCCCAAGTCTCTCGGCTTCCTCGTAGTCCTCAAACGCTAAGCAGAGAGGCAGGTTATTCTCTTCGATCTTCTGTTTAACCTGCAGCATGCCACTTTGATTTAAATGTAGTAGTATACTGTGGCAAATTCAGTGACTGTCTGCACCGGGTGTTAGGTAGGTACCCTTATCTGTGATTTGATGGAAGTCTGTCTTATCGCTGCAGGCCAGCGGTTAGGTATCTAAATAAAAGTAGATAATTTTAATTAGATTATAGTTGAGTTGTTAAGTAGGTAAGTACTTAGGTATGGAAAAACTAAAATTTATGGTCCCCGGAATTACCTACGCTAGGTATACTTAGTACTTACCTAATTCAGGGGGCCAACCACCACCTCTTAAAGCAGTATTATTTTAATATTACTTCAGTGTGAGAAAGAGATGGAGCTATACAGGACGTCTAGCTCCATCTCTTTCCCACACTGAAGTAAGATTACAATAATACTGCTTTAAGAGGTGGTGGTCTAGCTCCTGAGCGTCCAAGCAAAAAGGGTCCAGATCTCGGCATTTAGTTTCCGAGATATAGGTAGGTACGCAATTTTGTAAAGTTGGGTGAAAAAATTGCATTTCTCGATTTTAATTAATTATTAATTGTGAGGGTCCAAGCAAAAAGTGTCCGTTCTCGGCATTTAGTTTCCAAGATATACGCAGTTTTGTAAAGTTGGATGAAAATATTGCTTTTATTGATATTAATTAATGCTCAATTATCTACAAGTTCATATAGTAATTGACTTTATATGATGTTTCTAGGTATCAGAAAATGTAGTTAGAAACATCAGAAAATGTACTAAGTTGTATCAAAAATCAAACTTTGAAAATGCTTTTTCTCGAATCAAGTTGATTTCAGAGTTTCAACTTCAAATGTCTGATGAGTGATGACAAACAATGTGCCAGTTTTTGAATATTTTTTTAATCCTTATTATCAATTGACTATTCTAGCTATACCGAATCCGGTCTTAACTCAATACTCGACTACTGGACCCTTTTTGCTTGGACGCCCACAATTATCTATTAAGAACATGCACCTGATGCAACTACGTAATTATGTTCCCCTCCTTCGGTAACTATACCCTGTATACAGCATAGTCTAGTTTCGTTAAACATATTCATTTAAAAACAAGATCTAAAACCCGCATCTAAACTAACCCTGCGAAAGCTCACATTCGAGTGTACGTATTCAAATAGATAGGTAGGTATATCGAACAACCTTCGGTAGCCACCATGTAAAATAGATAAACAATCGCAGTCTTTTCCTATGTACTATTGGCAAAATAAAAACCCCACATTCTTCACGGAAACGTTATAAATAATGTAGGTACCTACAATACATACGTTGTAGTTATAGTTACCTAATCTATAAAACCCTGACCCAATTCCTGAACGAAGGAGTTTTCGCAGCGTTTCGTAAATATTTGATACCTACAGATTAAAGAAACGTAATGACGCTACCAAAGACGCTGAATGTGGCCGGACACGGGACGAGTGACCACGTCGTGTAGCGAAACTTGATACCAAACAGTTCCCGGAATGATATTGCGAGTCGCACACTTATTCTACACTGTACATAAATTGCTTAATAAAATCGTCACATGAGCGCTAAAGTTCACAGGTCATCCCGAACTAGCGACAAACAAATTTGTACCAAGGTCAAGTGCGACCTCGGCCAATCAAACGGTTATCTAACTATTGTTTTCTTATGTCTTGTATACTCTTTTATATCTGACTAGGTTTTTTAAGAACTGTCGAGTGCCACGTTTGTTTTCAACGCGAAAATACCGCACTTTTTAATACTGACGTCCTGAGGGGCAATTGCGTAGAGTTTGACCAACGAAAGCTGACCACAAATCATTTTCAAAAGTTCTAGTATGGCAATATTTGAGGACTGTCAAAATTGTCAGTTTCCAATTTGGATAATTTTAATATTTCGGATATAAGAAACAAAATAAACGAATTTTATGGAGTGAAAAAACAAGACCCAATACTGAGAAGCCTGCACAATGAGCTGAAGGAAGCAACTGAATTTACGGGATGCCGTGAAACCCTTAGAAAAATTTTACACAAGAACGGGTTTGAGTTTCAAAACAATAAAAATGAACGGGAAATTTACTTACAGAAATATGATATTGCGGCATAGAGACACAGATTCTTGAGGACAATAAATCAGAAGAGGCTAAAAGGTAAACAGATTGTTTACCTTGATGAGACATAATAATATGTACATCAGAACTATAAAGTTAAAAAATCGTGGCAAGGACCTTCAACAAGTGGTGTCACTACAAATATATCGTCAGGAAAAATACATATTATTGTGCATGCATGATCGGAGGAAGGATTTGTGCCAGGTGCATTATTGGTATTCAGCACAAAATCCAAATCAGCTGATTACCATGATGATATGAATGCTACCAACTTTATGAAATGGTTTGAGGAAATGTTGATACCAAATCTCACTTGTGATGGACAATGCAAATTACCATGTGAAACAATTAAACAAACCCCCCACTATGTCTGATTCTAAAGCTAATCTCCGAATATGGCTTCAAGAGAATAATATTCATTTTGAAGAATATCATACCAAAGCTGAATTAATGTGTTTGGTGAAAGATTTTAAACCTGCAGTTGTTTACGAAGCAGAAGTACTTCTAAAGAAACAGTCATACCCACAATCACGAAATTTTGTTGCTGCCGCCGTATCATTGCGACCTCAATGCAATTTCGCTTCTATGGAGTCAGGCGAAGAGAAAAGTAGCAAGCAAAAATATAGGGATACAGGGTCTGAGTTGAAAAATTTAATAAAATAATGTTTTCTATCCATAACTGCTGATGACTGGAAGAAGTACACTGATCATGTACTAAATGTTGAACATCTGTACAAACTAAGGAACCGTATTGTTGAAAACGAACTTGAACGATTCATAATACTCATGTTGGGGACAGTAGCATTAGCAGCGAAGAAAGCAATGAAGCTGATTCAATATTATCAGGTGTAGAGTTTTTGGAATCCGATTTCGACTATGACTCATAACCCCTATGTTTTGTTTTGATTTTATTGTGTCATCCTCATCACATCAGTGGTCTCTATTCTAATAAATGTATAGTAATAACTTTTTGTTTAATTCAACCTTTTCTGTATAAACCTGTGCCAGGAAAGTTGAGCTGTGAGCTTCAATGTGCAGAAGTTAAAAAATGCCAAGTTTTGTTTAGAGTTTAACTTTAGTACTGCTAACGATCATCCTCACGGTGACATATTGTAACGCTAACTTGCTTATCCACCATTGTGCGAATACATAATGGTGGTTTAACAGTTCCAAGTATATATTAAGGGTAATAAGGTTATTATGGTCTAAGTATATAAATATGAAATACTGATCTAAATATCGCAAAATATGTCTTGAATTATAAGTAGTATCAACTCCGTTTAAGCAGTGTATACCCAGGGTTGACAGCTCTTGATTTTTTTAAATTCCCGCCTTTTTCTTTGACAGCTTTCGTTGGTCAGACTCTAACACACTTGCACTTGGAATCGGTTTCATTTTGACAGTTCAACAACCTTAATTTCGTTATTTACGTTGTTGAGCGGACAAATTTTTCGAACTTATGAAGCAATGGATAAGTAATTTGCTTCAAAATCATTCAGATTCCGATTGATAGTGTGTTACGCAATTAGGGTGCTGAAGTCCTGAATATCCTGCTTGTGAAAGGTAGTCAGAACTTAGAAGATCAGAGAAACTTAACGTAGATAATTAAGTTATTAAAGTTTAAAATCAGAGTTCTCAGAAAATATGGAGCAATTAAAAAGTGACTTAAGAGTACATAAATCGGATATCTATGACATATGTAAACCTATTTACAAAAAAAACTTTCACAATTGTCTAAGTAGCTGCAACAATCAAAACAATTTATACGTTGGTAAACACATCTTTATTGAAAGCGATAACACCAAGCACGTGATGCGCCAAGTTTTTTTCGCGAAATATCTTTGTTTTTTAACAACAAAAATGATGGACGTTTGAGGAAATCTGTGGGATGAAAATAGAGGACCGTGTGTCTAAGAAAGTGCGAGAGTGTATCAATAAAAAGTAAAAAGTATAATGTCCGAGTTGAATGCGTACCTACATACTCGTACATAGTACGTACCTACCTACGGACAGTGTGGCGCGGCGTGTGTTTATCATTGCGGGTCTATATAAACGTGCGAGCGGTCCGGCTTGCTCATACATTACCGGGATATAGCACGCTAGTAATACGCAGGCGAATCGTTCAAGTTCATTCAATATCAAAAATGAAAATGCTGAAAGTTGTTGTGTTTGCGTTGTTCGCTCTCCTGCTGGTGGCTGTCAGGGGGAGCCCGCTGCAGCACAAAATTGAGGACGTTACAAGTAAGTTCGTACTTAGATGTACTGCATTTTAAGATTATGAGTACCTAGGTAATTAAGTTTTCTTTATTAGCTTACTGTGCCTTGTAAAAATAATAGACGAAATATTTACCTACCAATGATAAAAAAATATTACTTAGTACATACCTAGGTACCTAGCCGCTAGCGAATCTGTATATGAATTAACCTATGTATATGAATTAAACAATTCCTTATGACGACCCGCTGACCAATTTTTTTAGTCATGACTGTGCTTTCTAAAAACGCTTATTTGATACAACCAAATTAATCACTTACCTACGTCGTAATTTAATACATTAGATCATGTTATAATGAAGCGCAATAGACACTAGTGCACTTAGTGCAAGCATGCAAAAGAAAACGGAGCTTCTCTAAGTTTTATGTAGGCAGGTAGGTACCTACCTAGGCGGGTATTTATTGAATCGGGGTTTATGTTCTTGTTTGTGGATTTAAAAAAAAATGGTTTTCTGGCCTTTCTCATGATAATTTTATAAGTAGGTATGAGAGTAATAATCAAACCCAATACCTACTTTTGTGTTTGTTTATTAAAGTCTAGGAAACTGCAAAAGATAATTGCTATCACTGATCTATTTACATATCCTACACTTGGTACCTACCTAATAAAATATATACCTAGGTACCTATTTTTACTAGTTAATGGTCCCTATCTGGGCTGGCCCATCAGTCGCATACCGGAGGAGCTATGGGGTAAAATAACCACAAAGTGGTTTCCAAACAGCTGTAAACGGCAATGCGGGAGATCTAAGAGAAGATGCAGGAATGAACGACTATTTTCCAAAAGATTAGCCACGTGTAGCAGTAGATAGAAATAAATGGAAGGAGGGAAGGGAGGCTATAAAAGAATTTAGAGGAAAAAATTGACCAACGAATGAATTAAGCTCTCGAAGTTTGTTTTTGTCAATAGTAAGCAATCCATACGAACCTACGTAGAGGTACCTAACAATCTTATCGAGGAATTTCCTCGGCTGAGCGCGTACGCCTTCCCCAAACATCGCAATTTATTTAATATTTCGGTGTACCTATGTACTCTACCGTATAAAAATATAATGACAAGAAACTTTCAATATTTAAAAGCAAATTATTGTGTATGGTCATAAATGGTGCCAAAAAACATAACATTATCAATAAGGTACTCAATGTTAAAATCTAGAATTTTTGTTCCTCGTCTAATGACAATGAACGACTGTAGGTAGGTACGTCATACATTTATTTGTTCTTAAAGCGATAACAAATTCACTGCCAACGCGTACTTACTATAATATAAATATATATATTTACATATAATAAGCAGATAGTACCTACTTATATCCGTCCATATCGCGTGAAATTATTTTCAAATAAACTGTGCCAGTCTTTATCAGACATCAGTCACTTAGTACGTTATGTACTTTAAATTAACACGACTTGTATAAAAGTTATTTATTATTTAATGACATCCCGTGAGAACGTATTGATAACGATGAGTTATTATCATTATTATCGAAAATTAAAGTGCGTCATCTTGGGTAATTTCATGTGTTTGCATGCTTTTTTTTTTTTTTTTTTTTTTTTTTTTGTGGATGGGAAATCATCAAATGACTTCTCCCGCTCTGGGCGGAGCGGGAGGGCGTGTCAGACTTTTACTGACTAAAACCCACCCGTGTTCCTTCTGTTGCCTGTGCCGGGGCCACGGTAACTCTTTCGAACATCCCGCAACCCTAGCTGGCATCGGCCCTAGCGGACCCCGTCAATAGTGCTGACATCTCTTTGAGGCGCGCGTGGAACACGACGCGCCGTCGACTCGGGCCTGGTCCTTACCGGACGGCGAGCTACCCATTGCTCGCCGTCCGCAAGCCCGCGCCTACGGTGGCCGGGAATCGGCTGCCAATTCCCGACGCCCAGGGCGTCTTCTGCGGCGACTAGGGGCGTGAGGGTGCAAAGCTTGCCTCTCCCTCACGCGTCCCGCCTCCTCCTTCACGAGCATTACTGCTTCGCAGAAGGAGGTAATGGCTTCCCATGCACTCTCGCTCCGTACCATGGCCTGGACCAGGGCCGGACGCGAGAGATCGCCGCCGCCGATCGCTTCCGCGAGGACACGGCGGTGCTCCGCCCAAGCCGGGCAGACCTCCACCGTATGCTCCACCGTGTCCTCCGGGCGATCCACACAGTGGTGACACCCGGGCGTTTCCTCCCGCCTTATCCGGAACAGGTACCTCCCGAAGCACCCGTGTCCGGTGAGGACCTGCGTCAGGCGGAAGGTGAGGACGCCGTGGCGCCTCTCCAGCCACTCCTCAAAGAGGGGACTTATCGCCGCAATTGTGGCGTGCCCAGCGCTGGGTTGCGACAATCGCACTCTCCATGCCGCCATGAGATCCTGCCGGAGCTCTGTCCGCCGTGCCACGATTTCTCGCGGCAACATGTGTTTGCATGCTGGACTGGACATTCTTCGAACTACTACGACGATAGTTAATATTAAAACCTAGCTTTCCTATAGGTAGGTAAACACTTTACATACCACTAGACAAGATTGTTTTTGAGGAAGCTCTACAAAATATAATTTTCTCTGCCTTGTTTTGGATATTGCATCAGAAACTACAATAGTGCCGAAGGAGGAGAAGCTTAGCTAGAAAAAGTTGAAAAAGAAATATTTCCTGTTTTCGTAACGCGCATATTTTTCGGCGAGACCTATTTTTCATGTAGAAGATAGTGATTTTTAAACAGGTCAATGTCGGCTGATTTAGGTACATGCGTTTTTATAACATCCGATGGATTTCGTGAAGTAAGCCAGATTTGACATTGACCCGTTTGCCACAAATAAAATCGGATGTTATGACCGCTCTAAATAACGTCGAGTGCAGAGTACACTTTAATTTCAGTTACGTCATTGGCCAGTCCCGAACGCTTAGAACAACAGTAACAACTCAACTTATAACCAGAGATCGGATATTCGGATGCATGTTTACCTAAAGTTGAGGCGTTGGCTAATATGGAATGCACTTTTGTATCGATCGTAAAAATTTCGCGATTCAGGAATTGATAAATTTAGTAATTTTTGAAAGAATACTTATGTGATCCCGGTGTTTCGGTATTTTTGAAATAATACCACATGTTTTAAGAAGTCGTTTCTATACCATGTATTCTAGTAGTTGTGCATTCCCGAATATTCTGGAATCCCGGGATTTATACTTATTATGAAAAAAATAAATAAGAAGCTGCTTCCATAATTTCTGAACAAAAATTAACTTTAGGTATTTACCTAAATTTCGGAGAACCTCCCTAGAGATCGGATAATCGGATGCATATTCATGCATCCGATTATCCGATCTCTACTTATAACCACCGACGAAAACAGAGGGGCTGTTTCAGTCGCGGTTAAAAACAGAGATGGAACAAGCTTAGAAGATATTGAAACAACACACATTACATAGCTAGAGATTATAATGAATCAGTTGTGGCTTTATAACTAGGATTAATTAAGTAGAACGTAATATTTACAAAAAAATAAGGTGCGGTTCTTTGATATGAATTTTCAGTTAATGTGAGGGATATTAATAATACCTGAGCACGTAGAATTAGACAATAAAGAACATGCGGTCTACTGTTTTAATAAATATCCTTTTAAATGACTAAATAGGTAAGTACCTACATAATTAATAGTACTTCGATACTAGGCAATATTTTTAAGAGGTCGGACGTATATGAAGAAAGACGTCCACTTTACTCCTCTAGATATTTTTTTTTTGTTTGTTTTATAACGTCGACAGTCGATCGGTTTATATTAAAAGGTTTCTCTCTAAAGGTATCAACGATTTGATCAGTCTAACAGGTAGGTACCTACATACGTGGGTAATCCTAATTTGATTGGTTCGAAGATAAGATATTGTTTTTCGCATACATTAAATTAAACAATAGAGGTACCTATCTGGTTAAAAAAACATACTCACCTACACATATAAATTCTGCCCGCAATGGCAATGGGGTGAAATTGGTGAATTAAAGTTAGTAGGTATGACAATTGTACCTAGTATTTTCAAAGTAAGAAGCATGAAATTAGGAGGTACCTATTTTATTTGGTGCCAAAGGTTCTATCTAGGGTTATAGGGTATTTTTATTTATATAACTTTTACTAGGTATAGAACCAAACCTGAAATAAAAAAATACTCTACTGTTCCCTAAAAGTTGTTCATAACGATGAGTACAATGACTGAAATGAATAAGAGGTTGTGCGTTAATTATATTACACCTTGTATATTAAAATATAACAGCCACATTTCCCGCCCCCGCTATTACCTTCTTCGTTTTCGTTTCGCGTTCTTTCTTACTTTTTGATCCGTGATATTAAAAAGCCTAAACCGTCCTCAAGAAAATGGGCTATCAAATGCAAAAATAATTTTAATAGTTAATAATTCCGTAGTTCCAGAGTTTAGTAAGTACGTTCAAAACACAATAAAAAAAAACAAAAAAACTCCTCAGTATTATTAAATTAGTATGGATTTAGGCTGTTTGTTTGTTTTTCGTGCCTTTTCTACAAACTGCGAAGGCACGAAAAAAGGAATCCGGGCACAATTATTCACATAATTTTTTTAGGTTAAAAAATTATGAAACTATTTTTTTCCTTCACAAGGGTGTAATAAGTAAGCATTTGTCATTACACTGTCGGCTCGATTAAGGCTTCCCCTTGGGCTTGTGCTGCAATCCGGGATCACTTGCGTCATAATGTACCTACCTACTATTAAGTACTTACTACAAACTACAATTATTGCACTTGAAAATACAGGTGCGCAAGCATTATTCATACATAAAAATATGTATTCCCAAATCGATTCTTCGATAGCATTGTGCAGCTGTGACTGCGACAGACAGACGAAGTCGCACTATGCAGGGTTTACTAATAGGATTCCGTTTTTACCATCTTGGTACGGAATCCTTAAAACAATAGTTTCTGTGGGCCCTAAAAACTTTGGTTTTCACGACCCCGTGCCAGATCTCTATGTGCGGACTCCTACAGACTAATGCCGACAGACGGGTATGCCGGGGGCCGGGCCGTTCAAAAGCTGGCGGCATTATACTACGTCATCGGCAGGAATGGCGGCATACCCGGAGTCCGTGCGTAGTGTGTGGAGCCTTTATACATATCATTAATATTACTTTGTGCAATGGTAACATATACGATGTTTGGAGAAAGTTTGATAACATAGTTGATAAGAAAGGTTACTTCTTGGCCTTTTGCGGATTACCAACTGTAAGCTGTTTGTAACTAAATTATCTTACTTCTCTACTTAATGTAGAAACTGCTGTATAACAATACGACTAAACGAGAAAGATTTAAAATTAAATCTTCATCCAACTTTAATTGGATCTAATAATTATTTCCTGATAATTAGCGTTTCAATAGGGAATATTACGCAAAGCTGAGACAGCAGATGGTGCCACATGGACACGAAGTAAACAAAGCAAACTGTCAAAGGCGCGCGGCAAAATTTTTCGGTGTTTTTCAATATTATTTCAGCTTTATTTCATCCTTGTTACTATAATTGTAGGTTAGAATAATACCAAAAGGCTAAAAACATGCCTATAAGAATTTCAAACATATTTGTTTTTGTGATATTGTACTACTTTACAATAAACTTTTAATGTTACATTCAAGTAAATAGCACTAAAACTAATGTCTTTACGTTAGGTTATTACTCTGCTTGTAAAATATCCTTCATTTTCTTCATTGTCTTCAGCTCTAAGATAATCAGAACACAACATTTAATGTTTTGTGACTGTAAAACGCTTACAACGTAGCAATTTACCACTGCTTGCGAAGTTATCTGTTTTTAGTGCATTAATGAACACCTTCGTTTCTGCTTATACTCCCTAATGGCACAACACTGATTCAATGACTGATGCATTATTGCTATATATTATAGAATATTCCTGACGAACGGATATCACTAAAATAATATATCAGTAGATTGTAAACACACTTCTCATTTCTCATAAACAGTCACCATAGATATTTTTTTTTATAACCATAGATGAAAAAGGAGGCCTAAACATGAAGTTTGTTTTTCTGTTTACATTATTTATTTAATTATTTGTTCCCCTTATAACTATCATTACAGGTTGCATTACCTAATGCGATAGTACGGTCTCATAAAATGAATTTATTATTAAAATTATTAAGAACTTTAACCTCTTTACCATAACCTTTTTGTTAGCTAGTCTTACCACAGATAGACGCCATGTTGTTCTGTTTACCAAGCGTTGCACGTGCGCCCTCAAGCGGGATAAATAAAAAGTAGGAACTATTTGGATAAATTATTATCAGTAAGATTCCCTATTGAGGTTCCATTCTCCTAAGACATTACTTTGAATAGTAACCGTGGAGTACCTACCTTCTATATCTTTATCTATAAATCTATATACACACATCAAAAGTGTCTAGGGATCAAGCACGTTTTTGCTTCTTACTAAAAATCAGGTTTTTTAATTGTATTTTGCACAGATTTACCAGCGTACAACATCTGATACAATCGTTTCAGCAAACGATTGTATCAGATGTTGTCATTCTTTTGCAGACTCAATTGGGTGCTTCTTTCTGCTGGTGCATGATAATGCACGTCCGCACACTGTAAGAGTCGTTGCAAACACACTTGTCGCAGCTAATATGAACGTCCTACTATGGCCTGCTCAATCGCCAGACTTAAATCCCATTGAACACGCATGGGATATGCTTTAAAGATGAGTTCTGCCAATATGGATACCGTACAAATATCAGAAAATCTTTTTCGCCTGTTACAACAGAAGTGGGCCGCCATTCCGCAACGTGGTTTGAATGAACTCATATTGAGTATCCGAATCGCTGCGATAGTGTTATACGTGTTAACGACGGAAATACAGACTACTAATTGTTTATTTTACGCATTAAAAACCCTTAAACGTTGATTTTTACCTTATTATCACATTTTAATGTCAGTATTAAATAAGGTGAAAAATCCAGCATATGCAAAAATCGCGAAAAGTCTTTATTAATGCAAAAGCAGAGAGTACTTCGTCGATCTACACATACAAAAACATTTTATTTAATCAATCTAAAAAGACATTTAATTTCAATAGGGTAATACAATATTTTTTTTTAATTACCTTGACGCGTATACACTTTGATTGTATTTAAATAAAGTTGTGGACATAATTATAATTAGGAACGACTGATAACGAAGTCACTTTTGGATATAAACAAGTTGCTTTTACTTTTGTATCAACTTACAGATAACAACTTTTAACCACAAAATAATAGCTTTCTTAGTAGGTTAGGTGATTCTTACTCAATAATCACAATAATTGCACTTCCATACAAAACCAATTTTTCTATCGTAAATTGGCTGTATTTCAAAAAGTACTGGCTGCTGGAAAAATAATTAAGAACGCAAAAAATATTTTGAATTTCGAAAACAAATAGCACATTTTTTTATTTCCCGCCTATCCTTTGGTTACTTTTTCCTACGTTTTTCAGTCAAAAGTGCATATAATTATTTCAAAATCATGAGTACCTAAAAAGGAAAGTTGTGATCCATCAACCCGGAAAACAATCATGGCACTGTATGAACGTGATTGGTCATATAAAAAGATTGCTAATAATTTATGGAGTGCTCCAAAACCAATGCTTAAAACGCTGTCAATCACGTCAAGAAATTCAACACTACTGATAATGTTCTTCGTAAACCTAAAGCTAGAAAAACGACACCACGTGAAGATGCTTTGATTGTTCGTTCAGCGAAGACTGATCCATTTAAGGGTTCTGAAATTATAAGAAGATAAGTTTTTGGCATTGGAGGAGTATGAGCGCGTACAGTACGAATACGCTTAACGGATGCAAAGTTATTTGCAAGAATCGTCCGGAGAGTACCACTTCTCAAGAAGACGCGCCGAAAAGCAAGATTAGATTTACGACGACTGGACAGCAAGTCAATGGAAAAATATATTATTTTCTGACGAAACGAAGCTAAACAGACTTGCTTCTGATGGTCGGCTGACGGTTTTAACTGGCGAAATGTGGGTGTACTTTAAGTACACCTCTGCCTAACCCCTCGGGGAAACAAGGCGTGATGTTATGTTATGTGTTCTGATGGTCGGCCGGCTAAGCAGGCATTGAATCCTAAGTTCACGAAAAAAAGAGTAAAACATGGAGGTGGAAACATAAAAGTTTGGGGATGTCTCTCAGGGCATGGTATTGGGCCAGTTTAAAAGATTGAAGGCATTTTAGCCCAATTTCAATACAGGCAAATATTGGAGGTGACTATGCTTCCTTATGTTGAGGAGATGTTGCTTGTAGTTTGGACATTACATGATAACGATCCCAAACATATTGCTCATTCAGTGTAAAAGTTTCTTAGTAATCAACAAGTCACTGTCTTAGATTGGCCTGCAAACAGCCCAGATTTTAATCTGATCGAAAATCTATGGGGAGAAGTAAAGAAAAGTATGTCTGATAAAAGGGCAAGTAATTTGAATGAACTGTATGCTGCCCTTGTCGAATCTTGGAGCACCATTTCTGTTCAAACCTGTAAAAATTTAATAAATTCCATGCCCCGTTGCTGCAGAGCAGTTTATTATAAGCAAGGTTCATCCTACAAAATATTAATGCTTAGTTTTGTAAGCACTGGTAAAACCCATTTAATAAGTATAGTTAGTATTATTAAATAAATTCTAATATCGTTTAAAAATGAAGTTATTTTACACGTTCGTAATTATTTGTCCACAGCTACTCGTAGGAAGTTTCGGATAGGTAGTTCAAATGGATCATAGTTAAATTATTAATAGAAGGCCAACTATTTTGCGTATCTTGTAAGTAGTATTGAAGTCTATTAAAATTGATGTTTAACCATGTCGTTAAAAGTTATTATCCGTATATTGATACAAAAATAACAGCAACTGGTTTATCGAAAAGTGACTTCGGTTAGTCGTTCCTAATTACATACACTTCTGTACACATCTATTGGCCCACCTTGTATTTTCAGTTTCGTTTGGTCCTAGCTAAAATTTTATATTAGGTCGAGCAAAAAGTTTTTATGCAGTTTTGAACCTGGCACATTCACAATTTCATTCAATAGTCTTTTTTTTGAATTTCGAACACAGAATTTAAAGAAACAAAAGACAATTTGGAGCCTGTTTGTTGATATCAAACAATCGAATACTAAGAAAACTTGGTTTGATTGGTTTACTTGGATTTAATTCTTGAAAAAGTGATTGATATCTTTGGTTTTGCAACAAACATTACTTATTCTTAACATTAAGGTGAGGTTCTATCAATAATCTATGGATACTTCACCTGAAGTCGCCGCCCAAGCTGTGGCACTTATTCAGGCCGGACACAGCCAAAGAAACGTGAGTGCTCAACTTAATTTAAGTCGATCTGCGGTCCGAAATGTTTATTGGAGGTACCTAGAGACTGGCGGCTTTGTTCGTCGCCAAGGAAGGCCACGATCTCGGGTCACAACTGAAAGGCAGGTGCAAAATGTGGGCAGATGGTAAAATGTATCAGGTTTAAAACTGCATCAACAGTTTTTGTTCAATCTAGCAATCATATTTCGGTAGGGGCCATCGAAACCTAAACTCTAAGGTGGGCCAATAGATGTGTCCAGAAGTGTATATGTCCACAATGTATATTGTAAACTAGCCGCTTTTCGTGTCTGTGTGAGTTCTTCTATAGGTACTACAAAATGGATTTTGATGCGGTTTTCACCATCATTTTAGAGAATTTCTTCCGAAGGTTTATGTATACCTATGCCGCCTTTCAGTTAACCACCTAGCCTTTTAACTGAACGGCGCCGTTCAACAACCGCCTGAATGATATTCAATTATAGGTTAGGTTGGAATTGTGACCAACCACGCGCGAGCCGAACTGGTCACAGTAACTAAGCCGGGGCACTCCGACCAAATAGGTTAGGTTAGAACTGTGACAAACCCCGCGCGAGCCGAGCGAGCGAAGCGAGTGCTACTTTCAAAGGCTAGGCTGTCAACTAAACGGCTCTAATTAAGCTAGTTGGCTGCGACATGTATACATGTGTATGTATACATGTCGTTTACATTACTATACTAAGATAAAGCACATCTCGATGATTTGACATGTCGCCGCATCATATGTCGCTAGTCCATATTTCGAACGAACGGATTTCTATGAAGTTTAGCAAACAGGTAGACCATGACCTGGATTAGGTCAAAGGATACTTTTTATCCCAGTACGTTCCCGTGGGATTATTTCCGACCTCTACGCGGGCGAAGCCGCGGGCAAAAGCTAGTTAATTATAATCTTGGAATGAATTGTATCGTTTCAGTAATCCAACTGGAGGAGTCGTGTGTGCTACAAGGCGGTCTGTGCGTGCGTTCCGATGACTGCAACCCTGAGAACTATCCGCTTTTTGGCGCGAACCTCTGTCCAAAACAACGGCATTTGGGCGTCACATGCTGCTATGTAAGTACTAAATCTATAGTCTTCATTTTACTCATAAGTACAGTCGAACAAGATATTTAGTAGGTACCTTCATATGCTAACTGTCAACTATAGGTACTTTAAAACAATGTTGTGAGCGTGCTGAGTAGTCGATTCTTTCACATCGCTCTCTTACGTAGCTATGCCTTAAGCCCTGTGTCATAAGCTTAAGAAGTTATGACGCACACAATAAAACTAAATATAGGCAGTGTGTGAAAAGATGAATTTATTTTCCTGTTTATCAAATAGCTTTTTCGACTGTACTTGCATCTGATCATTTGAAGCCTTTCGAAGGGATATATAGAGGGCATGGTGTTTGAAAGACAAGACGATGTGTCGGTGTGTGTCACACATCCTGTCCTCTGATGATGTGAAAAAAAATGTTATGAGTGTGGAGCAAATGAATAAGTTCGTATAATTGGGGAGTCCGTTTACAAGAGATGGAAAGATTGATGAAGGTGTGAAACTGTTTTTCCTGTTCCGTGGTTTAAAAAGGAGAGTGAATGCGGGGAGTAAGGGAATACATACAATTGTGACCAGGAGCTAGACCACCACCTCTTAAAGCAGTATTATTGTAATCTTACTTGAGTGTGGGAAAGAGATGGAGCTAGACGCCCTGTATAGCTCCATCTCTTTCTCACACTGAAGTAACATTAAAATAATACTGCTTTAAAAGGTGGTGGTTGGCCCCCAGCCCATCAATGTTCAAAAAGGCTAGACTGGCTGTTCACAACGGTGTGCTGGTGCCTACGCTTATGTATGAAAGAAACATGAAAGTGGAATAAATGCTGTGGAAATGCGTTCCTTGCGAAGCAAGTGTAGTGTAACTATGAATCTAGGTTGTGGAATGATAAGGTGAGGAATGATGTAATAAGGCAACGTTGCAGTTTGATAAAAATTTAAAAGAATATGCTTAGATAGTTTGGTCATGTTGAGAGGATGAATTAAAGGTGACTAACAAAAGGCAGATGCTAGTGGAAAAGCCGGGAGGGGAATCCCTAGAAAGAGTATAGTGACCTTTTTGGAGATGTTCTTCAGAAAGGTCAGGTGCGTAGTAGGTGCTCGCAGCCGGCGTGCGTGTGTGATCAGATAGGTATATGAACGTAAATGAAGCAAAAGGAGTGTGTAAGTATCGTAGCAGGTGGCGTTCTGTAGTTTCTGCCAGCCCCATGGGAAGGAGGAGTTTATGTATGTACCATCGCGGACATTTGTGGTAAACCACTTTTGAACCTTATTACCTTAGTACATTGTACATTGAGGTGTACGTTACATTGTTACACGACGGATTACGCCGTTAAGTAGTGTGATTGCAAAATATAGTACAGGAAGATTAACCTTCGTTTTTACTTAAGATAGCCCCTGTGTGAACCCAGGTTCAGATGATACAGTATTATCTCCCAGAAGTCTAACTAAAGGAGTGAAAACATTCATCAATTTTACCTTGCAAGAAAAAAAGTTTAAAATCGATTACTGATTAAATACGCCACTGTTAAGTACACAGATGGGTTCTGGACCATTGCACAGTCAGGGAAAGTAATTGTTAAGCAAATTGACACCCTACGTCAATTTGCCGTGTTATAGCCATTTCATACAACTTTAAAATAATGACAGTTGTGATGTACGGACAATTAAGGTTCGTAGTCAATTCGCTTAACAATTACTTTCCTTGAGTTTACCTATGATCACCAGTAGGTACCTACACCGAGCGGGAAGACGATTTCACGTCAAAATTAAACAGCTGACTTGTCTGGATAACTCTTTGCGGGGGCGGGGCGTAGTTTCACATCAAGAAAATTTATCTAGCGAAAGTTAATTTCCCCTTTTCTTTTTCCAGATGTGATCCTGACGCGGCAGATGCAGACTCCTTGCTCGTACTTATATTTAATTGTTAACAACTATAACTTAACTAGTTTTGAGATAGTTTAAGCTCCTGTAAGATTTTATAATTAGTGTTCCGTGCTAAAATTGGCAAAACAGAACACTCATGGAATCAATTCGGTGTCCATGCGTCCGTCTGTAAGAAACGATTTTCTTTAAAATATGTCTAAAGAAAAAGTTGTTCTTTCATTATTGGATGTTGCTTTCAGGGGGATATTGAGACGTGGAAAAAGGTTTTCAATAGCAATCAGAGTAGATAAGTAGATTTTCAAATAAAATATAAATTAATGAAGGAAGCAAAAATTTGATGGATTTTTTAACATGCTTCGAGCTAAAAGTTTTACTGAAAGAACAGAAATCTGAAAAAATTACTTGCTATAATTATTGAAAAATAAGTGTAGATTGAACTAAATTCTAAAGTTATCGGGATGGATTCACGTTAGCTACCAATAGTTAGTTTTTTTTAAATAATTGTTTATTTATTTTTTGTTTGGTTTCGTGGTTGGTACCTATTACGTACTTACGAGTACTTATGAGACACATCAGTACAAATTAAATTATACGGCACGGAACACTGATTTTGCAAGTACGACTTGCACTTTCCTGTTTTGTATTGAATAAAATACAAAACAAAATTATTTTATAAGATGTAATCTAGGTATTAACTTTATTGACTAATTACTTAAATAAATGTAAGTAAAACCGATAAATAATTTCTGTATTTTAATTATCTCCCATTTTTCCTTATCCCCTTAAAGTCTGTTCAGACATGTCACAAGCACACATCATCTGCTTAGCCTCTTCCCTAGGATGTTGGGGTCAGCTTCCAGTCGAACCGAATGAAACTGAAAATCAGTATTTTACATGGACCGACTGTCTGACCTCCACATAACCCCTTTGCTGGGCAGCACGATACTCCATATTAAGATTGGTTGTCAGACTAGCGGGCTTTTGACTTCTCGTAACGATTGCCACAGTTGGGTTGGGCAGCGTTTGGAAAACTTCGTCGAGTCTTCTCGTCGCCAATCTCGCAGTATTTGAAGACTAAGGTCTTCAACCAGTGCGTCCCGCCCGTTATGACATATGGTGCCGAAACGTGAACACTGACAGTCGGGCTGGTCCACAAATTTAAAGTTTTTTTCCACAATTTTTTTCCACAGTTTTTTTTTTCCACAATTTAAAGTTTGAAGGATAAGATCAAGATTGAAGTTATCCTGAGTTACCGACATAGCCTGCAGAGTAAGCAATCTGAAGTGGCAGTGGGCTGGCCATGTTTATCGAAGGACCGATGGCTGGTGGAGCAGACGAGTCCTGGAGTGGAGATCGCGAATTGGCAAGCGTAGTGTGGGACGCCCCCCAGCTTGATGGACCGACGACCTTAAAAAGGTGACTGGGGTAGAAGTTCGCACACACAGTAGGAATCGGTTTCATTTTGACAGTTCAACACCATTCACCTCGTTATTTACATTATTGAGCAGACAAAATTTTCGAACTTACGAAGCAATTGATTAGCAATATGCTTCAAAACATTCAGATTGCGATTGATAGTGTGTTACGCAATTAGGGTGCTAATGGTATGTGACCACTTGGGGTGGCAGTTTGTACAAGCAGTGAAGAGACCTCGCAGGCTACCTATGGACATCATTCATTCCAGAGACAGAGCTGAAATATCTCATGTGCCGGACCCAGACCCGGCAAAACTTAACTCTACTACCACTATCAATCTCTAGTATCACCGACTAAGATCCATTCATCGATCAAACTGTGCATAAAAGCGCATCCCTGTATCACTATCACTGCACCTTTAGGAAGAGAAGAACCTTAAGATTGACGGATGATGGCACTGATATCATAAATAGGGAAAATAGGAGTACTCTCTCTATACTTTCGACAGTGCCATAGCGCCTGCATGTTCCTTTACTTTTCCATACACACGCTGTCGTGTGTGGCACCGATCGATAAATAACATGCTTTTCGAAGATATTATTATTTACAACACAATATCACAGAACTGAACACTGAGCCATTCAACATCCGCTGCAATAAACGGTCATCCTCAACCGTCCATTGTCCGTCCAGGTTGGGGGTCTTCTTAAAATATATTTAGATGCAGCCAAATATCAATGTTTAACACTAGCACTTCGCCCGCGACATTATCCGCGTGGATTTAATAAAATTCCCCTAAAAGAAGTGTATGGTCGGGGGACCCCGTCAGGAACAAAGTTCCTTGTCACATATGATTTAAAACAAAAACAAACTTTTCGCAGCCACCATCTTGGATTTACATTTTGACCTCACTATCGGTTTTAGCGTTATCAAAAATTATGAAAACGACATCCATGACGATAAATTAGAAAATTTTCGCAGCAGCCATCTTGGATTTACATTTTAACGTCACTATCGGCTTTAACTCCCTCGAAAACCATGAAAACGAAACTCATTATGAAAGAAATTTGAAAATTTTCGCAGCCGCCATCTTGAATTTTCATTTTGACCAAATTCGAAAGACGAAAGTCGCTTATCGTGTATGTATGAAGTATGAACTCTTTTTCACGTGACGATTTCTACCAGAATAAGTTGACTCCTACCGCAAGCCGCGTTAAAGAACATCGTTCCATAAATTTTAACACCCCCTTCACTCCCTTTCAAACGGAAGGTGTCAAAAATTAATGATTTCGTTCTTTATTATGTAGATAAGTATTCAGGCCAATGTTCAAGTTTATAGATAAAAGGAATACGGTTTTCATATAATTTATGTCCCTCATTTTCACCCCTTAGAGATTGAATTTACTAAAACCTTAGAGTCGCCTTCATTATAAAAGGAAGCCTTGTGCAAAATTTCACGTTCCTAGTCCCATTAGCGTGCGCTGTTAATCGCTGATATGTCAGTCAATCAGTCAGAACAAGTAGAAACGGCAGACTGCTGTCTGACCTCCACAACCTTATTACTGACTAACGTCGATATTTTATTTACTAACTGTCAGACTTTCGGGCTTTTAATTAGGTTAGCTATAATGTCAACCATCCATACTATGACCACGGTAGTCATAATTTACTTTCTCAAATCGTTCCCTCGTGAAGTAACTCATGCAATAAACAGTGTTAGGCAAATCATCTATACTTTCATCAAATAGTCTCGAGATTAACATAGGTACATTAACATTAAACAGCATAATATTTCAATACTTTGCATTGCATATTTGCATTTCAAGAATTAGTACTTACCTAACTATAGAATGGTCGCAGCATAACTGTGGATTTGCCTTGTAACTCATCGATCTGTGCGATTAATAATTGAGCTTTAACGTAAGCTCAATAATTAATCGCGTCGCGGCATCCATTGCTGCTTGAACAGCCATTCCGCAGATACACTGCTATTCGAATGTAACGATGAATGCTAACTAGATGACCTGCACTTATTTGGTATACGAATACGTGGCAGTCGGCATGGGGACTGTATGGCGGATATTGCAAGCATGTCGAAGGAGGGCTTCAATTATTCAGCATCGACAATTCAGGCCCAGACAGACGGCGGCTCAAATGGAAAAAATCGATCATCAGTGATATTTTAGAGTTTCGCCGCTAATTAATGATACAGCTGTCAGCTTTTATTTTTGTTTAGCTAAGGGTCTTAATGAGCAACTACAAGATAATTAAAATACAAGACGGTATCATAGTTTATATAAGACTACGTCTGAATGAAAATAGGTATCTTGAGGCGCCTGGTCATCAGGCGATTCTTAAGGCTAAGACCTCACGGAGCGATAAAGTAAATTGGAAAAGCAAGTGTGCATAATTATAGTGGCATGAGCAACAGGGTGTAAAGTTCACTCATCCTCTATAGTAAAGACAGGATCCTCTGATGAGGCGGGTGTTGTGTCTGGTGGGCTACTGCCCGACGGTTGATGTCGGGACGTTGTATATACATATACATACTAGCCGCGCGGTAAACTCTGACGCTAGTGCGATGCGTTAGCATGTGGCGATGTAAATATGCCACATAATTATGCTATAAAAAATAAATAAATAGAAGGACAAAAATCTTCGATGATACAGATGATGTGAGGTTAGTATGGAACCTGCTATCGCTGCTTATAATTTTCACTTCGAATTTTAGCATTGCTTTTAAATAGGCGCTGTGGTCGATAATTTATGAAGAAAAAACAAGTATATATAAGTAGGTAGTTGTAGGTATCTTTATTTAGTGTTGACCACACACATGTCAATCTTCTATCTCACTGATTTCGACAATCATTTTTATGCTTTTAGGTAGGAAACCAAAGTTGGGAGGCTTTGCTACGAGTAGATAGTGATCAATAGTGTCAAATGCTGAGCTCAAATCTAAAAATGCACCAGCTCTTCTCATTTTATTATTTTATTGATTGCATCAGCGCCTCCTGTGCCAATTTTTTTTTTGCCAAGAATGCTACATTTATTCTTTTTATCAACTCTTCTTGACTAAGAACCACAGTTGCGTATATACAGGCTCTACCCCACACGTCGAAGAAGTCGATCGGGGTGAGGTCTGGTGACCGCGGAGTTACCACAAGATACAACCTTAAGACTAGCGTTATTTCGTACTGTCGACTTGAATAATAAAAATTTCGTTTTATTTACATTAAGTTCTAAATTATTTTTACCAAACCAGTTTTCAAAAACTTTTAATCTTAGATTCTTAATTACTTATATTATCTGCTGAAACTATTGCATTAGTGTCATCAGCAAAAATAATTATTGTTGTGTCAGTTAGTTTTTTAATATACTCAATCAAGTCATTTATGAATAGGATGAGGAAAATTGGGCCCAGAAAGGATCCATGAGGGACACCTCGGGGTACAGTGACTAGGTTGGATTTTTTCTTCTCCATACACAACCGACTTAATCTCTATGTACTGACATCTATTATGCAAATATGAGCTGAATAGTTCCAATACATTCTCCAGTATACCATAATGTTCCAACTTGGCCAGAAGAATTTCATGGTCTACTGTATTGAAGGCAAAACTAAAGTCCAAAAAAGTACCTGCCACTTTATGTTTGTCATTTAAATTTCAGACATTCTTGCACAACTTACTATTTATCTATGTACACAAAACAAAAAACCAAAAAACCCAAAACAAAAACCAAAAATACAGATCCAAAGTAAAATACCTAATAGACGTGTGTATGTTGTGAGTTTTCACTCGTATGTAGTCAACCTTCTGCACTATCTACTTTGTGTTGGTGCGGTGCGAACGCGAGCCCACGAACACAGTATAATAAAGTTACAGTATTATGTCTTCATAGAAAACGGCCGAAAAGACGCTCTTCGAAATCTCAGTGTATGCCAGTACGCAACAGTTTCGAGTGTGTGGCAGTTACGCACGGACGCAGGAGGTGCTACATTTATTTACGTGAAATATGGCATGAAGTTATCGACTGTATTGTTCAGTGTATGGATGTTTGAATTCATCAACATCGAAACCAGAAATATCATTTTACAAATTACCAACTCAGTCGGCAAGGTGAGGCTATAAGAATAACAATAACTTGTATTTATTTCTGTTATGTAGGTAGTTGTATATTTAATTAGGCGAGTATCTCTCTTTTTCCATGCGATCGGTGCACGAGTGAAGGAACAAAAATACTAGCTTGTGGCTTCGCCACGATCAAAAACAAATCCGTGAAATATAAATTATTCTAACCAATTTATCCAAATGGTTTGGTGTAAAATGCAATTTTTATCGACCTACATAAAATTTCCCTGACGATAAGCAAATTTAATTCGATAAGGATACATTACCTGCAGAAATTATCCTAGACCAATACTAACATATTTTTTTCATACAACTGTCATATTTTATCAATTTGTGAATTAACTTGAACATTTGGATAGGTATATATACGGGTATATGGCCTTTTTATGTAACTTTTCTATAGAAAGTATGTTATTTTTTAACCCGAATAAATCGATCATATATTTTGTTTCGGTGACACTGCATCCTCTATAAGCCGCCATGTTAGCTTTTTTGAGACGTCATTATAGCCTACGACCCGCGGAACAACACGGCACTTCCAACGATATCTTGTTTAAGAAAATACGACGAGCAGTTTAGAAGTTATGAGGGAACAGATGAACGTACACTGCTTTGGCTTTGCCATAGTCTGGTGAAAATTAAAACATACAGGATTTGCAGTACTAATACATTTTAACCAAAAAATAACAAAACAAAAAGAGAGGAAAGAAAAAAGAAAAAATGGAAAGAAAACATTCAAGAAAAAAAAGGAATAATGAAAATATAATATTATGACAATTTAATATAACATTATCAAATACCTACGTCACCCAAGAGACACAGTCAGTTGGCAATCCTAGTGCGTGTTTGTCTATTATTTCAAGGTCACTGCCGAGACATAATACTGCTACTTTATAATACTGTGCCACGAACGAACCGATTGTACGGAGCAGAGAGAGCATTGCCTTCAGTGCTCCCTGAACGGCCGTGAGGTACGCGCGCGTACGTGCTCTCTCGAAGTTCCGATCTCCTACCGCTGCAGTTATTTCGTTCCATCCTTACGCGAGAAAGGTAAGCATTAGATTTTAAATTCCTTTTTTAAAACTGTGTTTTCTTTGCATTTCTTTTTTTTAAGTTCCATTTTTGTTTTGAACTATGTATGATTTGTTTATGAATGGCTCAGCTTTTCTAACTCAACATTTGAAATATTATAAAACCTACTGGGAACGTTCTATATCTATGTATATATTTAGGGTAGTCATTAGTAAGAATTACCGTTTATTTCTTAGCTTCGCTTCGCGTTGAGATATGTAGCTAAGTAGATAATAAAAGAGTCCTGAATATTAATAATCTATAAATCTATACAAATAAATACAATTGAAGTGTCTATTTGTACATAATGTCAAAATAACTGCTTTTATTAAATGCATAAGAAAGTATACAACATGTCCCGAATTAACACACAACCTCTTAAGTGCTCATTGTACTCATCATTATGAACCAATTTTACTATGGGACCAAACCTGAAATCAATGTGTTATGTGAACATAAACGTAGGGAACAGCAGATTTTTTTTTTCGCGATTTCAGGTTTGGTCCTCACAGTAAAAGTTGTTCATAATGATGAGTACAATGACATCTTAAGAGTTTGTGCATTTATGTAAATTGTATATGGAAGTTATAACAAAAAAAAACATTTTTTTCAATTTTTGTCTGTTTGTTCCGGCTAATCTCCGAAATGGCAGGACCGATTTTGACCGAATTTTCACTGGAAAATAGGTAGCTGATGTTATAAGGAGTAACTGAAGCTACTTTTATTTTAGAAAAAGAATTAGGGTTCTGCGCAAAAAATAAAACCCATGAAATTGTTAACAAAATCCAATTCAAATAACTTGTTTTCCAACATCCACGCGAACGAAGTCGCGGGCACAGCTAGTAAGGTAATAAAGTTACATGACTTTCATAAACAATGCTACCTAGTTTTTATTTATTTAAATAATATAACATAGAATTACGCCTATGTTCCCCGAAGGCAAAAGCAGAGGTGGTAGATATTTACATTTAGCAAGCCTTTGGCACCACATGGACACAAATCAAAACTTCTGGTTGGTAGTAGGTACTATCCCCAATAAAACTTTTCTCAACCTGGGAATTGAACTAAGGTCCACGTTTTCAGCATATGCGCTTGCGATCGACAAGGTAGTCGTTTATTTATTTGACAAGAAGTAGAACAAATACTTTAAAAAAATCTATCACGGCATTTGTTTGATGCGTCGACAGTCACACATAAAAAACTGTTTTGCAAAAAAAAAAACAACTGACTTCCAAAAAAACAAATACTACATAGTGAAAAATAACTTTAATTTCAGAAGTGGTGTATTTTAGGTTTTTACCACCGACTTCCGATATTTTTGGGAAGTCGGTTGCTTTTTTGCAATAAAAGTTTTTTATTTTTAGCTTTTAAGTGGGTCGGGTTGTAATTTATCTAATTTAAAATAGCCTAATGATAACTGCTTATCACCTTTTACAAAATATTGCTTTCCCGATGCAGGGACGTTAAATGTTGAGGAGTTCTCCTGGTACTTCACCATCAGCTCCACTTCAACATATGCGTTGTGACGAGCTTATATTGCTTAGCAATCATTTTAAAGTAATCGAATCGGAACCCGTGAATTACTTATTGAGTTGTTCCGGTGGCCATCTGTGGTCTTCAACATCAGTTCCACTTTACCAAATGGTGCGTTTCGAGAGCAAATCACAAGTTAGTATAAAAAAAATACCCACATCGTTGTAGGTGTGCCTATAATATTTGAAGAGTTCCCTCAATTTCTCCAGGATCCTGTCATCAGGTCCTGATCTGATGACAATGGGGCCACCTGTGAAGTGTTATACCCTTTCAAACAAAAAAATAATTTTCCAAATCAGTCCAGCCGTCTTCGCGTAATTGGGCAACACACATAAAACAAGGTCCCAACGAACTGAGAACCTCCTCCTTTTTTTTGAAGTCGGTTAAAAATGTGGGTATTGCGCCCGCGCTCACTCAGGCTCAACGACGAATGGTCGTTGCTCAGGCTCCTTCATGTTAACCAACGTTGTTGTAATCATTGTTAATGTGGTGTCCTTGTTAATTTAACTATTTGAATTGAATCATAAATTATATGGACAAACAAAACAACATTTCCTTTACTGTCATTCGCTTTTAGACAAAGTATTTTTTGAACCATTCACTAAAAACATTTCGGAAAATTGCACACCTGTGGGTGAAATAAAGGATGAAAGTATGTAAGGTTGACATTACAAAACTTTGATTTTAAAGTTGTAGTATTTTTGAAGTAAGAAACCTTATTAATGGTTTGTTTATTAATCACAAAACGAAGGAAAATCGTGTTATAAACTTAAAAAAAAAATTACGCCTAACCCTTCGAGGAAACAAGGCGTGTTGTTATGTTATGTTATGTTTACTCCTAATTACCCCTAACCCAACCTATCCGGTAGGGGAAATTGCCGATTTCAGACCTTACGATATTCTTCTCCATCGTATGTCAATGACGTCTAAGATTAACTTAGAAAGTATGCATTGTTGAGAAAAAGTCACATTGGTACTTGCCAGGTTTTGAACCCTCATCCTCATGCTTAAGAACCGGGTGCTCTTGGCCATCAAGACTCTGATCTAATAATGCTTTTTTACTCCAAAACATCTGATTTTCCAATACTTAATAACTTTCAACCCGTATCAACTCGAGCTCAGAACTGTCCAAACTTAATGGCGTACCGGTGGAAAAACGCAGGCAATAGGACGCGAGCACCGGCGAGCTAGTTGACAGAGCGCAACCAATCACTTAATTAGATCTCCACAGGTAGCTACCCCGCACAGCCCCAAATTTTTACCCAAACGGCCAGTTTTTGCAAACTTAAAATTCTAGGTATTTTTGAAACCTAAACTTAGTTTTAGACATTTTGCAGGCTAGTTTTAGGTCAGTTTGGTTTTAGTTAAATACCGCAAAATATAAAATTTATGGGAAAGAAAGACTATTTTTGTTTTGTAATTATTTTATGGGTTTCATAAAAGCGCAGTAACCATGCAAAAGTCCTCGCACGTTGACGTAGGCTTATGTCCTTAGTAAATCGATAGGTGCGAGTGGTTACATAACAGTAGCTGCAAACGTTTTGGTATATAGGCGTCGGTACATGGCTACAGGCAGGAAATATTTGGTACTCAAGCATGTTGCCGTAGGAGTAAAGGCCTTGGCAACAAGGCAAAAAAGCGAGATGTAAGTGTAGATCCCTTGATAAACGTCAGTTCGTAGCCGTCGGCGTAGAACCCTTGGCACATATTATTGCATAGCCGTAGGCGCAGATCCCTTGGCGCATTGGTTGCGTAGCCTTTAACGCGTATTGGTGCGTAGCCGCAGGCGTAGAGCTGCGGGCTGCGCGGACGTGGGCGTAGCGCACTTGGTGCATACGAGTCGTGAGCGTGGGGCACAGGCGTGCCGCACTTGGTCATTACGCGTATGTGAACTATGTGAGTTGTTGTTGTTGCGCTGTAAGCGTTGTAGCAGTCAACGTGTTGTACAAAGCCGTAGTGTATTTTTGCCTAAGTATAAAATAATTATTTATGCGATTTTTTTTTTGGAAAATAAAAGATAAGATACTAAAATATTAATACTCAGTATTATCTGGTTAGAATGTAGAACAACCCCAACACTTTGGAAAAGGTTAAGGCAAGGATAGGCAGAAGCCAAGGTGAATCAATATTATCTCATCCTAGATGGGGTGCTGCAGATAATTGGCAGATGTAAATTCATCGGTGAATTTACTTCTGCCAACCCCGTTTATCAGTGCCACAGACTACCTAGGAAAAGAGATTAACTATTCTATTCTCAGCCCAGTCCAGCAGATAATTGAATCTTCAATTATATTGACCATACAAAAGAAAACTAATCATGAAAGGATTAAGCCTTTGTCGTTCAACTCTGAGCACTTAAGTGAATCTTCAGAAAATCTTGAGCTTGTTAATGGTTGCTTAATTGTTCTCTAGGTTACAATTATAGTTTGAGGTTGTTGTAATGTAGCTTTAGTAGCTTAGATTCTACTATTAAGCAACTGCCAACAACTTTAAAGCGATCGTACTTACTACTCCATTTTTTTTCGCTTAGATTTTCCGATGATTCGCCCTGGACGGAAAATTTGGGTTTACTTTATCCCATAATAGGAGTTTGTTTGTCCAGTCAGTTTCTTAGGTTGATCAAGATATTAGCAGAAAACGAACTAAATGTAAATCTTTGATAACGTACCTATTCACTACCAAATAAAATGGTATTGAAGACAATAGCCATCAATGCTATTTTTAACTGACTTAAAAAAAAGGAGGTTATCAATTCGACACGTACATATGTATGGAACATTTTAAGGGACTGCAATATATTCACATAAATAATAATCTATTAGGGCTTTTAAACAATATACAAATTTTTATAGGTGATGTAGGTATGTATGTTTGACCATGCATTTTTTTTATTGGCTTACATTTACTTAAACTTGGGGAACAGTGCACGTTTCAACAAAGTCGGTTCAGTAGTTTTCAAGATAATTATGCTCTAATTGGTGTAAGTGTAAAGGCTTAACCTGGCTTATTGATACGAGCTACGGGTCAAAGGGAAAATATCTGAAAACCTTGGTTAAATTCTAGTGCAATATTTTACAACAAAACTATTTACTACTTATTACAAACAAATATTCCAGTTTTTACTTAAAACTAAAAATGGCGAAATAAAAAAGAAATTTAAAAAAATAAATCGACTTCAAAAAGAAACGAACTCAAAATTATTATAACTTTAAGTTTGGCAGTCGGTGGCAAACTAAAATACAGATCCCAAGACACATACTTCCGAAAAAATACTCATTTCATAATTTGGAGTTAGTTTCTTTTTGAATTTTTTATCTAAACAAAAGTGCATTCAGTTTGAGAGTTTAGAGAAAAATGATATTTAATTATGGGAAATGATTCAGAAACACACAAATCTTGGATTTTCTCAAATCCCATAGATTTTCGCCTAGGCTATTAATGGGATGCTTAAATGTTCGAAGGGGCTACACTATCAAGTCCTGGAAGGAACATATTGAATTATAATTCACCCTGTGTATACTCCCTAGTACCTACAATGAAATAAAACTACAATATTGATGTAAAGTTTTCATTCTGAAAGAGAAAACTGTTCATGTAGAACTAGACATTAAACTTGAAAACTGAAACAGTTTAACATTTTTAACCAAGATATTACGAAGAGGGTGAAATTTGATGACATTCACTTCTTCCACGTTTTAAAATTCTAAGGTATGTCAGTACTTAGTTACCTTAGGTTTGCCATAGTTACTGAGTACCTACTTTGTTTACCACTTTGACAAATCTAGTTGCGGAGTAAATTGTCTACCAGTATAAACTTCATAGTTACCGTACATTTTTCGGGGTTTAAGACATATGGCCTAACTTAACTCCGCGTTTGTTAATAAGGGGGGTAGCCTTCGTATTTCTCCGTACATCCGTTTGGGCTTTGAGGATATTATTATCTATACTATTAAAGACTAAACCTGATGATTGGAAGTCTGTTAACCATCCAAGATGAACAATTTTTTTTTAGAAAAATAGGAATTGTAATGCGTTTTAAAGTAACGCATCAAAAGCTTTTTTTGCAACCTTTACTATGCTGATTTCTGAAAATTAAGTTGAAATGATGTTTGTATCATGTTCCTTTACAAATAATTTGAATTTAAATCTCCACTCCAACATCGAATTTTTTATTTCATTTTTATTTGAGATGGGTTTGCTCTTGACTCTAGTCTAGGTCAGAGGTGATAGAGATAAAGTCGACGGTGGAGCGAGCTTACCCAGAAGAAGCCTGTTCACTCTCATTTTGAATAGATCGGGGTTGTATGCGTTCGGAAACACAGACGCAGGTATAGAGTTCCACTCCTTTGCTGTGCGCATCACAACAGACATTTGGAAACGCTTAGTGCGAATTGGTGGGATAGCAACTAGGCAGGGATGGTAACCTGCAGTGCGTCTAGATGTCTGATGGTAGAAGGGGTCCGGTGGAATGAGGTCGTGGAGTTCTTGAGCACACTCACCGAAGCCCTCTGAGCCATCCCAATGGTGGCTGCAGTACTCCATGGAAGATCGGACTTGCGCTTTGTAAAGGGTTAAAAGCGCTGTCCAGGCGTAAAGTATCGCTTTACCTTATTTAGGATGCCCAGTTTCTTGGCCGCAGTTTGGGCTATGTACTTGATGGTGGCACCGAAGTTGAGACATGATGTCGACTCCATGCCTAGGAGCTCGAGTGTTATCGACTCCACGATAACACCTATTGAAATGAAGTAAGCCTGTGGTATTAAAATATCTAGCAAGGTAGTTTCGATTTTAGAAGCAGATTCTCGAGCTAAACTTGATTCTGCCTCGTTGCTCTAGTGGTCGCAAGCGCTACTGCTGAGCATGAGGTCCTGGGTTCGATTCCCGGATCGGGCAAAGTGTTATTGAGTTTTTCCATCTGGAATTTCTCAGTAGCAGCCCGGAATCTGGATGTGTGCCCGGTTGATGGGACTCAAACATAACTGCCGAAATGTGGGTGTACTATTGGTACACCCCTGCCCAACCCTTTGGGGAATAAAGGCGTGATGTTATGTTATGTTATTCTTGAGCGATAGGTTAATTATTTAAAATCAGGTTGCCCGACATTAAATATTAATTTTGATGTTACGGAAAAATTATTTTAACAGTATTACGTTATTCTTAAAAGTGATGAATACATTCTCAAGTCCTGGTCTTTAGCTCATATGAAGTGATCATGTGGGGTGTGCCTATAAGCGGAAGGTACCTAATAAAATACCTGACTCTAATACATTCATGGTTACGTAGGTACAACCCAGTTGTTAAACAGCAATTGACGAAGGATTAAAGAGACCCCGAAGCGATCAATTGCAATTGTCAATTTGTACGTGATTGATACACACTGATACGCAAATTGACCGTCTACCAAGTGCAATCGAAGCGATTGTCAATATCACTACAACATAAATTGATGGCAATTGATCAAGCGCAATTGATCGTTTCGGGGACCCCAATGCCTTTGTACTACTAGTGAATTCAATTCGACGATAAAATAATAATTTTTTGCGGGTGGACTGAAAATTTTTAAGTTTTGAGTTCATTACTGTTAATTCCGTACGAAATGAAATGTTATTATGTAAATGATTTCTTATAAATAAAAACAATACATGCTCAGTTTGTATATCAAAGTTCTTAGAATACTACTTAAAGTTTAAACATGTTAATAAGTTCTAAAATTGTTCACAAGTAACTTGTAATTGATCCTTGCAATTTCTTATTGAGAAATAAATTTCTTTAACCATAATTCAATTCTATTCAAATGCATTTGACGCTTATTAGGTACTTAACTTTCATGCAAACCTTTAGAAAGCTAATTTGGTACGAAAGCCGTATTGAATACACGAAATAAGGCTGTGACGTCATTACATAAACGTCAACGAAGGCGTCACATCTTTTTATGGTCAACATAACCGAAATGACCGAAGGGCGAAAATATTGTTCCTTTAGTGTTAGCACCTACGTTGTGTTGGGTATGTAACAAAATGTTAATAAATTGTTTTACCTTACCTTTAGGCCCTTAGCCCTTGAGGCTTATAATGGGTACAACGAATACCTACAGAATTATTGATTGGTATCTACTTACTTCGAGGGACTAAAGCCTGAAGGTACGTAGCTGTAAATATTGTATTGTATGGACCACCTGCCCCCCGGTCATGCCTAAGGATTCTTTCTCAATTCTAAGGCTTAGCGCGCACTGCGGGGCGGTGATATGCGGTGCGTTATTTCTGCTGTACGGTAAAACAAACGGAGAGAAGGCATGTTTTTCGTATCCAAACAGTTTTGGGTGCATCCCTTGACGGCCTTATCTACCTTAAGGTCTACTTTTTCGTAAGATTTGCGGAAACGCCTTTTCAATTTAATTTGTGGCCAGTTTCACCATCTGCGAATATGTTCTGGTTAAATCATCTGCCAGAAAATTGCATACAAATTGGTACTGTTACATTATGACTTTTTGCATTACCATCAAACAGGCAATATACACCCATATTGCATGTTTAAAGGTGCAAAAAGTCCCTTTATTTGGGATTTAAAACTTTTTCCACATGACCTACTACACATCGCCTGAAATATTACAATGTTAGTAAGTTTATGTAATTTCTGTTTCAAAAGTGTTGATGCATTACTTTCTGTCATGAAAGACTTTTTTTCTGTTTTTGCTTTAGTAGGTAATATAATATATCAGCACAGAAAATGAACATTATAGGCTGATTATACTACGAAAAAATAATATTTTTTTCATCTAATGTTTCAGTACAGACATAAAGTAGGTAGATTTTTAATTTAGTTTTTAAACATCGTCTTAACTTTTTATCAGCGCATTACGAACACAAATTGTTGCTTTCTGACTTCAATATGGACGAAGTCATGGGCAGAGCTGGTGGCAGAAACGGAGATTAGGTAGGAAATCAGGAGGATTGGCAGTGGTGTCCAGAGTACCGCATTACCTTCCAACCAACTCCTCTGCTAAGAGTGGTACTTAGCAGTCCAGAAAGCCAGTTCCAGTACTTATAAGAACATTGGCATTCTAATCTGTCGCAATCTGACAAAAATACCTCTAATTTTCATACATTTTTTTAAGAACATTGGCATTCTAATCTGTCGTAATCTGACAAAAATACCTCTAATTTTCATACATTTTTGACAAATTGTTGACATTGATTGTAGCTAAAATATGATTGCTACTAGATATTGAACGTAATTACGGGAGTGACGAAGTTGAATTTAACGGCCGAACCCAATAACCTATTTTCAGTTAAAGACAGATAACTATTGATGGTGGACAGTATAATTCTATCTGTCCTTATGTCAGGCCGGTAAGATTCCATAATGTCGTTACGGCCGAATCCAATAACCTATCTATCTATAGTTTTAACGTCCAAATAATCTTTATGAGACTATGGAATCTTACCGGCCTGACATAAGGACAGTTAGAATTATACCGTCTACCATCAATAGCGATCTGTCTTTTACTGAAAATAGGTTATTGGGTTCGGCCGTTAAAGATTATTGAGACGTTAAAACCATAAATAGTTAGGTTTTCTATATCCAGTAGGCCAAAACTGGTGATAGATAGGTTATTGAGTTCCGCCGTTAGTCGAGTTGTTTTCGAACTTTTCATAAATTGTTTCTACTTCAATAACAGGTTTAAAAAGAAACAAACTAGCATTTTAATATCTCTATGATAAGTATGTGACACATAGAAACCTAGTTCAAAAAAAGTTCAATATGAATATACTTACCTAAGTATTCCAATCAGGCCATCTTTTAACGTTATACATTACGTTTTACGATACTACTAACACTAATAAACAGTCCTGTGAAAATCTAAATGCCTATCGTTGTTTATTCTTCCCGGGACAATTTTATGAGGAAAACTACCATCTTTATTTTATAATAATATTTTTGCCACAAAATCCAGTTAAGGCTCAACAACATTTTAGGATAATCCTAGATAGGATATTGAAATAATCTTCCTGTAAACCCTGGGTGACAGTTTGCTCTGAAACATACACAACATAATAACATCAGCACAGAAAATGAATAATTTTTTCATGTAATGTTTCAGTGCAGACAGATTTTAGGTAGATTTTTAATTACACAACTTTGTCCTGGCTTACCAGCATCAGCTTTTCAGAGCACAATGGAAAATATTTCAGTTTTGTTCGTGTGTGTTTGTACTCGTTGCTGCGCGACCGCGGGCGGTGGTAAGCCGATCGCTCAATGACTCAGTCTCGAAGGCTCCAGGCACTTTCAAAATAATTTTCGAAATGATTGTTCTGCAGATGAGCGCCCCGAGTAAAATTGCCGGAGGTATCAAATGCAGAGCTACGAATAGGTGTGCTTTAATATCGTCGGCGCCGAGCGCTGCCGGCGACGCCGCGGGCTCACCCCCTTCGCCCCACGACCCAAACCGCTCTACATTATGCCCGCTTATAATATAAAATAATCATATGTATTTGTATGTACGCTTCGCAACCAATGTGGCTAAATTATAATTTATGACCTCAGTACGTTTTATATACAGAGCCGATGGCGATGAACGAATCATGATGTGCCGCATGACCACCGCGCCGACTCTCAAATTAAAGGTACGAGAGTTTTGGATATTCTGTAGAAAAAATATTTCCAAAATGTCTTAATTTGGGACCAATTTTATGTGAAGTCAGCGAACATTCACATTTTGACATAAATATTAATTGCTTCCTAATTTTGGCTGTAATAAATCAGTTCGCGCACGTCCTCTTACCGTTAAAGGATTATGTTGGTTAAGACCTCACGAATTATGTGGATGTACCGATTACCAGGCACAGTAAAGTGGATCTTATTCCTGGTAGTTAGAGTTGTTAATTAAAGGTTGTGTATCAGCGTAGTAGGTAGTATTAGTAGTAAGTAAATGCGGTGTGAATAGTCGCTTCAGTGCCTACTAACGCGACTATTGACAGGCACCTGCCTAAATACGGATCACTGAACAGCCTTTGCCATAGAGCAAGTGTAGTTGCAGAAGTGCTACATTCCTCCATTATTTTTTCTCTGTAACACCACAGTATACCTACATAATAGTACAAGTTGTAACGCTTCTAAAGTTTGTCGACATTTTTGTCCAGGGAATGAAGTTTACTAATGGGAAGTAAGCGTAGCTAAATGCCATAAGACTGCGTACAGTGTACTCTAACGATTAAGTCCCTTGAGAATCGAATCGAAGTTTGCAGTTAGCAGAATTGCACTATAGGTTCATCGTTACTTACATAAAAAGTAATGACTAAAATGCCTATAAAGTTTATCCAACATCATAAGATAATTCTGAGCTCTGGACTTCTCTTTGGCGTACGAACCTCCTCGCGCTCCGATGAACACACTTTCTAACACAACCTGAAGGATTTTGAAAAAAAAAAGTCTACGTTTCCTCTCGACGTTTGCCTTCACCGATGTGAAAGTAGTTCATTTTTATCACTGCAATCTAACTGTTTCATTAATAGTTCTTATACATACATTACAATTTTCAGGCTGTTCTTATGCTCGCTTTGCGTTTCGCCGGCTTATCATCATGATTTTGTATGATACTGATTGTCTAGAGACAATGTATGATACAGATTGTCTAGAGACAATGTATGATACAGATTGTCTAGAGACAATGTATGACACAGATTGTCTAGAGACAATGTATGATACAGATTGTCTAGAGACAATGTATGATACAGATTGTCTAGAGACAATGTATGATACAGATTGTCTAGAGACAATGTATGACACAGATTGTCTAGAGACAATGTATGATACAGATTGTCTAGAGACAATGTATGATACAGATTGTCTAGAGACAATGTATGACACAGATTGTCTAGAGACAATGTATGATACAGATTGCCTAGAGACAATTTATGATACTGATTGTCTAGAGACAATGTATGATACAGATTGTCTAGAGACAATGTATGATACAGATTGTCTAGAGACAATGTATGATACAGATTGTCTAGAGACAATGTATGATACTGATTGTCTAGAGACAATGTATGATACAGATTGTCTAGAGACAATTTATGATACTGATTGTCTAGAGACAATGTATGATACAGATTGTCTAGAGACAATGCCATCAAAGTACACGTCATAATAAAATACACATTAGCCTCACGTGAGTGGAGTACAGTCACTTTGCCGTCATGACGTCATTTCATGTTCTCGCCAAAGTCTGTCTAAGTAAATACCTAATACGTATCCTATTCGACTCGGGAGGGCGAAGCACAGTACCCAAGGCACCGCAAAGTCTGAACTGTTTCAATACGCACGTTCGATGAAACAAGAGGCTACTGAGTGAAACATTAATGAGTCCTCTCAGAGAACAAAGCTTAGTAAACATTTTCTGTGGTTGCTGATTCATGAAATTAAAACAACCCTGATCTAGAGTCGAAGATAGAATTAAATTGATTTTCGGAGAATTTACGTCGATATTTTGTTGAGAGCATTAGCATGAGTTCTACAATTATTGTCTACATCATGCAGGACAAAAAACAGTTTGGTGCTGTTTGGTGTGGCTTGCGCCTTAGAGGCGAGATAGCCTGGGGCCCAAACATAAACTATTGATAAAACGGAAAGGGTGCCTACAGGCCGCGAGCGCCACCAGCGCCGCCGGCGGCCACGATATTGTATTAGGAGCGCTGTATTGTGTGTTGAGTACACACCAATAATTCTCGAATAACGTACCTGCTGACTATATTTTTATTATTATCATAATTGTTGAGAAAGGAAGAACGCTCGTGAACGGCAAATAATGTAGAAGCAACTTCAACATTCCGATTTGTTTGTACACACGGCTACTTATCAAGCTATACTATTCCAGTATAAGCTAACCTCTGATTGTACGGAAATCCTATACAATGCGAGTTCAACTTATAGATACTGGAAATGTATAGCTATATATGTAGCCATGTGTACCTATTTGCATTCAAGCTAGAACCGCGAATGGAAAACGCTTCCGGTAGGAAATTGGCAGTTAATCTAGGAAGGAACACAAAATAATATGCATTTTCTATGTTTCTATGACTGTTTAAGCTTCGCTATTATGGATAATTATGGAGTTCCAATTCGAATCGCAAATGCATCTGAAGTTTGTTTTCCTGGTCAATAAATTGGATACCCTGAGATTAGGGTCGCGCCCGAAAAATGGCTATGGGCTCACGCCCCTAACATCACGATGGAACATAACTAGGGTACTGTCATCTGCGAAGTGCAATCGTAATGTCGTTTAACGTCCATTTAGGGCATATAATATTATTTGTATCGAATCAGATAAACTAAACCAACTAAAGTTAAGAAAGAAACAAACGTAAGCTGGGGAACGAAGTCGCTCCACAATGCTGTACGCTCAACAGTTTTATTATTAATGTGAATTCATTATTTACGACCTAATGCAGTGGTCGGTGACCATGCTCCATGAACCTATACCTAGATATTGTGTTTAATCTTGAACTGTTCTGTTCTGAGTAAGTTAGATAGTTGGAGGGATTCTATGTCTCGGTTGATTGCTCTTGGTATAGATACTCCATTGAAGACCAGTTCCTGTTTTGTCTTTGTGCAGATCTAAAGGCTTGTCTATGGCGTAAATTCTTTGTATAAGAATTTTTAAAAATGCAATATCTTTTGAAAATAAAGGAAACTTGAAGATTTAAATGTGAAATTCCGCTTTCAAGTCCTACTGCCGATTCGAGCATGTTTTCCTCGTTCCGCATCATAATCATCTGTCTAGCCTTTTCCAAACCATGTCGGGGTCGGCTTCTAGTCTAACCGGATGCAGCTGAATACCAGTATTTTACATGGAACGACTGCCTATCTGACCTCCACAACCCAGTTACTGGGTAATACGATACCCCTTGGTAAGACTGGTTGTCAGACTTTCGAGCATGTTTTCCCCGTTCCCCATATCCATAATTAATTATATTAGAGTTATTTGTCAACTTTACCAGGGAAGGTAATTACACCCTAGAAGGATGGGAAAAGCCTATTATGAAAAGCCTATTATGAAAAGCCTACTATGAAAAGCCTATTATGAAAAGCCTACTATGAAAAGCTTACTATTCTTTTCTGCAGAAACGCGATGAAGTTCACATAGTGTCCATTTCACAGAAATGGATTCAATTTTCACAAAGGCTTTTATCGTCCATTATCAGTGATATGACATCTTTTCTTATATATATTTTTTTTCCTTAAGTAAGTATAGTTTTTAATGGTGGTTTTATCTTTTTTCATACATTATTATTGCACTATCATAAGTAACTTGATAAATTTTTATTTTCTCAAATCCTAAATACACTATACAATTAATAACTATACAAATAAATATACAAAACAAAGGAAACTTAGGCGTCGAAGTACTCGTCCGCATCGCTGTTATCCGGAAACGTGTCCAGAAGACTGGCAGCATGTAAATTATTTTGTAATAATTAATTAATTAGAAACTCATGTCGGTATTCGCAAATCTTGAGCCGGCTTAATGGAAATCAATTATTCTGCAAATAAAATATTTTAATATATAGGTACTTATTGTAAGGTATATTTTACGTTTTTAACAACTTCCAGAAACATTGGAGTCCCACGCATTAGTTCTAACAGTGCATTCATTGTTACGTAGCCGTAGGTTGGCTCAACAAAGTTTTCATTCAGGTTATTCTGTTCGCGCACCTCGCCCCAGGGCAGTAATTACAGTTGGAATAGAAGGGCCGGCCTACCCCGGGGCCAGCCGCTGGCACACTGCCGCCCTTTGTACAACTTTTGACTAAAAAATGAAAATACCTCATAATATACATACAAAATGAGATAAATTCGTCAACATAATTTTGTAAACGAGCCTCCTAGGACCCTTTTCAAGGTGGATGCAAAATGCTAGCGCACGAAATTCAAATTTTGTTAAGCGTTTGGTATATTGTAGCTCGAGCAACGTGCAGGTGTAGCAACTCAGAAATGACTATTTCATGAAGAACAGGCGTTTTCTTTAAATATAACCTGGACCTACCAGTAGGACCTGACTAACAACATTACATACCCGGATCGCATTTCGATCAACGTGCACATAGGTACAGAGCAGCAATTTGCAAAGCGTCTACCATAAGTTGATGTTAGTGTCACACGACACTTAAAAAATGCATCCAAGGACGGTTCAGCAAATGGACTTAAGTCGAGAAGAACTGAAGAGTGTTTAACCTGTTGGCGGACCAATTCGTGCATTGTACTCCTGAACCTTTTAAGTTTTCGTACATCTCATATTGTGCTCCACAATTGATCTTCACACAATTGTAACAATTGCTTTGATAAAATGTCTTTGCAACTTTTATGTTTAAGTACCATGTACAATTTAGTTTTTATGTGGTCCAAAGTTTAAATACCAGCATTTTGTAGTAGTGTACGTCTAGATCAAAATAATTGATCTAAGATGAGGTTGACTAAAATATTAATTGCCTGATTCTTTAGATACTGAGTTCAACAATGGTCAGCCAGACAGATCGTTGCCTTTGTCATGCCTTAGGTTCGGCTTTCATTTAGTTTCACTCTGTCAAACCAAGCCCATTATCGACACGCTGTGACTTGTTTACGTGTCCAGTTTAGTTAAACGTGGACGTAATATTGGATAGCGATTGTTGTGTGTTGTGTGAAATAGTGACTGTAAGTGCCGTAAGTGGACATAAGTCCTTATTATAAGTCAAAGTGCGATTAGAGTATGCGTATTAAAAAAAAAAAACAATCTTATTTATATCTCATTGTATGCTGCACCGGTCGATATCATCACGTCAACGCCGGCTGTCGCTGAAAACCAGCGCTGGGGCTCTGTTTCACATATGGCCGCAGCATTATGCTGAGCGATGGCCGTTTTGCGTGGATGTGACGCATATTTTCCCCCGACTTGTTCTTTTTTGTGTTTGTGTTCTTTCTTTGCGTCATATTTACCGCAAAATAATGAATTTTCTTTCTTATTTTTCTTCTTCAGTCAACAGAGTTTTATTGCTTTGTGAGATTGACAACAGTACCTACGTCTGTTGTCTATACGTAACTATATATAGATCCTGCGTAGCGCAGACACCACGTATAAAATGCGTAACGTAGTCTGCGAAGTCGGTCGCGCAAACGCTTCGGTTCCTATCAATAAAATCCTTAACAAAATGGATTCTGACGAGGAAACTACCTACCGTTCGCTTTTTAGCGAACAAAAAAAACAATACAAAGCTGTGGGAGGGGAGGACCCATTGTGAAGTTTTCAGTCAACTGAAAGTTACTATGTACCTATTAAACTTTTCATTTGCGGTGTTCGCGCTGCACGTGCGCATACATTCGACGAACGCCTACACTGGACAAACGTACCCATTACATAAATTGGATATTAGTTTGAACTTTTGAAGATTCTGTGTTCTAAGAGAATTGTAGCATAATTTTTTGTTTCATTTTGCACTATATTTTAATCATTTATTTTAAGTTATATAACAAACTAAGTGCTAAATAAACTTCAATTTGGTTTTAGAGAATATGTTGTTAGTAATAATATGGGAATGTTAACGCTTGATGTGGCTAGACCGCTTTCATTAGCACTGGGTTTTCATTTATTTAATAAAATTATGAAATGTTTACATGCACCGTATATGAATTTTCAAGAAGTAATTATAAGACTTAGTTGTCTGCATTAAAATAAATTAAATAGAAATAAATAAATATTTGTCTAAAATTTGAAATCAAAAGAACTAATATTTTTAGACAATATTTTCAACATACAGTGTGCAGCGTAACTCTGAGTTTTTGAAAGATTTATTCTTTTCTGTACGTTAAGTGATGTAGTTAGATATACCTTTTATACACACCACACCACACTACACTACATCACATCACACTACACCACACCACACTACACCACATCACATCACATCACACCACATTACATCATACCACACCACATCACACCACACTACATCACGTCACACCACACCACTCCACACCACACCACACCACACCACACCACACCACACCACACCACACCACACCACACCACACCACATCACATCACATCACATCACATCACATCACATCACATCACATCACATCACATCACATCACATCACATCACATCACATCACATCACACTACATCACATAACACCACACTACATCACTTCACATTACACCACACTACATCACGTCACACCACACTACATCACACCACACCACATCACACCATGTCACACCACACTACATCACACCACACTACATTACATCACGCCACACCACACTACATCACGTCACCCCACACTACATCACTTCACATTACACCACACTACATCACGTCACACCACACTACATCACGTCACACCACAATACATCACACAACACCACATCACACCATGTCACACCACACTACATCACACCACACTACATTACATCACGCCACACCACACTACATCACGTCACACCACACTACATCACGTCACACCACACTATATCACACCACATCACACCACACTACATCACATCACACCACACCACACTACATCACATCACACCACACTACATCACAACACACTACACCACACCGCACTTCACTAGTACCCACAATCTTCAATAATACTGAATCCTTCTGTTTTTTTTTTTGGGGTGGGGGGGAGGGGCTTGTAAACTGTCTGACAGGTTTAAGAGACGTTTAAACGTCAAAAATGTATGTTTTAAACAGACGTTAATCATTACCGTCAAGGCGGGTTACTTTGACTCTAGGGCATAACTTTGGCCCAAATCTAGACTTGATGTTTGAACTGCCCGCCGTGCCGCGACCACACAACCGAACGTCGTATTGCGTCGGTACCTAACTAATAGATAGCGATATAGACGCGTACTTGCTGAACTGTTGTGTGGATTTAATGACACTAAAAAATTGTCTCGATTTGGGCCAAAGTTCCCTAGAGTCAAAGTAACCAGCATTGACGGTACTTAACTTTAAGCAACGTTTATAAATAAAGCGGTTAATTTCTATGTAGGGAGGTATATAGGGTGTAAGGGACAGCCCTCCGCAAACTTACAGGGTGCATTCAGCTCCTTATTTTGAACCATATTCCACCCGAAGTATTCTCAGGATTTTTTTTAAATCGTATTTTCAGTTACTATACCTTTATTTCAATGTAAATTTACATTCTCTGTACGCAACACTCCATTTATGTGAATAAAACAGCTAAAATTAAAAAATCAGCAATGAATGCTGAAATACTCGGCGGCCAGACTCGCTGCGCTGCCGTTCGCTACGCGCGTTTTGCCACGGTAATGATACATTGCGTGTGATAAAATAAAACAAATCAGGTTTATTGGATTCCCATAATGTTCCTGAAATAATTTCATGTACCGGTCATCTTAGTATGATATACTGAATTCACCCCATCAGTCTGCGTAGGGCTGTCCCTTACACCCTGTATAACTGTCAAAAAGTATCAGTTGAGTATAGGTGCATGTAAAGTATATATATATGCAAAAAGGTATGATTTATTGTAACGAGACATGAGGGGTGCCAAACCATAACGTTTTAAGTGCCACACGAACTGAAATATGTTTTATTGCAGTAAAACGTTGTATGTGCCGGCGTTTACTTGCAGTAATGAGTTGAAGGGTTTCTAACGCCATCTAGCTTAAATATTGTGAAACAGCATGTCATAACGTTTTAAGTGCCAAATGAACTGCAAACGTCAATTCATTCAAAATGTACGAACAAGAAGGTGCGTCTACGTCGCGAAAAAAAGTTCTTAATAAAAAGACTTGGAAAAAAACAATAAGGAAATATTGTAAAAACAAGGGCTTATCGTATGTGAACACAAAAAATAAAGAAGTGAGTGGAAAAAGTGAGCCAAGTGAGGTATGTGTGCCAATTTTTTTAAAACCATTATTAAAAAACGTAAACATAGTTTTACCTAATATTATTATGTATAATGTATTACTTTAGCATTGTTATTATACACTTATATTACTAAACGGCGATGAAAACCGTAAACAACATTTTATGCAAATTGTAAAATTAATAATTTACTTTGTTGTAGGTTTCTTGCAAATGCCAGTTTTCGTGTACCTGTTTAACATTGGAATGCCGTAAAAAATTATTTCACGACTTCTGGAATCTAGGAGATTATAACGAACAGCAGATTTACCTAAAAAATCTTATAAGGCTTTGTTTAATAAACAGAAGGAGACATGGCAATTATGACGATGCAACCGAAAGCAGGCGACAACGCACATTTGAATACTATCTTATAATTAGAGGCATGTCGGAAGTTCAGGTAAGAATTACTATTCGTTATTTGAATTGTATTCATAGTACAATAATTAATGTTTTCAAAAGAATTCCATTCTAAAAATAGTAAGAAATTCCTTTTAATTTCAGGTGTGTAAAAAGACGTTTTGCGATTCTTTTGGTATCAGCCAACGCCGTGTGCAGATGCTTTCCGAAAAATTTTTTAATAACGACGTATCTGTAAAAGATAGACGTGGTGGAAAAAGGCAAAGACGCGAGCCTCAATGGAAAGAAAATATTATCGAGTACATAAAGTCAATACCGGCTCAAGAAAGCCATTACAGTCGAAATGACGCTCCGAATAGAAAATATCTCCCAACAGAACTTAGTGTGGTCAAACTATACAGTGTGAGTCTTTATAATGTGCACATATCGAAATGAGGGAATCTATGCTTAATTTTATCGACGGAAAAAATGTTAAAAAAAATCTAAATATTTATTTATATTTTTTATGGATTTTTAAAAAAAATTGTTTGCTTTTGTGACCCCAGTGTATACAAAACTGTGTAACTTTTAAACTAAACGATTTATCACGATGAAACAAACTCTATAATGTTTGGAAGTAATTAGGTGTCGTCATAAAATAAAAATTATGGAAAAAAAATAGCCACATTTAAAAATAAACATTTTTGTTTGGCAAAAATCTGATTTTTTTTCATTAATTTTTACAAAAATTGTAAAATTTCTCAATAACATGCCCCCATCACCTTCTTTTTTTATAACTTTAAGTTATTCTTCATTGTATTAGGAACCTAACGGTAAAAATTGCATGTTTTTAACTCAACCCCAACATTTTCTATCAACTGTCAAAGAAAGGCCCAACGCATAGCTATTGTTTAGCAGGTAGATAAACTTTCTTTTGAATGTGCGCAGGTCGGGGAGGTAGGGCCAGCCAAAGGAACTTGAATTATGACAGATGTCAGACTGGCAGTCGCTCCGAATTATTCGCCGCTGCTACATGTGTTTCGGTACTTTCGTTCGCTGGACTTTCATAACTTTCGTTCGCTGCTACATGATGCCGCGTTTAAGTGAATTTTCCCCGGCACACATCGCCGACATACATTTTTATTATGGAGTGGGACAAGGAAGTGCCAGAGCTGCGCGCGCGGCTTACATAGCTGCGTATCCTAACAGGCAACCAGTCCCATCTGCCCGAAACTTCCAGGAAGTTCACAGAAGGTTGTCGATCACTGGACTTGGATCAAGTAGAGATCGTCGCGAGCCACCTCAAGTAATTATTGATGCGGCTACTGAACAAGCAGTATTAAGTGATTTGTTTGCTGATCCATCCATAAGTACTAGACGACTGGCTCTTCGTCACGGAATATCCCAAAAATCAGTGTGGCGTATTTTAAAGAAAGAAGGATTGCATCCTTATCACTATCAAAGGGTGCAACATCTACATGAAGACGTAGACTGGCGTCCAAGGTGTGTGATGTCCACATGGATTCAAAGAAAAACCAGAGCAAACCCAAACTTTCCAAGAAAAATACTATGGATGGACGAAGCGACATTCACTAGAGACGGTATTACTAATTGTCGAAATTTACACAGATGGTGCCGCGCAGGTGAAAACCCGAAACTGAAACGGTCATCTACTTTCCAAGTAAGATTTTCGATAAATGTTTGGGCTGGTCTTATCGATAACATGTTGATTGGACCAGTCATATTGCCGAGAACGTTGACTGGTGAAAGATTTTTAAGTCTATTGAGAGATGATATGCCTCAGTTATTGGAAGATGTCCCACTGGCTGTGCGTCAAAGGATGTTTCTTCAGATGGACGGATGTCCTGCCCATTACGCTACAAATGTAAGAAGATTTTTAAACGAAAATTATCATGAAAAATGGATCGGCCGGCAAGGACCTGTAGGGTGGCCTGCGCGTTCACCCGATTTGACGCCCCTTGATTATTTCCTATGGGGGACCATGAAGCAACGCGTCTACAGTACCCCCATCAACAGTGAGGCCGATTTGCGTGACCGCATAATAAACTGTGCGAATGATATTCGCAATGATCCCGAAATGATAAGGAGAGCGACACACCAAATTCTAATTCGCGCGGCTTTGTGTTTACAACAACGAGGTGGACATTTTGAGAACCTGATGCATTAAATTTTGTATTTAATAATAAATGGGTTTCAATTGAACTCTTTTGCATTAATTATCATCCCAAACAAACCACCCTTATGAGAACAATACGATTCCGCGTTCGGAGTGCCATCTTTGAAACGACCCGCGCGCATTCACAACAAAGTTAACAAAAAAAAGTTTATCTACCTGCTAAACAATGTGCGTAGCTATGCGTTGGGCCTTTCTTTGACATTTGATAAAAAATGTTGGGGTTGAGTTAAAAACATGCAATTTTTACCGTTAGGTTCCTAATACAATGAAGAATAACTTAAAGTTATAAAAAAAGAAGGTGATGGGGGCATGTTATTGAGAAATTTTACAATTTTTGTAAAAATTAATGAAAAAAAATCAGATTTTTGCCAAAAAAAAAATGTTTATATTTGATTATGGCTATTTTTTTTCCATAATTTTTATTTTATGACGACACCTAATTACTTCCAAACATTATGGAGTTTGTTTCATCGTGATAAATCGTTTAGTTTAAAAGTTACACAGTTTTGTATACACTGGGGTCACGAAAGCAAACAATTTTTTTTAAAAATCCATAAAAAATATTAATAAATATTTAGATTTTTTTTAACATTTTTTCCGTCGATAAAATTAAGCATAGATTCCCTCATTTCGATATGTGCACATTATAAAGACTCACACTGTATAAAGGGTTTTTAGAAAAGCACCGTGATGGATCTGCTAAGCCACCAGTATCTAGGCAATGGTTTAATGAAGTATTTTTGACTGAGTTTAATCTTTCTTTCAAGCCTCCACGAGTAGACACATGCCCGACGTGTGATTCTTCTAAAATCGAAATAGATACTGCTCCAACTGAAGAAATAAAAGACCTCGCTAAGCAAAAGTTGGACTTTCATCACAAGCAAGCTGAGATGGCCAGAAAACTAATGAATAATGATGGAGCAGACTCTAGATGCCCTAATTCAGATGTTCGAGTGGTTCAGTTTGACCTCCAGCAACAGATGTACCTCCCTACATTAACCCATACACAGATGTATTACAGTCGTCAGCTGGCTTTTGTCAATATGGGAATTCATTTGGAGGACGAAGGAAAAGGCATCATGTTTCTCTGGAATGAAACTGTTGGGCAAAGGGGTTCCAACGAGATCGCTTCCTGTCTTTACAAGTTTTTCACTTTTAGTGAAATTGGATACACTACAGATAAAAAGAAATTAATTTTGTGGTCAGATAACTGTGGTGGACAAAACAAGAACCAAGCTGTACTTGCTATGTTCCTCGTTTTAATTACAAAAGGTTTCTTTTCGGAAATTACTCATAAATTTCCTGTAAAGGGTCATACTTTTCTCGTCTGCGATCGTGATTTTGCGATTATTGAAAAAGCGAAAAAATATGCAAAGCCACTGATTGATTCCAAAAGACCTTATTGAACTTATTACAAACGCTGGCAAAAAAAACACATTCTTGGTAGTGGATAATAAAACCGTTTTTAATTGGATGAATCTGGCTAAAAATATGATTAATACCAAAAAGCTACAGATATCTTCAGCAACAATGATTCGCCTAACATCTGAAAATTTTGGTGTCATTTTTACAAAGAAAAGTTACGGCGAATTTGCTCCTTGGATATCAACTCCAGTGCTTAAACCTGGAATTACCAAGGCGAATTTCGAGAAACTACAAGTTGACATGGTCGAGACACCTGTACCTTTATCTGCCGAGAAAAAGAAAGACATTGGTGCCATGTTGCCGTATTTAGCCGGAGATAGTAAATTGTTTTATGAAAACCTTTTAAAATAAAGATATTTGAAGTTGAATTATGTGCAAGTAACATAACACTTACAACGTTATGACTTGCATAAATAATGGCACTTAAAGCGTTTTGTTGTTTAATTTTTTTTTAGAAAGAAAATAATATTATTTCCTTGTTTTGACAGAGCACAAAAGTTATGTTAAATTATTAATAATAAATGATAATTTGATTATACATTCTTTTTTATTGCTTTTTTCTTTCTTTTTCCATTAAAAAGGTTTTTTGTATCTCCTGAAAATTTCACTTTCTGGCACTTGAAACGTTATGGTTTGGCACCCCTCACATCATGCTCTTCAACTTACGAATCAATTGGACCAAGGAGGCATTACTCTTCGACAACATTTTATTTGACTCATATATCAAGTAGGACGGATGGAATAATAAACACTTGTTAACATCAAATATAACGTGTACCAAGTAACGCTTGACAATAGGTGTAAACAAACGGTTTTTTGTAGTATCTTCCAAAACTTACCATTTTTTTATAATAATACTGACTGACACACGTCTTAACTTCTCAGTCACCGGCGACATTCTCAGACTTCAGACCAGACGCCCTTTCAAACCTCTCTGCATAATGTTAAAGCTACTAAAAAGAACTGGTGATATGGAAAAGAGTAGGTTCGTGGAGGTGTCCTCAGGCGGTGTACTCAACCGCGGCCGATGGCGCACGAACGTTTAGCTTCGGGCACTACCACGTAGTGGCTGCACCCACAAGCATTTGTTCTAAGGCTAACTTTTCACCCATTCCTAGTTAAAAGTTACAAAAAGCGTGATAGTTATTTATTAACCGATACTGCAAACTGGGCCTTTTTCTTTTGTTTGTGATTACTGTAAAATGCCATCGTACGGTTAGCAATGAAAGTTTAACATTGTAACTTTAACATAATCATCTAATTGTAAACAGACAAATATTATTCGATACTCTGTTTTTCGTTGAGCGGCCCAATAACAAGCAGCTATTCGGAACATTACATGTGACACCCGTACTTACTGGTGCAAAATATTATTTATATGTACCTACCTACATTAATTGCTTATTTATTTACTTATTTACCTAGTAGTGCATGTCAAGCAGTGTTCTTATAACGAATGTGAGTACCAATATCTACAAACCATTTCTGGTTTTATAAAAAATTGACAAAAACTGTTTTCTTATGTTTTATCGTGTGTCGATATCGATACTTATCACGTCTATGAAGTTTAATGCTTTGAAAAAAAAAAACAGATTTTTAAACTGATATTTCAAGTGATTATAATAATTGCGGTCGATGACCCAACAAAAAAAAAATCAATTTTTTATTTTTTTTTGTTTTATCATGTTTAGGTATCGACACCCATCACGTCTGCGGATTTTAGCTAGCCAATTTAAAATAACCCTGTATATTTATTTTATTTATTAAAATATAATAAAAAATTAATGTAATAATCATCTTATAAGGACATACTCGTAAATATTTGACCCCAGAGCGGCTGAAACTCACGATACGTAGGAGGTGAATCCAAACCAAGCGCCTACCAAATCCATACTTCCATACTAATATTATAAATTCGAAAGTAACTCTGTCTGTCTGTCTGTCTGTCTGTATGTTACCTTTTCACGCCTAAACTACTGAACGGATTTCGATGAAATTTGGCAAGTAGATAGATGGCATCCTGGGGAAGGACATAGGCTACTTTTTGTCTCAAAAATAACCCTAGAGGGGGTGATATAGGGGATGAAAGTTTGTATGGGAAACCCTGCATTTTTTAAGTTAGGGATATGAAAATTCAAATTTATACTTTTGGTAGGAAATAAAGAATTATGTGGTTCAGCGTTTTTGAAAAATCATCCCCTAAGGGGTAAAATAGGGGTTGATTTTAAAAATCACAAATAATATTAAAAATGTTGTGTACCTCTTTTTAAAAGATTTAAGGGATGGAAAATGTGGTTATAGTTCGTATCTTGACTTCTTGAGGTAACATTTTAGTCTTTATTTTTAACCGACTTTAAAAAAGGAGGAGGTTCTCAATTCGATTGTATGTATTTTTTTTAACCGATTTGGAAAATTCTTTTTTTATATTGAAAGGACATTCTTCCAGATTTGTCCCATTATTATCAAAATCCAGTTCTGATAGAATCCGTGAGGAACTGCAAATATTATAGGCATTTAAATAATATTAATTACGTATTTTCATCAACAAGTCAAGCATTTGCATTCAAAAATATCATTTGGTGAAGCGGAACTGATGCAGAAGACCACATATGTCCACGGGAACTCCTCAATGATAGTTATTTCATGGGTGGCGATATCTGCATTAAGATAGTTAAGCAACTAAGACGAAGTATATTTAAATAAATGGTTCTGATGAAAATGGTAGCATAGAACTGATCTGATGATGAAGCCGGAACGTAGGCAACTCCGTAATAAAATAATGTATCCTAGCCGTGTTTGGGCTTATTGGAATTTTCATGAGATGTACTCTGGCTATAAATTATTTTAATGGTAATATGCTTCAAATTGCGCTACTTGAGTCGTATGTAATGTGTGGCCTTGATTGTCAGAAGACAGGTTTGGTCAACGATCTGTCGTCGTGTGGTTGACTTAATAATTTGTTGGTGACGGCGTCCAAACCTGATGAAACTACGCCTTCCAAACTTCTGACACGACTTAGCGCGACATATATTTGCCTTTTTGCAAAGTTTTTATTTGACAGGGTATAGTCCTGAGGTGGTTGCATATAAATTTGATCAAATTCTGTTGAGTGGTTTTTGAGTTAGCTTCAATAATACGTTTTTTCATGTTCGTTTCGTGTGTTTTTCGTGTTTTCCATTTAGTGTATGTTGATGATGTGATAATAACTTCCTGTCATTGTTATTTACTTAGAAAGTAGTGGTATATGAATTTGGGTGGGGTAGGTTCCACAACTAAAAAGTGGAAAATAAAAACTTATAAACCACCGACTTCCAAAACTAAAGTTATTTTTCGCTCTGTAGTGTTTTTTTTTGGAAGTCGGTTGTTTTTTTATTTTTTTATAAACAAGTTTTTGTTAAAATCGGTTCACTCGGTCAAAAGTTATTTCATATTTGTTATTGAACGGCATAATAGTTTTGCAAATTCTTTTTGCAAAGTCCTCCCGCCGCGTCTGTCGTTTATTTTCAGGCATCGACGGCCCATAGCATGTTATTATTACCAAAAAAAACTTACAAACTATATTAGTAGTAGCACACAAAAAAAAACACAGTATCCAATTAGACGAAGATTTATCAAGCCACATGTCTGACATGTAGCTTGATAAACCTATCCATTGTAGGCCCTTCTAACCTATCTGAAAAAACCTTCAGTACGCTGTTGCTGCTCCCCCTCACCCTGCGCATCATTGATGCCACTTTCTTGCGCATGATCGCGAAATAATAGTCCGTGTGTGCGTCAGCGTACATCCCTGACGCACTACAGTAACGCGGAAGCCTCAACAGCGCCCTGAAGGCATTGTTATATTGAATGCGCAGTGTGTTGTCAGCTTTTTGGGCATGATTAGCCCACAGACAGCTGGTGTAAAATATTTGACAAAACGCCTTAAAAAGCGTTATTTTAACCGGTACTGAACAACCAGATAACCTGCGAGCAAGCATGTTTCCCCTCACAGCCATCGCCCTGCGCTCTCTTTCCATATCCGCGTCATCTTTAAGATCCTCCGTAACAATATGGCCCAAATATTTAAATTGTGTTACCCTCTGCAAAGGTGAACCGTTTAGTTCTACGGAAGGGACATTTGAGGGTCTTTTATTTCTTCCTCTAAATACCAACAGCTCACTCTTTGTAGGGCTATATGCTATATATAGCCCATGCTGCTCGGCGTATCTTTCATAAATGGTGAGCAATTTCCTAATTCCACCGATTGTGGGGCTCATCAGCACCCAAGATCCAGGAAACAAGCATACACTGGTGTTTTCCTGTCCGTATAATATTTGACAGTGTGCTTCAACGCAAGTATTGCACTCTCAGTAGACAGCCCAGCACGAAAACCAAACTGTGTGTCATGTAGTTTTGTATATCTACTGAGGTACGTGTCAAGCACACTTTCAAACACTTTGGCTATCACAGTTGCCAGTGAGATTGGCCTATAATTCCCTTTGTCTGCTATGTCTCCTGTCTGATTCTTTACTATAGGTACAACTAATGTATCTAGCATCTCCTGTGGTAGGTAAGAATGCCCCACACATAAATTTAAAAACATCGTCAATACTCTTGGCAAGTGCAGACCAGCATTTTGAAGGTGCTCAATACTGAGCCCATCATGACCAGGAGATTTTCCCCGCTTCATACCTTTAATCACGGCTTTTATTTTTGAACACGTAAACCGCAGGGGTATCTCTGATCAATAGGTCTCAGCATCGTTCACTTTCCCCACAGACTCCAGAGGTGAGCTCACTATGAACTGTTCCTTAAATATATTCGCTATTTCAGTGTTGTCACTCTCACCCTCCACGCTAACTGGTAAGCTTGGAGAGATATTAAGCTTTTTAGTGCCTTTCCAGAAAGAAGAAAAACATTTCTTTGTATGGAGCGAGGCCAATATATCCATTTCTATTTTTTCTTGTTTCTTAATTACCCATTTCAATGTTGATTTAAACACCTTACGACTTAAAATCATACCCTCATATATAGGCTCACTACTGGTAATTAAGGTTTATGTAAATTGGCTGAAATATGATGATTGTTGAAGATGTCCAAAAAAATCATGCCGACTGGGAGCTTTCTGGCGTCCGCCGTGAAAACCAATAGAGTATAACGGAAAATAGGGTACTTTTAATCCCGGTACGTTCCCGTGGGATATTTTCCGACATCCACGCGGGCGAAGCCGCGGGTAAAAGCTAGTAATATATACTTTTTCCGTACGTCTTTTTATATGTACATTTATACTGTGACGTAAGAAAAATGATCGTTGGATGACGGTCATTGCCTCGGGCATTGGTATGCCTGAAGGCGATGAGGGGACGCACGAGCGTTCTACCGCCGCAGGCGCATACGGCTACGTCTCTGGCGTAGTCACAGCACCAATAAATATGCCTGTTTTAAGCGTTGTTCTTCTACCTACTTGTTGGAAACGCTTGCATGATAGAACATATGTAAAGGTTCTGTTTTGTGTTTGATAGCGGGACGAGTTGTCCAATATATTCATTGAATGGAATAAATTGGCAATGTGGGGAAACTGAAATAGTAATTTTCCGAAAAGGCACTGACATGTACGTGAAATGCGTTTTCAATGGTCTGGTTGCTACTTTGTACAACTTTAAGCATATTTTACAGATGTTTTTATCAAGCCACGTTTAAAAATGTTTTCTTTATTCTCCTTTCAGTAAACTGTAAAGCAATTTCTACCGAAACTCTGGTAGAAATACGTAATTAACGGGAATGCATATGGATTCGATTTTTCCCCGAAAATGTGTAGGTAAATATTCGGATATAGCGCACAGGATATGAAAAACCCCAAAAACAAAAAACTAAATGTTCGGTTTTCTCAACACGAGCGGCTTCTGCATTCAATCTTTAACCGATTTTATAATTTCTGATGTTTTGTTTTTTCTTTGGCTGAATGGATTATAAGTTCAATGTATTTACATTTTAATTTACGTATATCATTACCACTCCGCACTCTATGTTTTTAGACTGTTTTACTATAGTGTCAATTTTTACCCTCACGATTTATCATCAATTACCTAACATGATTCATACAAAGGTTTTCTCAATTCTGTGAATCTTAAAATATTGCTGTCTTCTTCTTGTATAGGTAAAACCAGAATATTAGATGGAAGGGCTGTTCCTAATAAGAATAGTGTTCTACCTCTGAGATTTTATTAACTCGTAATTTTCTTTTCTGGTGTTAAATAAAAAACTTATATATTAAAATTTTATTTAGCCTTTCCCAATACTTAGTACCTATCGAGGTTATTATCTCAACCTATTGTGTAATATATCTTATACACGTATCGAAAACCTAAGACTGTTCATGTTTATTGCGTTGGCTGGTATCCAGTGATTAGGTATTTGGGCTGTCGCGGAGCGGGCAAACAGCCTGCGGCATATTTATAATGAAACCAGACAGGTAAGAGTGGTGGCTTGCTTCGCGACGTTACGCCCTCTAGCGTCGCGCTACCGTACCTACAAGTATACAGTAGCCGACTTTACTCGCTTGATTTCCAACTCGTTTTTACCTCTATACTATTTACTGCAGGCTTCGCAGTTACGACGATGACAATTTATTTTCTTTTTTTTTACCAAATTACTGTACTTGTCAGTGATTAAAGTTTATAATAGCTTGTGGTCCTGCAGTGGCAGGCTCTTTAGAAATCCTTCAAGCTTTTGTAATAGCAGATGACATGCATGCACTTTTTATTTATTTTTCTTCCTGCCTGTTATTAACACCTGGCATGGTTTATAGAAACAATAAGGTGCAACCTAGATATTGTTGTTACCTTTCACATCTTTATAGAGCTTATTTCTTTAACTTTAGCGAGCTTACGGCACGGAACTCGGAACGAATAAAGGGCGCTTTACCTTACAGAAGCATAAGTGTAGTCACATGAATAGGGCGTTAGGTGTGAAACCAGTGAGATAGGCCACTACACGACTGCGCCGGAGATGCATTCAGGCGATAAAAAATAATTGAAGTCGGACTTGGTCCGGTGTGTCGCCGCGAGCGCTTAGTCAGCCACACGACATCGCAAATGACAACTTTCATGGTAATTTGTTACTTACGAACGTCCTGGATATGTAGAAAACTATTATAACTAAACACATAACTGTTAGCTCAGTGCTTGGTAAATGGTTTGTATTCCACAAATTAGGCTACCATTGGACAAGGATGACAGGTGCGGACTTAAATGTTGGTCTTTATTCCATGTTGGTTTGTTTCGGCATTGATTAGTGCGAATAAAAGAGTATTGATTGATGGATAGTCGGTGAAGGGTGCCGTGTGCGGTGTGCCGTGGGAGCGGCGGCAGTGGGTCGGCTCCGCGGGATGCTCCCACGCTGACGCGCCGCCAACCTCACGTCTCTTGCATTTTTACATTCTGAAACATCATCGAAATGGGTACCTACAGCTCAGTACAACGCTCCATTCGTGTTTATGAATACGTTGGCTCATCTCGGCATTTCCTGCATACCGATCATTTAGACTAATGCATCGTAAATACGTGTTTGGCGCTTTTGTTGTTGCACAGACAAAATAGTACCTACTGTTCTCTTTATTGCGCTGTCACGTGACAAGCGTGCTTATTCCATGCCACCCTGTGTGTTTCAAATGCTTAATCTACAGAATGTATCATTTTGTCAACTAGTGGCACTGTTGCTGGGAATGTGGTATAAATAACACATAAAATAACATCATGCCTTTTTTCCCCGAAGGGTTGGGCGGGGCGAGCCTATTGCCTCTTTATTGTGGTATATATATTTTTTATTATCCGAACTGTAATTTCGTACCGCCACGACCCGCCGGCACATGCCGGGGGCTGTAAGATGTGGTCCACACAGCGCAGCTCGCGCCCGCAGCATCCCGCTTCGCGATAACCGCAGGCACACTACCATTACGCGATGAATTAAAATTGTATGTACTAAACTACAACAAAATTGGAGCCATGCAGAAGTAAATCAGGCTTTACGTGAATATACCTGCGAATATTCAGCAGATAGGATTGATTACAATGGGAAACGAAAACTGTATAGTCCATCACACCTTGAGTGTATTTACATTGTGTAAGCTAATACTCTCATCAACCAACCCCCCTTTAGCGTAATAAAGCACGGAGCTAGACCACCACCTCTTAAAGCAGTATTATTGTAATCTTACTTGAGTGTGGGAAAGAGATGGAGCTAGACGTCCTGTGTAGCTTCATCTCTTTCTTGCACTGAAGTAACATTAAAATGATACTGCTTTAAGAGGTGGTGGTTGGCCCCCTGGTTTGTGTATAATATTGAAATGGCTACCATTATTAATGTTGACTCTGCATCTCTGATATTGAATCCAGATCAATCGCAGCAAACAAGTAAATACATTGACGTCTAATAATGTCTGTGATACTGAAGGCTAATTAGTGTTCTGGATACCTGATATTCTTTATAACTATAATGAATACGACTAAGAATTAATTACATAACAAATCACGATGTATCAGGAGACCATGTGGAGACTACATGGGGAAAAATGAGGATAGCCAATCAAAGGCACGTTTGCATAAATCAAAATAAAAATTTTAAAAGTATGAATACTTAATCTTTTTCTTATAACTTAGTTCTTATTGGTTTCAATAAGTATGTCAATATTGTAATGGGGATATTAATGTAATTAAGTACATATAATGAGAAAATAATATAATAAAATGAATAGAGTCATTATGTGTAAAGCATTAACAATGAATGGCAGTTACGATCAGTGTAGCAGAAAGACTTCAAAACTTGTAGGTCTATCCTTTATATCCATCTTTATCATTCCTTTGTCAATTCCAGAGGGCCTGAAAAATATGGAAAAAAAATAAAACTTAATAAAAACAACCCCTCCAATATTTAACTTCCTTTTAAAATGGAATTTTAATATACCTTTTTATGTACCATTAGGTAAATGAAATTCATTAGCTCGACATTGTGTCAGAGATAAGCCTACCCTTCTTCTTTTTACACACTTTTTTTCCGTTCCGGGTATTTCACTATGGTATTTTCATCACTGTTACTCGACAATTTACTGTTTTTCAACTTTTAAATTAATAAAATTACAGATACAACAACAAAATAACACGTTAACTGAATGAACAAACGCGAGATTCGCAATAATTCGCAAAACGCATGACACGCTGTCAAAGTGACATTGATGGTTTTTGTTTCTTTGCGCGCGGACCGTCATGATTGTTGGACGCCTCAAATAGCCTCTAAAACCGTCATAGCCGGTGACAAGGACGTTTATTGATTTAGTTTATTTTGCAGGATGATAAAATGCAGATTATTACATCACCGAAATGTAATAATCCACAAGGACCTTACGGGAGCCGAGCAGATTATTTCTTGTTTTATGTTGTGTTGACTGTGTAGTGTGCGGGGGATATCAACACTACTAGAGTTTGTAATCAATAAAGCGGTATATTATTATATTATTTTAACTCCTTAAAGGAACATATTCAGGACACTGCTATTTTCTATCTATATCTATATTAATCAGGGCCGGGAGGCCAACTCTCAACCTATCTTCTTTTTTTCTATCTTCCAACTTTCAAATCAATGTTTGTCTTCTTAAATTAATAAATGTTTAAACTTTCGAAGGTTTTATGCTAATGGCACGCCCGGTTAAAGCCTCCACAGTACCTACACACAAATGCCACTACATAGTATTAATAGTTTAATTTCGATGTTTCGTAGACATTCCTTATTTGGCCTTGTAGTCTTCAACACATACCTACAGATTGTAAGTGTACCCTTGTGTATGATTTAGGGCTTATTATTATTTAAAAACCGTGAAATTTTACAAAGATGGACAGGAAAGTATCCTACTCGGAGACTGAAACGGAAATAATAAAACTTAACCATAAATGCTCCACACATGATTGAATATCACTTGCCACTTCACTTTTTAAAGAATATTGACCAGCATTGTGTGAAAAATTAAGTGGATGGTAGTGCTGTTCTAAAGATAAATTCTCCATTACATTCTTAGATGCTGCCCGTGAAGCCCGGGAGCCCTCAACCCGAGGACGGACCCATGGAGAAGAAGTTGATAGTGGGCATACCACGTGTGGCGCCGACCACAAAGTACAACGCCCCGGTCCACATCGACGTGGGAGGTACCATCTACACCTCGTCCCTGGAAACTCTGACTGCGTAAGTACCTACATTTTAAATCTAAACTAATTGAGTATGTGAAATTAGGGAAATTAATTGTTTACCAAATTGACTGCCTACCAATTTTAAACTGTCCGTATATTCAAATCACAACTGTAATTCTTTGATAGTTGTATGAAATGGCTATAACACGGCCAATTGACGTAGGGAGTCAAGTATTAATTTCCCTGACTTGGCCACGATGCATACTGGGGAGACATGGCATATACTAGACGTAGTCATGGCAATGACTTCATGAGAACATCTCTGCAGCAGTCCTGTCCAGCCATCTCTGTGTGCATTTATTAACATGGCATGGACAAGCAAAGGACAAGCGTCCATGTCTCGTCCTTGTCTGTTGTTTGCCTCCCGATTCACCTATGTGCTTCGCGCCTTAGTCTGTCCACTGCCATGTTGGATGCTGTTGCGAGAACCTCTTCTACACTATGTCAGCAGCAGGGATTATCGGCTGCATAGCCGAAGGTTACCCAACGCAGCAGGCATAGTCACTATAACAATAGTAATAATGCTTGCAGCCATAACGTACCTTACGTCCTGAGTTGAGCTACACGATTACTGATAGATGCTTGCACTGACTGGACCACCACTCAAATCTGTGTGGTTCTTTCCTCAAAAGACCATTTCAGACACGGATCTACAATCATGGTCCTCACGTGATTTGACCAAGATTATGTCTGGATTTTAAAAGAGACTGACCCCTGAGTTTGTTTCCTTTTCAGGGTTAGTCAGATAGGAAATGTCGACTCCATCTAGCTTATTTTTTAATATGACGTGTAAAAGTGATTCCGATATCTTATTTACAGAATAAGCAATTTCATTTTATTTCATTTCGTGGCCATAATGTGGGGGATCAATGAGATAATTTACAACTATTTTCTTACATATTAAAACGAATCACCTATGTATACTCGATTGGAAAGTAGAAAAATCAGTTGACAGTCGAAACTATAGGTGTAGGAAATGTAACGGAATGAAACCAGGTTCAAAAAAGAAAAAAATATCTATGTATCTGTAAACTGTATGGAGTTTTGCAGCCGTCTTTGGGATGACTCAGCTAAATACCAAATTGTCGCGCTTGTCTCGCTACAACGCAGAACTAAGAGGCTCATTGGTGACGTAAGACTGGTGGATGCCAAGTTTTACAGCTTGGTTCATCGCCGCAAGGTTGCCTGCTTGTCGGTCTTCTACAGATTATACTTCGGTGAGTGTGCTCGAGAACTCCACGACCTCATTCCACCGGCCCCTTCTACCATCAAACATCTAGACGCACTGCAAGTTACCATCCCTGCCTAGTTGCTATTCCACAAATTCGCACTAAGCGTTTCCAAATGTGTTTTGTGATGCGCACAGCAAAGGAGTGGAACTCTCTACCTGCGTCTGTGTTTCTGAACGCATACAACCCAGATCTCTTCAAAGTGAGAGTGAACAGGCTTCTTCTGAGTAAGCTCGCTCCATCGTCGACTTTGTCTCTGTCACCTCTGACCTAGACTAGAGTCAAGAGCAAACCTATCTCAAATAAAAAAAAACTGTATAAAAGTTTTAAAAGTCACTAATCGCTTGACTTTATAAAAGCTTTTAAAAAGTTCATAGCCTTTATGCAAATATCCAATGCAACATGTATCCAATTAATGCGCTGGCTCGAAAGGATGGAGGACAAAATAAAAGTGTCGTGCCTAGTATCTCTCCTAAGCTAGAACAGTAAGGCGTTGAACATTTGTGACACCTAAGTACTTAGTAGTCGATAGTCTTGTCGGTGTACCAATTTGCATTATTTTCAGTTTGCTTTCTGCCACCTGGCAGAAGCTGGCTAGAGAAGAGTAGTACTTACTTCTCTTCTCTTCTGCCAAAATAATAATAACTTCTAGTGTTCAAAAATCCTTGTAGTCCAGAGGTTGGTGACCGCGGAAATACGTCCCAGAAAAGTGACCCATTTTGGAAAGACACATCACTTGCTTAATATTCAGGAAACTGGTTTGTATTCATCAAACTGAATAGTCAATTATCTACGTATGTATACTTATTCAATTTTCTCACCTGCCTATATCATTTCCCGCTGACACAATTTCATACAATTTCTATTCGACTATCAGAATGTGGTCCTATACCTGTTTTTCTCATTATTAAAAGTGCCATATGGTCTAGAAGTATTGAAATTGCTATTTCAGTATCATCCTTATGACCTTATCTCAATTTAGTCTCGCGTCGCACGGCATATACATCTCGATCAGCGGTCATCTCAGTATTTACCCTGTTTCTAACCTTATCGGTAATTATATTTTCGAGCCGTTTGGGGTTGAAACCCTCGGGCCGTGGGGTCCGAACGCTCATGGTTTGTTCAATGAAATCTCCAAACGGCTGGTTGACACTTCCCGTGACCCAAGGGCTGGCTTTTACCTTGGCCAGAGACTAAGCATTGCCATACAACGTGGCAATGCCGCCAGTCTCTTGGGTACATTACCAGTCGACAGCGATGCGGAGGAATTTTTCGACACCATATTTTAGTTTTTTAATAATTTTAGTTTAGGATACCTATTATAATTTTATGTTAATAATCTGTTTTAAATAATTACCAATTAAATAAAAATGCAAAGCATTACTTTCTAACTATAACATCTTTCACGAATTCTATCCATCCTCTCTTTGCTTTTCCTATTAAAAATTAATCACTTTTCTATAACAATAGAGGACATACATGTCATCACTACACAAACTTTTTTCTCTTTTTTTATATACTTTTTATATCTCTAATACCTAAGTAAAGTAAATACGTTGTAAACGTTAAAATAATTATGTATCTACAAATGAATTCATGTATTATGGCTATTATGTATGTATAATACTTGAGAGGTTTGCGCTGATAGCCGAAATACAGGCTCTGCCTAGTTCGGCTACAGATGACTACACCACCTAATCTGGCCTAAATTAGCTTGTTCAAATATTATGTAATCTAAATCAAGCTGATCGTTTGTCTTACCAATTGTTGGTGTTGGTAACTGGTAGCGGGACCTAGGGAGTTTCTAAAGGCACGTTAGAAAAGTATGTTATGTTAAGCTGAGTGCACCAATTAAGTTTAACAAGCTAAACTTATTTATGATAGGCTTTGACAATGAAAAGACTTATTTGATCGACGATGTTTTATTTTAACTGAAAACATTACTAGCATTAATGAGGAGCATTTTTAGGGTTCTGTACCACAGAAGGTAAAAACGGAACCCTTATATGATCACTCGTGTGTTTGTCTGTCTGTCCTCCTGTCACAGCCAATTTGGTCCGAATGTTATTGTAGCTACCTCTCAATCACAGCACAATCTGCACGTTATGACATTCTGTTCAAGAAACACAGAAGCAAACAGTTCTGAAAAGAACTCTAACACGTTTTGACGTTCTGACAAAGAAACGCAACAGTTCTCAAAAGAACTCTTTTATCAAAGCACGTTTTGACAACCCCTGTCTACAAGAAACAATACGTTTTAACGTTCTGCTAAAGTCGTATTCTTCGAAACAGTACGCTGGTATTCGCGTCAATCTTCTGTCGCCGCCGCGAGCACAAAACATCTTCACTGGACAACGCTGCCTCGACGAATGAAGCGCGAACTACGCGCCACCTATATTTATAACTGCGGTGCGCACGGCGCGCGACCGCGCGACTCGGCGCTAACGCGACACCGCGAGGCAAAAGAGATACAACAATGCTGTGATTTGATTGGTTATAATATTTTTATTTCTATTGGTTAAGATTTTTGTAAATATTTATTCTGCACTTGTCATTGGTTAGGTCCTAATTGTAATTTACTATTTAAGCGGGAACATTTCGATAATAAAGCACGATTCTTCGGTACATTCTAAAAATTGGAGTCAGCAGTATTATTATACCAACAACCTAACTACGCAGCACTAAAGTGGTGACCCCGAACCAAGCACACCTGAAGAGAAATAACCAATCACCGAAGAACCAGCGCTCCTCACCAATTTCAAGATGCCAAATCCCTGCCCAACGGAAGAACAGTCAAGCTCTTCACCATCACACACCGTCACGAAGGCTGAAGCTGCCGGCATCTCTCTCACCATGCGCATTCCACCATTCTGGCGCGATCGACCACGACTCTGGTTTATTAGCTTCGAGGCTGCCACCAACGATCTGAAGAAAGGCCAAGCACAGCTCGCACAGATGGTCATAGCACAGCTGGAGCGTCAAGACATCGAGCAGATCATGGACCTACTGTACAACCCACCAGAGACGGACCAGTACAAAGCCATCAAGGACAGACTCATATCCGCCTACGAGGAATCTGACAGCCGCCAGTTCCAAAAACTGCTGTCAGAGATGGAACTCGGAGACCAGAAGCCGACCCAACTCCTCCGCCGCATGCGAAACCTTGCCAGAGACAAAGTTCCCGACTCCACCTTGCGCCTCATGTGGACCAACCATCTTCCATCACACATCCGCTCAGTCCTCGCAGTCAGCGAATCATTCAGCACTAAGACAGCACTCGAGGAACTCGCGCTACTCGCCGATAAGATGATGGAGCAGACCGCATCCACAGAAGTCGCAGCTGTGCAGTCACCCGCACCACCTACACCGTCCGCACCGCAAGCAGATACGCAGTACCTTATCACCGAAATAAGAAAACTATCGTTAGAAATAGCCGAGCTTAAATCAAGACCACCATACAACAATAATCATCGCCGCAGCCGCTACCCATCTCACCACCGTAACGCATCACGATCACGCAATCGAGAAGCATCGCCATCACCATTCTGCTATTATCACCGACGTTTCAAAGAGCAAGCGAGACGCTGCACAGCACCTTGCTCATTCAAGAATCAAAATGCGGAAAACTAGACAGAACGTTGGCAGCGGCGGACACCGGCGTTCAAGAAAAATCTCACCGCCTATACATCACCGATAAAAACTCGAACCTATCATTCTTAGTCGACACTGGAACCAACATCTCACCATCAACCAAGATTACCACACCAGTGAACTCTACAGTTACCATTACCAAGAAAACCCAGAGCAGTACCACTCCAACCGTTACCAAGCAAACACAAGTACCTCCGGCCAACATGACATCACAGCCCGCTGAGCCTGCCATGAACAAGACAACACGCACGGGCCGTGCCATCAAGCTGCCGGTACGCTTCGCTTGAGGGGGAGTACTGTAGCTACCTCTCAATCACAGCACAATCTGCACGTTATGACATTCTGTTCAAGAAACACAGAAGCAAACAGTTCTGAAAAGAACTCTAACACGTTTTGACGTTCTGACAAAGAAACGCAACAGTTCTCAAAAGAACTCTTTTATCAAAGCACGTTTTGACAACCCCTGTCTACAAGAAACAATACGTTTTAACGTTCTGCTAAAGTCGTATTCTTCGAAACAGTACGCTGGTATTCGCGTCAATCTTCTGTCGCCGCCGCGAGCACAAAACATCTTCACTGGACAACGCTGCCTCGACGAATGAAGCGCGAACTACGCGCCACCTATATTTATAACTGCGGTGCGCACGGCGCGCGACCGCGCGACTCGGCGCTAACGCGACACCGCGAGGCAAAAGAGATACAACAATGCTGTGATTTGATTGGTTATAATATTTTTATTTCTATTGGTTAAGATTTTTGTAAATATTTATTCTGCACTTGTCATTGGTTAGGTCCTAATTGTAATTTACTATTTAAGCGGGAACATTTCGATAATAAAGCACGATTCTTCGGTACATTCTAAAAATTGGAGTCAGCAGTATTATTATACCAACAACCTAACTACGCAGCACTAAATAATCGACCGATTAAGTTGAAATTTGGTACTCATATCAATTTCTGTGACCCAAACGTGTTACGGTAAACAAAATAAATTTTGAATACTTATGGGGGTCACTTTTGGAGCCAAATATGTAAATTAAAAAAAAAGTTTTGCAAACTATACCATGTGACAGTCATATAAAATTACTTACAGGCTTACTTTGAGGGTCTCAAATAGTTTTTTTTTATAATTTTAAAATAAATAGTTTTTAAGTTATTTAAGAAAATAGGCGTAAATTAAACATACCCTCTTTATCTCCGAAACTACTGAGTCTAAAATTTTGAAAAAAATACAGAAAGTACTTCTATACTTATAGATTACTGGAAAACCTCTGTCTATAGTCTTAAAATAACACGGTAAATCTCTCAATATTGTACGTACAAACTTACATTTGCAGTTGGAATGTATGGGAGAACATGTTTTTCATCTACAATGTTAAGTTTGCTCTTGGGATAGCATAGATACTAGATTGTTATATCACTCACCCGTGTTAAACACTCTATTTTTCATTTCGAATATAAGGAAAATAAAAAATAGTAGTTTTTCTAAAATATTTGTCTATACATCATCTATACAATAAAATAAAATTGAAGTGTCTGTTTGTAATGTCAAAATAACAGCTTTTTACTACATGAATATGAAAGTATATACGGTACATTTAACAAAAACACATTTTTAAAAATTTTTGTCTGTTTGTTCCGGCTAATCTCCTAAACGGCTGGACCGATTTTAACGGGACTTTCACTGACTGATAGCAAATGTTATGAGGAGTAACTAAGGGTACTTTTATTTTAGAAAAAAAATTAGGGTCCCGCGCAAAAAAATTGTAAACAAAAAGTCGGATTGGAAAAATTATTTTTGCATTTGGTAGCCCAGTTTTTGAGAATGGTTATAGGCTATTTAACCACGCTACGAACCTTAGGAGCCAAGCAAAAAGAAAAAAGTTAGAAAGAACGCTAAGCGAAAACGAAGTATTAGCGCGGGCTGGCGACGCAACGCGGCGGGTTGGGGACGAAGGAGTTTTAATAAAATGTGGCTGTTATTTTAGTATTTGTGTATCTTACGACATCCACGCAAACGAAGTCGCGGGGCACAGCTAGTTGATAATAATAACATGAGTAGTACCTATAAAAAAATAATTGAGAAGTTAGAACAATTTGTGATAAGGTAAATTTTTGTTTAGAATATTTACGCTGTTTGATATTATATTATATTATATTTACGCTATTATATCTATAAAAGTAGAAGACTCTGGTTTGATTAGACGGTGGAATCCATGGTGGAGACTCCCTTGAAAGTTGGTTGAGGCGAATTGGGGCGTACATTTATAGTCTCAGTCAATTTGTTTGAAATTTTAGTTTATTTTGGACAGTATCCTCAATTTAGCCATCCGCGACTGTGCTTTATTTCCATCTTCCATGTCTTTTAACCATTGTCAAGTTCGCCCCAGAATCGGCTAACAGTGTCGCTGACGATCTTCTATATCTGGTCTGTGTCATTGCCTCTTTTTATGCAAACCTCTCTATTACATATCAGAGCAAAGACGTTGGGAACGACGTTATTTTTTAGAATAAAAGAACTCTCCCTACCTAGATAAACGTGTATAGCTTACCTTCATTGCCAAATATACCTCGTCATGGGTTTCATTTAAAAATGTTTCCACTTCGTAAGAGGTGAACACCTTTGATTTTTTGCTCTTGAACCCTTTTTTTTTTTTTGTGGATGGGAAATCATCAAATGACTTCTCCCGCTCTGGGCGGAGCGTGAGAGCGTGTCAGACTTTTACTGACTAAAACCCACCCGTGTTCCTTCTGTTGCCTGTGCCGGGGCCACGGTAACTCTTTCGAACATCCCGCAACCCTAGCTGGCATCGGCCCTAGCGGACCCCGTCAATAGTGCTGACATCTCTTTGAGGCGCGCGTGGAACACGACGCGCCGTCAACTCGGGCTTGGTCCTTACCGGTCGGCGAGCCACCCATCGCTCGCCGTCCGCAAGTCCGCGCCTACGGTGGCCGGGAATCGGCTGCCAATTCCCGACGCCCAGGGCGTCTCCTGAGGCGACTAGGGGCGCGAGGGTGCAAAGCTTGCCTCTCCCTCACGCGTCTCGCCTCCTCCTTCACGAGCATTACTGCTTCGCAGAAGGAGGTAATAGCTTCCCATGTACTCTCGCTCCGTACCATGGCCTGAACCAGGGCCGGACATAGCGTAGAAGACTGTATTTTGGTAGATAGTCCATTGAAGTATGTAAGAAACACACTTTCGGAAAATTATTTTATTTTCTTGTTTGCTCACCACTTCATAAAATCATTGTATGTATTTTTGTATCTTTCCTTTGAAATTTCTGGCAACAGATTTTCGATTACTGTATAATGCCTCGTCTTTAACCGAATGCGGGCTCAACATTTCAGAATCACTTAAGCTCATTTTTAATGAAATATTAGTCTATAAAACCGATATTTTGTATTTCGGTACAGGGGGCCAACCACCACCTCTTAGAGCAGTATTATTTTAATGTTACTTCAGTGTGAGAAAGAGATGGAGCTACACAGGACGTTTAGCTCCATCTCTTTCCCAGACTGAAGTAAGATTACAATAACACTGCTTTGGTGGTGGTGGTTGGCCCCCTGCACTGTGGTACCGCCGCCGAACAAAGGCGGTCATAAATACTGAAAATCTTATTTAAAGCTTTTTTTTCGTGGGAAGTGGTTCAGGTAGCAATAAAAACTCATAACATATTAGTATATATGTAAATTAATACATAATGATATATATTTGATAATTTGTTAACACGAAAAGAATAATAAAATAAATATCAAAATATAGATACTGTAGAATTTTCCTTCAAAAATTGAAAGCGAATGGGCCTGCAGTATCTAGTAGAAGCGGGGCGGGGATTTTTCCATAATATAATATCTTTAGCGTCTGATTTTGCTACTAACTGAAGTGGAACATAAGATGTGACAAATAAACTACTATCATCATCAGAATCTAAATCTGAAAATTGCTGCTTGTATTCGCTTTGGCCTGTGCTACCATCAAATCCCCATTTCCCGATCAAATTTAAATTATCTGATGAATTGATTGGCACTTTATCTAAAACATCTTTTTGTGATTTGAGGATTCTGGAAACTGTATGATCTAACAAACTTTGCAGTTCAATTTCGGCTTTAGAGTCTGAGATGGATACATTATCTGGGTAACACTTCTTTTTAGCATTTAAAATACTTTGGTAGGACGGTAAAATATTACGTGAAGTTTTACTATTAATAAAATTTCTAATTAGTAAATATTGGTGTTTAGTTAATGTAGCCTCTACAACAAGTGATAAAACCTCGTCTGCATTAATATCTGATGTAAAACTAGTATCAGACTTATCAGAAGTGTCGAGCAATGTTTTCACAGCAGAGTCATCCACTTGAGATGGCTGTCTCAATCGTCTACGTTTTGATCTCTGACTAAGCTGGAAAAATCTTTTTTTGGACGCCCGCGAGATGACCCCGCTTCTGGTTGAATTTCTTCATGAACACGTTGCTCAACGCTCCTTCTTAACTCAATACATTCAATGTCTTTCAGCCAATCAGAATACTTAAGTAATAACTTTGATTTACTCCTACCTACTTGATTCCAATAATAATCAAGACTTTTACATAAATACAGTATACAATCATCTAAATCCTTAAAGTCTATATTTTCGAGATCACTGAATGATGACAGCAAAACTTCTAATATACCTTGGTGTTTTTTGGTTGCTTTTCCACTCACAGTACTCCAAATCTCAAAGATATACATCCTTGAGAAGGATCACTTGATCAAAGTACCTGAAAGAAAAGTTTGAAATTAGTTGCAAATTTCGTAGACCATGCTACGATTGTGTCTACGCAGGCGTAGGCCCTTTATAGCAGCCGTCGGCGCAGAATGGCGCAAATCAAAGTATAATATTTTTAAAATATACAGTCTCAACTACAATTTAAGATAGTTGCGAATGTTTGCAAAATCTTGTAAAATTTTGTAGCTCTAAGCAAAGTTATTATATTAGAAAAAATATACAATAAATTATGTATGGCGTAGCACGTAAATAGTACAAATATTATACTGACAATTTATTCAAAATACAATCAAATGTGACAAACATACCTTGCTCTTGAATTTCCATTGCACAAAACAATTCACTTGTAACCAAATACTTTAATGATGAGTCACCGATAACAGCGAGTGCAACGTAACGATGCGTTCACTTCCGAGGTCAAAAAGTTTGTGATAATTAAAACAATGAGGTGACATATTTATATCACCGGATAGCTCGTTTAATGGTCTATCGAAATATGTAACTTGTTTCTGGAAATTCGAATATGAGTTTTATGGATTTATGACCTATGGCGGAACCACAGTGCCCTGTACCGAAATACAAAATATCGGTGGTGGTCTAGCTCCAGGTTACAGAGTTAGTATGCAGCCGAATTATATAGTCTTTTAAAATGTTTAAATATGGAACACACTTATACACCGGGTCACCGCCGCGGGCCGTCCCGCTCAATATGTAGTTTTTTTTAAATTCATTTAGAAAGAAAGAAAGAATAAAAGAAGAAAATGGGCGGGAATTAATTTAATTTTTAAAATACATTCCCACCCTTAGGGAAGCAATTACTATGAGTCTTTCCCGCCCATAGGTGCGGGGAGCAGCGCCTTCCACCCGCTACTCGGATCAAACAAACACTACTTTCCGAGTATGAGAAATGAAAAATTCTTTCTCTACTTTCTTCATCCCAACTACGGATCCTTCATTGCACGTGGTCTGACACGCACTTGGCCGGTATTTCTTTTATATCTTTCCGAGAAAAAAGTACCTTTCCCATGTCATTCTTGAGAGCCATGACAATACGCCACGTCGTGCATCGTTGTCGAAAGTTACTCGTAATTATCTAGACAAAGAGGCTCTTTTAAAGGGTGTCTCAATAAGAGTGCACTTTTGAAAATTGGAATATTTTTTTTTTCATGCAAGTGGCAACTCTGAAATTTGACAGCTGTCACCTCTGTTTATTCCGATTATTAAAAATGGAGCGCTTTTCGAAAGAACAACGCGTTATAATTGTGAAAACTCATTACAACGGTGAACGGCATTCGTTACAGGAATATAATAACGGACTTCTTGTGGCCTCAACTGGACGGCATGAATCTGGATAGCATGTGGTTTCAGCAGGACGGCGCAACCTGCCACACCGCGCATGAAACAATCGACTTATTGCAGCAACGATTTCCAGAACAAATTATCTCACGAAATTCTGATGTCAACTGGCCACCAAGATCGTGCGATTTAACGGCGTGCGATTTTTTTCTTTGGGGTCTTGTGAAATCTCGGGTTTATGCGAATAAACCCGAAACAATTCCTGAGCTCAAATCGGAAATCCAACGCGTCATCGGTGAGATACAGCCACATCTCTGTGCAAAAGTCGTGGAAAATTTCATGAAAAGAGTAATGGCCTGTCATCGGAGCCGTGGGGGTCATTTGCCGGATATTTTATTCCATACTTAATCGGAACATGTCTTCTTTACAATACAATAAAAATATCACAACTCTGTCATAAAATACTTGTTTTTAATTTAAAATGAAAAAGTGCACTCTTACTGAGAGACCCTTTATAAGAAGTTAGGATAGGATGTTTTGTTTAAAGCTAGAATTAATGTAGGAGAGACTTTAGATACTGTGAATATGCAAACATAATATAGCTCTGATACTTAAGTTTAGTGGTTGCTTTTTTCTAATATGGTTGTTCTCTGGTGGGTAACTTTGTTGAAGATAAAAAAGTTTACCTATCCACGAATATAAAGAGTGATTATTTTAGAGGCGGAGAACTTTATATTGACATAAAACACGGACTAATGTTTTTTTTTTAATATCCATTAAATTGGCTTTAATTGATAGATACTTTTTGTTTGAATATGATTTTGATGTGGCCGCCGCGGCTGACGCCAAGGCCTAATTTATTGAAAACTTAACTTTTTTATTGGCTTAATTTACTAAAGGAAACATTTGATGAACGACTAATTTCACGAAATCTGGCCACCTCGTTCGTGCGATTTGACGCCATTACATTATTTTCTCTGAGGATATGTAAAATGGCATGTCTATGCCGATAAACTAGTTATAATTGAGCACTTGGATGCCAACATTCGACGCATTCTTGCTGAAATACAGCCTGATTTACTGCAAAGAATGTGTGAAAATTTGACCTCCAGATTACACCATGTACGTGCCATCCGCGGCGACCACATGCTCGAAATCATATTCATTCATTCATCAAATCATCAATGCCGTAAAAGTATCTGTCAAATAAAGCCCATTTCATGGATTTAAAAAATATTTTTCTGTGTTTTATTTCAATTTAAAGTTCTCTGTCTCTAAAATAATCACCCTTTAGTTGTATGATGATCTGGGATGCTAAAATTACTAATGAGCTAGAAGACACAGGGGTGCTGACTGTTGAGGATAGGTTATACATAAAGTATTGATGACTTTGTCGATGACAGCCACTAGGCCGGTTGATTGATTGTTTTTTTGTACACATAAATGTGACATACTTTTAGTTTGTATGTCGTTCACCAGGAGGAACTAACAATATATACACAGATCACGAAGTAGGTTCTTATACCTTATTGCAGAGACCGTATATTAGACCGAAATTCATTGTTTCATTCATTACATGCGTTACGTATCAAATTATAAAGGAAAACTGTCGTATCAAGTGAATCAACCAACCATTAGAAACGCTTGCGATACGTTCAACTACATACACTAATACATAGTTGTTAAGGCATGCAACTTTCGCGGCTCAGCAACAGTGTAGACGAAGAAGGGACAAGACAGGATGCGATGTCGCGGTCCCACTGCAATTTACAATTTATTGTAGCTACGTTATGTGATTACATAATGAGTGCTATATTCGCAGTTAGTTGGCATTGTATAAGCTTGTTTTATCTGAACTCGTCGTGTTATTTCTCGGCGGGAGCGTCGGTCGGAGCGCCGGCGGCGGCGGCGCCGCGGGGCCTGCGGGATATGCAGTGAGGCTCCAACCCCGCCCCACCACACCGCCTTCGCCCCCGTCACTTTTTCTTTTAATCAACTCACTTGGGGGCACAATTTAAAATATTCTTCCCTTCCAAAAATCATCAATACAAAATCATGAATATTCAAAACTTGCACAGCGATCGATTGCTCCGCGCAAATTCTTTAGCAAACCCAGCCTTTAAATAAGTACTTTGTTGAAGAGCTCTCAATCTGGACCCATTTTAAATCTAGTTCAGTCGAATCAACGAGTATGATAACAACGAGTCACTGACGCACGAGCAATTTGCATCACTCGAGAAGTGATCACACTGAACGTTCGAGATGTTAAACGACGGATGCATCGATTTGACGAGACGTATGTGCATGTATTGAGAGCAGCTATTGTTACTCGTGTGCAGCTTCCCGGAGTCGCGGCTCGGCAAGATGTTCAACGGCACGATCCCGATCGTGCTGGACACGCTGAAGCAGCACTACTTCATCGACCGCGACGGCGGCATGTTCCGCCACATCCTGAACTTCTTGCGCAACAAGAAACTGCTGCTGCCGGCCGACTTCCCCTACATCGATCTGCTCATCCACGAGGCTCATTACTTTGATTTGGACAGTAAGTATTTTTAATCTGTTATTCAATTATCTATTTAAGTATTTATTTTTGTATGATTTTATTGTTTGTAGGTACCTAAGGTTATTAACAATTTCAATTTTTTTTAAATTTGTTTTCTTTTACATTTATTTGAAATCAAGCAAACGAGGTCAGCTTATTTTAGATTTTTTTTTCAATTTATTTTTAATTGGAGCTTACCATTTTGATTCTTTTATATTTTAAAATAAAACGCGGTATTTCATCGTTTAATTTTTCGATGAGCAACGCAAGAGCGGCAGGAAACACGAGTGGTTTCTTGAAATAGCGCTGTAATCTGAACCGACATACTTGAAGAGAAACGATTAAGATATCCTAATTATTTAGTACCTACTAAGTATTAATAAACGGTGACCTCGGTGAAACCTGCTGGGCTTCAAATACCACATTATGATGCAGTGAAGGACCACTTGTAGGTACTTAATTAGTAAATACAATTGAATGTGAATTACTATGTTGGAAAATTGAAATTCATCGTTTGTTATATTCTGCTGGAATGTTCTTGATTGTATAATTTTCTGCTCCAGCGATTTAGCGTAACCTATTAATAATTAACCTGCTGCGAATTAACTATGGATTGCAAATTTAAATGTTGCCCAATGGTCCAAAACTTACCACGGATGCTTGTGCACAATTTTGATTGCAAAGCGAAGTATTTTATTCCGTACCTTTGATGTCAGAACCTAAAATGCGCTTTAGTTTGTAGGTTTGTTTGTAATTGTTGACTTTTCTGAATTTGAAAGAGAAGATTATCGAAGACTAAATCGACTTCAAAAATAAATTAATAACTTTAATTTCGGAAGTCGGTGGCAAAAAACACAGAACCATCAATCATCATCTCAAGACACCAACTTCCGAAATTAAAGTTATTTCATAATTTTGAGTTACGTAATTTCTTTTTGAAGGCGATTTTTTTAAATTAGGTTTTTTGTTGTAAATATTGTATAAGAATTTGACCAAGGTTTTGAGATGTTCCCTTTGAGACCCCACACCCGTAGCTGGTATCAATAAGCCAGGCCGTTACAGTTACATGTATTAGTCCATATCATGAAAACTACTCAACCGATTTTGATGAAACTTGCATTGTTCCCTAAGTTGAAGTAAATGTAAGCTAATTCAAAAAATGGTCACAATCCAACTAATGCTTTCGGAGAAATGCGTGGACAAACATACATACACCTATAACATTTTGTATGTTTGATTGGAATCCCTAATAGATTATCAGAATTATGTCAATATAATGCTGTTCCAATAATATTACATAGGTGTCAAATTGGTAACCTCCTTCTTTTTTGAAGTCGGTTAAAAAAGACATGCTGCACAGACGTTAAATAAATTGGGTTGTGGGTAGGAGGATGAACTTTGTCTCAAGTGTGTGCATTCGCATCGACGATTCATCTGTCGAGCGGTCAACCTATGTGGGTACCTGTGAAGGAATCGTATCACTGTGAAGTGCTTATTGCATTAAATCAAAACGAAATATTCTTAAAACAAGAGTTTCTCGAGTTATAGCTTAAAAATCTACAAATTCAGTTTTGACTCAGTCCCTCATTAGGTACTTATCAAGTTTGCCAAAGTTTCAGTTGTCCGTAACTAATTTCATAAAATGTTTGTCATTTTAATTAAAATTCGCGTTTCCACGCAGACTTGACTGTAATGTAGCAGTAGTAGCTAAAAGGTACGGTTTATTCAAGATTTTTTACAAATTGTAGCAACTGATTTCAATAATACCGGTTAAAAAGTCGAAGCTACAGAAAATCAAAATTTTCCCTTTATAAATAGTATTGGTTAAGATAACAGCCATATTTTATGGAAAATCCCTGTACACTACGTTTGTAGTTATGGTCTCAGCAGCCAAAATATACAGAGAGTTAGGACGGTGGCGCGGGAGCAACGGACGACGTATAGTTGTCCGTGTGAGATGGAGCTCGTCCTGAGATCGAACCCGCAGCCTTCAGTAGCAATTTCCCATCGCTTGCGAAGTTTTTTTATTTTTAGTGAATTAATAAACGCCTAAGATTCGTTCCCAGATCAATGTATAGTTTTGACTTCGCTACTATTTTAGTAAGTATATAAATATAATATTAGCTGTTGCGGCTTCGCCCGCGTGGATGTCAATACTTCCCTTTTTGAATCGGATTTTTTTCACAATGGGTTTAATTTTTTTTACGGAACCCTAATTATTTTTCTAAAATAAAAGTAGGTACCCTAAGTTACTCCTTATAACATCAGCTATCTGCCAATGGAAGTCCCGTCAAAATCGGTCCAGCCGTTTCGAATTTCATAGGCTTTAATTTTTTTGCGCGGAATCCTAATTCTTTTTCTAAAATAAAAGTGACTTAAAGTACTCCTTATAACATCAGCTATCCGCCAGTGAAATTCCCGTCGAATTCAGTCCAGCCGTTTTGGAGATTAGCCGGAACAAACAGACAGACAAACATTTTAAAAATTGCTTCTTCCTTTTATGTATCGTTTAAACTGTCATATGCATTTAGTTAAAAACTGTTACTTTGACATTAAAAACAGACACTTCATATGTGTCTGATTCAATTCAATGATCAATGTATTCTAAATTTCTTCATCAGATTTTTTTACTATAAAAGTCATAATGCCTCAGGCCGCACACGATCATACGAAAATCAAAGGCTGTGAAGATCGCGTCATTTTTTGTCCATTTTGGAAATATGAAAGTGGACCCCTGACCATGGGGCTCCTATCTGAAACCTTACAATAATATACTTTCGGTGTTCTCTCATCGTGCCGCACCTACTCAGCTATCAACTTTTCGCCCTGCATATTATCCTTCCTCAAACACCCTCTAGTCTGGGCTCCCCATCAGGGGGGCAATTCCCGTATTTTTAAGAACGGTCTCATTCTAATCTCAGTCTCAATCTGTCAAAAATTGTATGGGATTTTTGACATTAATTGTCGCTGCGATGAGACTGTGACTAGATTTTGAACGTTTTTAATTACGGGAATTGGCCTTCCGCTGGTGTAATGGCAGGCAGCGCCACTGAATGAAACTGTATTAACCCACTCATATATTTCTTGGCTTATTTACTTTGCGATCAAAGATTTGAGAAAAAATATTATACTTATGTTGTTTTGGTGGATCAAATAAATTGTGATTTTGTATCACAATTTACTTGTTAAAATTTTAGGTGTCGCTAGGTCATTTAGGTGTCGCCTAGTGTTATTAAAAACAGGCATTATTTTCACTCATTAGGGACTGGGCGATTGAATCGTAGAGGGCGATAAACACCTCTGAAATATACAACTAGATAGGTATCATCTACCTACTTTTAGAAATGTAAAATGTTAAAGAATTTAGGAACCTACTAATGACCCACGGCTTGCTGAGCGGTAATCTGATTCTCAAAACAGTTCAAAATATTGCCACATTACCTGAAAATTTTGCGATTCCCAAATAACTCTCGAGCGAATTGTAGGTGCATTTATTTTCACGTTAGTATATACATATCGATTAAAGTTATTCAAAATTCACGAACGTTAACGTTATATTAATACGTCGGTAACGTGAAAACTTTTCGAGTTATTTCTACTGTTTTTTATCCGTTGATTGCCTCATTGTTCTAGTACTCGCAAGTGCTACAGCTGAGCAAACTGTTTTTGGGTTTCTCCATCAGGAATTTCTCAGTAGCAGCACAGAGTCTGTATTCTATAGTCCCTGGTAGATGAGAATATGCTCGCCCCCTATTAAATGGGACTTACCATAACTGCCAAAATGTGGGTGAATTCTCTCTCTGCTTCGGGGATTACGGATTTAATGTTATTTATTTGTAGATACTCGTAAAGGCATGAGATTTATTGCCATGATAACGTGTTCCAGACATGGTGTACGCTCTGACGAAGGAGAAGAGTGAGCGCGAGTGCATGAAGCACGACCGGGAGTGGCTGAGTCAGGCCACTGAGCGCCTCAAGCAGGAGACTGAGGTGCTCATGCAGGAGAGGGACCGTCTGCAGCAGCGCTGGTCCTGAACCGAGGTGTAGTACACTTTTTAAGCTTTTATTATCTAACAACCAATCAATCTACCTAGCCTTTTCCCAACTATGTTGGGGTCGGCTTCCAGTCTAACCGGATGCAGCTGAATACCAGTATTTTACATGGAGCGACTGCCTATCTGACCTCCATAACCCAGTTACTGGGTAATTAGACTCCCCTTGGTAAGACTGGTTGTCAGACTTTCGGGCTTCTGACGACCCGTAACGACTGTCCAAGATCTACGAATGGCAGCCGGGACCAACGGCTTAACATGCTTTCCGAGGCACGGAGGAGTCACGGTATGTAAAGATGGTCACCTATCCACGGACAACCCTGGCAAGCGTAGCTTAACCTGATGGATCGACCCGTGCGTTATTGCTTAGCCACGAGCTCCTCAGCTTTTATTAACTAACACATACTCAAAAAGATTTTATGGGTAACATAATAAATACAGTCATATTAACATTATACGGATGACAGCATTTTTTAAGTTCACGGAATTGGAAGAAGTAGAAATAAAATTACAAATTTATTTTATCTTTTCAATATACCTATTTTTCTGATCTATCAATTAACTTATGTATACCTTCGAAAAAAAAATGTTTTATCCTTGTCTGAAAAATACGCTGGAACTGCATCCTTCACTTCGTCATCCACGGAGTTCTTTTTCATGTTTGGGAATAGGTAATAATAATAATCGCTGGGAGCCAGGTTAGGCCTGTAAGGTGGGTGAGCCAAAATTTCAAAGCCCGCCAACTGCAGGGTCGTGGTGGCCAAATGGTAACGGCCGTGACTTACAGGTTGTAGGTCGTAGGTTCGAATCCAGACAGGCGCTTTACTTTGTTTAAATTATTTCATCACCACTGCTCTCAAAACGGTGAAGGAAAACATCGTGAGGAAACCAGCATGTCCTAGAACGAAAAAATTGAAGACATCTACCAACCCGCACTTGGCCCGCGTGGTGTATTACGGCCCACTCCCTCTCACAGAGAGGAGGCCTGTGTCCAGCAGTGGGAACATTATAGGCTGATATTATGCTTATGCAACTGCAGGGCGGCCATCGCAACAGGGCTCTTGTGGACAAGCGCGAAGTTGTGCAGAAGGAGGACACCTTTGGTCAATTTACCCCTTCTTTTTTCTCTGACGGCTTCCTTTAACCACTCTAGGATTGAAGCGTAGTATTCTCCAGTTATAGAGACACCTTTATCTTTGTAATCGATCAACAGGATCCCTTTTGAGTCCCAAAAGACTGTCGCCATGCCAGCCGACTGTGACACCTGAAATTTCTTGGGTGGTGGTGTGCCTTTTTTGTGCCACTGCGTAGTCATGTTTGGACTCAAGTTCATAATGATGAACCCAAGTGTCTTCCCCAATAACAATTCGAGTCAATACTCCATCTTTCTCTTCAAGCGCGGCACTCGATTTGCTCCTTATTACACATTTTATTCCTGATTGGCTTGTTTGGTCGACGATAGTTTAAATACTAGTGACCCAATTACGATAAGACTTGGTATTTATACTAATAATGTAACGTCTCAGGTAAGTACCCTCTCAAATTACGTAACTACCAATTCAGCGAATTTAAAAACGTAGGTACCCTCGTATGACGTCATTCTGGGGTCTACTGGGACCCACTATCCAGGCGGCGAGTTTCGTGTGTTCAGGTCCATTCAGGGGCGCTTCCAAACTTTACATTTAATGCTGTTGCTGTTGTTGATTGCTTCGTCGGTCTAGTGGTTGCAGAGCATGGGGTCCTAGGTTTAATTTCCAGATCGGGCAAAGTTTTATTTGGGCTCCACCAGGAATTTCTTAATTGCAGGATTTGTACAATGTTGATGGTTTCCTCGTTTTTCGCTCCCTGAAAATACAACTGGTTAAATGTAATATGCATCGCTACCGAATCCTTCGGGGAAAACAAGCGTGATTTTATGTTACGTCAGTTCTTGATCAGTGACACGGTTTCGCTAGCATTCTAGGAGAACCATTTCTTGTACACGGATATTCAGCATACATTGCGACAATTCAGTACACACACAGTACAGGCACAGTGTACTCAAATCTACACTAATATTATAAAGCTGAAGAATTTGTTTGTTTGCTTGGTTGAACGCCCTAATCTCTGGAATTCTTGACTCGAATAGAATTTTTTTTTAGTGTTGGATAGCCCATTTATCGAGGGGGACTATAGACTATATAACCATACGCTACGACCAATAGGAGCGGAGCATCAAGGAAAAATGTTGCAAAAACGGGGAAAAATTACTCCTTTTGAGAGCTTCCGTTGCGTGCGCTGCGTAATTGGTTAAAGTTACGCAACAATCATGTATGATGGAATTGTTCCTCTTAAATCTTAAAAAAAAGTCCGCGATAACATATGTTGGCTCACTATAACTTTTTTATTGGTAATCAAATTTATTATAAAATAATGCATTAATTGCGAAGGTGTTTTCATAAACATGGTATTAATCCTTATCCAAATAAATGGTTTCATAATCAAGGCTGATTAGGTACATGTAAATTCCTTTTTAAAGTATTCGAATTGGACCTTTCGTTTAGAAATTACGACGGGTATAAAAAATCTTAAACTAAGAAAAATGCGCTTAGTCTATTCTGCCGTGGTAATCGAGAACGAATCGTGTTTGAACGCGATACACTCTGACACTATCAGTCGGATTTGAAAAATTCTTTTTGCATTTTATAGCCCAATTCTTGAGGAAAGTTATAGATTCTTTAACATTACACTAGGACGCTTAGAAGCAGAGCAAAAAGGAAAAAGAAAGAGCGCTAAGCGAAAATTAAGTAACAGCGCGGGTAGGCGATGCGATGCGACGGGGTGGGTCGAAGGAACATGAAATTTCACGCCAACGAAGTCGCGGGCAGTAGCTAGTGATTGATATTCTGCTCCATGTGGATCTAGGCTGAATAATCGTCTCCCAGCAGTACTTAATAAAACGTGTGCTTAATTCGCAAACAAACAGTATCATAATCATATTTTCAACACACTTGCTCGTTTCGCTCTTATTGAACCGCTTTTAGGTTCATAATGCAGTGTATTAAACACGCGTGCTTTTTACTTTAAATTACCGCACTAGTGCGGTAATGTGCGCCACAGATAACTATTTACGGATATGTGCGCTTTTTAAATCTCATCAAAAAAAAACTTCATGCCTTTTTATGCCTACTGTTTACATAAATAAAATATTATAAATTAATTTATTATTTCATCAAATTATTTATTTTTGTAAAAAAAAAATAACATTCGTGTTCGACAACCAAATTACATACAAAATATTCTGTTTTTATGCTTTTAGTACCTATTAGACTGTTCGACGGATTCGTGCTTTTGCCTCCCCTTCAACTTGCGAAGACACCGCGCTAAAAGGAATACGCGGGCCCTATTTCATTTTTATTTACGTAGGTTATTCGTATGAAACTTTATGGAGTTTCTTGCCCATTCTTCTCCATAGAGATCTACGTTTTGGAATGGGCGACTAGCTTCAATTTTCTGACTAACTGACTGACTCTTTAACAATTCAAAAGTGCCTGTAATTGGTTTAATTGAAATAAATGCTTTGAGTTTGAGTTTGAGTTTATTTATTTTTTGCCTCACAAGTGTGTTGAAAAACGTCGTATGAAACGCGTGTGCATTGATCATTACACACTCAGCTCCCTTATCGCGCTCGCTTGCGGCTCGCGCGAATAGTAGATGCCGCCTCGAGTGTAATGACCAACATAGCACACTTGTATCATAATGTACTATAGTCTACTGTAGAACATAGGCCGCCTAATGACAGCTAGGTTTAGTGAATGTTCGAAGGGGGACATGTAAACAACATTGTGTGGCAGACGGATGTAATCGTCGTTGTTTGTTATTTGCAGAGAAGGGGTGAAACTGTTCATGTCCATCACAATCCTGTTGTTGCTTTTTTAAATGCCTGCGGGTGGAAAACGGTACCGATTTTTTTACCGGGGACCTCATAGGTAGTAGGTACCTTTAGGTCAGGTAGACCTGCCTGCATGTTACACTGTTGTGATACCGCCATCTGCTTTCAGTAAGAGATACTTTCATTGCTCCCGCGCCCTCAGCTTGGGTTAGAGTTGAAATATGAACTCGGAATTTCTTTGTGTTAAGGTTTAGTTCATGCCACGTGCAATAGATGGCGCTGGCTTAAGAGGTACAGGATTTACAGGTATTGGAAAATGGGAAAACTCGCCATTAATAATTTGCAATTGTAAATAGGTTGAATCCATCAATGTGATTGTTTTATATTTTAATAGTTTAATGTGTTTTTTTAGAAAATACTAACAGTTTTTATATTTTCAGGGTCACTGTTCGGGAGCTACTTATGCAGAACCGAAGAGAAGTCGCTTTTAAGTGGCTTTATTATTATATCATATTTTTACATGTACTATTAGTAGCATTCCAAAGTAACCGATATCATGCTTAGTTACTAAATTATCTTCATATTTTGTTAAAACTTGGCAAGATTCTTACGAATGATACAACATCATTCATTCGTCTGAATCTTGTCAGAGAAAATATTATTATGTTATCGTTTCTTTAATGATTGGAAGTCTTGTTATTAATTTAAGTTGTTGATCCTATATTAACGTTAAACGTATATTTTTAAGAATATATAGGTATACACCTTCTCACAGATTTTTGTATACGTAGTTTTAGGCCTATTCTACCCCGACATTGTTTTTGCTTTTTTATCTAGACATAGTTTTTTTTTGTTTTCTTTTTTATATTCCATCGTTTAATGAATCTGTTGATTCTTATGGCAACCGGATTAACAGAAGCAGCTGATAAAAAAACAAAACAGATTAATTATCGAATATTCATAAATGTTTACGATGTAAGGTATTAGTAGGAATTATTACTTGCTGCATGGCGGGTACATGTAATCAAAACATCCTATACATTGCAGCGTCCTGGTTAGTATACTTACCATAATTAGTTATAATAACCGCGTAGATAATCAATATTCATGTTTAGATCGCAACAAAGCATACCTCGATACGTAAGATAGTTGTTTCTTTTACTTATTTTTTTTGTAGATATCTCTTAGTTCGTTACGATAAAAAAGACACTTTTATAAATCTACTTTTGTCCTTTTAAGGTTAGTCTAGGCTATTTTAAGGTAAGTTTTTTTAAACTTATCTGAATGTGTTTCGGAAAGTGTCCATCAAGGTGACATATTTTTACTATTGGCATAGCATATTGGAAATGTTTAGTTAACAGTTTCAATAGCAAAATAGCTTCTGTTTAAATTCTTCTCGTGCTCTGGCTGCCGGGTACCAATGTCCTCGGTAGAAAATGTATGTTTCAACAGGGTGAGTAAAGCCGGTACGAAAACTTTTATGCTTATAATGACCGGCATACAACCTAGGGCGTGCGCTAAAAACGATAATACTGTGTCCCGGGTCCGCCCGGGACACAGTATTTTTGTCACCGTTTTGGTCAAAAAGCTTGCCGGCTATTGTGCCGAGTTCCGGTTTATAGTCTGAACGTATGAAAAGGGATTTGCAGTCCACCGCTGTACTACCAATCTAAAATCTTCACTTTGAACCTCTTCGAAAGCAGACTCCCTGGCTAATAAAGTGAAGGCTCGTATTCAACTTGAGAGTTGTTGCAGCAATGTTGTTATTGTCTACTATGTGGCAGTCAGATAGTCTAGCAAATAATTGTGTGCTTTACCAATTTATTTTCGTACAATTATTTTTGGATCGTTTTATTGGTTTCGCTTAAATGTTTGCCACAACGTTTAGAGACTATTTGCCTTAGTAAAATATATCCAACATCATGAAAAGAATTTTCAGTGTTGGTAGGTATTTTTACTTTTCAGTAGGGACAAGTCTCTTCTGGCCTGTCAATCTTTGGATTAACGGCTCGTACAGACTTGCTCGACTCGGTAGAACATTTTCCATGAAGTTTTCATAGAGATTGTTCTACGTTTAAGGTTTACTTTAGCCAAGATAACACAGTTTTCTCAGGAGTTGTAGGTACTCGAGTTTGGATGGGCAGAGTACAAGGTTCCTGCCGGATACCTAAGTGGACCCGAGGGTCAAAACCAGAAAATGATCTCATAGTTTTTAAGTTCACCATCTTTATCTTTCTATCTTACTTGTTGCAATAAGATAGATCAGTGATGACGACTGGAAGTGGACAACGAGAGCGCAACTCCTGTAAAAACTGACTGTTTTGTTTCGATGGCCTTTTGTTTTTAGTATCTACTTATAGGACGAGATGATTTTGTTTCTGAATTAATTCTTACTATTCCCGTAGTTACTTTTTATGTACCTACCTATAATTATGTATATAGGTACTTCTTTAGTACAGTGATTTTGGGAATTTCCATAAATTAGGCCGTCATATTGTCAACTCGGTTTATACCTAGGTAAAATAGCCGGCAAACCACTTGAGCATGCGCGAAAAGTTATAATGCGGTATCCTTTGAGGAATGTATGGGCGTTTGGGGGGACGTTTTCACACAAGGCTGAGGGGGGACCTACGTAGTAGTGATGTCCAAGGTGTTTTCCGTCTATTAAGTATATCTGGTGGAGGTGCATGGCCCAGTTTCGGATAAACACTTATACGGAGCATTTAGAATTCACGAACGTCGTTTCAGTAGTACCTATATATTTGTATACTGTCGTTAATTTAGTTAGATATAATTAGGTACAGATAATTACTATTTCTGAGTGTATTTTTTACGAACGACATTTTAGTAGCTGCCGTTAATTTAGTTAGATATAATCACAGTTAATTTGTAGTTCTAAGTGTTTAAATAAAAACTCTACGGTAACGTACCAGTTGAAATGCGATAGCTTTAATTTTTAGAATCTTTTAGTTGATTTTTTCATGTAGAGGTGTGCGTTGTTGTGGTAAGCTACTAATCTGTAAATGTGCATATACCCAATGATACACTTGATATATTATAAGTAGAGGAAATGTTTTCAAATGATCTGCAATTATTAGTTTAGAACAAGCCAATAGCTTGGCTTGGGCTGTAGTACCTTGTAGGTACTCGGTACTTTTTAAAACTGGATTCTCATCTCCAGGTAGTACATTTGTAATAGCATTTATGATTTACTTTGATTAAGGTTAGCTGTAAGATTTTGTGGCACATAGTGACACTCTATTTAGCATATTTTTTCTCCATTTACTAACCAACTATTATAAACCATACATAATACACGAATGAAACAAGAATGTGTATTTTTTTTTTAATATTTGCTACCCACAAAAGATTACAACTATTGTTCATTTGAAATGTTTTGTTTACAATCGTTTTTAATAATACCAATCAATACATTGTGATTAACTGCCTTTAATATGTAAAAACATTCATAAGTAATACGTAAACATCAAGTTGTAGGTAGTTTAAAAAATATAATAATTTTATATTTACGTTTTTAATAACCTGTTACTTCCATTTCAGACTCTAATTCAGACAACGATTACATTAATCTTTTTTTTTATAAGTCACCTTTTCTAGAATAATCCTCGTCACGGTTTTGAAGCGTTGCTACCTTTAAGTTTTTTTGTAATCGCAATTTTTTTCTTTATAAATTCAAAATATCTAGTGTTATAAAACAACTACTTAGTGTTCCGAGTTCTCCGTGTTCGAATACTTCTAGTGAAATACTAAAAAGTACAATTTCTTAGTAAAAAAATCATCATAAATACAATTTCCGGAACTACACAAGATTTTAGCTATGATTAACTCTGATATAGTTAAATAAAGATCAGTATTATATCAAACCCTAGGAATATAATGGCTAAATTCGCAAGCTGAGCGAGCAGAGAAAACAAACCACTTGAGTAAGTAGCGAGCGCAAATACTAATAGATCCTTTCGTGGGAAACATGAATCATTCAATCCGGGGTAGACCGAGACAGCGAGAATTATACATCCTTATATTTACCAAGTAATATCTAAAGATTTACTCACGAGACCATTAATCACATATATCATACACTGACACAAAATTAGCGCCTTTTTAGGCTTAATATTTCTTAATATGTACTTTGGGTACTTTGTAAACTCGTAATAAAAAAAACTAAACAAAAACGAAAAGGTTTACTGGAAAAAAAGAAAAGGTGATGCCAGACACTATAGCTACCAGCAGACAACGGGCAACCACCAATAGAAATAGGCAATAAACATACACGTAGATACATACCTACCTACCATATTGTTTTATGTCAGCGATATAGGTACATAATATACAATATATTCTAGACCCACACTTGGTTTACTTATTATGTAATGAATTTAACAAGTATCTGTTATGCTTCAGAAACTGCAGGACATGTCAGGTCAGTAATGCTACGGATACATTGCAATGCATTGGCGCGATAACGCGATCTACACTTCGCGCGCTCTCTCTCGCAAACCGCTCGACGTCTCGCCGTGCAACAGAGAGCGCACGAACTGTAGTTCGCGTTATCGCGACAATGTAGCCATAGCATAAGTACTTAAGTAATTTTTAATGTGGTTCACCCTCAAAATATGTAGTTTTTATCGTTGTGCAGTTCCGAACTATACTTTTAATGTAGGCATACTAAGGTCCGTAATACAGAAGGAAACTCAAGCATTGATCTTTGTTAAAAACTAGTTTTGAGTCAAGTTTTAATTTTAGAACGTTCCTCAAGCATAGATTCATTGATCATAGTTCAGCTGAGTTTGGCTTTATTTTAGATCGTTACCTACTCAGTTCGTAAATCGAACCCAAACAGTGATTGGATCTGTAATCACCAGTGATCGGAATAGGTAGAGCTATTTAGGTTCATTGACCGCAAACATTGATGTTAATATGGATATTCCACGGGATTCCGACTGATACTACGGGATTTTATTGAATTTCATTCTTTTTGTCAATATGTATAAAAATGGTTTATGTAAGCCAATAAGCGCATGAGCGACGTTGTAAATTTTACGTCAACAGCACGCTATAAAACTTTTTGCCAAGCGCGCGATGTTGCCGCTGTGTAATAATGAAGTGTAATCTTTCATTAGTCCCGAAGGCGAGAATAGTTTTTTTATGATTTTACTGCTTAAAAACCAAATCCCGGGAATCGGGGAATATCCATATTATTCTAACCTATGGCAAGTACATAAAACAGCCCTACCTATTCCGATCTATAGTAATCACCCAAGTGTGGTGGAGACCGCGCTTGAGCATAGATTGTCATTTCAATTTTTGTTATTTTCAAGTATATCGGCGTTGTCGGGGTTTTATACCTATTGTTGTGGAATTGAAGTAAGTACCTATTCATATCAAAATGTATATACTTATTATTACAATAATTTTATTCAACGATGAATCAAATAGAAGATTGATCTTTAGCGTTCCTCTCAGGTATTTAAGAGATAGGTACACAGGACTCGTATACCTAATTGTGAATAATTAAAAAAGAGGTACCTACAGGTTTTCACAAGTTGTGGTGAAATATTTATTTCTACCAATGATTGACCACGAAGGCAGTACACAGATAGCAGAATTGTAAATACAAACATGTTCCTTGCGGAATCAGTTTACAACGTGTATCTGGATGTACGACATTAAATGAAAACGAGCACAGTACTAATCCATCGAAACATTTTAAAACACGAAGATTATTAGTTAATGGAAAATTTTAAAAAATCAGTTTTCAAACAAAATAAATAGCAGAATCAACTGCATAAAAAGTAAACACGCTTTATCTACGAAAAGTCACTGACCAACGATGCGGTGCGGGGTGCGGGGCGCGGCGGCGGCAATGTTTACCTATTATTACGGACTCAGATCTACATCATGTTGAAAAATAAGAAAATGAAAAATAATTTCCTGTGGCTAAAGTAGTATTTGATCGATTTTTTGTATACGGGTAAAGAACACTATTTTCTTTACGTAGTTTAAAGGAATGTCAATCCTCCTGTTACACCTTGTATATTCAGCAACTACACAAGGGCTACCTTGTTGTTGACAGTGGCTATTCATGCCTCAGGAGCTAGACCACCACCAAGCAGTATTATTGTAATCTTACTTCAGTGTGGGAAAGAGATGGAGCTAGACGTCCTGTATAGCTCCATCTCTTTCTCACACCGAAGTAACATTAAAATAATACTGCTTTAAGAGGTAGTGGTTGGCCCCCAGGTTTCTTTTAACCCCAAAGTACAACCACAAGGTTCTTATGGCGCATGGTCAAAATCGGAATTAACGCCGCTATTTCTGTAAAATAATCACAAATGGTTCCCAACAACGCTCTGCTAATGTCAAGCGCCAAGAGATCCTTTAAGCACTTTACTATTTATTTATTTTACTATTTATGTACACACAATGAAACATTATATAGTTAGGACATTATGATCATTGAGTACAAAGGTACTGCTTATTTCTTAACAAATTTCTTCCAGCAGACCTGCGAAAGGAGAAATTAAAAAATAAATACTATGGTATTTTAAGCCATGAATTTTGCTTACAAAATTATTTCAAACAGATTTATGAGTACTTCACCTCTTTTATTTGTTTTGTGACTTCAATAAATGTGGGATTGCACTATTCGGGACCGACACAATAACGCTGATTTACTAATTAATTGGCTTCTTATGGTACATTTTAATATTTCTAATACTATGAAGAACAGTAATAAAACGAAAACAGGCCGATTGATCACCGTCTTGGAATAAGACCGATGCTCAAGTAGTGATTTCATACTTAATTAACAGTGATCGACTGATTGACGATCAACTGGACTTGAGGTACGTTCTGTAATACGGACCTAAGTGTTTTGATTGGCCCAGACCATAATAGCAACAAAATAACTCTGGGCTTGAAAACCTCACCGAGTTTCCAATACACGTAAGGCTCTTTGTCACGTTTCTCTTGGCGTGAAAAACTTCAGTTTATTCGCCGTGTGCCGTGTGCGTAGTCGTCAGTGTTGTATGGAAGCTTGTTGATAGACACGTTTTTTCTACGGCGCGGTTTATACACCGTGCCGTAAAGAAACCATGCCGTGTACAAAGGGCCTTACAGTGTAGTTACAAGACTGATGTAATTATACTAATTATACAAGAAGACGCCTAGATCCTATCACTACTTTGAAATATCATCTTAATGAAGTAAAAAAAATGGATGAATATTTCACACGATTAAAATTATGAATTGATATGAATAGACAGGTACATGTTTCAAACAGTAATTGGCACGACATACTTAAATGAAAACTTAGTTCATCTTTATCCACACAAAAGTTGTAAGTATTTACATAATATCAGATTACAATTTATGGCCACATGACGTCAAGCCTAGTCGCAGTAGTAGATCTTAACAAAATCTGAGTTCGCTTATTCACACTGCGATTAATTTCGAAGTCTACAAAATTAAATCTAATAATATTAATAAAAAATAAGACGTCGACAGCTACAACTTGTAATTATAAACGCGTATTATTAAATGAGATCTATTTGTGTGAAAACCAATGAATAACATGGTATACGCGCTAACAGGGGTGCTGCAAGTCAACAAGAATTACTTATAATTAGGTACATGAATACATTTCATACTCACAATGTTTGAAATGCCAAAATTGTAGTTTATATTATATTTTTGGCATTTAGCGGCCACTGTTTATGGCCATAGGATCAACATGGAGGTTTCGCTTAAAGGCTCCTGTAGACAGGCGCAACGCGACTCTAGAAGAACGATTTCTATAAAAACTTAATGGAAATTGTTCTACCAGAAACGTGTCGCACCATCGCGTCGCGCCTGCCGGTGGGAGTCTTTAAACATCTCGAATATTGAAAAAAATAACACTTGTTTTTTTATCTAATGTATGCAGGCAGAAACATGGCAACATCGAAAAAATATTACAAAAATGGTTAATTAATTGTCTTTTTAGGCATCACCGGACCTGGTACTTGACTATAATGTCAGTTTCAAACTAACACTAACTACATTTTTATTACGAAATCATGATTTCGGCTTCTTTTAATTCAGATTTGACAGAAGATTGACGGATTGAGCTGATGCCCTTTTTTTGAAGGCAGGTAATAAATTAATAAGTAAGTTCACAAGAGACACGTGTGACTGTGTTGAGGAAACTTAGTTTCGTGCTTCAGCGTTTCAGTGATGCATAAATAGACGATGTGGTAAAGTAAAACATACGCTCTCTACAGAAGGCTCACAAAATCCCACAAAAATCAAAAAATCAACTACAAAATGCTGAAATATAAATCTAAATAAATCACTTAAACATATATCTTGAAATCAATTAATTAAAAATATTCAGTCTTACGATACGTCAATAATAATTAGACATTTCTAGGTTCCGTTTTTCACGAAAGACATGGATGCAATCAGGTTATTTTTTTAACTTTATCTAAAATAAAAAAGTTACTGGTTGACGTGACTAGGCGTTTAAGTTTAACGTTTTATCTTTTTTTTTAACTTTGGCAATATAGATTCCTAATTTAAGAATATTTTCTTCTTAAACATGCTGCTTGCTGCAGTAACAGAAATCAGTACTCTGATGCGCACAAGCAGCTTTTCAAAATTCCCGCTTAGACTTTGCTTAGTCTAGACTTGGATGTAATAATTAAATCGATATTACTCGACAAAAGTGTTCTTTAATAATAATAGCTACCACTAATTAAAAGAATAAGTACCAATAATATACCTACTAACGTTATTATTCCTTTATTTTTTCTATACATAATTATAATTTACATTTCTAAATATTTTTATAAAAACATTTAAAAATATAAAAAATAGTAGCCCATTCGTCAGGGACAGGGTCCAAGGTCGGGTCTATCAACGTTATTATTATGTACAATCAAAGAGCTTTTATTTTAACTGTAGATAACTTTCTGGTTTACGTTTAATATAGTAACACTAGTTATTCATGTAGATATAATGTTGAATAACTACACTGAGCTAATTCAATTTATTTCGACAGAATTATTCGCCACCTCGAAATATTATGACAAACTAAATGCCAATATTTTTAATTTGCTTATTGCCTACCTACCCTATCACTTAAAACATCGACTATAATGACCCGTAATTTTGACATTTTGAAATTAAGGGCGAGTGACACTACATCCATTACTATTTTCATTTCACCTAAACATTACATTTTATCGTCTACCACTAATATAAATTACACCGAAATAATAAATTTTCCGAGATCTGTACAACTTGACTTACTCCAAGTACTTTTTCATGTCTTAGAAAACTTCATTTTGAATCTTCCGAAACGAACGATAAAATCAGCAAGACGTAATATACTTCATTTCATTCTTGCAACATTCCGAAGACCGTAGCGAACAGCAACAGCTGCCGCATTTCAACAAAAAAGATGAAAAAAATTGATACTTCTACCAGTGTGGTACCTTTGTTCCAGATCACTTCCAGCATTTAATGCTATTTATTCATACTCCACTAAATCGAATTCCCGAAGCCTCTGTTCTTGCTCTGCCTCTTTTTCGATTTGATCTAAAATTTCTTTTACGTCAGTCCTCTGGAAATATTACAAAATATTAGTTTAGTGGTACATATTTTAGTGATGTTTTGGATAAAGATATTATAAATACTTACCCTATAATTATTCGTATTGGTTATAAAAATAAAGCTTAGTAAAGTAGAAGACTTACCAGTAAATCAGGAAGCGACATATCAATGTATTCCATTGTACTGATTGCTAATTCTATTTGATCACCATCGAAAACTGAAAGTAATAAAAAAATTATATTTAGTTGAACTGAAACAAATAGCACATTATGTTCTCAGTAAGTAATAGTTTGTTCAAGTACTCACTAGTTTCGCCGGAGAAGTAGTCCAGGGGTGCTTCTAAATCTGGAGATGATTCGTTTTGTCGGACAAGTTCTAAATCTGAAGTTGGTTCATTTTGTCGGACAAATTCTAAATCTGCAGTTGGTTCATTTTGCCGGACCAATTCTAAATCTGAAGTTGGTTCATTTTGCCGGACAAATTCTAAATCTGAAGTTGATCCATTTTGCCCGACGAATTCTAAATCTGAAGTTGGTCCATTTTGCCGGACAAATTCTAAATCTGAAACTGGTTCGTTTTGTCGGAAAAATTCTGTTGCCGTTATCTTTTTTTTGTATACCATATCGAAGTCTTCAAAGTCGTTGGGTCGCTTAGTTCCACACGGGAGGAAATTGTTTGGGCTCGCTTGCGGCAACACTTGATACACGTTTGATTCGTCCGCATATTGAGGCATTGGCATGTTCATTTCTGTTTCTGCATCACTATACTCAAATTCCTGCATATCGGCTACTTGGTGCTCATTAAACATATTCTCGCCGTTTTGATTAAAATTTGCAAAAATTGAAGATATATTTGAGAGCGGGCTTTGTGGGGCATCAAAGTATCCCATGTCTGGGGATGCAACAACATTGAGAATGCCATCTGAATTGTAGTCATTATCTGAATAATTGTAAGCCATCGGCGGAGCAAGAGAACTATCGGGAGCCTGCACGTAACTAGATACATGAGCGCTCTGGTATGGAACTATCTGTGCTTCCTGTCGTACCGTGTGTACTTCCTGTCTTACCATCTGTGCTTCCCGTGGAGCAGGAATACTGTTCATCTCTACCGGGTGTATGTATTGAGGTGTAGTATGGCTTGACCCTGCAGTACGGCTTTGTTTACAGTTGTTCTCTTCGTGATATGGATCTCTTTGGAAAGTTTTGATGACGCCGTAGATCTTTTCGATAGCACTAACGATCCTTTCCTTGTTGGGTGGAATGATGGTCAGCCGATGTGGTGACATGCTCTTCCTGTCCGGGGACGCAGCTGCAAATGACTCGTCTTCGCTGTCCTGCGGCGAAGGCGACGGCAAGTTTGTTACCAGATGTAAAATGACCTGTTCCAGGCGCCTCGGGTCTTCAACTGGCGCGGGCTCGTCTTCGTTTTGCTGAAAAATATAACATAAGCTATGTAAGTAAGTTTGTTTTTAGTTAACTTTTGCAAAGATGCGAAGGCAGTTTGACTCACTACTAAGCGGCTTTTTTGTTTGCTTGATATTACTGTAGGTGAAGTTTGCAGTATAACAAGATTTAACAAGAAAGGATGGTATATGAAGAACAATACGTGGCTTCATATAAATATTTTTAGGGGAAATCGCAAACATAGATACAGATAAATTCTAAAATTATAATGAAACCATATCACGTACAAGAATGGAAAGCTTACTTCTTTAACGTCATGTGTGTCGTCTTCTAATTCCTCAATGGTTGGGCCTTCATTGTTGTTGACCAGCAAAGTGAACTTCCTCTTCATCAGCTTGATGAGTTGCTTGCCTTCATCCTCGTTGACCACGGTGTTGGTGCACACGAAGCTGGTGACGGCGCCGGACTCGCGGTTCACGTCCAGGCAGCCTCGGGTCCTCATGTAGATCAACTGGCCGTTCTTCGTGATCAAACGATAGCAAGACTCACCAAATAGTCTGTGCTGGTCGTACACTATAACCCAAAAAAAAAAAACATAAAGTTGATTCTTGATCATTTATTTCCTCAATATCATTAAAGCATAAAAACAAATTATGTAATCGCAAAATGCAATATTACATCCAGAGAATATAAACATTAGCATTGCATATTTCATGTGTATTTCGCTTGCACATAAGTATTGGAAAATAAAAATTTGGTACTTCAGTTAAGTACCTACCTAAGAAATTCTAAATACCTCCGTACAAAAGGAAAGTTAGGTGGATAGGTATTACAACTTGCACTGATAACATACTATTTATGTTAGGTATAGTCGCTATGCGGTGTAATGGAAAAAACAGAAAGTACTTATCTCAAGTAATAACAATTTATAGAAAGGCGATAGACGTGGCAGATGTGCAGGCGGTAAACAAGTGCCACTAGATAATATAATACACACTACTCGTCTGATTAGGTACATATTTACTTCTTATGAAGCGTTAAGTGACAATTTCATACGCTGTTTACGAGAAAATGTACCTACGCTACAAATGAAATGTTCGAGATATTATTGTAAATTAGTTCGAGTAGTTTCCAAAATTAATAGAACCATGTGTCACATAGCAAATTTGCAAAGTGCATATAATATAAATATAAACGATAGTAAAATTACAGAAAGACGTTTTGCGCGCACGCAATTCGAGAATCGACAATAAATCAATGAGCACACAAACATGAGTGTAAGTTAACAAGAAAGTCATTTTCAGTTAGCACATTGTCCAGGAATATACATTACGTATTTCTAATATAATATGTATCCATGTTGAGCTCAACAGGTTTGAAATAAAATACCTATAGACGTGTTTGTTTATTTTATTTAGATACTTCCCCAAAGAAAGGTTAACCCATCCCCTCCTTACAGTAAATAGGTACAATCTTTTCTTTTGGTTTAGTTATTTAATATTTGTTTTTATTTTCGAGTAGGTAAATAAATCCATCCAGAAGTACCTATTTCAAACCCAACCAGGGCTCATGCTATGCCATGTATTTTCGTAATTTTCCATTCTACCACGGTGTGTAATGTAGGTACAAGTGTATTACGTTTAACAGTATCATTATGCTAAGTTGATAACGTCGACTCACACTGGTCACCTGTTGTTAGATTAGGTATGTGAACTGTTGCAATCTTGTAACCTACACTCAGAGGTCGATTCAAACTCATTTTAATCGACACGGAAGAATATAATCTTCAACGTAATCTCTTCTGTTACGTTTATAACACAGACCTTTCACCTAAGTAACCTTTTTGTATGTATTTACTTTTCGATTTAGAAATACTTCATTCGACGAGCAGATAACCTTCCTACATTTTCAAAGTTATCTTTATATTTACTTGCAATTTTAGTGTAAGCTATAGTCATTTCCTTACGTATATAATTCTTATGAAACGTGTCTCGTGTTGCTGAGGAAAATGTTTTCTGAAACCAGTATTTACGGGCGCAATCATGTTTCTGAAATCTTTCTAGAATGTAGTGAGGGGGCGCGTGGCGCGTGCTGGATGCGGCAGCGGCAGGCTTAGGACACAATTGAATGTTCGCGGCGGCATGGCGGTACTTACTCTCTCGTAGGGCAATGATGACCCAACGCACGTCGTCTCGATGCATGAAGTTCATAGCATTGACACCGCTAACTTCGTGCGTCATGTAGCCAGTCACCAAAGCAATGCGCGACTCGCATTGTATAATCTCACCGTCGATCGAGTGCCGGGTGCGATACTCCATTCGGTACGATTCGAGTGCACTCTCGTTGATGAAAGTCTCGCTCGTCGGTCGCACCATACCTATGAACACCTAGAAAAGATTTCAATTATAGTGATTAATCGATCTATTTGATGAGGAACCAGTTTGTTGGTCGTTTGTAGAACAATGGGTAAGAGAATTCATTTTGTATGTAACGTCACGCTTCATCCTTGAGAAGTTGTATGACGAGATTTTTGAGTTCATATAAACTTGATCTATTATTTTTATGAGTCAGAAACTCCGAATAATACAACGTCATTCAACATTTTCAAAAATGTTTTTTCCTTATTTGCTCGCTGCTTAAGGAATAATATTGCGAATTGGGAAGATTTTAAGATAGGTAACAGAGGCGAAGCGCGCTAACAACTCCATTCCTACCGGCTTCCCTTTGGAGGATCGAAAGAGTAACTTCACCTACCACCATTGAAAAATAGCACATTCGTTAATGTCTACGACTGCCAAATAATATATAATTCTAAGAACAACACAAATTGTTCTAAATAAGCCGGCGCCACAACGTGATAATCGTATTTGTATGACAATTTATAAATGAACAATTTCTTCTTCAGCTTCCCTCCTACGAAATGTCAAGCCTCGCCACTGATAGGTAATATGATTTAGTTAGATTGATGATGATTAGCATGATAAAACTAAGTTACTACCTATTATCACAGCTATTATTAACTAGTCCGAAAGTTGTGGAATATTTCACACTGAAGTGTGTGGTTCTAAACCTAACTTAAACTTGGCGACTTATAATTTTGTAATTTTTGTATTACTTGAATAAATTTAATGTATTATTAAAAAAAACCTAAACTTAACTTCCAAATTAAACTTTGTAGATGATTGTTAAAAAAATTGCATAAGTATAACTAAAAACATGCAAAAAGCACTACCGTATTTTGATAACTTTGGCGTAAATAAGAAAGTCACCTAATTTTTCTGTTTTTTCACCACCTATATTTCATAACCACCTGTTTTTGTTGTTTTCCATAACATTACTTTCTGATATGCGTAATTAAAAAGTTCGAAAAGTTTTTGAGTTTTCACGCCGGAATCTCCATAGAAATTACTATGGCGAAAATTCAGACACTTTCCGTATTTTTTACCCAAAAGAGAATCAATGTTACAGAAAACAGAAAAAATCAGTGGTGGTGTTCTTTGTTGTCTTTATTTAAGTATAATATTAATTATGTGACTACAAGGTTTAATCCAATTTTTTCACTGACTGGTGAAACTCTTGAGCTGACCAGACGTTTTTTTTTCGTGACTACTACTTTAAGTTTTCTATATAAACTTTTCCAAAACCCATAACACGATTTTCTGGTTTATCTTATGCTGAATTAACTTACACATTTAACTTATGTTGAACTTGGGCAGGTCTTATGTCACTTGATCCCATCGAACTTTGTTAGTTTTGTTCTAGAACTTTGTAACAAACAAGTCCAAGTAAGATCGATTTTTAAAGTGACATTTTCAGCGAGGCGGTATTTCGGTTTATGGGAATGAAACGGTACAAGTAAACTATCGTCAGTTCTGGTGTTAAGGCCTGGCATCCTAGTCACTCAAATTACAAATTAAATTAAGACACACTACTTATCATCATTTACCTAGCCTTTCCCAACTATGTTGGTGTCGGCTTCCAGTCTAACCAAATGCAGCTGAATACCTACCAGTATTTTACATGAAGCGACTGCCTATCTGACTTCCACAACCCAGTGACTGGATAATACTATACCCCTTGGTAAGACTGGTTGTCAGACTAAGAATAGTAGATTATTCACTAAGGTGGGAGTAAAGCAGTGTCTTATGTTACGGACGCTATATTGAATCCCGAACGCAACGTAGGATTTTAGGGCTCCCAAGCGCAGCGAGGGAGCTCTGAGCTAACTTCTGAGTGAAGCGAGGGAGTTAAGACTAGAATCCTGAGTGCAGCGAAGGATTCAAACTCGCCCAAGACGAAGATACCTTTATCCCCGAGGAGCATACTCTACTTTCCGCACCTACTGCGAGGTGATAAGAACCAATTCGACTAACATTAGTAGGTTATGACACTGTTAAATAACCGGGGAATACCTAGTTATGTGCACTTTCATTTATCGAAACTCACGCAATTTCATGAAAACAGAATAATATAAATAATATTGTAAATATGACGCACAAACCCAACGTACCAACGTGGGGGTATACGCCACAGCAACCGATCAGCTGTAATGTTGCGATGATATGCGACCATTACCGCCACAGATAATACAGACAACGGTTGGGCGAAGCCTTGCCGCACACGGGCCACACGCTACAGCCACAAAACGCCGCCTCCAAGATTGTGGCGTGTAGCGAGCACGGCGTTACCCGTGTGCGGCGAGTTCATATAAAATGTATGAAAACTGTAGTCCGCAGCTCGGTGGTGGCGGGTTGTGTCTGTAGTATGTAGCGAGCACGGCGTTACCCGTGTGCGGCGAGTTCGTATAAAATGTACGAAAACTGTAGTCCGCAGCTCGGTGGTGGCGGGTTGTGTCTGTAGTATGTAGCGAGCACGGCGTTACCCGTGTGCGGCGAGTTCGTATAAAATGTACGAAAACTGTAGTCCGCAGCTCGGTAGCGGCGGTTTGTGTCTGTAGCGTGTAGCGAGCACGGCGTTACCCGTGTGCGGCGAGTTCGTATAAAATGTACGAAAACTGTAGTCCGCAGCTCGGTAGCGGCGGTTTGTGTCTGTAGCGTGTAGCGAGCACGGCGTTACCCGTGTGCAGCGAGTTCGTATAAAATGTACGAAAACTGTAGTCCGCAGCTCGGTGGCGGCGGTTTGTGTCTGTAGTATGTAGCGAGCACGGCGTTACCCGTGTGCGGCGAGTTCGTATAAAATGTACGAAAACTGTAGTCCGCAGCTCGGTGGTGGCGGGTTGTGTCTGTAGTATGTAGCGAGCACGGCGTTACCCGTGTGCGGCGAGTTCGTATAAAATGTACGAAAACTGTAGTCCGCAGCTCGGTGGTGGCGGGTTGTGTCTGTAGTATGTAGCGAGCACGGCGTTACCCGTGTGCGGCGAGTTCGTATAAAATGTACGAAAACTGTAGTCCGCAGCTCGGTAGCGGCGGTTTGTGTCTGTAGCGTGTAGCGAGCACGGCGTTACCCGTATGCAGCGAGTTCGTATAAAATGTACGAAAACTGTAGTCCGCAGCTCGGTGGTGGCGGGTTGTGTCTGTAGTATGTAGCGAGCACGGCGTTACCCGTGTGCGGCGAGTTCGTATAAAATGTACGAAAACTGTAGTCCGCAGCTCGGTAGCGGCGGTTTGTGTCTGTAGCGTGTAGCGAGCACGGCGTTACCCGTGTGCAGCGAGTTCGTATAAAATGTACGAAAACTGTAGTCCGCAGCTCGGTGGTGGCGGGTTGTGTCTGTAGTATGTAGCGAGCACGGCGTTACCCGTGTGCGGCGAGTTCGTATAAAATGTACGAAAACTGTAGTCCGCAGCTCGGTAGCGGCGGTTTGTGTCTGTAGCGTGTAGCGAGCACGGCGTTACCCGTGTGCAGCGAGTTCGTATAAAATGTACGAAAACTGTAGTCCGCAGCTCAGTGGCGGCGGTTTGTGTCTGTAGCGAGCACGGCGTTACCCGTGTGCAGCGAGTCATATAAAATGTACGAAAACTGTAGTCTGCAGCTCGGTGGCGGCGGTTTGTGTCTGTAGCGAGCACGGCGTTACCCGTGTGCAGCGAGTCATATAAAATGTACGAAAACTGTAGTCTGCAGCTCGGTGGCGGCGGTTTGTGTCTGTAGCGAGCACGGCGTTACCCGTGTGCAGCGAGTCATATAAAATGTACGAAAACTGTAGTCCGCAGCTCGGTGGCGGCGGTTTGTGTCTGTAGCGAGCACGGCATTACCCGTGTGCGGCGAGTCATATAAAATGTACGAAAACTGTAGTCCGCAGCTCGGTGGCGGCGGTTTGTGTCTGTAGCGAGCACGGCGTTACCCGTGTGCGGCGAGTACATATAAAATGTACGAAAACTGTAGTCCGCAGCTCGGTGGCGGCGGTTTGTGTCTGTAGCGAGCACGGCATTACCCGTGTGCGGCGAGTCATATAAAATGTACGAAAACTGTAGTCCGCAGCTCGGTGGCGGCGGTTTGTGTCTGTAGCGAGCACGGCGTTACCCGTGTGCGGCGAGTACATATAAAATGTACGAAAACTGTAGTCCGCAGCTCGGTGGCGGCGGTTTGTGTCTGTAGCGAGCACGGCGTTACCCGTGTGCGGCGAGTCATATAAAATGTACGAAAACTGTAGTCCGCAGCTCGGTGGCGGCGGTTTGTGTCTGTAGCGAGCACGGCGTTACCCGTGTGCAGCGAGTCATATAAAATGTACGAAAACTGTAGTCCGCAGCTCGGTGGCGGCGGTTTGTGTCTTTAGCGTGTAGCGAGCACGGCGTTACCCGTGTGCAGCGAGTCATATAAAATGTACGAAAACTGTAGTCCGCAGCTCGGTGGCGGCGGTTTGTGTCTTTAGCGTGTAGCGAGCACGGCGTTACCCGTGTGCGGCGAGTCATATAAAATGTACGAAAACTGTAGTCCGCAGCTCGGTGGCGGCGGTTTGTGTCTGTAGCGAGCACGGCGTTACCCGTGTGCGGCGAGTCATATAAAATGTACGAAAACTGTAGTCCGCAGCTCGGTGGCGGCGGTTTGTGTCTGTAGCGAGCACGGCGTTACCCGTGTGCAGCGAGTCATATAAAATGTACGAAAACTGTAGTCCGCAGCTCGGTGGCGGCGGTTTGTGTCTTTAGCGTGTAGCGAGCACGGCGTTACCCGTGTGCAGCGAGTCATATAAAATGTACGAAAACTGTAGTCCGCAGCTCGGTGGCGGCGGTTTGTGTCTGTAGCGTGTAGCGAGCACGGCGTTACCCGTGTGCAGCGAGTCATATAAAATGTACGAAAACTGTAGTCCGCAGCTCGGTGGCGGCGGTTTGTGTCTGTAGCGTGTAGCAAGCACGGCGTTACCCGTGTGCAGCGAGTTCGTATATAATGTACGAAAACTGTAGTCCGCAGCTCGGTGGCGGCGGTTTGTGTCTGTAGCGTGTAGCGAGCACGGCGTTACCCGTGTGCAGCGAGTTCGTATATAATGTACGAAAACTGTAGTCCGTCGATGGCAGCGTTTTATGGCTGTAACGTGTGGTCCGTGTGCGGCAAGGCACATGCACATTATTTAATCATTTTGGACTTGGTCATAAACAGAAAACAATTGTTTTATTATTGTAATTATTTTTGTTTTATCTATTTAATTAATATACATTATTGCTATTATCATGTCTCTGTTAAATTGAATGCCTCATTGGTCTAGTGGTCGCAAGCGCTATTGCTGAGCATGCGGTCCTGGGTTCTATTCCCAGATCGGCCAAAGTGTTATTGGGTTTTTCCACCTGGAATTTCTCAGTAGTATCCTGGAGCCTGGATTTGTGCCCGGTTGATAGCAATAGGCTCGCCCCCAATTAGATGAGACTTAAACATAACTGGTTACATGTGGGTATACTATACATAGGTACGCCTCTGCCCTAATCCTTCGGGGCGCACACGCGCGATATGTTATTAAGTTGCGGAGTTAAAAATTATTTAGGTTTTTTTTGCAAAATTTTCTCAATTGAGGTTCCAAATTCAAATCACATTAATGACCAGCGGGTCATGAAGAAATTCAGTACAATATGATAAGTTTGCATGACATATAATTTGACATTTTAGCGAGGAGGTGGTATGAAAAATAGATTAACCTCTCTGCTCGACAGGATTTTGTCAAGCGACACACCAGTTGACTCGACGAGGTGTTGCGAATTACGTCATGTTTAGGAATATTATATGAACTTTCAGCATTCGAATTTATTAAGAAAAATATGTTACCGCGCCTATGTGACGCTACGGTCACAGCCTACGCTGTCGGACGGGGACCAGTCGTTTGAAGAGCGGCTTGTCCCTATCTTTTTTTTATCAATAATAATATATTGAATTTCGCCTACTCTAGTAGTGAAAAGAAAGAGATTGAGTTGCGCGTAGCGGGTGTACGCCGGGGCCTTATTCTTGTAACCCTTCGATTGACAGAGATCTGAGAAGCTCTATCATGTCACCGCGGCCGTGGACATCGTGCGCACGATTGTGCCACGGATCTTCTTGTAGTATTTCCCAGAGAAGTTCGGTGTCAGTGCGTCTGGGTAACTGTGCGGCACTCTTCAGTGCCATTTTATACTGCCTCTCAAGCTTGAGCAGGGCTGTTTTGAGTGTTTTGCTGTGCCTCAGTAACAGTTATATCACTGGTAGTAAGCATGCTTGAATGACTCGTAACTTGATTGGGTATAGCGCTCCTTTTACTCTCTTGGACTTTGCGATATTTTCTTTGGCATGTTTATTGTGTACTACTGGACTTATGGGTGTAATGTGCAGATATTTAATTAAGTAGGTACATATATCATATTATGATCTAACGACTGTAATTAGCCGCAGTAACTATTAATTTAGTCTTAAGAGATACTACAACAAATGCCTCAAACAACAAAGTGGAAATCACGCTGTACACATGATATGCGATAGTTAATTGGCACTTGGTACAGTGTCCAACTAAAAGCTTCAAAAAGCTTCTACTATCGGGCTAAAAGCTTCAGCTTACTATCGGACTAAAAGCTTCAGCTTAGTGTCCAACCATCCTCGACCAAAAAATAGCACCTTTGTCGTTCCAGCTAAAAACTGGCGAACAGTTTAGAAGTTTTTTAATGGACTTTTGTAATAAATAACATAAGTATCAGTAGCCAATAGCAAGTTCCTGAATCGGTACTTAAGGTACCACTGTCCGACCACCCTCGGCTAAAAATAGCATCTCAATTGGTTCGGCCACAAATTTTCGAAGTTTTCCAACCGGAGGTATTTTAGTTACAAATAAAGTATAATCAGCAGCCTTTTGCTATGGGGTGATGGTGGAATTGAGCAAGACGGGTGACTATTTTAAGTTTTTTATTTTTGGGATTTGGTCGGGAGATTGAGTTTCCAAGCGGTGCCATTGGTCGGTATTGTGGCCGCAAAATGTCGGCGGCAGTAGGTGATAAATTTGTGTTTGAAATAATTACGATGTCAAAAAGCCTACCTGAATCAATCCTGATCCAAGTTTGACATTTCAGTCCAATTTTTGGATGAAGCTTTTCAGTAACTAATCCAAGGATTAAGTCTGGCACCTAGTCGAATAAAAATTGAAAAATGATAAACTCTTTACCTAGATTAGTTAACGTGTTGAATTATTGGCACGCGAATAGGAGATCGTGCGAACGATATGAAGCTGTATTTGGGATCGAGATTGGTATAAATAATTCGGGCGTTTATGGCCGATTTATACTTGCATTCGTTAGGTAGCGAGTTAAGTCCAACAATATTAATTTAATGGGTTCGTTACCATCAAAAACCCGTAAGTTTTTTGATTACTTTCAAGATCATTTTCCAACAATGTGGTGTATCAAAGCTAAATCCATACAACACTGAGCATTAAGTATCAAAAAGCGGTGTCAATAGAATTCCCTCTCAATTACAAATTGCTACCAGCGAGTGCCGCTCTCGATTTACTCCGAAGCCCGACACCTCACTACCTGTTGCGTTTGTTTGAAATATGGCTTATGTATGTCGTGGTCCGATCGTAGAAATAGCCATATCGTGATTTGCCTGGCCGACGATCGGACCACGACATATATACAGGGTTACTGGAAACTCGACCACTTCCTTGCAGGAGGTGATAGGGAGGCTAAAATGTGACAAATTTAACCTCCCATATGTATGGCCGAAAATTAATACTTTTAGAGATATTTGAATTTTAGGTATTTTATAAATTACTCCGAATTTTCACACTAAACTTTTAATTAAAAAAAAACAAATCATGTTGGTTGGGTTCATTTTTATTTTTATTTATAGCTAACATTCTAACAAAGCTAATACAGCAGTAAAATATCTAAAAATATCAAATCATTTCAAATTAAAACCAATTATTTAAAAAAATCAAACTTTTTTTTAAAGGTTTTGTAATTATTTGTACGAGTCACTGCACATTTTTTTTTTTTAGCTAGGGTACGTTTTTTTATCTAGAAATGTAAAAATAAAATCTAAAAGGCATCTTCAATTTAGACCTATTGCCTCCGACTGAATGAGATTGTTTGGAGACAAAATAGGTCACCTTGTTTCCATCTTTTTTAAAGTTCACTTTTTACGCAGTCGGGTTTTTGATTTTTTAAATTAACTTTTTTTATTTTCTTCTATACTATTTGTATCATAATCAAATGAAACTGTCGTCAAACTAAGACGAATACAACAAAAGAGAGTTCATAATGTTTTACTCTTTGGCACAGATGTTTGAGAATAAAATGACCTTAACCAGTGGGTATGGCACCGGTTACTGTAATCATTCTTTTTTAATAGAAGTTATGGCCATAATTTTGTGAAACAACGCTTTTTTTGGTTTGGCAATAGTTAGCGCCATTTTTTATATAAACGCGTGCTTAAGTGGACGTGAAACAACTCACCGTATGCTGCAGTAGGTACCGAAGTCAGATCTTGGATACCTTTCAAGATCTGACTTCGGTACCCTTAACCCATGGTCCCATGACGTGTTTTTAAATAGAAAAAGTGTATGTGACATGGTGCAATGGTGCCATGAGCAAATTGAGCACATTTGTCCGGTAATTTATGTGTAGGTACTGTAGTTTAGTGTAGTGTAGTGTAGGTAGTTGGTGTACAGTGTGTGGGGGAAATCAACACTACTACAGTTTTAACTCAACAACGCATTATGTTTTTATATTAGTTTTGCATATTAAAGGTACATTTGCAAGACACCGCTATTTTTTATCCGACTTCTTTACAAAACAATCGGCATAACCTTCAAATTCAAAGGTAATTCCACACCTGTCTGAACGATCAAATGTAACCATAGGCAATTGCTTAACTGCCAGTACAACATAAGGTCGCCTTCGGCATCAAACCTTTACATGAGCTACGCCCACCCTTGAATAAAAGGATCGACGGAGTCGCATTTCCCAAAAGACTTTTATTCACAACATTCGATCATTCAGGCACATCCTACCAAGTCTAGAGAAAAGTGACCTAACGTCAGAATTAAAATTTACAATATGAGTTCTGTCCCTTGCAAGAGAAGGCTAAACTCAGGAAGAACGAATCGCGATGGTCTGCCACTACGTTAAGTGTCAGTCAAATTAAACATTAATATGCGCCACCGCGCATTCACACAAACAAACGTTCTCCTGTTTTAACCTCGTCAGCCAAAACTGACGTAAAATACTTAACGCAGCCTCTTATATAATAAGCTAACAATATAATGTGACAATACACATCAGCCCAGATGGGGTTAAGAAAAAAGAAAAACTTAACGTCAAAATCTTTTGCCTCATCGGACGTTATTGAGTCAGAGGGTCTGACATTCAGCTCCATCTGATTAGACTAAAAGCTGACTCCAGTTCAAAAGAAATGTATATTCAACGGGTATTTACTAATTCATAAACAAACATAGAACAACAGGAGAGCGATTTTAAAGATAATTATGAATAGAAGAACTATGAATAAGATTAGGCTTATCAACTGTCTAATCATACCCGAGATTCAATCGGAAAGTATCATAGCGAATCTTTTTCAAACATTCACTTGGATACCGTTTTTACAGGTTGACTTCTACAAGACACTCACTAAATGTGAAAAGATGACAAGAGAACCAAACGATCAACTTATTGATATGAAAACTGTCGCCGATGTGCAAGCAGATTAGGCACCAGCGCACGCCGAAGCCTTTTGTTTTGAAGAAGTAGAGAATCAGTCATCTACTGATGCTTTACAAATTAAAGGTACTTACAATATCATTGCCGCTGGAGCATGGGTTCTCAGAGCGTGCGCGGGCTCGGCGCACGATCTGGCAACAGCGGTTGTAGCCGCGGCAGGCGCGGTCTGACTTCCTCAGCGAGCCCTTCACGTGGCAGGTTACGTACTGGCTCGGCTCAGATCGCTGGCCCAACTTCTTGAGCCTGCCAAGGTTTAAATAGTCACATGAAAAAAGTAGCGCAGCAAACAATATAAACAATCGCGGAAAAATAAGGGAAAAATTGACATTAGTAAAGTAACTGGAAAATGACGCAAGGTCGCAATGCATGAACATTCTAAGGTAAGAGCCACGATAAATATGGCATTGTTGCCATTGTTGTTATTAGTTGAGCTCCTTAAAGTTTCAGTTAGCCGAGAGTGAGAATAAGACACAACTTGAGTTTGAAATGACATAAATTATAAAATGATATGACGAATCGAAATGAAGAGTAATGAAAGAAGAAAAATGATTGATTTAACATTGAACTAAGTAATAAATTTTAAGTGATTTTATATACATATGTTGATAAATATTTGGCCTGGCAGTAGATTTGTATTAGATACTTTACCAAATTGTTAGCAGCCTTTTTCTAATCCTTTAATCTTCATGACGTCATGACATCATGTTGTTCAGGTACAAGAGGTTTCATAAACTTTTTTGAGAACCTTACTCGTTGAACTCTGAAGCTATAATGGCGCAGATGATTCTAAGATTCTACCGTTTCGCAAACCTTTTCGTTTTGGTCACGTGCTCTAACCACATCTATCCCGGAAATTTCATATAAAACTCTGGCTTCAGCAGCGTAACCAGAATGTAGGAGTCAGAACAATACAACAAAAATAAAAAATAAAAAACAAGGAAATTTGTCGCTGTTTTGACACATTCCCGACTCTAATTGTTTCGAAATGATTGTGTTTTAAGAATATTTTTACTGATTATTTTTATAATTCATACTGCTAGGCAAAGGCACAGGCTTCTACTCATGTTTATATAGAGGGAAATGGCGATGTTAGACCATTTTAAAGTCTAGGTTTTCTGATGATGATTGAAATCTAAGATTATTGGCCAGATTCATTCCAGGGGGCCAACCACCACCTCTTAAAGCAGTATTATTTTTAGGCTACTTCAGTGTGAGAAAGAGATGGAGCTATACAGGACGTCTAGCTCTATCTCTTTCCCACACTCAAATAAGATTAAAATAATACTGCGTTAAGAGGTGTTGGTCTAGCTCCAGGCCCGCGATTTCTTGCTCGAGTGTAAAATTTTGATGCCATCAAATTAATAAATAGAATAAATAAACGATGGATAGATCGTTTGAAATATTATATGGCTAGAAACCAAAGAATGCCGCCTCATCCAAAAATCTAGAACGCCAAAGCTGTTGAGCTTACCATGATTTCGCGCCGAATTGAGTATTTAAAGCAATATTTCTGGGCTGGCTTCTCCCATGAATACGTTCTGTGGCTACAGGAGAGGTCAAAATGACACTAAGATGACAACTAATAGACAAAACGATGGAAGAAGAAGATATGCTGCGCCGACTCCAAATAAATTGGGTTATGGCGAAAAAAGGAAGAATAAAAATGAATAAAGACAAAACTATTAAATAATTTTGCCTGGAGGAATAATAATAACCACACCACCGTATCTCTACGTTGATGTCGTGGTGGGGCTTGTGCGCTCCAAAGTCTAGATCTGTGCCTGTAGAGTTTACTTTGCCGGAACAGGTCTGGGATGTGGAACCAGACCAAGAGAGAGATACAGAAACCCGTAGGGCAGCATGTGGCGAGCTGTTGGGCAGTAGCGATCCCACGGACCCTATCTCCCGGGAAAAGTCTTGTTCCTCATCTCTGGTTTGCCTTAATTGATCGGCTGGAGTGAACACTGACGAAGAACAGAGCTCCCACTTCATTCTTGACTTTATTGGCCGGCTTGAGTGGAGATTCGCAAGAGCAAACGTGCTCGGAGGAAGGAAGTATTACTGTAAGATGCTGGTAGGGATATTGATCGTACTTGTGGGATTGTCCTGATAGCCGTGGAATACATCCCCACTCCTCATAAGCACCTCAGGACATGTTGCCCCCTTGTCGCTACGACACAATGTGCTAGCGTCCGTTTTCAGGGCCCATTATTGAGTGTGGAAGTCACCCCCTGCCATTTTATCTATGGGTTTTATATAAAACATCAGGCAGGGGCTATAATCTTTCCATAGTTCTAAATAATATATCCAGTTCACTTTAGCCACCCAAACCCATAATCTAATATCTTTGCTCCATATGCTGCAATAGTCCTACACCAACCGGGGGTTGCTCTTGGGTGCAATCGCATAGTGCGAACAGGATAATCGTCGGTTGGTGCCTCATTTCAATCAAAACGCGTAACGGGCTTCTGCGAGTTCGCTTCGGCCCCTCGTACGCCTTGCAAAGGTCCGGGACCCTAGGGTCCAGAGAAAAGTCAAGAGACATTTATTAATAAAGTTTATTAATCAAAAAGTAACACCACAATTTAGCCAAATTCGGTGAGCCACATATGCGGCCTCACTTGTATCTTGTGGCTCAGGAGTGCGATTGACAATGTTATGGTTACCTTCCAGTCTGAGGGTATTTCTAAGGGCAAGATTGAGAAAAAAAAACAATTAAATATTTGTCAAATTCTAGATATAATTATTAAAGAAAAGTAAAAATAGTCTACATGTCTTCAGAATGGACTATCATAATTAAATGCGTATATAAATTTTCGTGTCTGTATTGTTGACCGTTGAGGAGTTCCCTCATCTGGTACTAATCTTGGGCGCAGCAGCCAGGTCATGGTGGACTTTAGAACGGAATACCATAATTAAATGCGTATATTAAATCGTGTATCGTGTAATCGTTTCGTGTCTGTACTGTTGACCGTTAAGGAGTTCCTTCGTCTGGAGCCAATCCTGGGTGTAGAATCAGGTCATGTATCATAAAAATGCATTGTCTTCGAAACAGAATCAACATGTAAAATGTCAACTCCGTAGGATAAGAGGAAGTCTTTTTAATTCAGCTTGCAAGATTTGACCAATACTAACCAACTGTTATAACAAGAAAAGTTAATTAAAAGTTTGTAAATTTAAAACTTGACATTCAAAACGTTGTGCAGAAACGCCAATATCCGGTTTATTTTCCGGGCAGGAAAAACAGACATCATAATAGAATGAAATGACTATTTTTGGTTGCCCCTGGATTTTTATAACTATTTATGATTAACAGTTAAATAAATAGAAAATCGCGTTGGCGGCATCATTCAATTAAGTTAAAAATTCGCTTCCTGCAGATGATAAAAGCTTCGGCATTTTACATACATTCGCAGACTAAGCCCGCCACATTACCACTGCAACTCCTGAAAGACAGAATCCACAGAAGCTTACCGATTCCCAGACAAACGATTGTACTGTCTTGGATCCCGCAACTATTCCAGAAAAGGCATTCGCAGACTGGTAAATTTATTTTAAAACACCCACCACACCCACCACATTAACATCACGCCTTGAACCGTGCTGGTCGAGCCTTAGGTGACCTGCATGTACTACCGGCTATCGTAGATACATCAAGTAGCTGGCTGGTTCGATGACGTAAAGCAAAGTTGGCGTCTGGTATATAATATTATGCAAAGAGAATAAAAGCTGCATTAGGAGGTGCACAGACGCGTCAAAGATTGTGAACGACACTTCATTTACTTGAAATAGCCTGCCCACGTTCATTGCCGTTCCTGTAGTGAAAAAGGTTCTATCACTTACCAACTTGATTGGTAGGTACCCACCTTATTATAAATCGTCTCTTTTCGTGAGCCAAAGCCTCTTCGACTTTGCGAGTGGCATCAGGTTCGTCAGGAATCATGAGTTCTCCGTTGGGGCCCAGATTCTGGGTCCTGGGCATCAGCTGTTCGCGCAGCATAGCCCGGTCACCTTCGTGAGTTATAGTGAGAAGGTTCTGACCGAGCAAGTCAAGCTGTTGGAAAAAATGTTATAAATATCACCTAAGTTTTATCTAGATACAGTAACTAAATAGTTGGAAATAGTTAAGACATTTTATGGTGTCTGTACATGATGCGGGATCTGTCTCTCACCACTTCTGTGAACTGGTAATTTCCATTGTACGTACAGTTTGACGACGTTCAAAGGCTCTATCCTTTATCTTCGGGAAAACCGAAATATAGCGAATAAAAGGTGACTACCGACATTCGATCAATAGAAATTGATTTAAATCCCTACCTAAATTATTATACGTATATTGACCCAATAATTCCGTCACTCTTGGACCAGTCACATTTGATTCGGCAAAGTTCGGTATTTCTGAAAATAATAATAATCTTAGAACGCTATCAAACTGTACCGTCATCCTTTGATCAATAATGATGAAAATATGATGAAAACTTTTCTTGAAGCGGTAGACTACTTCATGTTACACGAAAATTACATCTTAGTAACCTATCATAATAACTCTAAACTTGACCGTTAGGAAGGCAATTGCAGACGTCATAATCTGATAGACACAAGGCTTTTCATAAATTAATTGTAATGATAGGTTTCATAATCTTTGTGTAGTCTCGTCTTCTTTCAAATATTGTTTGATATTGTCATATAAAGAGGTACTTAAGGGTACACGAACGGAGTGCTTACCTGATTTTTTTTTACAGTATTAAAAAAAAAACGGTGTGTGTGTATGTGGGGGTGTGTGTGTGTGTATGTGGGGGGTGTGTGTGTGTGTGTAGGTACACTGTAAAATAGGTGCTTTGTCTAAAGAGTAGTTCGTCTCAGAACTATGGCATGGCTTCACAGCTAAAAAAGGTTTTGTTCCAGAGTTTTTGAAACATGAGTTAAATATAAATGTAAAATAAGTGGTTATTACTTATAACCTACTTACGCATATCAGTCTGTTGATTATTGAATTCTGTCCTTTAAGTTTTCCTTATTAACTTGGGTAAGTACTCGTAAATGAGCTGGCTACACAATCCAAACGAACTGTAGAAGGTTTTATGAGTAAGGTCTCCTGGAGCGAAAACTCAAAATTGTTCTTATTTTAAATTCTGTACCATTTATTCTTTGCCGTTGTAAATTGACTTCTATTATAAATGTGTTAAGGCGAAAGTACCAGGTAGCCCGGGAAATTAAAATATTCTTACGTTTTTTTACAATTTGCAAGTCAGTGTTAGGTTGTATGTTGATCAAAATATGATTCGCGACCATAAACAGTATGTATTTACGTAATTATAATAATTAAAGTCATCAATACAACTCTTTATGACATCTTGACAATTAGGATTATACAAACTTATCGAGTTGTATTACTAATTTTGATGATTATAATTCTGTAAATGCATAATTGTTACGGTGGCCAATGATACTTTAATGAACATACAACATAATACTGATTTGCAAATTGCTTAAAAACATAAGAAAGTTTGAATTTCGCGGGCTACCTGGAGCTTCCCCCTTAAATAAAAGCTGGCATGCATCGATCACTAATCTGGCATGTTATGAAATACGTAATTGTATTCTATCATAACCACATTATCTTAAACGTTCATTTCCTGCCTTTTTATGCTAAAGATTAAAGGAAATAAAATAGCAGTTTACCTCTGAGTATCCAAGATATTGGTTGACATTCTGTGAGACAACCACGATAATGCCTCTGTAAGTGGTGGTGATCAGGAAGCCGTTGAACAGGCTCAGCACCTTGAGGATCGAGGCAGGGCTGAACCGCTGCGCCGTTTGGCCGATTGAGTCTCCGAACACTGCGAAGGAAGGGACTTCATTACATAACATGACATCACGCCTGTAATCCCCGAAGGGTGAGGCAGAGGTGCACCTATAGTACACCCACATTTTGCCAGTCATGTTTAAGTTCATTGTGCCATCAACCGGGCACGATTCCAGACTCCGAGCTGCTATTGAGAAACTAATTCGTCATTATTACCTACTATATGAAAACACAATACTTTTAATGAACTTGTAGTGCTTCATTGTCATTACCATTTCGGCCGAAAGACGTCCGCTGCTGAAGGCGTCCACAAGCTAGTGATGCTTACTGGGTATTGTACCGCATTTTACTATTCTGTGATCACAACACAACACAACACCAAAACATTACCAAGTGAAAAATAACGTTGAGTTCGGAAGTAATCTATGGTTTCGTATTTTTGGAAGTCAGTTTTATTTTTTGTAAAAAAGTTTGTATTTTTCACTTTTTAGTTGTGGTACCTACCCCACACAAATTCGAATACCACTACCTGCTATGTAAATTATAGTGACAGGATGTTTAATAACTTAGAACATCATCCATATAAACTAAGTGGGAAAAAACGTGTTACTGAAACTAACTCAAAAACCTTCCAAGTAAAGTTAATATATTTTACATGGAACCAACTGCAAAGTATACCCTCCCGAATAAAACAAAAATCGTTCAAATCGGATTACGCTGTAAAAAGTTATGCGTGGTCATACATAAAACAAATATACAAGGTGTAACATAATTAACGCACAACCTCTTAAGGGGTCATTGTACTCATCATTATGAACAACTTTTACTACGGGACCAAACCTAAAATCGCAAAAAAAAATCAGCTGCTCCTTACATTTATGTTCGCATAACTCGTCAAAATGTAGGGAACAGCTGATTTTTTTTCGCGACTTCAGGTTCATCAAAGCGAATCATATGAGCCCAAACTAGAGGGGTTTACTAGTAGTCACCGAAGAATTCCACTATCCACCTCATGGCGCCATCATCAGACCCTCGTTACCAAGCTTAATTCTATTTTTACTGCAATTATTGAATACAGAAGTAGTATGAAAAAAAAAATTTAGGTAAACCTACCTACTACTACATGTAAATCCGAGAAAAATACAACACTAAAATTAACTTAATGAATATGGCACTTGATAGAAATAAAATCGAGCAAGCGATTTTATCAAAACAAGACATAGTCTTGTTACATATCACTAATGTCTATTTACAAATCACTTGCATCACAAAAAGTGAATAACGATGACAGTCACATGTTTTCAGCTTCAACTGTTTTAGTAGAATCGTAAAACTATATTTTAAAATTGTGATGTGCTCATGTTGTATAAGGTTATGGCTACATTGCGCCACCGCGTAATGACATGTCATGCTCTCGCTGTCTACGGTGACATTGAAACTAAAATAACTGAATTCGCAATGCAGTGTGTGGACGCCCTTAGAGAGGAGCATGGCGCAGCACGTGCGCGTGCGCTCACGTTACTATACACGACCGGATTTTATATTGATAGACAAATATGTTACATTGCAATAACTAATTATACTAAATCCTATTTAATGTGGAAATGTTTTGTATAACTTAAACACCATTCATTTTTACTGCATTTATGTGTCTTACTGCTTATTTACTCAATGACACACGCACAGAAACATGTAGTCCAAGAATTGATTTAGAATTAAGTGGCATATTACCCCATTATTTATTAGATAGCAAAAAATATGACGCATTATTTTTTTTAATGCATTTTAAGTTGATATAATATTTTATGATATGAGAATATATATTAGAGTAGTCGCACAGATAACATCCTAGACGTATTATTGTGTGTAAGCCTGGTTAAAGAAATGCATGTTACATTTCTCGGGCAAACTAATAGTGACACGAATGTGTGAGCTGCTACTATGAATAGATTTGCACTTTGCACTAGTTTATTAGCTGCGTCCAGTAACGGACGGATCCTCAGCACAGGGCAACGGTACATTGTTATTCCAGTTTTGAAATCATCGCCTCCAGACTCTCCTAATCTAGAACGATGGCGATCGAATTTATTAGACCCGCAAATATTTAGGTGGAGAAGTGTCACTTTATAGAAAACGATCATAGAAAAAAATCAATAAACTACATCTAAAAGAAGGCTCATATTTATACATTACCTTCATCAATATTAAGTCTTACCTTGAACCCATTATTTTGTGGATGCTGGGTAAGTACCTAGTTACTCTTTGTTGTTGTTACTGCTCTGTTTAATACTTCGATACTTTGCCTATCCCACTTCTTCCTTTTATAAGAAATTAATATTCTTATTTGGTGACTCAGTGCATAGACATTGCAAGTGGTATATGTACAGAGATACCTGTTCTGCGCAATTATTATCGATATGTACCTAAGTAGTTAGATTATAAATTATTGTCGCTTTTATAGTTTTGTTCATGATTGGTATACTTAGGTCAAGACAACGAGAATAGTAAATTATTTAGTCATCCTACTTTCAAGGAAACATGTGAGTTTCAGCTAGTGTCATCACATCACTCATAACCTACAACTTACATGATATTCTTTTTGAAATTACAAACTTGCTCTGATACATTCATTTAGAGGAAATTTTACTGTTATTAATTCGTTAACACAACAACGTTAACTTTCCGATAATTCACTGCTGTCTCCTTATTTTATCAAAGTAATAGCGCTCGTATATGCAAAATGACATGCCATTAATAACATGATACAAAATGTGCGCACCTGCATCGTCCGTCTACTACCCTACTAAACGTAATTGGCCTTTGTTACATTTGCTATCATAGTTCACACTAGAACTCTTTAATTTGGTCGTGTATGCCCATCGTAATTGGTATGGGTGGAGCTTGCATTCCAACACATAACAATTACTGTATGGAATGTGGTGAAACTAGAAAATATTTGCAAATTAAAGCGTAGAACTAGATCACTCAACTGCGCCACTTGATTCATAAGGTGAGCAAGAAATACAAGTTTGCGAATTGACGAGAAGACAAAAGAAACATTAATTATACCTATAAGAGTTAGAAGAAAACAGGTAAACAGGTTAACATCTGGTGTACAATAAAGTATATATAAATAAACATTCTGCAAACATGGACCCTCTTGTAAACGATAGAATCCCTTTAAAACTATTGTAGTTACTTAGCAAAGCTCATAACTGACATTACCCGAAGCTTATTTATGAAGAAATCTCTAGGTTATGAAACTAAATCTTGTACCTTTTATTATTTTATTATTAAAGTAACGTTCTTTGTACCCGAGACTCGTGGTCGCGATAATATTTCCTCTGAGAACTGCAGAAGCTGGAAAAAGTAAACTTTTCAAATCAGGATAATATCGAATCACTATCTCAGTTTGTAAAAGCAAAGAGACTTTATTCAAGGAACCTTGCTTATTTTTTTTTTGTTTTTTTTTTTTGTTTGAAGCTCGACTAGTTCAATAATACCTATTATTGAATAGTGCTATAGAATATTGAGTGCAGCACTTACCATATTGGTGTGCTCGGAGGTAGTGCGCGGTCAGTCGCAACACTGTGGTCTTGTCGATCTTTCGCCTGGCGGCCACCACGGGGGGCACCATGGATGCCAGCTCCGCAACCGACTGGTTGAGCCGGTCTCTCCTCATCTTCTCGGCTCTATTACGAACCTCTCTGGGGTTTTCCCTGCGAAAGAGAATTAAATCATTAAGCAACAAACTACTGAAGCAATCTTCTTGCTAGACATCCATTACCACTAACACATTGTGGTTTTCTGTTAAAGTGACCAATCAAATAGCGAAATCAGATAGGTATGTTTATTGTCATCCAACTTTCGTATTGATCATATAGAATTGTTTAGGTACGTTATTTCATTATCATTTGTATCTTGACGTCGAGTCGTCAACTCATTACCAATGCAATGCAATGTTATGGTTATAACAATAATAACAGACATGGATAGTCTCCTTCCGTATCTAACAATTCCATTTGGTTAAAGCTGGGTTTTTTTGTTTGAACGCGCCAATCTCCGGTCAAATGTAAAAAAAAAAATTCTAAATCGACTGGTAGCAGTCGGTTTTGAAAAATTATTTTTGCATTTGATAGCCCAAATCTTGAGGAAGGTTATTCATCATGACGCTACGACTCTAAGGAGCCGAGCAAAACGACAAGAAGTAAAAAAGAACGCTAAGCGAAAACGAAGTAGGGTGATACGATGCGACGGGGTGGGTCTGGGGCCGAAATTTTACGCGCACGAAGTCGCGGGCAGAAGCTAGTTTAATATACATGTATTATGAACATGAACTAGCATCTGGGAATAGCCTAATTGAAAGTTTACAATTCATGACTTTTGTATAATCAAACATCCTGTTAGTGGAACAAATTACATTGTAGTGTTCTGGGTTCGTCAACATAATTATGCACATACACACTAACGCATCCTGATTTAGTATTGGACTGATGTTCACAAGGTCGGGTACTATAAGTAGGTACTGTCGAGGTGGAGAGGTTCTAACCAGGCATGCGATTAGCATGCAACCTTCATGGGTTCAAATGATGAATAGTTTATAAAGACAAACATTGATTTAAATATGGAGTAAGTACAGAAAAATACAGTTGGAAGTTCGCTGCTCGGGAGTTTGTTGCGCCACTTCTTCCCAGCAAAAGCACTAGGAAGTGGTGAAGGGCGGGCGTTTTGGGGGACTAGATCTTATGTAATTTTGACATTCGAAAAGTGCTGATTCTCAGATTAGTTAGAATAAATGACATTTGATTTTGATTTAACGTGTTTTCACGAAATTGCATGAGCTTATATAGTGTATAAAATTGCGCAGTTTCATAAACTACTATTTCACAATAAAAGTAAGGGGTAAAAAAGTTCTGAAGGCACTTTATGGGCATGGCAATCTATTTTCTAAGACCTATCTAAAAGTTAAATGAACCTTGGGTAATAAAATAAACATAGATCATTCTATATTCAACTGCTCAATTGGCAGGGGAATCATCACAACGATATTGTGAGTACCAACGTTTATTTATACGACACCAATGGAAAAATGTTACTACTCATTATTCCCAAGGACTACCTTGGACATATTCAGTTGTAACATTTCCCACTGCTGTGTTCCAGAAAAGTTTTAAATCGATTGAAAACTTTTCTGACAGTCTATTTTCCACATGTTAATAAAATATATGTACAATGGACAAAGTAAGCCTAGGGTGTTTTCCGCCATTGATGCGGTTTTCACCATCATTATAGAGAATTTATTCCGGAAAGTTTACGCACATAATACATTAATATTAAACTAACGTAAAATAAAGAAATCTCAATGTTTAGTGCAGCCGTAAAAACTGTGAGATGCATGAACTAAAACATAGTGACCAGTCAATTGAATGGCCTTATGATGCAGACGTTTATGTCTGTCTGTCCGTTCGTGTGCACACGGGTACCACTTATTCAATTTATTTATTTACTTTTAATTCGTTGACATTTTCTATCTATTATTGATATTGATATCGATATGATATTGCACGACCCGCCCCGTCAGGAACAAAGTTCCTAAACGCGATACTCGCAGGCACACACACTCGTATTTACAAAGTGTAACATAATTAACGCACAACCTCTTAAGGGGTCATTGTACTCATCTTTATGAACACTTTTTACTATGGGACCAAATCTGAAATCGCAAAAAAAATCAGCTGCTCCCTATATTTATGTTCGCATAACTCGTCAACATGTAGGGAACAGCAGATTTTTTTTTTCGCGATTTCAGGTTTGGTCCCATAGTAAAAGTTGTTCATAAAGACCCCTTATGAGGTTGGGCGTTATTTATGTTACATCTTGTAATAGAAAGAGACAGAGAGAGAGAAAGTCGCTTGGAGGGGGCATAACGCTTTTTCTTACGTGACGACTTCTACCAGTCAACTCCTACCGCATCGCTGCATCGTTCCAAAAATATTAGGGCATTAGGGCAGCTATACAGTATGTCAGGAAAAGGACGGACATATTTTAGGGTGAAAGCGCCAGGATAGCCCGCGTAATTCAAATTTTCTTACGTTTTTTGCAATTTGCAGGGCAGTATTAGGTTGGATGTTGATTAAAATTTACAGAATAAAATTATAATCACGAAAGTCATCAATACAACACTCTAACACCAAGTAATTCTAAGAATGATTATTTCATGACATCTTGACTTTTGAGGATTATACTAACTTAAGGAGTTGTATTACTGATTCTAATGATTATAATTCTGTAAAAACATATTTTTGTTACAGTCGCGAATCATACTTTAATCAACATACACACAGCCACTGGAGCTGCAAATTGCAAAAATCGTAAGACAATTTGAATTTCGCGGCTACCTTAGCGCTTCCCCTTAAGGAAGAGTAGTAGGTACTCTTGCAAATGAACACTTTTACAGTGGATATTTGTATCGTGTTAGCCGCACTTTTGTATGGAACTACAGGGTTTTTTTTTCATATTAATATTTCAGATTTATTAATTAAATGTAAATTATTCATTTTCATGAGTACCTTATTCACTCCCTTTTTTACCTAACACAGTGTGTACTTAGTAAATAGAAACACTTTCTACGATCGCGGTAGGTAGTAAAAGTACCAATACAAAATGATATAACATTCTATATTCTATTATTACCACTGTAAAGATTAAACTGTCTATTAATGTGCACTATTTTTGTCCACGTCTAAGTGTTCGTTGAGCGGCCATAGTTCCGGTGTTTTACTACAGAAGTACATGGCTGCCCCATATCAAAACCCAGTAAGTGCTTCAAACGAAATTTTCAAGGAGAACGCAAAAAGTAGGTAAGCTGTTACCTACCTACTTAGGTTTTTGAGGCGAAAACGCTGCAGGTAGCTCGTGAAATTCTAATTTTCTTACGTTTTTTGCAATTTACAGGTCAGTATTACGTTGTATGCTTTTTTAGAATACGATTTGCTACCGTAACAAGTAGGTATATATTGCACAGGTGTGTGTATTCTGTGTGTTTTGTGTTCACTAGTTTTAAAATCTCCGTTGTACCGTTTGCTAAGATATTAAAGCAGATCTTTACAATTTGAACAAAACATTTATTTTTAATTTGTCCATTACTAGGTTTTGATATGTGGCAGCCGTACCAATAGTATTTCGGAACGTTCAAACATCCCTACGATAAAATTGTATTGCTTTCTGAACAGACTAGTTATTGTTAGAACTTTAATGTGAGTTTGTTTAATTATTTATTTGGTAAAAGCAAAAGCGAAAAATCGAAAAACGTGAGTTCTTCGATCATTTATGTACTTCTAAGTTTATCTTGGATATTCATATTACTAACATCGGTGAAGGAAAAACATCTTGAGGAACCCTGTACTTCAGTGGCGCAGCTACAATTATCATTAGAGGGAAGCCGAAGAAAAAAATGTTCACTTTTCATAAACTCAGACAAAAACTGTAGGTTTTTAGTCTTATGATGTATTAAACTGGTATTAAACATAATACGAGTAATATTAGTATTGAAGTATGAAGTATATTTACATATTATTGTGTCTTTTACAGATAATATTCTTGTTGATTGATATCCAGAAAAGAGCTATTCAGTCAAAAGTAAGTTTTGAAAATAGCTTAGAAAGTTTGAAATACCTATCTATAAATATAAGTAACATATTTATAGAACATAATTGATCGATAGCTTTCTAAGAACTACTATTAAATTAGAATCTAACCTATTTATTTATAACTAGTTGACGATGAAAAGGGGACGTTCAGTTTTTCCCGAATTTGAGATTTTTCCGGGAAAATTTTCCAATTTTTCTTCCCATAATAACCTAATACGGAATATTACGAACAGTTTTAAACAAAATACAGCCAAATCATTTAATGCATTTAATTTTCATTTACTTATTTAAATAGATAACTAGGTGACCCGACAGACTTCGTTCTGTCAAAATCATTTGAACTGTGGCAGTCCCACATCTATGATCTTTTCTGGTCAAATTAAATGGATCGAAAGTAGATTTTGGGGTGTCTGAGATCGATTCATCACTTCATCAGCTCGCCATCCCTAAAATTGACAGCTAGGAACAGGTTTAGTGGGAAAAAGAAAAATGTGATTTTTACGTTTTTCCGAGCAATTTTTCCATTTTCTTCATAAGAAACTTCCTCGGGTTTCAACGAATATTTTAATTAAAAAACTTGCCAAACGGCTGTACCAATTACAGCCGTTCTTGAGTTCTGCGCTTAGCAACACATTTAGCCATTCATTTTTATTTATATAGATAATAGAAGCTTTTATAAAGACTATTTATATAGATATTGTAAATCTGAAAGCGTGTGTCTTTGTTTATTTGTTACATCTAAGCGCCTGAACTACCGAGCTAAATTTAATGTAGCTCAAAGCTAAAACACGAGCCGGAGAAAAACTTATAAATTTTATCCATGAAACAGTTACCTAGTAAACAAGCACATCGACGTCGTATTCACAGAAAATCAAGATATCAATCTACTTTATCTGGACTAACTTATTTTCCTTTCCTATATGAAATAGTTTTAGTAATTGAGGAGCTTGTGGCTAAAGTAATAACAGCCGCATGGGTCGATCCATCAGGTTAAGCTACGCTTGCCGGGGTTGGTCCGTGGATGGGTGACCATCTTTACATACCGAGACTCCTCCGTGCCTCGGAAAGCACGTTAAACCGTTGGTCCCGGCTGTCATTCGTGGATCTTTGACAGTCGTTACGGGTCGTCAGAAGCCCGAAAGTCTGACAACCAGTCTTACCAAGGGGTATCGTGTTACCCAGTAACTGGGTTGTGGAGGTCAGATAGGCAGTCGCTCCATGTAAAATACTGGTATTCAGCTGCGTCCGGTTAGACTGGAAGCCGACCTCAATATAGTTGGGAAAAGGCTAGATGATGATATGAAATAGTTTACTTAGTATGCGAATGAAGCTTCGAGCTACGGTTCAATATATTCTACATTGGAATCGAGATGAACCTATTTTTTTGTTTCAAAATAACGTGCTCAGTTGTCACCCCTTTCAACTGAATTTAAACTACTGACTCGCGCATGTATCAAATAGCACAACCGTATCCCAGCTTGATTGGTATTTGTTCAAACTGTTTACATTAATATAAAATGCTTGTAACATTGTCGATGGGAAACTGAACGTGCTCTGTAACATAAGCTGACAAATTAAATATTTTAAGTAAATTAAATCCCAATCCAAGTGAATTAATCTACTTAATCCCTATTGATGTATTGGTCAAAAATCAATCTGCCTAGCTTTTTCCCAACTGTGCTCGGATCGGCTTCTAGTCTAACCAGATACAGTTGAATACCAGTATGTTTCATGAAGCGACTACCTATCTGACCTCTACAACCCAGTTGCTGGGTAACACGACGCCCCTTGATAAGACTGGTTGTCAGACTTTCGGGCTTCTGGCTACCCGTAACGACTGTCAAAGATCTACGAATGACAGCCGGAACTAACGGCTTAACGTGCTTTCCGATGCTCGGAGTGGTCTCGATATGTAATGAATGGTCACCCATCCACAGACCGAGCTCGGCCAGCGTAGCTTAACCTTCGATCGACCCGTGTGGGAGCTATTATTTAGCCACAAGCCCTATTAATCTATTGGTCTATCACTAATATTATAAATAGGTAAAATAGTTTGTTTGAAATTTTGGTAAGCTCGGGAAATACTGATCCGATTATACAAATTGTCACTGATAGAAAGTACGCTATTGCTGAGTGCCATAGGATAACATGTTTTATGGTTTACGAGTATTCAGTTTATTTCCATACGAACGGAAGTCGCAGGCAGAAGCTAGAATCAATAATTTCAGATAAAGGACAATAATTAAAGTCGTCATTTATAAAAAAATTACTAAGGTGGTGGTAAATATGTATTCTGAGAAGGATAGTTGCCCAAATACCCATTCCAGAATGAAGTCTAATTATAGTCTGCTGTGGTTTAGTAGTATAAGGAAAGCGAGAAAGAGATCAACGATAAGTAAGGCTTCATCGGCAAAAAACAACACGAAGATATTCTTCATTTTGGCTCGAATCGAACTTAAACGATTGCAGTTTAACTTTTCGGCTCCACGCAGAACAAAGCAAACAACAATAGATGCAATTCATTCAGTAGTTTTAACCCCGCTAGGCTAAAATTACGGAATAGTGTACCTATATGTTTGTTGTCCGTAGTTAAATTATCATTACCATTAATTTTAACGATTTTTGAACACGCAAAATGCAGTGATTTCTAAAAACAAAAGCCAAAATGAAAACGCTATAGCTTCAGTCATAATCCTACCTACTATCTGGTGACTCAGCGCGAACTTGAATACTACGGGGATGTGACGTAAGTTTGATAAGTAATTAATTGTATACCGGCTGAATATCATACCAAAAATTGTTTTATCTACTCTCATATCATAAAATTCGTATTATAAATTTCGAAACGATTTTATAAACACAATACTGAAATTTGAAAATAGAATCCTAATATAACACTTTTTCTATAACATAATAATGATATTATAGTACATTAAGATACAAGTGTGCCACGCGTTTCATACGACGTTTTTCAACACACTTGCGAGGCAAGAAATAAATAAAGTTTCATAAACTAATTACCTATGTAAAAAACAAATATGGCCTGCGGATTCCTTTTATTGCGGTGTCTTCGTAGGTTGAAGGAGAGGCAAAGGCACGAAGCCGTCGAACAGTCTAATAGGTATTAAAAGCATAAAAACTGAATATTTTGTATGTTATTTGGATGTAAAACACGGCAGAATATTATTTTTTGACATAATAAACGTGTGCGGTCGGGGGACTCCCATCTGATTTAAAACCTAAACAAAATTTTCGCAACCGCCATCTTAGATTTACATTTTGACCTCACATCAGGCTAAATTCGAAACTATGGGTTGGTAGGCCAATGTGGTCAAAGGAACCATAATCTCAATTTTCTACATATTTTATTTAAAGAACTTTGCAGATACTGTTTAATGCTTTTTTCGGCTCGACTGCGCAACGACGGAGAAACTTATGTAAATATGAATCAACTGTAGCGGCAAGTACCACGGACTTGTTATTCTTTTCTTTCAATGTCATACTGTTTTATTGAAGGCTTACATAAATATTTTCCTAAGTTTTTTTAATTCGATGTGATTCAATTCAAACCTCCAAAGTCCTGTTTATAGCGTGCCAGCTTCAGTTTATAATATTTAGTTTAGAACGCTTTCTTTTCCAAATCAAGTTTTTGTAAAGTACATTTATAATATTGAAGTACGTACGTACGTTCAAAATGACCACGTATTTCCTTCAGGTATTCTAAAAGAAGTAATTAGCCAACCGTAATTAACTTAAAGCGTCAAAATGAAAAATATAAATTTACAGTCATTATCTGCCTAGCTTTTTCCCAACTATATTGGGGTCGGCTTACAGTCAAACCGGATGCTGCTAAATACCAGTATTTTACATGGAGTGACTCCTATCTGACCTCCACAACCCAGTTACTGGGTAATATGATACCCCTTGGTAAGACTGGTTCTCAGACTTTCGGCTTTCTGACGACCCGTAACGACTGTCAAAGATCCACGAATGATAGCCGGGACCAACGGTTTAACGTGATTTCTGAGTCACGGAGGGGTCTTGATATGTAAAGATGGTCACCCATCCACGGACCAACCGCGGCAAGCGTAGCTTAACCTGATCGATCGACCCGATCGTACTAAAATATAAAATTACAGTAAACGTACTAACGAAAACGTCTTCGGCTTTGATGTGTTTCTTGGCATTGCATTTAATTTCCCGGCTGAGGGAAAGCGACTGTGTCCACAACTCGATATTAGATCCCAACAAACTAACACAAACAAGTAGATAGGGTGGACTTTTGCAGCTACCTACATTTTCTGAGTAAATTAGATATGAGTGGTTTGGGTACTAACACATCATGATTATTGTTTTTAAAGAAAAAGTCAAAGTCAAATTATTTATTTCAAAAAGTCACATATAAAGAGCACTTTAGAACGTCAAAAATTGTTTTGTTATTGACTTGTTGTCTAATATTTACCTTGTTTTGGACCAAATCAGGAATTTTTTCTATTGATATCAACATTATGACATAAATAACGTTTCACCAGTACATTTAATTTGACCCTGTATGATTACCTACTTGCAATTTGTGAGAACCCAGTAATAAACAAAGGACAGACAGAATTATACTGCCTACCATCAATAGCGATCTGTTTATAACTGAAAATAGGTTATTGGGTTCGGCCGTTAGAGGATAACTTTGAACTAACCATACCTACTAAGTAGTAACCCTCCATCTTATAAAGCTGACGGGTTATGTTCGTCTTTAGCTGAAGCTAAACCAAACAATAAACACAGTCTGCGCAGTTGCACAAACTGAAGGGCTTCTGAAATCTCCAGAGAAACGCACCGGCGCCGCTTCTGTATGACTCGTCTCCGTAGAAACGGTTGGTTTGTTTCTACCCAAGCCAGCCATACTTGGTGATTTCTATCTTCAGATCCATCTGACCAAAATCTGTACCGTGTGTGGATGTTACGGCTTCAATATCATCGCCTACGCTGGTCGGAGCGATTATTTAAATTGTAAAACAAAACAGGTGTCATCGTTTCGCGTGTGTGCATCCGGTGCAGGGGGTCTAGCTAGACACAATGACATTCTATCAGTGCTAAAGGTGAGGGAAATGTATGGGATTGACATAATTCAATCCAATTTATTTATTCCAGTAACCATGACTCACTTGTTAGTAATTAAGATAATTTTATGTACATCCTAAACAAATTCATTACAATCCCACGCTTCACCGCGCCTGCACCATTCCATGGGAAATGGCACAGCAGCGATTCATGTACGGACAGTCCAACCTGCTCGAAATTAGAGACAGGATACTGTTGCTGCCGCCCCACACCCCACGTCCCAGGGACGCACAGTGCTTACGCATTGTGGCAAAGAAACAATCCACATGTGCGTCCGCAAACATCCCTGATGCGCTGCAATAGTGGGGCAGCCTCAACAGCACCCTCAACGCATTGTTGTATTGCACGCGGAGGACACTGTACGATTTTTGAGTATATCTGGCCCACAGGCCACTCGTGTAAAGCGTAGTGCAGTATACTCTGAAAAGGGTAATAAGCTGAGTACCGAAAAGTTTACGTCAATTCTGTTGAAAGTCGTTGTAGAAAAACGAAACAGTTTGAGCGATTGCCACTTGTACGGCTCCTCAGGTCGACCTGGCACAAATGCATCTAGTCAGATTGATCTCTCCATGGTAGTTCTTACACCCCCGATGTGCTACCTTTGTCTCCCCAGGATCACATTTTTTTACACTTAGAGACTCTAGGCCATCATTTCTTGGGCTGAGTTGCTTAAGCTTAGAGCAACTCACAATACGAAAGACATTCAGTCTGCGGCGTACTGTTAGTCACCAAAACACATTACATCACACTAAGAAAAGGAAGAAAATTACTAATCTTTAATATAAATAGTCGTCAAGTATTTACATTCTCACATGTTTTTCATGGCTTTATCACAAAGCGGTGTCTGGCAGGTGCGGAGATGTTATTGTAATGTATTGTTCTATGCAGTATTGTACTGTTAGGTAAAGTCTAGCTTATTGTGGAGACGTTATCTGCATCTTGTATCGAGATTTAGATGCGTTGCTTACCCCACGCTCGCGAGATAAAATTATTAATTTAATGAAATCTTGTTTATTATATAGGTTTACCGAAAAATTCTGAGATATACAACAATTCGAATCACACAAAGCTGTAGAATTGGAAAAAATCGTACTCTATGATATATGACGACAAAATGTCAGATAAGTTTTGTACAACTTACATAAAAAATTGCAATATAACGCATAATGGGTCAGCTTTGAAAAGAATTCGAAATGTTTCAATTAGCTATACACTGTTTCAGGTTTGATCGAACATAGCTGAATAGGAACAAGTAAGTAGTGGGTTGATATTTCAACGAAAAAGATAAATAAATACGGTTAGAAAAGGACAAATTACCGAGATGATGGCCGATAGAGGTGTATGGGAGAAGAAAACACGCGCTTTCACTAAAAATAAATTGGGATAAGCAGAGGACAATGACAATGATATACAAGGTGTAACATAATTAACGCACCACCTCTTAAGGGGTCCTTGTACTCATCATTATGAACAACTTTTACTATGGGACCAAACCTGAAATCGCGAAAAAAAATCTGCTGCTCCCTACATTTATGTTCGCTTAACTCGTCAAAATGTAAGGAACAGCTGATTTTTTTCTTGCGATTTCAGGTTTGGTCCCATAGTAAAAGTTGCTCATAATGATGAGTACAATGACCCCTTAAGAGGTTGTGCGTTAATTATGTTACACCTTGTATATTTTATTAGTATTTACGAAATAATTTATTACGTAATAGGTACTATGATATATTTTGTAATACATTCAACCATAGAGAAGTTGGCCATTGAAATAATAAAACCTTGAAAGTATAGAGGATTCATTCATTCTAATCATGTGGAGTGGAGTGGAGTGGCAATCCTTATCTTGTTTAATGAGTGCTACAACCATGTTTAAGTGTAATTATTGTCTATAATACAATTTTATATCTAGGTAGTTTTGTACCAATTTTCTTTTTAATTGGTAAAGTAATTTGATGACAGTCATAAGACTCGTTCTTTAAGAACGATTTATTTAACCGATTTCAAAAAAGGAGGTTCTCAGTTCATCGGAATCTTTTTTTTGTATGTGTTCCCCGATTACTCGAAGACGGCTGGACCGATTTGGAAAATTATTTTTTTTGTTTGAAAGGATATACTTTCCATGTGGTCCCATTGTCATCAGGTCAGGGTCTAATAATGGGATCCTGGAGAAATCAAGGGAACTTTTCAAATATTATAGGCACACCTATAGCGATTTGGGTATTTTTTATAGTAACTTGTGCATATGCTCTCGGAAAGCACCATTTGGTGAAGTGGAACTGATGATGAAGACCACAGATGGCCACCAGAACAACTCAATTATAAGTATTTCACGGGTAGTGATTCGATTACTTTACAATGATTGCAAAGCAATATATGCATGTCACAATGCATACGGTGAAGTGGAGCTGATGGTGATGTACCAGGAGAACTCCTCAACAATTAACGTCCCTGCATCGGGAAAAGCAATATTTTGTAAAAGGTCAGTTTTGTAAAGGGCAGTGGTCATTAGGTTATTGTAACGTAGGTAAATTATAAGCCGGCCCACTAAAAAGTAAAAAATAAAAAACTTTTTGCAAAAAAAAAAAACAACCGACTTCCAAAAAATACACTACAAAGTGAAAAATTAATTTCGGAAATCGGTGGCAAAAACCTAAAATAAAGATCCAAGACGCAGACGTCCGAAATTAAAGTTATTTTTCACTTTGTAAAGACATGATGTGTTTTTTGGAAGTCAGTGGTTTTTTTTTTGCAAAAAAGTTTTTTATTAATTGGACTGATTTTAAATAAGTTTTTCGCTTAATAATAGGTACGTCAAATAAAATTCAAACATTTTGATTTACTTCGTTACCTACTCATTAACATACATTAAATCGTAACTATATTATCTTAATCTATATCTACTTACATCCCTTAACTATAGAGTTATCCACTTACTTAGTAAACAGAAAATATTTGTAGTAAATGACAATATAGCCTTCTCGGTACATTTCCCGTAGGTAGCTAATTAATATTGACCAGATAGGCTCGTGATTGTATCAACTATTACTAACTTCAGTAATGTAAACTGAGCGGATTCTGATGAAGGGACGGTTCTATGTTTGCTTCGGTATTGGATCGGTCGCCAGCATCAGGATAGGATTCCGGCACATGTGTACACTATTGTACCTACATCAACATCACGCCTGTGATCCCCGGAGGACTAGGCAGAGGTGTAGGTATATTTCACCTACACTTCGCCAGTCCCTTTTGTGACATATCCGTCCAATATTTACTTTGTTAGACGTGTATTTGTCTGTCTATAGCTGGTTATAGTTAGTGGACCACGAATTATATAAACGTGGTTTAGGTTTCAATTTATATGAATTCTGAATATAATTTGATTGGCTCGTTGGTCTAAGTCGCAAGTCCTAAGTTCGGTTCCCGGGTCGGGCAGTGTTATTGGGTTCTCCATCTGGAATTTCTCAGTGGCTGCCCGGAGTCTGGGTTTGTGCCAGTCGATGGCAACAGGCTCGCCTCCTATTACATGGGACTCAAACATAACTGGCGAAATGTGGGTGTACAATAGGTACACCTCAGCCTAACCCTTCGGGGAAACAAGGCGTGATGTTATGTTATGTAATTTTTTTTCAAATCATTAATACTACTCGTTTAGACGAGATATTAAGTTTAAAATAATTAAAAGTCGGTTATCATCACCTTAAACACAGTGTATGCATGGTCCAAACCAGTAATCCCAGCTTGATTAATATTTGTCTTGACTAATACAGATCCTTTAGTAATTATGTCCATTCGACCACTGAGGTGGGTCGGTTTGAAGATGGCAAGGGTTAATAAGATCACGTCAATTCACAAACATTTAGGGACCTCAATCTCAAAACCAGAACAGAAGCCATTTCAGTTATAAAATTCACTATAGAATATTAGCATAATCAGCCTATAATGTTCCCACTGCTGCGAAACACACAGTGGGCCGTAATCTATCACGCGGGCCCAGTGCGGGTTGGTAGATGTCACATGTCTTCAAATTTTTGGTTCTAGGACATGCCGGTTTCCTCACGATATTTTCTTTCACCGCTTTGAGAGCAGTGGTGATGAAAACATTTAAAAAAAGTAAAGTGCCTGCTTGGGATCGAACCCACGCTGGCCCAGTGTTGATGAAATAATCTACGCAAAACATTCTCATCTCACCTGCTTGCGATTGCCTTTCATTCATCCCCTTTGCGGCCCAACACGTATTCTATACAAAAAAGTTTCACAAAGTTTATATTCTCCAACTGCTGGCGAAAAACGCATCAAAATCCACCAAGAAGCTTAAAAGTACTCATTTGATATTGAATGTAAGACGATCGATTTTATTAATACATTTATGAAAGGAGATCTCTTATTTAATTATGGTAAGTACCTATCTTCGTTGACGAAACGAAGTTCGCATTTGAGTTCAGAAGCCACGAAAATGCGTCTCGAAAGTTTCCGCCGTTCTTGTTGCTATGTTAGAAAATAATAATAATATATTTGTCAAATATAAACTTTGAAAGTTACTATCACATAATAAAAGATGTCCAATAATCGTAAATGTTAAAGAAAGTTGCCAAAACCCCTAAATTTAATCCGAACATCTTGGAGCGATTTAGATATAAATAAATTATAATTCACTAAATGATTTATAATGTACTGCTGGCAAGCCGCGTAATGTGTCAATTAATTAATATATTATATACTCGTATGATCGCTGCGTTTGAGTCGATATGGTAGGTAAGTAGATATAAAAGTAAATATATAATACCTCTTTATCTGTCGGTAAATATTCAATGACTGCTGAACATCTACCTGTCGAGTGACCGCTACATCGTAGGGTCATACATCACTACGGTTGTCAAATGAATGGGTGATCGCCATTTGTTTCTAATTAAACGAGAAGACGCTTCCACAGATATAACGCTAGTATTTATGTGTATAGTACATCTATGGACGCTACTACTCTAGAACTATCCTTCAGTTGCCATTATTATTACGCAAGACTGAAGAGCTTTATTTAAATAATTCACTGTCGAGGGACTCGGTTTTTTTTGTTAATTTGCGATAATTGTAGACTTGGTCAAGTCACGTTGCAGAGTCTACACATTTTCACATTTCCGCCAATAAATAAAATGCCTTACAAACGTTTCCGTCCAGCTTTTCACGAATAGAAATTGTTATTTCTGTAGTACCCTACTTACAACAGCAACATTTGATATCAAAATGTTTTGTGTTAAAATATCGTGTGTTAATAAATAAACTGCTACAATATTACTTTGACAATGTATAACGCTGCCAAAACACAGACATGTATCTAAAAAATGTAAAACATGGCCTAGACGAGCAGACACCAACAATACAAAATGTATTTATATGACACGTTGACTCACAGCGCATGATTGAAGCACATTGCATTTGATGCAGAAGTAATTAATAAACTTGGACACTAAAACATGCGGAGAGAAGCTCTCATAAACAGAGCTCGCATTAAATTATCCACCGCTAAACATGTCTGTCTCAACAAGAATTATAATGGCCGTGTGGAAATATTTCCATAATCACTAAATTTTGGCAAACGGGTTAGTGATCGCACAACGTTGTCATCGCACTGGGAGTACTTTGCCGTCCATACTGTTGACATTCCTAATCTCTTTGCCTTTTACTACGGCAGTGCATCGGAGAGTGGGCGGGGCCTATTGTTTTCGGGAGCCACACGGCTTGGCTTCAATTAGTTGGAATAGTAGAAAGATTTGATAGTAAGACTGCAAGTAGATGATTACGTTAAAGCTAATGTAGAGTGCATCGCGTACGTAAGCCATGCCAAGTTTTAAATATAGCGTCTTTCGCCAGCCAGTACTGTATCACAGCTGATAGCCAAGTCACATGGAAAAAATGTTATACGTATAATTTATTCGATTTTGAGAAAATAATGCTCATTTTGTACTTAGAGTGAAAAGTGTTAATAAGTTTTTATTAAGTGTAGGAGTTCGCTGTTTGTTTTGCGTAATTTTCGCCTCGCACCTCACGTTGCGTGACTAACGTTTCTTAGGCAACGGTCCCCAATCATTTCAACATTCCAACTAACCCAACGCAAGTATTTTAAAATTCTATTGTATTTTATAACCCTACACTTATGTATCTACACTAATATATTATAAAGCTAAAAAGTTTGTTTGTTTGTTTGGTTGAACGCGCTAATCTCAGGAACTTCTGGTTCGAATTGATAAATTCTTTTAGTGTTGGATAGCCCATTTATCGAGGAAGGCTATAGGCTATATAACATCATGCTGCGACCAATAGGAGCGGAGCATCAATTAAAAATGTTGCAAAAACGGGGAAAATTTATTTCTTTTGGAAGCTTCCGTTGCGTGCGCTGCGTAAACGGTTAAAGTTACGCAAACATCATGTATGACAGAATTGTTCCTTCCATAAACGTAGTACGGATTTGTAACAAGCATAGATTCAAGAAATGTAGTTGGCTTCCCTTGTTCGTAGGTATATCAAGAAATTCTTAACAGTAACAATCTAATTTTAGACAACTACAGCTTGGTCTATGAAATAGATAGGTTGCATACTTTAGGCTCAACAGGCGCGACACGCAACGCGACAAAAATTCACCGCGTGTCGCGCGACGAGAGGCAGTGGTCTCGAACCAAACGATTTTTCGGTATTTCTACCGTTATGGGCTCTCGTTATAAATTAGTCTTAGTTTTTTTTTTCAATAAATAAACGAATTTGATTGAATATTGTATTTTTTTGTCAAATACCGATTTTGGGTACAAATATACCGATTTTAGCCGATCTTGCTCTATGACGTTCGAGACCACTGACGAGAGGTGACTTTTTGTCACGTAGCGTGTCGCGCCTGTTTGCCAGAGCCTTTACTCGTTCCTTTACTTTTATTTAGGTAGTAGGTATGTCTAATTGCCTACACATAATTTAATGATAACAGTATTATAATAAAAGTTTGTTTTATACACTTAATATCTTAGCCTAGTTCCACGAACTGCCTCGTTGGTTTAGTGGTTGCAAGCGCTACTGCTGAGCATGAGGTCCTGGGTTCGATTACCGGCGGGGCAATTGCGTAACATTGCGTGACAAATTTTTCGAACTTAAGAAGCAATGGATTAGCAATTTGCTTCAAAATCATTCAAATTACGATTGATAGTGTGTTGTGTGTTAGTGTGTGTTGCTGGTCGGGCAAGGTGATATTTGGTTTTTCATCTAGAGTTTCTCAGTAGCAGCTCGGTGTCTGGATTTGTGCCCGGTCTATGGCAATAGGGTCGCCCCCTTTTACACGGGCTGGCGAAATGTGGGTGAACTGTAGGTGCACCTCTGGCTAACCCTTCGGGGAATACAGACGTGATGTTATGTTATGTAAACAATAGTAGGTGCGTTTGTGTGCATCTGCTCATGAGAATATTGATGAACAAGGGCCTACTAAAAACCTCGACAGTAAACGGCCTTAATGTGATATTTCTATGACGTCATGCTTGGAAAATTAAATGCTCATTACTTAGTATGTTGCGATTCAATGCTGCAGCATGGTGGAGGAGCTTTGTCGAGTTTGTGGAAGGAAAATGCCTTCACCATGATAATAATATAATGTATTTACTGACAGGACTATTGTCGCCAATAAGCCTGATATAGTGGTGATAGATCGATTAGCGCGCCGCGCAATGATAATCGATGTTACCATTCCACATGACGAGAACCTCGTGAAAGCTGAGAAAGAGAAACAAATAAAATAAAACGACTTAGCACACGAGGTTGTTGACATGTGGAATGTGAGCTCGGCTGTCATTATGCCGATTGTCGTAACGGCCTATGGCCTGATGGCCGAAAGCCTCGACCAACATCTCTCGAGGCTCTCGATAGGCGGTTGGATCAAGGGCTTGATTCAGAAGGCAGTACTCCTTGATACGGTTCGTATTGTGAGGAGGTTCCTGTCTCTGCAGCCCTAACCACCGGTAGCTTGGACCCTGCTCCCGACACCGATGGAACTCTATTTTATTTTATATTTTTTCATGTTTTTTATATATTTTTATTTTAATAAATATTTCAAAATGTAATTAGATAAAAAATAATAATAAACGATATACTGTAACATACATGGTGCATTGACATTGTTATAATGTAAATTAGTTGATGTCCAAAATGTTTTGGTTTAAGTAAACTGACTAATTAATTGGAGAGAAAAAATAATTGGTACCTATAACATCAGCGAATTTAGTAACTTTTCAGTTGCTCTACTTGAAGTCTTTATTTTTATGCAATTTTGACAAAAAACTAATAAGTAATTAAACTGAGTTAAAACTAAGAAAACCTAATAAAAGTACTAAGACTTTTTAAACAACAATGCACAAAACTTAGCACAGTTTTAGTGATTGTGTAGTCACTAAAACTGGCTGTCTAAGTTTTATAGAGATGTTGAGCTCACAGTATGATGTCAGATCGGTGTCCGACCTAGCACAACTTAGTATCCACATTCCTGAACCCCGCCTACCTTTGAAATTTTACTCTTTAGGGTAAAGTTAGACGAGTGTAATTTTTTGAGTTGTGAGTCGCGTAATTTCAGTCGCGTAATTTCTGCTCGGCAGAAATTCTGTTAGGCCGCCAGAGGAGCGTAATCTATTCAGTTGCTTAGCAGCGCAGTTTCAACGCTTGTACTGAGTGTTTGTGTAGTGCAATGGATAGTTGTTACTTTTCTCCTCATTACTGAAATTGTTCCAATCTTCGAAACAATTTTCTGCAACCTCTTGCCATGCCCTCTGTTTTAAAAACTTGTCACTATGCGAGTTTCCTGATAAATTCCACAGACATGGCCGTTGTTCGACTTCAATTATCAATTTTTCCGTGTCTACAAACATTGTGACAAAGAAATTAGCGTATTGACACCCACGCATTCCGTGATCGACTGTCGATTCCCACGCCCCCTCTCGCCGCGAACGCAATTCAGCCGGGAATGTGCGCGTGAGTCGGCAGACAACTCATTTTGCGTCGCCGTGTGAACGAAACAGGACTTTTGTATGAAACCAAATGTAGCAGAAATTACGCGACTCACAACTCAAAAAATTACGCTCGTCTGGCTTCAGCCTTACTGGCGAGAACTAAACAAACCTGCATCATAAAGTGTCGTTTTTACTGCTTAAGGGAATCCGCACGTGAAAGACTAACTCAAAAATAGTAAAAACGGTGCCGTAAATTGTAAACTGATATAATAATTAAGCATGTGACACACTGCCCCGCGTTTATTTACAAGTTGTGATGCTTGTTTTAAAAAAATCTTGTAAAAAATCTGTCAAAAACATGTCGTGTATCATACATGTATTGAAGTTCTTTCAGACATGTTTTTTTGGTAACTATTTTGTTCACCTTTTTAACATTTAAAAAAGTTTTCAACAAGTTTTGTGAACAACTAGTCTTTATTACTTGTTTAAGGTGTAAACGATACACGTAAACAGCAGACACAACATATAGAATACATGTTTTCCTTGGTGTGAACGCGGGGTTATACCTACCTGACATATTACGAGACAAACGCCCCGTTGTTCGCCCCATTGATCTCGTGGTCGCAAGCGCGGCTGCTGAGCGTGGAGTTGGGTTCGATTCCCGGATCGGGCAGTGTTATTGAGATTTTCCATTAAGAATTTCTTAGTAACAGCCCGGAGTTTGGAAGTTGGCGTTGTAGTACCCCCGTGCCTCGCCATAGGCCCTGCACCTGATCTCTCTCCGGTCGTGTCGGATTGCGTCCCATCGGACTATGACAGTGAGAGAAGAGAGAGTTCACCTGTGTCTGCGCACACATGCACTACAATATCACCTGCGCCGAAGGTTGGTCTCCGTTGAGATTGCTCGCCATGGCCGAAATTCGGTCTGGAGGACTATTACGAGACAAATGACTAATGTTATGAACTTAAGAGTTTGTAATGACGAAGTATATATTACAGGATAATTTTGCATGTCGATAGGTATTTGTATGATCAAGATAGTGAATTGTTTGTGGGCAATGCAGGCATCTTAGTGCAGTATCAGTATTGGTTCTAAGTCTGGTTCAGTCTACTAAAAATGTATATATGGCAGGACAGATACAAATTAAAGCTTGTAATGTGTCATGTAATTTAAATTATAAATCTTGGGGAGAAGAAGTAACAGGGAGCGAGGAATTACCTCGTTGGGGTAGAACCTGCGAAGTTTATGCCTAAGGACTGCGGAGTACAAACAAACTCATGTCTTGCGTAAGGGTGCTTACATAAAGAAATAGGTTTCCGGGGCAGACGAGTCTGTGCGGGTCGGTACCGATCGGTGCAGGTATAATATTCTCATGTTATCTTATGCACTCGCTTATAAAGAAACAGGTTTATACTTGCCGGTGCCGACTACCTGGACCGAGTCATGACGATCGGTACCGACCCGCACAGACTCGCCTGCACCGGAAACCTGTTTCTTTATGTAAGCACCCTTAGGCAGCACATGTCATGATACCTGCATTATGTAGGTACCAGTATTATGACATTTGCGTTCATATCTCGCCATAATTAAACTGAGACACGTGCGGTAAAGGGCTAAAACTGCATTCAACATCACATTTATTTTCCTTCTCGGTAAATATTTAGTTTATTTTATGTTCTGGGGTGGAAAATTGAGTATTTATCTACTTATAAAGATGTGTATGAACACGGTACCTAACGGGTATAAAAAAGCGCTTTGCAAAGCCGAGAGTCATATATAGTATATTCCAATACTGCCCGTCATTGTTATATATATTTTTTTCGTATCTGGGAACCTTCTGGTTACGGAGATGTTGAAGATCAAAGTTCCAACTTTTTTATTCACGAAACATGCTCGATACGGTACGGTACGGTAAAAATAATGGATGTGAGCAACTTCCACAGGTTTGCATAAGCATAAGCACAATCATCAGCCTATAATGTTCCCACTGCTGGGATTCAGGCCTCTTCTCTTCGAGTGGGCCGTAATCCACCACGCGGGTTCAGTGCGGGTTGGTAGATGTCACAAGTCTTCGAACGCACGACACACAGTGCCTTTGTGTCGCGTCACGTGTCGCGCCTGTTTGCAGGAGTCCTTACCGTTCTGAGAGTCGTGGTGTTGAAATTATTTACACAAAGTACCTGCCTGGGTTCGATCCCACGACATACGCAGCATTATTTGGAATTTGCAGGCTACCCAACTCCCTCGCCAACTTACAGCAGAGGTATCGTGTTTGGGTTCATTGGAATGGTCTCAAGGTTATAGATAGATGGTAATCAGGGTCTGATGATGGAGTAGCAAAAAGAAATGAGGGTAAATTAGTAACTAACTTCACTGTGGGAAAAATACGTACAACTGCGCAGATTTAAGCGAGCCACGTGTCGATCGTAGCTTGTCTACTAGTAATAAGTATGCATATACCTCCTTACTAATAAACGTATTATATCAGGTGAATAGTTACACACTTCTCTCTTTCAGTCGTCAGTAATTTGACTTTCGAAAGAAGAAGACAAAGCGTTGTGTAACTATACAGACGCTATACAACGTTTTCTAGTTGTATAGTGTCTGTGTGTACGTTTATTAGTGAGGGGCTTGTGGCTAAGAAATAACAGCCGCACGGGTCAATCGATCAGGTTAAACTACGCTTGCCGCGGTTGGTCCGTGGATGGGTGACCATCTTGACATATCAAGACCCCTCCGTGCCTCGGAAAGCACGTTAAGCCGTTGATTCCCGGCTGTCATTCGTGTATCTTTGACAGTCGTTACGGGTCGTCAGAAGCCCGAGTCTGACAACCAGTCTTACCAAGGGGTATCGTATTACCCAGCAACTGGTTTGTGGAGGTCAGATAGGCAGTCGCTCCATGTAAAATACTGGTATTAAGCTGCATCCGGTTTGACTGGATGCCGACCCCAATATAGTTGGGAAAAGGCTAGGCAGATGATATACAACGTTTATTAGTAATGAGGTTAAAGTTTAAAAAGAAGGAAATAAAAGTTAAATTAAATATTTAAAAAACCCCCGACACAAACGAAATCCTTTAAAAAGTAATCAAATAAAATGTATTGGCCCTTTAAGTTTAATCTAAGTTATAGGTAATAATTTGATACAATCGTCTTCGCGTCGGGGACGGCATACGTACAGGGGGCCAAACACCACCTCTTAAAGCAGTATTATTTTAATGTTACTTCAGTGTGGGAAAGAGATGGAGCTATACAGGACGTCTAGCTCCATCTCTTTCCCACACTCAAGTAAGATTAAAATAATACTGCTTTAAGTGTCTAGGCCAGGTGGTCTAGGCTCTGGACTTCATATTATCATGGAATACAATACTTAATAATTATTGTGTATTGACATTTAATGGCTCATAATTGTATAGGTATTATGTCACAGTCAAAACTGTAAATCGGTCAAAACCACTTTGGCACTGCAAAAATCAGTCCGTCTTTAGACCAGTTAAAACTATTTGAACAATTATTAACATTTAACTAGAAGCTTTTATAATTTAGGTTGGTAGATTTTTGTTTTTTTTTTTTGTAGCGGTTCTAAGGGTAAAAAAGTAATCTGTAAAAACTGATTTAACATAATAACGGTTTCGACAGGTTTCAGTCGAAACCAGTTTGACAGATTAACAGTTTTGACTGTAACATATACAATACAATAATAAGAGATATTCTTTATCATAGAAATAGAACTAATCATGTGATTGTTTGTAAATGAACATTTAATGAACAAATTACACAAATACCTACGAATCTTGGCAACAAGTTTTGTAATAACCATTATGTATAATTATTAATTAACTAGCTTCTGGGCGCGACTTCGTTCGCGTGGAAGTCGTAAGATACACAATATACTAAAATAACAGCCACATTTTTTATAAAACTCCCTCGGCCCCCGACGCATCGCATCCGCCCGCGCTATTACTTCGTTTTCGCTTATCGTCCTTACTGACTTTTTTCATTTTGCTCTTCTCCTAAGGGTCGTAGCATGATGAACCTTCCTCTAGAATTGGGCTATCAAATGCAAAAATATTTTTTCAAATCTGACTGGTAGTTGTTAGTACATTGGCGCGTTCATACAAACTGACAAACAAACAAACTGACAAACAAACAAACTCTCCAGCTTTATTATTAGTATAGATAGCGGCGGCGGTGGCATCAAAACTGGCGAAATGTGGTGTACTATAGGTACACCTCTGCCTAACCCTTCAGGGAAACCAGGCGTGATGTTATGTTATGTAGATAGCGGCCGCCCGCGACGTCGTCAGCGTGGAGTCGGTTTTCGCGGATGACGACGAAATTTAAAAGTAGCCTATGTCGTTCCCCAGGCTTCAAGACTACCTCCATATCGAATTTCATCACACTGGGACGTTTAGCCGTGAAAGCGTAACAGATAGACAGACAGTCAGACAGAGTTATGATCCGAAAACCTTTTCTTTAGTGATTAGACCACTCATCAGCTTTAGCTTAAGGTGAAAAACAGACCTTTCAGTCATCATCGTTTTACAAACTATAATCTCGTATATGTAGTTAATCAAAGTTTCAGCCATATCATCTGTTATTTTTTTCCACTTTTCCAGTAAAAATTTACATAGGTACATTTCTTATTTATGAACCGACGGAAATAAAGCAAAACTAAATTATAAGTGAAGCTTACCACAATACATTCATGAAAACCACACCCAAATCGGTTAAGGCGTTTCTGAGATTAGCACGCACAAACGCACTGACGAAAATTCTAAGAATCATTGTTTTGGGTTTTATGGCGTTAATAAAGACCCACATAATAGTTTTTCTCAAATATCTTCCATGTACAGACAGCGATCAGTTACACTTTTATTACAGGCTGACAGGGACATCGACGCGCACCTGTTACCGTGGATTCTGTACATGATTCTGGATCTCCATGCGTTGAAATTTTTAGCCGGTTATTAAAAAAAAAACTTTTTTGCAAAGAAAAACAACCAAATTCAAAAAAAAAAACACTACAAAGTGAAAATTAATTTCGGAAGTCGGTGTCTTTGGATCCGTCTTTTAGGTTTTTGCTATCGACTTCCAAAAATAGTTATTTTTAATAGTGTTTTTTGTTCGGAAGTTGGCGTTTCTGTTTTTACAAAAAAGTTCTTTTTTCACTTTTTAGTGGGTCGGTTTGTAATTTATCTAAGTTACAATAGCCTTATGACAACTGCGTATCACCTTTTACAAAATATTGCAGTTCCCGATGCAGGGACGTTAATTGTTGAGGAGTTCTCCTGGTACTTCACCATCAGCTCCACGTCACCATATGCCTTGTGACGAGCTTATATTGCTTAGCAATCATTTTAAAATAATTGCATCGCAACCGTGAAATACTTATAATTGAGGTGTTCCGGTGGCCATCATCAGTTCCACTTCACCAAATGAAGCCGAAAGCAAATGCTGAAGTTACTATAAATAATACCCAAATCGCTACAGGTGTGCCTATAATATTTGAAGAGTTCCCTTGATTTCTCCAGGATCCATCATCAGATCCTGCCCTGATGACAATGGAACAAAAATAATTTTCCAAATCGGTCCATACGTCTTCGAGTAATCGGGGAGCACACATATAAAAGAAATATTCCGACGAACTGAGAACCTCCTCCTTGTTTTGAAGTCGGATAAAAAAAAATTTGCTGTTCCATAGATTTTGACTGCGTTGGTGTTGGACTTTTGTAAGGAACACCAGTTTTTCTTTTTGTTATCCTACGACACATTTCTACGCTACCCGTCTGGATCATGTGCTGAATTCGTGGTAACAATTTTGTGCGTCGACGTCCCTGCCACCCTTTGTGTATAAGTTATGGACCAAGTAATAAATAGGGGCATTTTACATAATGCCCGAGCATTGTTAATAATTATAATTTTAACTTCCTTATTTATCACATTGCCTCGACATTATAAATATTGCCATGAGGTCTTTGGCCAATCTGATAATACACAGGTACCTACATTGCACGGGGTGCGGGGAGGAGAACAAGCCCATGACGCGCTGACCAATTTATTAGAGCGCGCGACGGTAACGAGCGAACGTCAATCGGCGCTCTTGTTACTATTTAGTTTTGCATTGAAAGCGAACTTGCAAAGTCCGACAAATGCAGCTGTCGCAAAGACAATAAACTATGCAACTCAAACTTCCATCAAAGCAGCAATTGTTGTAACAAATAATTAGGACGTTTATTTTGTGTAAATCCTCAATTGTTTAAGTATTCTTCCTAATTATGAGTCTGATTATTTAATACTTATTGTTTATGGTACAGTTCCTTTTAAGTTTAAAGATTATACTTTTGTGATTCATAGCATCTACAACGTGTCCCAAAATTCAACGATAAGCGGGCACCAGAGGGTAGACCAGCTCATGACTATTCGAGAAAATATAAAGAAATATTTTTTTTTTATTATTTCAAAAAAATAAATTAAATCCTTCGAAATTTGACACCCCTGAAGATATTTTTAACTACAATGACCACAGTTTTTCAAATATTTCTGAATTGGTTTTTGTATCGGCAACCTAAGTAGAACTTCACCACAAGCCTTTAAAATCCCAGAATGCCTGTAGTTTTCACACAAAAATGAATCAAAATAATTTTTTTCCTAAAATTTTGAAAAATTTTTACTTTCAATCCACTTTAACTCATCGTGGTGAAAAAAAAGTATGGACTACTATGGCAAGTTTTTTTTAAAGTTGACGCAACTAACCAGGATTCCAAAATAGTATAATAGTCTAGGGAAATTAGCCACAAAAAAATGCGTACTATTTCTAAACAAGAACCAAATTTCATAAATTGTTGTTGTTAATATCACTTTTACTATGTGTGCCCAAAATAGGTTTTTTGTTATGAGAAATGGGAAAAAAATAACAGTTGATTTGGCTGAAACTTTCCTGTTTAACCCAGGGACATCTTTTGGATTTAGCGAAATCAGCAGGTTAAGGACTCCCACACAAAACTGCGAATTTGCGTTGCATCGCGGTTTTGTGTGACAGCCCTAAGGGTTACTACATAAGTATACATGTTATAAATTGTAAAACGATGATGACTGAAAGGTGTGTTTTACACCTTAAGCTAAAGCTGATGAGTGATCTAATCACTAAAGAAAAGGTTTTCGGATCATAACTCTGTCTGTCTATCTGTTACTCTTTCGTGGCTAAACCGCTGTTTCGATTGTGATGAAATTCGATATGAAGGTAGTCTGAAGCCTGGGGAATAACATAGGCTACTTTTAAATTTCGCCCTCATCCGCAATAACCAACATCCACGCGGACGAAGTCGCGAGCGGCCGCTATCTGTACAGTCACGAGCACTAATATGTATACACTTCGGGAAATTTAAAAGCGATTTTCTCGTGGAATGACGATAGAAACTTAGAGATGCCTACCCATTTCATAATTCTATGTGTTCCAAAACACTATGTTCGTAACAACATGAAATTGCAATCAACACAGTGGAAGAAAATCAGTTTTAAAAGTAGCTAAGTGTATACAAATTAGTGCTCGTGACTGTACTAATAATAAAGCTGAAGAGTTTGTTTATTTGTTAGTTTGTTAGAACGTGCTAATCTCTGGAACTAGCAGTTAAATTTGAAAAATTCTTTTTGCTTTTGATAGCCCAATTTTAGAGTAAGGTTCATCATTCTACAACACTTAGGAGAAGAGCAAAAAGAAAAAAGTCAGTAAGGACGATAAGCGAAATCAAAGTAATAGCGCGGACGGATGCGATGCGTCGGTGGCTGTAATTTTTTCATTCAATGTTCATTTACAAACAATCACAAACATGATTGGTTCTATTTCTATGATAGAAAATATCTCTAATTATTGTATTGTATATGTTACAGTCAAAACTGTTAATCAGTCAGACTAGTTTCGTCTGGCTTCACCGTTTCAGTCGAACCCGTTATTATGGTAAAACGTGTTTTCTATAACAATCAGTTTTTACAGATCGCTTTTTCACCCTTAGAATAACTACAAATAGATAAAATAAAACGGTAACAAAAAAATTACCAACCTAATAGGTTCCTAATTAAATGTTTGTAATTGTTAAAATAGTTTTAACTGGTCTAAAGACGGACTGATTTTTGCAGTGCCAAAGTGGTTTTGACCGATTTACAGTTTTGACTGTGACATAATACCAATATATGAGGCATTAAACGTCAATACATAATAATTATTAAGTATTGTATTCCATGTTAGTATGAAGTCCTGTACTTATGCCGTCCCCCGACGCGATGACGCTTGTATCAAATTATTACCGGCCACTTATATTAAACTTAAAATATGAAGTTTGCAAGGCACAGAATAAATGAAAGTTAATTAATTGACGAAATACCAGAATTCCAATACTTAATTACTCACATTTATGTAGCTCCTTACGTACTAACAATCAAGAGAAGTCTTCATAATAAGAAATATTCTCCTTGATGAGAGCTTTTCATTGGTATATGTCTTAACGCTATTGGGCTTCAGGGCAGAATCGCCCAATCTCTTGTGGAAAATATCTTATGTGAGAACCCTGAATCAATGTTATGTAATCAAGACTGAAGATCGTGACGTGTCGCGCTCTGATTCGCGTTCAATGTCACGTGACTAATGGCTATATTTTACGTATTTATTTCTCAATAATATTAATTAATCTAAAATCATTTATAAAACCCAAGTTGAATTTTGATACTTATAGCCCACAGCCATTCTACAGAATAAAATGTATAAGGTATTTTTCTTACTGTCAACTAGCCTATTATACGGAATTTTTCGTATGTTTCCACATCACGTACTGTGATGATGCTCCTTTGTTTTTGACGTGATGTGTGGGATATTTGAGCCAGCCGATTGCATAGAGTCGTGCCTTTGAATTTCTGTCAGGTACATTTAATAAGTGCATGCTGTTTGTACGACACGTTCCAAATTATCGTGCGTGTATGTACACAGATAGACAAAATCCGCAAGAAATTGGTCATATTTCCCACTAACTGCACATCTAAGTTAGCTAACAGCCGTAATCCAGCCGTAAATTATGGGACAAAAATTCGGCGAGCATATTTTTGCTGTACAAACGTGACGTTATTTCAGCCTGAACTGAAATGTCAGAGGTAACTTAAAAAGCATTAGGTACACGCACACCAAACTTTCCGTTCGTATTTTCCGTAAGACGTGTCAGTAGAGTTGTGGCCTACGGGAAACTGGACACAGACGTTTCGTAATTAATTAAAACCTGAAAAAAATGAATGCTCATATGAAACAAAGCTATTTAACTTATGGGTTTCTTGCTGTACAAGAGTAATGGTGCGGTAACCACGAATTTTCTAACAGCGACATCGTTATCGGCTGGCTATTGAACAAAGTCAGTAGCCGGAAACCCCAACTCGTCAAAGCTTTTAGTATGTTAAACATCGCTAAACGGTTTCCATAAACTGTCTAGTATGAAAGTTGATAACAACAAGCGAGCTTAAGTTATGTAAAACGTAACAAGTATTTACGCATAAATTACTGATTATCTTTATTCTCATAAAGGAGCATTGAGCGTTGTGCATACAAGAATCTAAGGATAAAACGTATTAAAGAAACCAAAAGGACTTGAAGATTGATGTTCTGAAGTACTTTCTAAGTGACGGCTGCTGGTGTAACTTTCTTTATAAATATATACGGGAGGAGCGCGTGTAATGCCATGCCAGGAGGAACGATGGCAACGATGGAATAGTTTCAAAACATAATTTTGTATCTACTTGAAACGTCTGGCTCTGCATTAAAAACCAAAAACCAAAACTTTTGACATTTGAAACTGACGACATAACCATAGATGTAGGTACTATAAATACTACGCTAAAACTATGGGCATAACGTTTTTTTGTTACGTCACAAACTGAAATATCATGGCGAAATTATTCTCTGAACTGAATAAAAGAGGTGTGTCTAATTATTTAGGTGTTTAAGTTGTAAGTAATTGAATGCGTCTGAATTCTAGATCTTATGTGATGCATTTGTGAGTGCTATTCATAATATGAAGTTGTTTGGGATGACCTGGACGCATACCGTATGAGATTATTAGGGACTAGCTGTCCCCCGCGTGGATGTCAATACTTCCCTATTTGAATCGGATTTAGTACACAATTTCATGGGTTTTAACTTTTTTGAGCAAAACTCTATTTTTTATTTTTTTATTTGAGATAGGTTTGCTCTTGACTCTAGTCTAGGTCAGAGACGACAGAAACAAAGTCGACGATGGAGCGAGCTTACCCAGAAGAAGCCTGTTCACTCTCACTTTGAAGAGATCGGGGTGTATGCATTCGGAAACACAGACGCAGGCAGAGAGTTCCACTCCTTTGCTGTGCGCATCACAAAAGACATTTGGAAACGCTTAGTGCGATTGGTGGGATAACAACTAGGTAAGGATGGTAACCTGCAGTGCGTCTAGATGTCCGCTGATAGAAGGGAGCCGGCGGAATGAGGTCCTGGAGTTCTTGAGCACACTACCCGAAGTATAATCTGTTTTTTTTTTTAATAAAAGTAGCCTAGGTTACTCCATATAACATCATCTATCTTCTAGTGAAAATCCCGTCAGAATCGAACCAGCCGTTTCGGAGATTAGCCGGAACAAACCGACCGACAGACAGACAAAAATGTTAAAGTACCGTTTAATACTTTCATATGCATTTAGTAAAAAGCAGTTATTTTGACATTATAAACAGATGGTGATAGATGGTGCAGTAAAAGAATCCCTGGATATAATTGGGAAGGCCTTTGCCCAGCAGTAGAACAGGAAAGGCAGCCATTAGATCTAACTTTACATTTCCAATGAAACAATTCGGGGCCTGAAATAATTTCTAGCATTTCATTTGTTCTAGGTAAAGAACGATTTTTAAAGCGAAGATTATCGTAGCTCTATTTACAACAAGTGACAAGTGACTTAAGAAATCGAATGGTAGTTCTTAGTATTCCAACCTGACCGCACTAAGTAATTACAATTATTGGTAACGGATGCCAATTAGCGCGAAGGAACATTCTCTGGAAATATACAAGGTGTAACATAATTAACGCACAACCTCTTAAGGGGTCATTGTACTCATCATTATGTAAAACTTTTTTATTTATATTCGCATAACTCGTCAAAATGTAGGGAACAGCTGATTTTTTTTTTGCGATTTCAGGTTTGGTCCAATAGTAAAAGTTGTTCATAATGATGAGTACAATGATCTCTAATTATATTCAGTTGATTGTTGTTATTGCGGTTTTTTCAGTTTTAATTGCGTGTGTTACGGAGATTAATTAGTGTAAAATACGAACGGCATCTTTTAAGATAAATCGTTGTATTGTACTATTGTACATTATTGTCTAACATTAAAGACGTATGTCCGACCTTCGAATCGACCGCGACATTCAATGGCTTGATGAGGCGAGGTTTATTCTTAAACTAACACCAAAAACTAATAATAGAATGTTGATCCTGCTAAATCATAACCACTGAATATTATCAGTGATTGTTTGAGAGCTTGTTTGCAAAGATTTATGTAGGTACTTACTATATTTTATCTTATCGCGAGATCCTATCTATCTGTTGTACGTTGCCAGCTCGGTTCAGTTCCCTGCTTGGCCCGCAAAGTCTACCATAAACAAGCGTTGCATTAATATGCGCCAGCTAGCCATCGAATGTATAAAATACAGTTTTAGTTTCAACATTCTGTGACAATACTCAATCAAGTTCTCTGTTTACGGCAGTGTGCGCAGCAAAATATATTAATCTGTGCTTCCGCACGATACGCCTGGGCTTGATGTAATTACTGTGGCTCGTATTATATTCATCGCGGTTATCTATAGCATACGATCCATACGATACGTCCTCGGGTCCTCTCGTGTTCGAATCTGAGCAACAAGACAAGTAACGATGGCATTCAGTGTTTTATTTACGTATGGAACGTGCAACCAGAATGTTGAACGATCCTGCACTACTTTGGGCACGTTTTTAGACAGTGGGCAGTACAGAACCCAATGTAAAGGCTGTACTTTACTACCCAGAAGCCTTTTTAGGATCAGTTTCCACCAAACGGAAAAATCCTCGCAGGTGCTCAAGAACTTTTAAATTTCACTGAATAAGTAACTGTATCAATATTGATTTTAAGTTTAAAATACGGCGCAGACATCAAGCGTTTATCAAGCGTGATGTCTGCGTAGATGACCAGCAAAATGGCCCTACTTTTATACACGAATTTTTTCTATTTTCCGAAACGATTAAGAGGCCTGTCGCATTTTGTCACCTCTCTCGCTCACACGGAACCAAATTTTGAAGAATGTTAAATGAAAAGTAGCTTTTTTGAAAAAACACATTTTTATTGTAGCATTTTTTACTCACCTCAGAAACCGATTATAATACTTATTGAGCTGAGTTTTTTAGATAGCACAAAAAAATGTGTTTTGAATAATTATCGATTATTTATTAGTTCTTTAATAATTGATTACAGTTTTCAAAAAAGCATTTTTTATTTAACATTCTTAAAAATTTGGTCCCATGTATCTGTGTATATATCCATATGTCTCTTAAGCGATTCTCGGAAACCATTGTAAAATGCTCCAGTCAATCAGATTGGTCACCGATGTTAGCTCGTTAGTAATAGATAACTATTTCGCTTAAAAAAAAAATTACGACGAGGGTCGTCGTAATTTTTTTTTTTTTAACCAAGTACCTACTTACCTAAGTTGTTTAAATTATGTGCTTAGTCGATGATTTTGGTGCACGGTAAATCTCTAATGAGTTTTAACTGTTGGCACCAACTTAATTGTATAAAATGTATGTGTACTACGAAATAAATTACCTAGTAAAAAATGCCACGTACCTTTAGTACGACCAAACTTTACCTTAACGAGGACCGTTGCGAAAAATCGAATTATTTTAGTTTTTAGACATACAATCTTTTACGTTAAATTACTCTACTTATTTATAATGTTTCCCTACTATAAAAAATATATACTAATATCTTACTATAATTGTTAGATAGGTATGTAAAAATATCAAAGTTCCTATCCTAGTTTATCAAATATTGAAACAATCTTAATTATTTAACATGTTACATAACATAACATCACGCCTTGTTTCCCCGAAGTATTGGGCAGAGCTGTACCTACAGTACACCACATTTCGCCAGTTTTGTTTAAGTCCCATGTCATGGGGCGAGCCTATTGCCATCAACCGGGCACAAATCCAGGCTCCGCGCTGCTACCGAGAAATTCCAGATAGGCAAACTCAATAACACTGCCCGACCCGGGAATCGAACCCAGGACCTCATGCTCAGCAGTAGCGCTAGCGACTATTAGACCAACGAGGCAGTCAACACGTTACTCCCAGTCTTAATTACATTACGCTCAGCATCCGTTACATAATGGTATTTCTGTACTGAAAACCCTACAACTCTACCAAATGCGAACACTTGCCAGGTAGCAAGAATAAAAAGGTAGAAGCTATGTTAAGTGGCAGACTGTAATCCTATGCCTCGTTCATACACAAAGCATCTTGAGTGCCAGCAGAGCAGACTTTAGTGTTATAGCGTACTTATACGAAACTCAAATTCAAATTCAAAATATTTTACTTCACATAAGCCTACATGGGCACTTATGAAACGTCACAAGCTAGATGCACGGTTCCATTTGGTCGTTTCCTATGGAGAGGAACCGGCAAGAAACTCCATGGTTACTCTTTTAAAAATAATTGGGTTTTACAATGTTTTCAAATTACAGTGTTATTAATTACGGGAGGGCAGTGTAGGCCTGTTAACAAGGACCAGGTACTTAACAAAATAGAAAATGGTCTACAAATATACAGTCTAATAAGCCTACAACCTGCACATATTGATACCAGAAGTATCAATTAATGTAAAGGACAAACCACGGTTTTTCAGGAGAGCCAAAAAACGATTTAATTTTTTTAAATCTGTCTATAACTTTTTACTGTCTGCTCCAATTTTAATTGTGTCTAGAGCAACGTTTCTTAGAATTTCCTCTTCTTTCAGGATATAAACGAAAGATTTAGGAATGCCCAGTGGTTTAAAATATAGCATGTCCATTACATTAAAAAAGATGTTTAGTTTGTCCCTTACGTTACTAATATTTTATGTGTATTTTATGTGTTGTGTGTGTAATTATGCGTAATTCTATTATAAAGGACTTTTATAGAGTTGGAATTTGATGTTACTATAAATTATCTACTAAAACTGATGCTATTTTAACACCATGAAAATAAGTTTGTCAAATCTAGATACGTTAGTTTCAGGTTTTAGAGCTATCACAGATTTTTAAATTGACTGATTTGAGGTTTAAGGTAAGGGTGTAAATTATTTAATACGATGACTTACTATTTATTTTTATTTTTCTGAGAAGAAAAAATGTTAATGATGGTTAAATATTTTTTTTGTCATAAATCGTTATACGCAGTCCAAAAATGTGTACTCTAAGGAACATTTTTTTTAACGATAGAGAAATTTTAATAATACCAATCGATAGAGCAGGAAATTCTGAATCCAATGATATATGTAACTCATTTTTGCCAAAATGTCCCTTACGTCAATTGATACTTCTGGTATCGATATGTTCTTCAACTGCCGGCAAAGGCAAATATCTGTCACCGCCAGATATAGGCAATGTCTGCCTCTTTAAGACAAAGACAAGAAATTGAAATACGGAAATAACATTTAAACAGCATACCCCTACATACATAGTCGGAAATTAACCACCGAATCGAAAATGTATTGTCTACGATTTCGATTTGGGTGCCTAATATCAAAGTGAATGACAAATAACATCTTAAAGCAACGCTTTGCTTGGTAATAATACTTAGTCGATTCCTATAACTTACGTACCGTTATTGATTCAAATTAAGACTCTTGTACCAATAATGAAGCACAGATCTCATAGCTTTGCACCGTAGACCAGTGGCGAGGCTTGACATTTCGTAGGAAGGAAGCCGAAGAAGAAATTGTTCAGTTACAAATAGTCATAGAAATACGATTACCACGTTGTGGCGCCGGCTAATTTAGAACAATTTATGTAGACATTACTGAATGTGCTATTTTGCTATGGTGGTAGGTGAAGTTACTCTTCCGATCCTCCAAAGGGAAGCCGGTAGGAATGCAGTTGTTAGCACGCTTCGCCTCTGCCGTAGGGCCGTAGACCATCCTATATGTAAGTGGCTGTCACAGATAACTTTAGCTTACGAATCTATTTACCTATATGCCCAATTTGTCAATATAAAATGACTCGTTTTTGTTTATAGAAACGGAGCATTATGTGTAAATACATGTCATGTATTTCCGACGACTAAAATTGTAGTTGCAATCAAATGTAAGTTTGGTACGACCTCGAATGATGTTCTTAGAACTATTGGAACTGTAAATACATAATATAAAGTGCACTTGAAGTGAACAGTGGTTGCGCTGAACGCAGGATCACTGACTAATTAGCGCACTGACGCGACCCAGCGAAGGATGCATCGCAATATTACCTACATACATAATCAAAGCATACGCTTGCTCCACAATATTCGATGATGTCCCACAAACCAAACGATCAAAGTTTATTGTTCAATATTTTGAATCTGGTCAATATTTCGAGATCGCATTGGTATTGATGTTTCAGTTAACCGTACGTAGGCACTCGTGCTCAACTCTTCAGTTCAGTTCAGTTCGTTATTATTAACTCGAACACGTTTTCAAAGCAGCATGTAAGTTTGAAGAGCAAGTGCTCAAAGGCAAGCGAATTCATATCATTGTTGCTACTTTGGACAAGTACGTTCAAAACTCCAATTCGCATTAAGTAGCATTATTTCCAAGAGCACGTGGAATGTGATCTTTATGGGAATTTGGTAAGCTGTAAATCCTCATAAGGGTCCACGTATACACTATACAGGGACTGGTCATACCGAACAACTTTCCCTCGGAAATCTATTACTGCGTACTACAGCGTTGAGGCACAAAGCCACATGCACAAAGCACCAGGCACGTCAACAGCATTCAAACGCAGGCTGCGTTCGGAAACACCAACGAATATACCCCCCAACATTCCCGTTACCAACTGTCAGCTCGATGATTCTATCAAAGCGAAATTCGATAACGTTTCATTCAAGGAAAATGTTTGTAGGTACCTACCCGCACAGCAGCCGACGTTGCCAAGCACTCAGAAGATCTTATGACAGGCTGTAAATTTAGTTAAGTATAAACAAGTTTTTGTTTGTGTAATTTGAAACAGAAACTTGTAGTTATGCGGCTTTTCAGTCCACCTATACATATAACCCATCTGCCTTCAGAGCAAGAGTGAACAGGCATCTTCTGGGCACGCTCGTTTCATCATAGACCTCATCCATCGCTTTCCATCAGGCGTGATCGAAGTGAAGAGCAGGCGCATTCAGCAATAAAAAAAACCTATCTTGGGCGTCTTGTTCTAGTTTCAGACTATACTTATGTGAAAGAAATACGCACTTTCTAAGTAAACAACAAATCCGACGACCCACCGATCCACCCACCCTTCCTGAATCAAATTTTTGTTAAATACGGAAATCATATAAAAACTAAAAGATTGCAGAGCATAAAAACTTATTATCATAGTTACCTTTGGTTAAAGCCCAAAAACATGTGTGAAAAACCAAATATATAATACTTAACTATTATTAGGTACTTTATTTTATTCTGGCCAGAATGTACGAAAGTTAGATCAAAATATTTTTAACATAAACACAGAGCGAGTTGGACTAGAAGTGAAAAATCTTTATTTCTGGTCTCAACTATATTATTTCTATTTCCTATAATGTAGCGCATAATTTAGTGGGCAACCGTTTTCTTCTTAACCTTTAACGAGTGGGTATGTGAAAAACCGTGACCATTCGTAGAATAGTTATTTAAAACTTGAAAAAAAATGTTATTGTAGGATCGTTCGTAAACTTATTTATTTCTTATGTTTAACCTAAAGTCGTATCTTAATAAATTAACAAACTACAAATCTGCATTGTCAGAAAACTAATTCTGGTCCGTCACTGATTTCCGATACGGTAAACCGATGCATTCCCAGCAAATATCATGCACCATTTATGTCACATGCTATTTAAATACCGGCCAGAATGATGCCAGTGCCACTAATGTGATATTAGTGGAATGAACATTTGTTTCGTCTACGAAAGCTAAGTCTACATCTTTAAATTGTCCTTCGCCACATTGCAATCGCCTTTGATGGCTTTGAAAAAATGTAATAATAACAAATCGCATACAGGGTCAAATTGAATTAGCTAGCGAAACTCCGCAGACGTGTTGGGTATCGATATCTAAATATGATCAAACACAAAAGAAATTCATTTGATAAGTTTTTTTTGAGGTCATCAACCGCAGGTAGTCACTTGAAATATCAGTTTAAAAACAGTTTTCTTTGTGTAAACTTCACATTCGTGATGGGAATGGATATCTAAACACGATTAAAAAGACAGATTTCCTTTACTTATACTTCAAGTAACAACACCACAAGCGTTAACCCCAACAAAAAATAATCATTTTTTCATCAAAAAAGTATCGCACTGACATTTCTCCCATTTGCTTAACGTGCTTAACGGAATAAGCAGCTAGATCACAATATCTACGCCGGGCTCGGTTTCCAATGCTAAGGCAATACTTTCGAAAGGCAACAATAAAAAAAAATGCCCTATAAGCTTATAGACTTATTGCTAATAATAAATACGTATCTATTTAAATTGGGAATGACGGTCATGGCATGAAAAACATGCAGCTGAAAAACGCAAAGAAAATAAAAACTTGACTAGCTTGGCGCAGAACGTTGAGTATTCTGTATCAACGCGGCGTTTATAACAATGTAACTGACACGGTAGGAAGCGAAATAGTACTGGAAAGCATCCGGATATAACACCACATTGTATAAAATGTTCTTTTTTATTTAACTTTTTTTTAAATTCCTGGTTGAACAGCACAATATGCAGAATATTTTTGCGACCAAGCGGAATTTTAAATCATACTTTCTTAACGCTTTTCCTGAAAGTATTTTAATTATTTATTTAAATTTCAAAAAACTAATTATGTCTGCCCCTAGTCTGCGACTGCCACTTCAAGAGAATACTTTTATGATAGTTCCGCACGAGAACTGCACACATGTTCGTAATTGTTCACGGCACGGCATAACGAAGTGCCCTGTCTCTCTTTAACTTTTACGACTTATTATAATCACTGGTACGTACCCAGACGTTTCTGAAGTATCATCTTCCATATGGGACGGAGAATATCCTAAGTCTTCGAACTGTATCATATTATCATGTGGGTAGTACGCAAACTGTATGCGAAAGGCGGATAACGGACTACTTAGAAGAGGCCACAAGCTGAGTTAATTCACGGAAGTAAGGGGAGTCGCACACGGGACGCGTCGCGGCGGCAAGGCGGTGCCAGTGTTCGGGGCGTGTGGCATCGCGCGCGGTCGAAGTGCATTTGACCGCGCCTCGATTTCTAGTTACCGTGAGCATCCAATAATTTTTATCCATTTTGAAACCGGGGAAAATCAAAACAAAAACAAATTGTTCATAATTTGATTATGTGTAGCTCGACCTAATTTATCCGTTTAGAGTTTGGTCTTTAGTTTACATCACGGTATCTTCCATTAGGGTGCTTACTTAAAGAAACAGGGTTCCGGTACAGACAAACCCGAGCGGGTCGGTACCGATCGGTGCAGGGTTAATAAGGTAGTCGGCACCGACCAGTTTAAACCTGTTTCTTTATAAGTGAGCACATAAGATAACATGGGAATATTACAGCTTGGCAAAAAAGTGTTGAAAATAATGGTGGCGCGACTGTCGTTCATGTTGTAACCCTATATAGTACGACAAAAACGGTTTTGATACTTAGGTTTGTTTTACAATTAATGTGAATAATAGTGAGTTTTATGAAAAAAAGGAAAGCTCTGAAACGCTTGTTCGTCTACTGCCTAGAACAATAACATTTGCAGTTATTTATTTTAATGAATTAATAATAAAATAATTAGGTTTTTCAAAATACCTTGATGTCAACTAATCCCACATTATCTGCCCCCGATAGTAAAAAGGACGTACCGTCACTTCGGGTTACTTTGACTCTAGGGTGTAACTTTGGCCCAAATCGAGACAAATGTTTAGTGTCATTAGATCCACACAACAGTTCCGCAAGTACGCGTCTATCCTCGCGCACATCTGGGAGTGGCGCGAGGAGGCAGGACGCCGGGGCGTAACTCCGTTGCCGCGAGAAATCGCGGCACGGCGGACAGAGCTCCGGCAGGATCTCATGGCGGCATGGAGAGTGCGATTGTCGCAACCCAGCGCTGGGCACGCCACAATTGCGGCGATAAGTCCCCTCTTTGAGGAGTGGCTGGAGAGGCGCCACGGCGTCCTCACCTTCCGCCTGACGCAGGTCCTCACCGGACACGGGTGCTTCGGGAGGTACCTGTTCCGGATAAGGCGGGAGGAAACGCCCGGGTGTCACCACTGTGTGGATCGCCCGGAGGACACGGTGGAGCATACGGTGGAAGTCTGCCCGGCTTGGGCGGGGCACCGCCGTGTCCTCGCGGAAGCGATCGGCGGCGGCGATCTCTCGCGTCCGGCCCTGGTCCAGGCCATGGTACGGAGCGAGAGTGCATGGGAAGCCATTACCTCCTTCTGCGAAGCAGTAATGCTCGTGAAGGAGGAGGCGGGACGCGTGAGGGAGAGGCAAGCTTTGCACCCTCACGCCCCTAGTCGCCGCAGGAGACGCCCTGGGCGTCGGGAATCGGCAGCCGATTCCCGGCCACCGTAGGCGCGGGCTTGCGGACGGCGAGCAATGGGTAGCTCGCCGTCCGGTAAGGACCAGGCCCGAGTCGACGGCGCGTCGTGTTCCACGCGCGCCTCAAAGAGATGTCAGCACTATTGACGGGGTCCGCTAGGGCCGATGCCAGCTAGGGTTGCGGGATGTTCGAAAGAGTTACCGTGGCCCCGGCACAGGCAACAGAAGGAACACGGGTGGGTTTTAGTCAGTAAAAGTCTGACACGCCGTCCCGCTCCGCCCAGAGCGGGAGAAGTCATTTGATGATTTCCCATCCACAAAAAAAAAAAAAAAAAAAAAAAGTACGCGTCTATGTCGCCATCTATTAGTTACCGAAGGAATACGACGTTCAGTTTTGTGGTCGCGACATGGCAGAAATTTCAAACATCAAGGCTAGATTTGGGCCAAAGTTATACCTAGAGTCAAAGTAACCCGACGTGACGGTATCTAACATTTTTTTCCAAAATTGAGTTACATATATTGCCGGAATGAGGAAAAAAATACGAATCTGCTGATATTTTTTATTTTTTTTAATCTCATTTAGTTTCGGATTTACCACAGTGAAGAAGGGCTCATCTCTATTATCAATTATACTTTGACAAAGATGAAACGACACATTTTGATGGAAGTTAAATGAAAAGACGTATTTGCGGAGATGAGTCTAATCTTTCAATGAATAACTACTCTGATCGAGAAGTAAAAAGGCGCATCTGAAAATGAAAAGACGTAACTGGCTATTGCGACTTTCAAATTCATTTGAAAATTCAGGCTAATACTAGGAGAAATGGACCTATTGACCACTTGCGTCTTTTCAATTTAGTACACCACTCCTTTCAATAGACGTATGTGAGAAATGCGTTTTATTTTTATTTTTAATTGCATTACATTATTAATTGAATAGCCGCAACAGCTAAGGTGCTAAGGATGAAAGTCGTAAATAATGCACCTTTTATTCTTAAACTTAATATTATGAAAATAGCTGTTGTAATTGGTGAATAATGGTAGTGCTGTATTTGCGCTAAATTGAAATGGCGCATATGGTGTTTTACGACTTTCCTACTTAGTTCTAGGTAATGTTCCGATTTTTTTTTTGCTAAAAAGAAACGTTTCTTCTTGAAAAAAAATGTATATATATATATATATATATATATATATATATATATATATATATATATATATATATATATATATATTATCAATACTAAAATGTTATAATACTAAATTAAGAGGAGATATGGGCCAAAAAATAGTACATTCATAGAATTTTGAAAAATGCAATAACTTTAGTTGAAAAACGGAAAACCCATGCTGTGGTTTACCACAGCATGGGTTTTCCGTTTTTCAACTTAAAATATTTTTTCTCCGTATTTATTTTTTGTTAGATATGTCTTTCTTATTATCGGGGGCAGTTATGTGAGACAATTTTATTTTTTACAAGACCCCAGATCGCCTTATAGTTCTGATGAATTTACCTGAATAATACTATAGTTATTTTTGTTCACTGATTTATGCAATATTAACAAAAAGTATCAAAATTATTCAAACGCGCTGCATTCCGAATGTGCTTTGTAAACATAACTTTAAACTCGTGAATATACATTTCAATAATTGTATGAAAGGTTTATACTAGATATTGCACCTTGAAATACACACATTAGGTACATCTGATTACATGTATAAAATATCATTTTACCTGTCATTTCAGCGGTTCTTTTATACACATCGTTGAGATCGGATACAAATTGTCCGGCCTCGAGTTCTGCCAAACATCTCACGTACACTATAAATTATCGCTCTTGCGGAGCTGTGGATAACAGATCTGTTCATTATGAACACAATGGGTCACCAGTATATCACCACAATAACGCAAATAAATAAAAATAAACATGAGAAACAGTCACCGATTACAAGAAATGACAGAATATGTAGCTTACTCGACGAGGCAGATCAAGTGTTGCCAATGATTAAATATTTTAGTTCCGTTTCAGGACTTTCTTGCCAAACTGTACACCTTTTATACAGTTATATAAGCACCCTTATATCCTTTTAAATACGAGTACATCTTATACTAAATACATATGTCGATGTACCGACTTTTACAGAAGCATCTCGCTTAACGCTTTGTACTTGTACTGGACGACGCGGCCATGGTTGTGAAATAATGTTCTTTCTTAACTTAGATACATCTAAAGCCGCTGTCCCAAGGCCCGTTGACTGACAGGCCGCGCCAGGCCTTGTTACACCTGTCAAGGCCTGTCGCGGCCCGTGCTGAGCGTTCCGAGAATACCCACCGCAGGCCTCATCGGATGCAACGGTTCCCACGGCCTGCTGGCCTGGCTTGGCGCGATCTGGCCTGAGAGAAAGCGGGCCGTAGGACCGTAGCAATAGACTGACGTTGCCTAAGAGATGTTGCAGAATCATGGTATATATGCGTCATTTTTTAATTCGGTAGGGGTGTTAATCCCTATTCAAATGTACTCGTAGATAAGAGTTTCGTGCAGTTTCCATTAAAAAGTCGAAATACTTAAAATTGATTTAATGTAGGTGCTTAACTTTCCTATTTGTGTAGTCAGTTTTTATTTCAACCAATAATATAATAATATCCCTCCTGTTCTGATTGCAGAATTAGTTTGTCTGCTCTTCATCCACGCGCGGATCGTTCAATCTATATTAATAAGACCATGCATACACCGTGTTTAAGGCGATGATAACCGACTTATAATTATTTTAAACTTAATATCACGTCTAAACGAGTAGTGTTAATGATTTGAAAAAAAAATTACATAACATAAGACCTTGTTTCCCCGAAGGGTTAGGCAGAGGTGTACCTATTGTACACCCACATTTCGCCAGTTATGTTTGAGTCCCATGTAATAGGGGGCGAGCCTATTGCCATCTACCGGGCACAAATCCAGACTCCGGGCTGCTACTGAGAAATTCCAGATAGAAAAACCCAATAACACTTTGCCCTACCTGGGAATCGAACCCAGGACCTCATGCTTAGCAGTAGCGCTTGCGACCACTAGACCAACGAGGCAGTCAATGAAAAAAAAAAAGTTAAATTAAAGCATTTTCAGACGGCACCGCGCGCGCAGTTGCGCCCTCGTTGTTTGTTTGGTTATTTCTTTTATTTTAAAACTAGCGCCCCGCGACTTCGTTCGCGTGGAAGTCGTAATATGCACACGCTAAAATAACAGCCACATTTTAATAAAACTACCTTGTCCATTTTCGCTTAGTGTTCTTTCTTTTTCTTTTTTCTCGGCTCCTAAGGGTCGTAGCGTAACGTTAAATAGCCTATAATATTATCATCGAGAATTGGGCTACTAAATTCAAAAGAATTTATCAAATCCGACTTTTTGTTCACAATTTCATGGGTTTTATTTTTTTTGCGCGGAACCCTAATTATTTTTCTAAACTAAAAGTAGCTTAAGTTACTCCCCGTAACATCAGCTTAAGAGTCCGGGAGTGTATTTACATAACATATATTATACAGGGTGTAAGGGACTGCCCTCCGCAAATTAACAGGGTGCATTCAGCTCCTTATTTTGAATCATATTCCACCGAAAATATTCTGAGGAAAATTTTAATTTTTTTATCGTATTTTCAGTTACTATTCCTTTATTTCAATGTAAAATTACATTCTCTGTAGGCAGAACTCCATTTATGTAAATAAAACAGCTAAAACCTGTTGAAATACTCTGCGGCCGAAAGCTCGCTGCGCTGCCGTTCGCTACGCGCGTTTTGCCACGGTAACGATACATTGCGTGTGAGGTAATAAAACTAATTTATTGGAATAACGTTCCTGAAATAGTTTCATGTACTGGTCATCTTAGTATGATATACTGAATTCACCCCATCAGTCTGCGGAGGGCTGTCCCTTACACCCTGTATAAAAAAGACAGCTGTTTCCTACAAAAGCGCAATACCTACGCGGTGAAAATATTTGGCAAGGGTTTTATAATAACTGACGAAAAATTTCAACGCAATGATGTCCAGAATCATGTACTAAATTCAGAGTGACAGGTTGCGCGTGGATGTCCCTGCCTCCCTGTATAATATTGGCTCTACCTCATTTAGGTCTACGAGTAAAATAACAGGTGAAATAATTTTTACGGTGGGTAAAAACAGTTTAAACTCGGGATTTTAAACTGTTTTTTCTACCGTAGACAGAACAGTTCTGACGTTTTATCTTGTGTCAAAAAGTATTGTCAGTAGTCTTTGTCAATTTTTGAACATTCCCCCCTAACCCCTATTCCCTTCTAATCTCCAAAACTACTGAACCTACAATTTTGAAAATAAAATACAGAAAATATTAAACTTCGTATACGTGTATTTATAGATTACAGGAAAAACTATAAGAAGTCTATGGTCTTAAAATAACATGATAAATCTTTCAATATTGTGCGTAAAACTTACATTTGCAGTTGGAATGTATGTGAGAACACGTTTTTCAACTAAAAAGTTAAGTTTGTTTTGCGATAATTCTTTCTCTTCTTTCTTCATCCCAACTAGGTACGGAACCCTTCATTGTGCGTGTTCCGACACGCACTTGTCCGGATTTTAGTTTTAGACTGTTTTGTTGCACGTGTGCACGCCATCATTGTTTTCTTGACACAGGTCTGCGCTCGGCCTATTATCTAAACATTAGAAATTACTGTCGCCTCGCTAATGACGGTAACATTATTTAATTAGATTATACTCGTACTTAACACAAGTCAGGTCTCCGCCATCGTAATCAACTATTCGACGACAGAGCTAGTCGGGGCTGCCAAATAGTTATATTTACTAAATGATAATTTAGTTTAATGTTTCGACTAAATACTTAATGTTATGATATTCATATCAATAAGTAAATAATTATGAGACAAAAAATAACATTAAAATTGAATTTTATTGAAGTTGTTACAGGAAAACTTGGTTATTTGCCACTTTCATATTCTGGATCAAGTTTTTGAACAATTACTATACCTATCCATGATATTTCTTCAACATAAAGGCTCCTGCAAACAGGTGCGACACAAAGGTACTGTGTGCCCGAGCGGTGCCTCTGTGCCACGTCGTGTGTCGCGCCTGTTTGCAGGAGTCATTACACAGACGTCTTTCTTTTGCGACTTAAGCACTCATAATTCTACCATCAGTCACCTAAAAAGAAAATAACACCTTCTTCTCTCATATTTTTGACTTTAGTGTAATCCAGGTACAATATACAAGGTGTAACATAATTATCGCACAACCTCTTAAGGGGTCATTGTACTCATCATTATGAACAACTTTTACTATGGGACCAAACCTAAAATCGCGAAAAAGCATTTATGCTCACATAACTCGTCATAATGTAGGGAACAGCTGATTTTTTTCGCGATTTCAGGTTTGGTCCCATAATAAAAGTTGTTCCTAATGATGAGTACAATGACCCCTTAAGAAGTTGTGCGTTATTTATGTTACATCTTGTATATTTCCCTCTGTATCAAAAAGTCCTAAAAGCAAATGGTCCTAATCGTCCTTCGAGCAGTTTGTCCTATTAGCAGAACGTCCTATTTGTAAAGTACAGTAATGCTGACAAATCACTATCGGTTTTTACCGTCACATGGCATTTATTTGCAAAGGACCATTGGAAGGTCAAAAAAGAAGATTTTTTTTAAAACCAATTTCAAAAATTATGGTTTCATCATTTGCCCTTAAGGGTACCGTAACTTTCACAAAATATGCGATGCGATTCGATTTATCTGTTTTTTGTTTGAAAGAGAAATTTATTTGTTTTTTACTTCCTTTATGTTTTATTTTGTTTGTCCCATTTAGATAATTATTGTTGCTACTACACGGGCCCAAAATGCATGTAATGTCACTTCCACGTTGTTTTTGTGACTGCTAGTAGCGAACCTTTGTCTGATTAATAAGTTGATTGTTACAAATTCCCTTTAGGCTGGTTTTCTTATCCTGGATCTGAATTATCTTATTGGCAGTGTGATACAAACATCTCATCACTTCGATACAGCGCCAGTTAATTCGACTTCGTTGCAGAGAGGCCAGAAGGGCCCATATTTTGATGAAGTCGAAGGCTTGTTCATATATTACAAATGCCATATACAATGGTGGCAGCAATATTAAATTAGCAACGATAGGTGCAGTCGCTTGTCAATAGCTATGCTTTACAAACATGTAATTATTACGTGTGTATGTGAGTATCGTACCTTTTTCCTCAACTGAATAACGTAAAATAATCATTTTAAGACCACTTTTTACTTTTTTTAAAGTTAGTGTCTCGAGCAGAAGATAAATAAAATTATTCCTTTACAAATTAAAATAAATATTAATTTTATGATTTTTTTATTTATTAATTTGTGTGGTAGGTATATGTGCCGTTTCCGTTCTTTTGTTTTAAGGACCAATTGCTTTTAGGACTTTCTGATATGGAGGGCAATAATTTACCTGGATTACGCTAAAGACGAAAATATTAGAGAAGGTGTTATATCCTTTTTAGGTGACTGATGTTAGAATTATGAGTGCTTAAGTCGTAAACACAATGGAAGACGTAAGGAAGTCGCAAAATATTTCGTCCCAATAGGTCAAGAAGTCATTGCCATAGAAAATGAAAACCAGCCGGTATCAAATAAAGCTAAGAAAAGTCTTACGAACGATATCGGAACAACTCTTGGTAGCTTTAAAACGCGTATTTAGCGATTTCTTACTAAATATTCCTGCATTCAGTATTTATGTGTAAGTTCCGTGTGTAGCCATGTTGTGAGGAAGAATGCAGAGAATGTATTTTATTCGCACCGATTCAATGAAAGCGTTTATAAGAAACAAATATGGCTCTGGAACGTCTTAAGGGAGGCTCCAACACGTGTATGTGGGCTACATGCGCAGTAACGTTGGTCGAAGGTGCCGAGAGTAAATAATTCTATAACTACGTTAGTGCTTGTTTTTCTAAATGGTCGGTTTAAATAGGAAGTAAGAAATGAAAATAATTAATGAACAATTTATGAATATATCACTTACTAGCTGTGCCCCGCGACTTCGTTCGCGTGGAAGTCGTAAAATACACAATATACTAAAATTACAGCCACATTTTTAGTAAAACTCCCTCGTCCCCCGTCCCGTCGCGTTGCATCGCCCGCCCGCGCTAGTTTACTTCGTTTTCGCTTAGCGTTCTTTCTATTTTTTCTTTTTGCTCGGCTCCTTAGGGTCGTAGTGTGATGTTAAATAGCCTATAACCATCCTCGAAAAGTGGGCTACCAAATGCAAAAAGAATGCTTCATATCCAACTGTCAATTGTAGAGATAAGCGTAAGCGAGAGGCCAATACTTTTTCTAAAATAAAAGTAACGTACGTTACTCATTGTAACATCAGCCATCTTCCAGTGAAAGTCCCGTCAAAATCGGTCGAGCCGTTTCGGAGATAAGCCGGAACAAAAAGACAAAAATTTTAAAATTGTCTTTTTATTATAAGTATCGTATACGTACATATATGTATTTTCATATGCGTTTAGTAAAAAGCTGTTAAATTGACATTTTATTTATTTGTATAGATTGCATTGTACACAGGACGTCCTTCAAAGTCTATTGAAATGTAAAACGTGTATCTAAGCTTAACCGAACAAAGCCGATTTCCTTTTTTTTTTTTTAAATAAAAGTAACTCTCCGTGCTTTATTATTAGGCGCCATTAATTATGCTATTCTAAATGTATGTTTATGCAAAAGTCAGGTTCAGGATACTAATTACGGACTTTTTTAAATATTGTGCAAAAACTACAACATACAAAAAAAAGATCGAGCTCATATTGCGTAAAAAATACTAAAACGAAGCTGTACAAATTGTTTTAAAGGTACAATCGAATCAAAAATCTAATGGACTGTGTATTACACCGGAAGTTCGGCTAGAATTTCATATTAGAGTAGCGACCCGCCCCGAGTTCGCACGGATGCAATTTACTTGAATGGGACACTCTAAAATACTAGTCTACTGGGCTTGCAGTACTTTTTACATAATCTTATAGGTAGATAATTAGGTACTACCGATAAGGAGTAGGTATTGTTACAATTTTTGGAGTTTACTCCCTAAGAATCGATTTTCATATACAAGGTGTAACATAATTAACGCACAACCTCTTAAGGGGTCATTGTACTCATCATTATGAACAACTTTTACTATGGGACCAAACCTGAAATCGCGAAAAAAAAACAGCTGTTCCCTACATTTTGACGAGCTATGAGAACATAAATGTCACACACTTTTTTATTATTATTATCTAGCTTTTGCTTGCGGCTTTGTCCGCGTGAATGTCGAAAAATATCCTACGGGAAAGTACTACCGCGGTTGGAGTTTCTTGCCCATTCTTCTCCATAGAGATCTACGTTTTGGAATGGGCGACTAGCTTCAATTTTCTGACTAACTGACTGACTCTTTGACAATTCAAAAGTGCCTGTGATTGGTTTAATTGAAATAAATGCTTTGAGTTTGAGTTTGAAAGTACTCTATGTGTTAATCCATGTTATAAACTATATGTGTGCCAAATTTCATCCAAATCCGTTCAACCATTTTTGCGCCAATCTGGAACATACATCCAGATAAACAGACAAACGGATAAGAATTCTTCATTACTATTTTTTTATAGGTAGGGCTCTGCTTGTTTGACCGGCCAAGAGTGCAGTGTGCTGTGCCAAGGTTGCTGATGAGGCTGAGGGTGATGACCAGGTAAGCGCGGTCGCTCAATGCTGGTGGTCAGGATACCCGTTGAAGCCGTGGGTGCTGGCTGGCTGTGTGACTCGCTGCTCGAAAGCTCGAGGAAGTAATGCTGATGACGTCACGCTGTAGTAGTTGCACGAAAGCTGCGCTGACGTTCATGTTCGGGGTCACCAGTATAGAGGCATGTGGAACAGGGTGTAAAGTTCACTCATCCTCCGTAGAAAAGGGAGGATCCTCCGACTAGACGGGTGTTGGGTCTGGTGGGCTACTGCCCGACGGTTGATGTCGGGATGTTGAATATATGCTAATCGCGCGGTAAACTCTGATTTTGCGATGCTGGATTTTGCGTGACGTCAGTGTGACGCGTTCCATTGTGGCGATGTAGATATGCCACCACAGATATTTCCAAAACATGACTCAAAGATTATTTATACCAATTTACGAGATAATCAAGTCACGCAGTAAAATCTTCCCCTGTAAAATTGACAACCCCTTTTCACCCCGTCCGGGGTAGATTTTAGAAAAACCTTGATACATGTTATTCTTTATTTTTAGTCTTAGGTATAAATACAGAGTTTCGAGTTAATCTGTCTGCGGGGTAAAATTCTTCCATACAAGCTTTGCCACCCCCCAATCTCCCTCTTGGGGGTAGTTTAGAAAAACAAAAAAATTACAAAGTTAATAATTTACTTAGATAAGTATTCGTGCCAAATTTCAAGTCTACTAACTCAAGGAATAAGATTTTTCATACAAACGAAATCTCCCCTTTTCACCCCCTTAAATATCGAATTTCAAAAAATCCTTCCTTATTCCTTGTCTACATTATAAAGGGTATCTCTGTGCAAAATTACAACTTTCTAGCCCAAGGGTTTGGGCTGGGCGTTGATGAGTCAGTCAATAAGTCAGTGAATCAGTCCGTCAGGATTTTTCTTTTTATTTAAATAGATAGATTAATTCAGGGAAAAAGTCTTTGCGTATTTCATAGTTATAAAGTTGTAGTAAACTATCTTTGGCTGTATTGTTTGCATGTACATAGATGGTTTTGATACCAATAAATAGAATATATAATAGATACCATTTTAAAAAAGAAAAATAAAAAGTACTCGTAAAAACGATTTTCCGCCATTTTTCAATGTTTTTCTGTCCGCCAAAATGAGTGAATCTAACGAAGAAATTCGATACGTTTTGAAGTTTTATTACAAAAACGGGAAAAATGCGACACAAGCTGCGAAACAAAATTGTGACGTTTTGGACGCATTGTTAGTAAGAGTAGCACAAAGTTGGCTCAAGCGTTTTCAGCCCGGGAATTTTAATGTCAAATATGCAGCTCGCTCTGGTCGCCCGGCTACGGGTACAGTCGATATCATTTTTGAAAAAGTGGAGCAAGATTGGCATATTAGTAATGACGACATGGCTCAAGAGTTAGGGGTTGACCATAAAATAGTTTTGACCCATTTGAAAAACTGGGGGTATACAAAAAAGCTCGATATTTAGGTGCCACACGAGCTCACTGAAAGAACCCTAATGAACCGTATACTCATTTGCTATTCTCTGTTGAAACGTAAAGATATTGAAGCATTTTTGAAAAGATTGATCACTGATGATTAAAAGTGGATCACCAGGATCACCTACGACAAGAACGTGCTAAGAAGATCATGATCAAAGGGCAGTCAAGCTCCACAGACTGTAGCGAAACCCGGATTAACTCGCAATAAGGTGACGCTGTTTGTTTGATGGGATGGGAAGGACATCGTTCATAATGAGCTTTTACTGCCGGGCAAAGCCGTTGATTCGGATCGCTACTGCCAACAGCTGATGAGACTCAAGCAAGAAATTGAGAAAAAACGGTCGGAATTGATCAACAGAAAGGTTGTCTTTCATCATGATAACGCCAGACCACACGCGTCTTTAGCCACTCAGCAAAAATTGAGAAAGCTTGGTTGGGAAGTGTTAATGCATCCAGCATATGGCCCAGACCTTGCACCCTCAGATGTCCAGCTGTTTCGGTCTCTTCAGAATTCTTTAGGTAGTGTTAGGTTAACATCAAGAGAGGACTGTTAAAACTACTTGTTCAGAAGTACTAAAATTTCTAAAGCAATGGGATTATGTCACTACCTACAAAATGGTTGAACCCATGATTGGGGTTATTTGATATTATTATGATCTAAAGTAATAAACATACTCAGGTAATCGTACCTAGGTCAAATGTAAGTTGGACTTGTATAGCCGACTAATCATCTCTAGAGTATTGATAATTAGTCGGCTAGACAATCCAACGTCTAGTTTCTAGACGAATGGTATATATACCATTGAAAACACAAAAGTGATTTAATCACACTAGTATCTCTATCCACCTAAATACGTTGCTTGCAATTTGCAGGTCAGTATTATAATTAGTAAACGAGTACACTCATATTAATTTAAAGCTTGTATTTGTATTTATTTTATATAGATCTTAATGAACCTTATTTTAATTGTTAGCATCATTATCATCGTTAAGTTCAACAATACTTCTAAGATTATTTTAACAATCAATAAAGAATACAATGTATAGGTAGGTAACTAATAGACAAAGCGTAGGGCCGTTCGCTCATACCGCGGCATTTCTCTTACTTTTAGTATTTCTATACCCCTCGTAACTTCTAAACGAAAGGTCCGATTCGAATAATTTAAAGATAAATATCAACCTTGATTATGAAATTATTTATTTAGATAAGGATTAATATCATGATACGAATATCTTCATCTTTTGATTCTACCCGTGTTTTGATTTACTAATTTGAAAAAAAAAAACGGTTATTGTGACTTAACTATAATTGTTAGACGTACAGCCTCGCGGACTTTTTTGTGAGTAATGTAATAAGTACTATAAACATGTAGTACATTATTGCAATTTTCGAAGCGATCTCTAATTTTTTGACAATAAAATGCAGCCCACGTTACTTGCTGATAATGTACCTTTCGATAGGTGAAAGAATTTTTAAAATCGGTTAAGCATTTTTTGAGTTTATCCATTACAAACAAACAAAAAGTCGTTGGAGCATTTCGCATGTTAAATGTTTCATGTCGCATGTCGCGAAACCGTTTTATCCCTACAAAAAAGGGCTCAACGCGCCTAAATAAGTTTTCACATCAATAATGTGGTAACTAATGGAACATACGAACTATCAGTCAGTATATTACATTGTAGCCAAATCTCCATATAAATTGTTACAATATGCACAATAGACACAACTCGGATATTTATATCTGTAGTAACGATGTTTTAGAATACATACATACTATAATAATTGCAATATAGGACGCGGTTGAGTTAGAGCAATATTCCGCGCCCACGCGTTGAGAATTCGTGTTGGTTTTACAAGTCACCCCTTATTTATAGAAGTAGATATTCATTAGTATGTTTTACAATGGTCATTAAACATAAAAGTCTAGGGTACCTGTATCTTCGTCGTGATGGCCCAGTGGTTATTAAGGCCCAGCTTCTCATGCACGACGTTGTGGGCTCAAAACCCGGGCAAGTACTAATGAGCAACTGTTTCAATTCATATGTATTTTCTAAGTTTATCATGGACATCACCAATATTAGTGGACACAAAGGGTCGCTGGACTTACCTATCCTACTTTCTACTAATATTATAAACGTGAAAGATTGTGAGGATGTATGGACGAATGTTAGTTACTCTTACACGCAAAAACTACTAAACAGATTTAGATGAAATTTGACACCCAGATAGCTTATAACCTGGATTAATACATGAAATAGTTTTCATCCCGATATTCCCACGGGATCGAGACTTATGCAGTGAAACCGCGGGGCGCTGCTAGTATTATAAATGCGAAAGTGTGTTTGTTACGCTTTCACGCTAAAACAGCTGAACGATTAGATGAAATTTGGCACATGTGTAGACCATGACCTGGATTAGGACATAGCATACTTTTTATCTCGATATTCCCATAGGATCGCGACTTATGCGGGTGAAGCGCAAGCGCGTGATCAGTGCTCGTGCTCATACCTTCTCTGTATGAAAAGAGACCTTTGTCCTGCAGTGGGACATTAATAGGCTGGTATTTATTACCGGTATTTTAAATGTTATTAGTCGACTGTATTTTTTCAAACATACCATGAGAACAATTTAGCAGTTAGAGGTACTTACTGCATTTATTTTATAACTCATTCGTCATTAAAACTAAAACTATTCGAGTGACGTAATTTTTGCAATAGCTAGCTTGTAGTGAACCTCAACCGATACTATAATAATGACTTACTACTTTATGAGTAAGCATTCCGGGGCTATTGTTGTACATAGTCAAGGAATGAAGAGGCTATAACTACCTTTAGGTTAATGTTCAACACCGTGAGCCGTGACTTTTCGGACTACGTAAATAGGTACTACCAAGAGTAAGTGTCTATTGCTTCAAGTTTTCGCTCCTCGGGTGTACCTATATAATAACAATTACTTATTAAGTTATTACTTATACATTCCTGTAAAGTTTCAAGTATAAGCTACTCGTCGGGAAAACTTTAGTAAATTATAGCTTGCTTTAGTTAATGATTAGTTTTGATTATTGATTAATTTCGGTCACTACGGTTACAGGAGCTCGTGGCTAAGTAATAACAGCCGCACGGGTCGATCCATCAGGTTAAGCTACGCTTGACAGGGTTGTTCGTGGATGGGTGACCATCTTTACATACCGAAACTCCTCCGTGCCTCGGAAAGCACTCATCTCAGTCATTCGTAGATCTGTGACAGTCGTTACGGGTCGTCAGAAGCCCAAAAGTCTGACAACCAGTCTTACCAACGGGTATCGTATTACCCAGTTACTGGGTTGTGAAGGTCAGATAGGCAGTCGCTCCATGTAAAATACTGGTATTCAGCTGCATCCGGTTAGACTGGAAGCCGACCCCAACATGTTGGGAAAAGGCTAGGCAGATGATGATGATTAATTTCGGTTACTTAAAGGGGCAGCGCTAAGGTAGCCCGCAAAATTCAAATTTTCTTACGATTTTTGTAATTTGCAGCTCAGTGTCTGGGTGTATGTTGATTAAGTATGATTCGCGACCGTAACAAATATGTTTTTTCATAATTATAATGATTAAATTCAGTATTATAAACTTAGACATTCAGCTCAGAACGTTCCCGTTATAGGCTGATTCAGTTATGTGTATTTTTTTATATTTTTGCACCATACATTGGTAGTAACGATGAAAGAGGGAACATCTTTAAAAATATATATTACATGGCTAATTTCGATTCATAGAACATATGATATGAGTCTATTTTAAAAGTTTCTTTGACCATGGTCAAAAATGAACTGATGTAGTAAAAATAACTTATGTGATTATGATGTTGTTGCGGACGGTACACGGTATTATTATACGCACCTAATAATTTGACACTATGAAGTACCTCACCATGCTGCCAAAAAGCTATAACCACAATCGTGTAAGCTAATTTGACAGTAAAATTGGCTCCACACCTGCTTCGTTGTTGCGTACACGCAACGTTTACAGCTCGCGTTAAGGGGCATTTTCAAAACAAGCACACACGGAAGTACTTTGTGTCATTTTTATTCATCCTTTCCCAATGAACTATGATAATTAACAATTGATTGCGAACACCTTATTTAAAAATTGTGAAGCCTTTTTATTAAAGAATACGGTTTGTGTTTTCCATATCCTATCGTATTTATGTCGGTGATAATTATTAGGGTGGACAACTAGAATGTATCCAACACTATTTTCAATTGGCGCCAAAGGAGATGGGAAATCTTGGGCCCAGCAGTTAACTAGATGAAATGTGTATTAAAAAAACCGTTATTTTTTTCTAAAGGATATCACAAAATACAGTACCGTGTTTCTATCTAGGAAGTGAGAAAAGTTAAATTAAAAACTAAATAATCGATTAAATACATGTCTAAATTCTTAGTAATCGATAATGAATAAATCGGTAAAATCTCAGAATATGTATGAAAATCGAGTGACAAGTGTTTATCAATCGTTTCGTGGGATCGATTCATAGTGAATCGAGTTCCTTTATTTTTTTTTTGTTGGCAGCACTGGTCACCGACTGACAGATGACAGGCAGAAAAAACGGCATTCGTTGATTCCTAGTCTGTGGTTGATTCGTTCGTTTTCTTTCGTTCTGAGTGCGCACGTATTTTCCATATTTTATTGTATAACCCCACAACCTCGGCGTTGACTATTCGACGGACCTTGCTACTTTGAATTACCTGGCTCTATTTTGGACAACTAATTGTGCCTATTGATCGGATATTGACGACATGGATCGCTTTGTGAATTGTACTATTGCGACTGGTCGCAGTAAGGAGAGTCTTGGACGATGAGTCGATTTCGATACGGTTCTTTGATATCCACTATTTAGTTAAAAGGTGCCAAATTCGTTATGCACCATTTATAAGACCATAATAACCGCATTAACTTCAGTCATTTTATCCCAAAGTTCCTAAACCGATTAAAAACGTCCCATTTTTTTTCAACAAATCAGTACGAGTGACTAATCTAATCCCATTGTGATCACAGGGAGAAAAAATAATTACTTTTGTGAAGAAGAGCAACTTTTGTAGATCCACGCAGGAACCCTAAATTTGACTAGTTCGATGGAGTAATTGTACCTTTCTTCCTTGAAAAAACAACAGGACAGGTGCTGCTGTTACTGCGACTGGCAATAAGTTTTATGTTTTTATATTTCATGAAATCAATTAGTTACACCTAGAAAATAGGTTCCAATAAGATGGAGCCAGAAATCATGCAGCACGAAACATAGGTAATCGATCGACACATTGAGAGAAATGTTTCCGAAACAATAAATTCCAAGAAATGTTGACATTAATTGACTCCCCAATTCACCAGATTCGAAAGGTTCTGACTCTTTACTGTAGAGTTACCTAAAGGGACGTGTCGTGGTCAATTTGGAATACTAAAAGCAGAATATTTGTGCCTCTGATAGTGGAATATTTAATAACGTGTGCGATAATTGAGTGAAAAACACAATGAAAAGCATTTAAAAGCAGCGAAAAGGTGGAGCTTTGGCGGATATTATTTTTTATAATGATGGCATATTTGTACTGCCATGTATTATATAATTATGGGAAAATATCTGATAATTTTCGTTTGTAGTAAAAATAATTTTAATGTAAAGTAAACATTCGAATTGGCCACCCTGTACTTATCTTGTCACACAGTAGCTGAATTCTTGCCTACCTGCGATAGTAGATACAATACGATCGATAAAACCAGTTTGATCTTAATTTGTATCTCCACGAACTTCCAGGAACTAATGAAGATGCCACTGAACCGGTGTGTAAAGACTTGACCGTAGGGCTATGTTCTATCCGCGATAGCGATGATGGAAAAGTAAAAAATGGATTAACATTTCTATCGAAAAACTTATGTAGGTATTTATGTCAATCCTGATGCAAGTCGTTGTAGAAATACGAAATGCATTAAAAGCCCTTTTGTAAGAAAACACAGGCTATAAAAAAATAAAATGCATATTTAGAAAAAATACCTACGTACACAAAGAAACGTCTGGTAGATTTAAAAAAAAATAAAGTTTATGGAATTAAGTCACAGTGTTGAAAGCTCTAAAAACCCCTGGACGCTTTTGGAACTAAAATGAACTCTAAAGACATTGAGCTAATCACATTATTTGCAAAATTAACACTCGTGCCGTTGAACGGTTCTCGAACGCTGACCACACAAGGAAGCATAACATAAGACTCCGCTCTAAGTGCAACGCAACCGCTGCATGATTGCACCTCATGATACCAACAGCTACAGCTGAATCACACTTGGCCAGTTTTATTCCAACTATCGAGTGCCGAGACACAACAAAAGCTATTTGAAGCGGTTTAATTGATTCCTGCCTGAGAAACTTATTAATTTGTATTACACTGGCTGACTACTACCTACGTCAAATATTTGTTGCACAAAATCCTTCCAACGTTCAATGTCGAAGTTAATGACTTACAATAATATGAAGCGATAATGAAAATATTCGTGAGTGAAAATGGAGTTAAAAAAGACAACTTTACAAATCTAGAGCTCGGCTCAAAACATGTTAGCAATATTGAATTTGATTGATTGTTAACAATTATGGATAGATGAAATACAATATTCGTCGGCTTGTTGTGCTACACCATGCCTGTGTAGATGGCATGGCACGACCGGCTTAAGTGACGGGCCTGGGCTGCAGCACTTAGGATTATTGCACTTATGCAATCAGTGTCCTTTCTGAAAAGGGTTTATGTACAACGGATGTCTATTCAGGTATCTTGGTATGCATATAGATTTTACCTACTTTAGATTACCAAAGTCATTGTTATTAAGCAATTAAGAAAATTGAATCGACGACAGAAAGAAGAAGAGAAAGTAGGGAATTGATAAGTTAACACTTTGAGGGACACTAAGACCTAGTTTCATCATACCATATTAGTTAATCTTCTGTTAAAATGTTAATGTCCCATTAAGAGTAGCGAGTGTTTCACGAAGTGCTAATCTGTCTTAACAGGCGTTGAATTGAGGTCCGTTAACTTACTAACCGACATTTAGTCAGTTGTCAAAATCATCGAAATAAAAAACGCGAGCCTATACTATACGGCTAGCTAAAATGATGCTTTGTCAGTGAACATTGACATGTGACAATGCGACTTTTTATTTTGGTTGCTTTGACAACGGCCCGACATAAGAATGAATGATACATCGTAACGCCAGGTTTGTTATTTTTTCTGGTGGAACGTAAACGTAACCATTAATATCGATGTTTATTCTAATGGCTGATTTACAAATATATACAACAGATGTCAAAATAACAACATTTTACTAAATGCTTGGGAAAGTATATTATTCGGCACTTACTTATAACAAAAAGCAATTTTAAATTTTTTTGTCTGTCTGTCTGTTTGTTCCGGCTAATCTCCGAAAAATCTCGACCGATTTTGACGTGACTTTCACTGGCAGATAGCTGATCTTACGGCGGGTAACTTAGGCTACTTTTTAATTTTAGAAAAATAATTAGGGTTCCGCGCAAAAAAATTAAAACCCATGAAATTGTGAACAAAAAGTCGGATTTCAATAATAATTTTTGCAGTTGGTAGGCCAATGTCGAGAATAGTTACAGGCTATTTAACATCACGCTACAACCCTTAGGAGCCGAGCCAAATAAAAAAGTCAGAAAGAACACAAAGCGAAAACGAAGTAATAGCGCGGGCGGGCAGTGCAACGCGACGGGTCGCGGGACGAGGGAGTTTTATTAAAATGTGGCTGTTATTTTAGTATATTGTGTATTATGCGACATTCACGAGAACGAAGTCGCGGGGCACAGTTAGTAGTAAATAAAATAAGATTTTCGCGTGCTTGTTGAAGCTACTTTTAGATAGGTCGAGTTTATGGACAAGATTTTCAAGAAATGTAAATAGTCGGTTGTTGATCTGAAGTTTTGAGGAGACATAAAACTTTCGAGCTTTTTAAAAAGTTCTGCGTTAAATTTTCTTTATTAATGAGTTAATGTGGTGTTGTATGGTTATTTGGTTTTTCAAACATATCCCTGCGCCTACTAGTCCTACCTACTGAGTAGAATCATCATCATCAGCCTAGCCTTTTCCCAACTATATTGGGGTCGGCTTACGACTGTAAGCTGACCCCCCTACCCAGTTACTGGGTAATACGATACCCCTTAGTAAGACTGGTTGTCAGACTTTCGGCCTTCTGACGACCTATAACGACTGTCAAATATACACGAATGACAGCAGGAACCAACGGCTTAACGTGCTTTCCGAGGCACGGCGGGGTCTTGATATGTAAAGATTGTCACCCATCCATGGACCAACCGCGGCAAGTGTAGCTTAGGTAACCTGATCGATCGACCCGTGCGGCTGTTATTTCTTAGCCACAAGCCCCCTACTGGGTAGAATGTATCTTATAATTAGCTAAACTATTTTAATACCGGAAAACTAAGAAATTGTAATGATGTGGTTTTTTACAACAGTGCTAAGTGTAGAATTTAGTCGAGTATTTTTAACGAGTTTTAATAACAATAGCTAGTACAGCTGCAATTGGCGTACGCGCAACCATTACGGAATTATTTTGAATACCCGAGCTTTTGCCAGCCAAAACCTTGTAAGATGAGAAGCACCCCGATTTATCGAAGAGTGTTATATTAGACGCTCTATAGTATGTTGCTTTAAATAACCTCCAAAGATACAGAAGAGTAGGTACTTCGCCGGCACACCCTGGGCCGCTAACATTTTGCTGATTGGCTAATATTTTTACCATATTTTGGTCAATTCTTATTTTACCAGTAGTTCGTGCCATTAAGGGAGAAAAGATAGAATATTGAAAGATTATAGGTACCGTATCTGTAACAAGTACTAAAATAATACGTATAAGTACATGCGTACCTATTGGTTTTTAACACAAATGTAGGCCCCAGGTCAGTGCGCCGCTTGCAATGCATCAACAGTAGGTAGAACAACACTAGCTGTGTCCCGCGACTTCGTTCGCGTGTAAATTGTAAGATACTCGTACATAATATAATGAAATAACAGCCACATTTTTATAAAACTCCCTCGTCACCCGACCCGTCGCGTTGCATCTCACGCTATTACTTCGTTTTCGCTTAGTGTTACTTTTTTCTTTTTGCTCAGCTCCTAAGGGTCTTAGCGTGATGTTAAATAGCCAAAAATAACTATCCTCGAGAACTGGGCTAACAAAAGCAAAAATAATTTTTCAAATCCGACTTTTTGTTCACAATTTCATGGGTTTTATTTTTTTTTGCGCGGAACCGTAATTATTTTTCTAAAAAAAAAGTGCCAAAGTTACTCCCCGTAATATCAGCTATCTGCCAGTCAAAGTCCTGTCAAAATCGGTTCAGCCGTTTCGGAGATTAGCCGGAACAAACAGACAGACAGACAAAAATTTTAATAATTGCTTTTTAGTTATAAAAACCGTACATACTCCTACTTTCTTATGCATTGAGTAAAAAGTTGTTATTTTGACATTACAAACACACTTCAATTTTATTTATTTGTATATATAGATTAGACATTCTCGTGTTACTTTTAATTAGATACTTAATACGTGTTTTACGCGCACCTATAATGTCATGTCAAACAAATCATGGGAAATCTATGAAGATCTTCCACATGATTGAGAAAAATGTAGGCGGAAACGTATTTCTCCCCATGCTCCTTTTATTTTTGGATTTATTGAACAAGACGTTCTCGTATATGACGCTATCGTCTAAAACAGGGGTTCCAAAACTTATTTGTCTACCGCCCACTTTGAGAATAAATTATTTTTTAGCGCCCCCATTTTTTCACCTGCTTAAAAACCACTACCTAGATGAAATTACAAATCGCCCCCTAAGCCTCTACACAATGCCTCCATTTTTTTCTGGGTCTCTTACTGCCCCCCTTTAAGCCTGCAGCGCCTACAAGGGGCGTTATCGCCCATTTTGGGAAAGGCTGTTCTAAAAATAGGCTTTGGAGATTATCATTGGAGTAATCATTAACTGAGTAGGCAGGAGGATAGCACTGTTTTTTTCAAATAATTGCAGGTAACGGATAAACGATGTTTTTCCCGTATCTACGCAATGTAATATTTCTTTCTTTCCCTATAAGTGAGCTAGTACCTACAGCACACAAGAATACAAGTAGACAATCCAGGGCAGCATAGAACCTATAGTAATATAACATTACAGTAATAATTAGTGTTTATGAAATTCTTTCGCTTGGGCAAAAATATTTTCTATACTTTAATCACATGTCATTTTCCAGCTAATAATACAATTTCCTATGCATTCGTTATTCAAGCACTCACCGATTAAGAATCAAGTATGGTAATTACTTGAATGTTATCATTACATTAGGTCAAGAAAGTTTCTATAACAAGTGGTCATATAAAACAATAGCAAACAAATCAGTCTCCCGGCAATTTATTAGAACAGCATCAATAATGTTTTGGCAGAATGAACTGGGCCCCTACATTGTATGAGCGTGGCTAATAATATAAGTCACAATCATTTCATGCGAAACGACAGCATTATTATTTGATTTTATGAAACAAAACAAACATATTATTCTGAATAAACTTTTTTAATAATCCTGCAGTTGATCTCTCTAACGGAATGCTTGCAAACTTTTCACAAACTTGGGAAAATTTTAGCAATTACCAGCTATCTCTGTTTCACGATCTTAAGTCTTATTACTGTCGCCATAATGTCTTAATTACTCCATCACGTAATAAGTAGAGATAAATAAACAATGATGACGATTATTCAATTAGCTATAAATAACCTAATCATCTCTGGTCACTAAAATTAAATGAAGTACTGCACAAGATTCACCACGGTGTCGCGAAAAAGGTTTTTAAAAACTTGTCAAATTTTTCAGAGAGCACTGCACAATTTTCACCAAGCCCAAGGAAAAATCTCCATTCACACTCGCTTACCCCTTGGCCACGACAGCTGTCGAGCTGCCATGGTGTATCTGAGGCGCGAAATGCAGCGCCATGTTCGCTGCTGCGGCAGGCAGGCAGGGTTGCGCCTGCGGCGGCGGGCCGTGAAGCACTCGCGGCACGGGGTCGAGCTGCCGGCACGAGGGGTAGGTCGCGTATTGGTACGAATCGAGTTGGTTTATTGGACAGTCGAGGTCAGGGAGAGACCACTCAGCCATGGTCTACTCATCGACATAGACGACTGGCAACTGCGCAAGGCGGACACGCGTGCACCGGGCGAGGCAACGCGCGCTCACTGACGCCCCGCCTCGCTTCTCCCGCTGCCGATGCAACGCATAAACAAACTGCAAATCCTTTATCTGGCCGCTTCACGGCACTCGGCGATGTATACGTCGTTAGCTGACTACTGATAAAGGGCGATCTTGAGCAGTGTTCACACTAAACTAATTTATCACTAATAATCACTATGCAACTGCCACTATCCTGGCGATTCGATTACAAAGCCAACGACTAATTTAAAAGACTTTAACGTTTCTTTTTTGTTTACATTATTACGCAGTTTTCGCGAGTAAGATAGTAGTTTTCGTCACAGTTTTACGGTTATTGTAGTAATAATCTTAAGCATGGTTCGTGTATATTGTACACATACCACATTTTGTCGTATAAACCTAGCTGGAGGTACCTTATATAATAAATGCAACTACGGAATGGGTTTATCATTGGCTGCATCATGCGCATAAATTAGGAATTATGATGACCTCGAGTGTGCGCCTCAGTGAAGGAATATAGACTTACAGACAGACGCGCTTACCTTTAATCGATTTAACGTAAAGTGACATGACTGAGATTATAACAAAGTTGCGGAACGAAAACACGCCTTGTTTACCCATAAATCTGCTGCCGCGGAGTATTAGATACGTACCTACGTAGAGCTGATATCAGCCTGTAAACGTTTACGGCTGAACGTTGGCCTCCAACCCACACGCTGCATACTGCAGCGCCATACAATTAACGCGCGGTAATTTGAGAGGGAATATTGCCATTCTTGGAGAGAGTGCGCAATTAGTCGTAGTAGGTGGCCACCACCTACTACGTAGCATTAGTCAAGAAGATGCTACATACTCTTAAAAACACAGAGGTACACATTCTCTTCAATTTTAGTTATGAGACACGTGTATCACGTGTGTCTCGCTGGTGGTGGCGTGTGTGTTGGATCATTAAGTTCCCTTCAAAATGGTTGAGCTGAATGGTGCTGATCCATGCGTCATGTTCGTGAACGGGCGCCGTCAGTAGGGACTGGTCATCTCTTAGCTGCCACGGCTTATTTTAATTTTTTCATCGTTTTTTACTCTTAATTTTTTATTGCGGACGCTTTTAACGTGCACGTCTTTCTACATTGTTCTCACATACTTCATTTCAACTTGAATAATATAACCAATATTTTGATTTAAAAGAGTGTCTGTGGAGTTTCTTGTCCGTTCTTTTCCATAGAGATCTACGCTTTGGAATGGGCAACTAGCTTCAACTTTCTGACTAACTGACCGACTCTTTGACAATTCAAAAGTGCCTGTAATTGGTTTATTTGAAATAAATGCTTTGAGTTTGACAGTTTTTCCAAAATTATCCCCCAACAGAGTTAAATAGGGGTTCGAAAATCCTACTGGGTGATACATCAATATCACGCACAGTCCAAACCGCTGGACCTAGAGACTTGAAATTTTACACATAGATAGGATGTAGGCATCCATTAAGGAAGGATTTATGGAAATTCCACCCGTAAGGGGTAAAAGGGGGGGGGGGGGGGATTTCGTTTGTTAGAAAAATTTAATATCTTAAGTTAATACAATTGAAACTTGGCACGAATGCTTATATAAGTAAAAAATAAAGTTCGTTATTTTCAGTTTATGTCAACTACCCCCTAAATGGGGATAGGGGGTATCAAAATTTGTATAGTTAACGCGCGAGACGATTAACTTGAAACTCGGTATTTTTACTAAAATCAGAAATAAAGTAAAAGGTTAATATCAGGGTTTTCCAAAAATCTACCCCTAACGGGTTAGAAAGGGGGGATTACGTTTGTTAGAAAAAAAATATTTCTTGAGTTAATAAACTTGAAACTTGGCACGAATGCTTATCTAAGTAAACAATAAAGTTTGTCATTTTAAATTTTTTTCAACTACTCTCTAAAGGGGGATTGAGGGTATCAAAGTTTGTATGGATTTTTAATGCGCGGTAGGGTTCACTTGAAACGCGGTATTTATACTTATGATCGGAAATAAAGTAAAACTTATATCAGAGTTTTCAAAAAAATCTACCCCTTACGGGGTGGAAAGGGGTAATCAATTTTAGATGGGATGGTTTTATTGCGTGGTTTGATTAACTCGACAATTGGAATAAATACCTATAAGTCAAATAATGGAAACATCACAAGCGATTTTTCAATAATTAACCCCTGGGGGGGGGGGGGGTGAAAAGAGGCGATAAAATAAATAATCTTATTCATTCATTTGGCTAACAAACTTGAAACTTGGCCCGAATACTTGATCCATCATCATTCTCCTGCCCTAATACCAATTTATTTGGGGTCGGCGCAACATGTCTACTCTTAAAGTTATGTATAATCCTTCAACCGTATGATAAATAAATAATAAATATCTTAATACTTGTCAAGACAAAACCAACGAGTTCAAACTCATCGGCGGCGGCGCTGTCTTATAGGTACATACATACATACGTAGCCCCCGTGGGATATTTTCCGACAACCACGCGGATGAAGCCGCGGGCGAAGCCGCGGGCAAAAGCTAGTAATTAGATAAGAATATTAATATGACTTATTAGCAATCATTGTTGTGATTAACCAACTCATACATGTACATATTTTATACCAGCTGGAAGAAACAAATAATGCAAATTGATGTTATTGTTTTCAACTCTATGACTACGCAGTTAGAGCTTATTTTAATTTAATTGCATCAGGTGCAGTTAGCTGCTGGTTTCAATTACTACGCGCGTACGTAGACGAGAAAGTCAAACGTTCAAAATTGAATGAGTAATTCGTTTCGTTTTCAATTTTCTTGAGTAACTAAGTAGTTTCCTCTATTACTTTGAGGTGGTGACGTCAAATTGACTTGGAGACGACATGATGACATTATTTAGCGGTCTCCAATAATAACAATCTACGATCACGTATCCATTTGCCAATCATGGTCACCATGGAATATTCCCTAGTGACTTTAGCGGTCTTTTGAGAATATGTACGAGTAAATGCTGAGGATCTGGATATTTATGATGATAATTTCCTTAAAGACTTTTCTCGGAAATACTGTTTAATATTTCGAAGTTTTCTATAGTTTCCGCCAAAGTAATGGCACAAAATTATCTTGCTACATAGTTATATATTACTGGTTTATGTCATGCCTAAAACGCGAACCAGGACGTACTCATTGCGCAATATGTTTTGTTCAGAGTCGTCGAAACAGAAAACCACAGGTTTGGGTGATACTGATATCTACTGTTCTCATGTAGATACGTATGTTGATAGCAACGTGGATACTTATGTTTCTACACAGTAGGTTCACTTCGAAAAAACTGGAGCAAGCGTTTAATTCTATTGTCAATTTTCATAGACAACTATTGCAAAAGTTGTTTTTAAACTATTAATTTACGCTAAATTGGCATCCACAAATGATACGATGCTACTGCACAATTGTGAATAATGTGTTGTAGGTAGGTAGGTATAATATTATGTCATACCAGTGATAGGGTTGAAGAAAGAATAGATAAATAATAACTGCTCGTACTTCGCGCAGCTGGCGTGTTTTAAGGTTGAGAAACTGGTTAAGTGCAACACGAAATCAGCGAATAAGAACACAGTAAGAAGATGGGCACTATATGCAACGTAGGTCAGCTTCGCGATTGACCTTCGCTGGGAAAGCGACCCCAACAATTTCAAAATTGAGCCAAATGAAATCTGCTTGCGTTTATTTCTTATTCGCATACTCTTAATATTGGCAATAAACCGATTAGCGATTGCAGCGGCTTTTACTATTAATATGTGTTCCATCATTTTATTTTATCTGTATAATACAATTTTAGTTTTGCTTAGTATGCTTGAACTTCCCGGAAAAACGATAGGGCAGATTTAAAAATAATTTAATTCAGAACACGAGTAAACATAACTTCAGAGCTAAAACACACCCCGCAGAAAAACATCGTATTTACTTTTCCGGTATAATCGAGTTCTCCGAGGGTGTGAGTGAAACCAAGAGGATCGAACCCAGAACCCCGTACTCGGTAGATCAACCAAGCAGTTCATTATTTTCTTGCGCCAAAAGAGACATTTCAGTTTGTCAACTTTGACAATAATAATGTTTTCCTAAAGTAAAGGTGGTGGTTAAAGGTGTGGGTATAGTTTCGGATAGTGAGTTGAAAGAATGTGTGGTGGAGGTTAAAAGAGTGAGTGATACGAGTGATGGCTGTTAAAGTGATTGTGGAAATTTTGGTGTTAAATATAGTCAGTGAGTACCTACGCACCCCAGTCAGAAAAGTGTAAAAGAGAAGTTTTGGGAGGACTTTGACCGTGTGATGATGGATGTGCCAGAGAGTGAATAAAAGTGTATTAAATGTGTCAATAACTGTAGTGTTGCCAGGCGAAGACTTAGTCTCACAAAACAGACTGATAATAATGGGGGTAAAAGCCAGTGTTTCGTCCAGTAGAAACAAAGAACGGCCTCCCACCACAGATTACCAGAAAAATCACTCCATGTACTTACGCGCGTTAACTACTTACCGTTTGCCGGTTTGCCCGCGACCCATTTCTCACTGGGTTGCCGACAGCCGCGGGGCGCGTACGTACGCTTATATTTCGGTCGACCTGGCGTACCTACTTAGTTTCAAATTATTATGATATGTCTGGTTCTGGTGTATTATGAGCAGTTGATGGATGCAGATCCAGCAAGAGCAAAGATAAAAACTTATCTTTTTTTCAGTTTACCCGCTGATACCTACAGTTTTACTATCGTTTTTTAAGTAGGTAAATTGTTTAAACTTGCATGTTTCGTGTTTTGTATTTTATTGGTAGGTACGTAAATATTAGTTCTACTATGCGTCTGAGATAAGAATAGAAACGTCAATGACCACCATTTGTCAACTCTCATTTGAAAATTACGTTTAGCAAAAATGTATTTTGTGCAAATTAATTTTCAATAATATTTATAATCGTTATTATCTTGTTAATGTTGTTTTCATATGATTATTGTTTTTTAAAAGCGTGCATGACGTCATAATATGGCGCCAGCACAGGTTTGTTCATAGTGTAGAAGCATAGTAGTTACCTATTACGCTAATTGTGTAAATGAACGAACAAATCAACTAATCGTGTTTTAAGTTTCCTCCATTTCGTATTTCATTCGTATTCGTGGCCATGCGGAGTGGTTACGTCACTGATTATTAAATAGTTAGGTACTACACGTTGCGTACGATGTGTGTCTTACTTGTCTTATAATTGCAGTTTCAGGGTGTGGTCACAGAATACCAAATAGTTACTTAGCGCATAAAAATATTCCTCGGTCATTCATAAGTATTTTAAACAATTAAACATGCTAAAACATTAAAAAGCATTTTATTTTATTTCATAAAGTGTACTACAAATATACCTACTGACATCTGTATCGAAAGAATCAGCCCTGGCAATTCACAATAACTACGCAGCTGTGACGCAGCGGCGCGCAGCTACAAAGCAAAACTCATTTTACGCTTGTACGGTTAGGTACATTTTCGTTCGCAGCGTCTAGCGACTCGAACGTGTAGGCTATTATAGCAGTAGGTATTGAAAATTTTGTATGGAGTGATTTATCTGGTAATCTGTGTCCCCACCAAAAACCAGGTGGCGTAAGATAGAAAAAGAGGAACGTGCAAATACTATGTATGTTTAAGAGCCAAGTGGTAGATAAAACGATTGAAATGTAGGATATGGAAGGAACATTTGTGAATGAATGTTGGAAAGAGATGGCGGATTGTTTATAGATAGTAGCAAAAGATGTGTTTGGAGAACCGAAAGGGAAAGTTGTGATAGAAAATGATACATTGTGGTGGAATGAAGGCGTGCAAAATATGCTTGCGAACGAAGTTGCGGGGCACAGCTTGTAATGGTAATATTAAGGAATATTACGCAAAGCTGAGACATCAGATGGTGCCACATGGACACGGAGAAGCAAACTGTCAAAGGCGAGTGGCAACATTTTTCGGCGTTTTTCAGTATTATTTCAGCTTTATTTCATCCTTGTTACTATAATTGCAGGTTAAAACAATACCAAAAGGTTTACAAACATACCTATAAGAATTTCATTCATATTTGTTTTTGTGATATTCAACTACTGTACAATAAACTTTTAACGTTATGTTCAAGTAAATAGCACTAAAAATATTGTATTTTTACATTAGGTTAATACTCTGACCTGTAAAATATCCTTCATTCTTACAGTCTTCAGCTCTAAAATGATTAGAACACAACCTTTAATGTTTTGTGACAGTAAAATGCTTGCAACGTAGCAATTTACCACTGCTTGCGAAGTTATCCGTTTCTAGTGAATTAATGAACACCTTCGTTCTGGATTTACTACCTAATGGCACAACACTTATTCACTGACTGATGCATTATTACTACCTATAATAGAATATTCCTGACGAACGGATATCACTAAAAAAAGCTTTTTTGCACAAAAAAAACCGACTTCCAAAAAAAAAAACACTGCAAAGTGAAAAATAAATTTAATTTCGGAAGTCGGTGTCTTTGGATCTGTATTTTAGGTGTTTACCAACGACTTCCGAACGAAAGTTATTTTTCACTTTTTAGTGGGTCGGTTTGTAATTTATCTAAGTTACAATAGCCTAATGACAACTGCTCATTACCTTTTACAAAATATTATTATTATTGTGTTGTTCCCGATGCAGGGACGTTAATTTTTGAGTTCTCCTGGTACTTCACCATCAGCTCCACTTCACCATATGCATAGTGACGAGTTTATATTGCATAGCAATCATTTTAAAATAGTCGAATCGCAACCCGTGAAATACTTATTATTGAGTTCTTTCGGTGGCTATCTGTGGTCTTCATCATCAGTTCTACTTCACCAAATGGTACTTTCCGAGAGCAAATGCACAAGTTACTATAAAAAAATACCCAAATCGCTATAGGTGTGCCTATAATATTTAAAGAGTTTCCTTGATTTCTCCAGGACCCCATCATCAGATCCTGACCTGATGACAATGGGACCACCTGTGAATACACCCTTTCAAACAAAAAAAGAATTTTCCAAATCGGTCCAGCTGTCTTCGAGTAATCGGGGAACACACATAAAAAAAGACATTCCAATTCCCTATTGGAAGGTTTAGTTAAGTTTGGATTTGGACTAACTGTGGTTGGGGACAGACGTGTAGACGTCTTTCATTGGGTAAGTAATTTCTTGTGAGTGTGGTCCAGGGCAGGACATGGATGAAGTAGGACGAAGGATTTTCACTAAATTGACATGACCACCACACCACTAACCCGTGGTGGATGAAAGGTGGCTGCATAGTCGGGGTAATTTTCATAGTCGGGCTATTAATCAATACCGTGAAAGCGAAGTGTAATAAAGATAATAATCTGTCTTGTGATTGATGGACTGTCAAACCGTGTTTTAAGTTTAGTGCGAGTGTTGCGCGTGAGCAGCAAGCTCACTTGCTGCACATAAGAGAATTAGGATGTCATTCAATTCAGTCGAGTTATTTACGTATCGACAACAGCTACCATGCAAAACTAGCACTCGGGGGAAACAAGCTAGAAACTACGAATAAAGGCGGCTAATTATTTGAACAAAAAATGCTTGTTATATAAATTTAAAAAAAGTAAAATGTTCGTTACTAATGCCTAAACATAGTGTAGAAAAGATATTTAAAAAAAAAAACTCCATGGTTGATAAATAATGAGAGTTTCATTCTTTGGTTTTTAGCGGTTTATATGAATTTTAAAACAACTATTATGAGTAATCACATTAATGTTGCCAAGTAACATTTTTTATTGTTTTATTTGTCCGAAAGCATGATAAAAACTCACTCAGACTTTGCGTTGTTTTTGTTAGCAACACTGACAGTGACAGATGCTCTCTGGTGACTCAGACTTTGTGTCGTCAGCTCTCGATAGAGTAGTATATTCATTGAGAGTTGTATATTCTTTGGTCGTTAGCAACACTGACACTGACAGATGCTCTGGAGTCGCTGTTGTTATCGTTGTGAGTTTCTTGTGATACGTTTAGATTAGTTTATATTTTTCGAATTTTATTCGACCCGGACTGTTTTATCAACTCTTGATTGTTTCTTCCTCTGTGTGACCCATGCATGCTTTTGGACTGTGATTATCTTCCTTGCGTGGCGACATTGTCTTCATAACTGGACTCGGATTTTGCTTCACAACTTGGTTCTGTCTGGTGTTGGATCTTTACTTCACCGTCACAATGGGAGACAACGAGAGACCTCGTCGTCCGCGGATTCTATGCATTAACTGCAACACCTGCGTTAATTGACGTTTGATATTCAAAATTCCCGCCAAAACACTAAAGTCTCAATATTTATTAACAACGGAGTTTTATGTTGAAAATCTTTTCTATTATAAGTCTAGGAACATATTACGAGCATTTTCCGGTAGCTTTCATTATTGTATCAAGCATTTTTACTTCAAATAAAATGATGTGTGGACACCTGCCATTGATTGTTCTTTAAGTAGGTATCAAAATCAGGGAGAGAATACAAAACAAACAATCAGGCACTGGTCTGCCAAATGCAGATTGCTTGCAAGGAACACAAGAGTAAATAATACAATGGAAAGTGGCTTCCGAAAACATTTTGTCAACGCGGATTCCATTTCGGACGTGCCGGATTTTTTCTATTTCAACAGATTTTTCTAGATTGCAAAAGAGCAACAAGTTTTGTTACGGCTCGGCAAATTGAGTTACTAAGTAACAGGTATTGTTGGGAGTACAATATTGATAGCAAATAAGGGGTAGATTATTTATTATCGTTGGGTTAGTGGTCGCAAGCGCACTGCTGAGCGTAGGTTCCTGGTTTTGCTCCCCGGGTCGGGCACGGGCAGTGTGATCTTTTTCTTCTTTTTATATAGCCCAAAAGTCTGATAACCAGTCTTACCAAGGGTTATCGTGTTACCCAGTAACTGGGTTGTGGATCAGATAGGCAGTCGCTCCATGTAAAACACTAAAATGTAGTCCGCTATACAATAAAATGCAGTTCGCTATACCTACAGTTTCTACACTACAACCGGGTAATTGCGGAACATAAAATAGGAATCGGGTTCATTTTGACAGTTCGACAACATTCATTGCGCTATTTACGTTGTTGAGCAGACAAACTTTTCGGACATTGAAGCAATAGATTAGCAATGTGCCTTAAAATCATTCAGATTGTGATTGATAGTGTGTTTCGTAATTAGGGTGCAGGCTACGATCAACGGCTAATCCATACTTCTATATTAAAATATTATAATGCGGAAAGTAAGTCTGTGTGTTTTTTACCTTTCACGCATTATTCACTGAAACGATCGTTAAGAAATTTGGCAGAAAGGTAGCTTGGGACCCGGAAACGTGAAATACAAATACACGCAGACAAAGTCGCGGATAACAGCTAGTTTTAAATAAAATAGCTAATTGGTTGCTTTTTGAAGCATCCGCGGGTGGGTAGACTGGAGATCCACATTTAGTAATAAACAATTTATTGAGTATGTAAAGAGAATAGAGCTTATTAAATCGACAGGTAGCGTGATATAAGCGTCAAAATGATTTATTTCCTCCGCATATTTTTAATCGCGCTCATAATAAATGAATACTCAATTAGCCTTTGAGATGCTTATCGACCTACTTCATTAGAGTTAACCAATATGCATGTGGATTACAATGTAAAGAGCTCTTGCTTGATACCAATAAAACAGTGTTGACAAAGCAAAACAAACATTGGAGGAGAAATTAATATCTGGGAAGCGCGTGTAAAGTGACCTATAGGTAGGTACTGTACTAGATTCTCAATTGCAATAAAGTAATAAGTTTTCCGAGTAACGGAATTCACACCCGTGTAATTGGGGCAAACCAATTGCAATTTGTCGGGCTCTATTCCAAAATTCAGACAGCTACTGAAAACGTAAAAAGATTTCACGAGCCGGGAGTCGAACTTACAACCCCTCACGACACACTAGATAAATATTATAGCAGGAGCGTATAGATAATAATGAGCAGTATTCTAAATAACCCAAAACGATAGATACACAGTACATCCTGATAAATATTATTAATAACGAACTTTTGATTGACTCATTCGAAAGTCGGGCCTTTCATTAGTTTCAATTTTATTAGTTATAGTTTAAATACCCGCTTCATAAGCAGACTATCTGTGAAGGTTTACCTGATATGTAAAAAACTATTAAAGTAATAAATCCTGCCATTGTCAGTTAATTTTAGGAGTCATTAACGCTTTCAAGGACACTGAACGAGACAATAGAAATTTTACTGTTATGACGTCTATGGCCGTTTAGTGTCCTTGAAAGCGTTAACGTGATTATAGTCTTAGATCTACGAGAATTTCGTCATAGTATAAAGAGAGGAAGTAGGCTATCTCTGGCACAATCTGCGATATAATTGCCTACTGTCTCAGGGTTGTCACTTTTAGTTAAATTTTAATTCAGTGCCAATAAATTGGCAAGGGTCGGGAAGTTGTATTATTTACTTGTATTGTCTGGGTACCTAAACGATGATGAAACCTTTCACGATGAAAGAAAGAGCGACGTGCCAGCAGACGGGCGGCGCGGGGCGGTGATGAGCACGAGTAAACGGTAGGTTACTGATAGTACTGTCACCAATTCATTAGTTTAAAGCCCGGCCCTTGCCAAAGATAACACATATCTCTATATAACTAATTCAGTGATCATTAGTCAATAAAGTTCAACAATGGTTTTCCTAACAAACACAGAAATTTATTCAAGATTCATAGCAGTATTATTTATAAAAAAAAAAGCCAAACCCAAAAACACAGCAATACGTTCTCCTGCGATTATCACACATTTTTCATTCATTTAGCGGTGCCGAAAAGCCGTGACGCGCGAACCTCGTGCGATGTTAACCCCGACTGGCGCGCTGCGAAACGGGCCGAGATTTGTTTAAGTGTGCGTGCGGCGACGCAAAGATACTTTGGCGCACACATACAAGCCACGCGCGGTGCGTTTGTATGAAGATAACGTACTTCCTCTCTTTATACTATGATTTCGTAGCGCCGGCGCCATTCGTACGTAGCCGCTACGACGCTACGTAGACCCCACTGATTGTTCGTTTCTTTCGCGTCATTGTAATTTTTGGTGAATTAGACTGTATGGATACTAGGAACAACATAATTTTGTCTTGTTTTGGCGGCAAAACAAGTTTCCAGTTCCAACATTTTGTCAACTTTGATGAACGTACAATGAGGCTGTTATGTTGAGGGTGTGCAAACCTCCGTTATTTTCATGGAGTGATAGTCATAGGTAGCCTATAGATAGGTTGACTTCTGCGTACAGCCTCTTAGAATATGCTCTTTCTAGAGCATGCTTTAAAAACAGCAAATTGGAGATAATATCAAGAAGATGCAGCAGCATCCTCCTTTCTGCTATATACGAGTGTTAACATCATATTATTACATCAACCTTATCCATCTTAGCTTCAAGATTACCGCTGCTTCAAGTTTTATCTTCAGAGTTTGTAGAAAAACAAGCCAGACTAGATAACAAAACATTAACATGAATTTTGAATACAGCCTACCTTTACAAGGCCAAATCATACTAACTGTTCTCGGGGTTTACATCAAAATGTCTATCCACAGCTTAGTCTGAAAGAACTTAACATGACGCGCAATGCAAACAAGCTCATTGTTCAGTCACTTGAAAGCTTCCGTTTTTTGTTATTTTATTTACTAAGCACTTTCCACATGACCGCAAACTGACACATGCCTTTTTAAGTTATTGCTGGTAAGTTTTTCTACTGGTGATGTTGTGAGTCGTAATAACTTAAAACAATCAGTTATTATAACACAACACCAAATCTGCAATTTCCGACTAGGTAGGCAGAGGTATGTATGTTACTCGCACACCACGCCAGTTAGGTTTGTCTAACTCCCGTGGTTCGTCCATAGATGGTGATCACTAAATAACAGGCGGACCGCCTGCTTGATTGCATAAAAAACCTACATAAAATAATTTCTCCAATCTATTTTTAGAGACCAATCCTTCCACGCAATGTTATAAAAATACCGTTGGCATATTGTATAAAATTCTCTTTTCTTCAAGAGAAGTCTTATCAGATTTGAAAAATACCTTTGAGGCTCTACTTTCAAGCTGCTCACGCGCCACAGTAGAAGACATGCTCTGCCATAAGGCTGAACGTTTTTCAGAACTTTCGGATAAGTTTATAAGAAATAACAACAGATGCCCTGACCGTGCACTATTAATATTACTAACTTTGAAACGTGGTGCAGTTTCGATAAAAGGAAATGTGAAACGCTTTTCATGTATTTTGTGCTTGTAGATACATCAGCGGGGCTCTTATATTGGAAGAGCTGCTGCTATTCTTATTTCTGCTTTCTGCTTGTTACACACTCTTTTCTTGGTAATTCTTAAAAAAATGCACTGTCACTTTTTGTCAGTCATATGAAATAATAATATAACACACATAACATAACATCACGCCTTGTTTCCCCAAAGGGTTAGGCAGAGGTGTACCTATAGTACACCCACATTTCGCCAGTTATAAGTCCCATGATTGTAATAGGGGGCGAGCCTATTGCCATCTACCGGGCACAAATCCAGACTCTGGGCTGCTACTGAGAAAATTCAGATAGAAAAACCCAATAACACTTTGCCCTGCTACTGAGCAAAACAAATAAAATAAATAAATATTATATAAATTGATATTTCAAATATGTATTTATTTTAACAATAATTATTAACCAAATGAATTAATAAAAATAATAAAATTATATTCGACTGATAATATACCCAACAGACTGGCGGCATTGCCACGTTGTATGGCCTCTGGCTAAGATAAAACCAAGCCTTGGCTCATGGGATGTGTCAACCAGCCGTTTCGAGATTTTTTTAAAGAGACCATGAGCACTCGGACCCCACGGCCCGAGGGTTTCAACAATGAATATATAAACTATAATTATGTAAAATATTTTACCTCGTCGTAGATACAGTGGACGAGACATCGTCCCCTGATAGAGTAGAGATGGGCGACGGCACGCGGGCATCCTCCGAGTCCTCAGGTGACTCGGGCGCCGGTGACGACTCGGACGTCAGAGACTCGGAAACAAGCGAATCGGGCGCCAGCGAATCGGGCGCCAACGATTCTGGTGCCTGGAGGTAGTCCTGAGTGCGGCGGATCACGCCCGGCGTGTGGCTTTGCGTGTCCGCCATGCCTGCTAAATCTGGAGACAATAAAGCTAAATGCATAATCAGCCCGCAATGTTCCTACAGGACATGTTCTTCAATTTTTTTTTCGTCACAATAATACCAGCCTGTATCTGTCCCACTGCAAGGCAAATGCCTCTTCTCGTACAGAGAAGGCACGACGATTAATCTCCACACTTACCCAAAGCAGATTGGCTTCATATTAACTATAGGTGAGTTAATAAGGTCTTCTCATGATATTTTCCTTTACCGATGTGAGTGATATCCAAGCTAAATTTAAAAAGTTTATACTTGCCCGGTTTCGAACCCACAACCGCGAGCATGAAAGGCAGGTGCCTTAAAAACAATATTAAGGAGTATAAGGATCTACTCATATAATATTGTTGCTCATAATTGTTCTGTAACTTTGATTTTTCAAGCTATTTATTCTATTTATAGGTTTTCGTCTACATTAAAAGCAATTTTATTTTTTAATTACCTACTTAAGCTGTTTCTTTTAATATCTGGCACCTACTTCAGTACCTACCTACTTTAAAAAAATGTGTAACTAAGTAATTAGTATATTATTTTAATAAATTATTTTCAATAGGCTTAACTAACTTTATCGATATTTATTGTCGGTATTTCACGTGTCTGTCCCATCACTACACAGTGGAACTTTTTTGAAATTATTTAAAATAGCCAATCATATTGTAGCTTTCTCTTTCCCTGCACCCTTACCGCATCTCGTTTGGCGAACTCTAATCAGAACAAAATTTTCAACAAGTGGTATCTAGAGAGGGGCTGATCTGTGCTACATACTCGTATATAGGGACCCTCGGTAGCGAGCTTTTTGATATAAACCAGGCACACATCCAAATTTCTGATAGAAAAAGCTAATAACATCTTTGGACCTTTTTTTTGGATGGGAAATCATCAACCCGTGTTCCTAGACCTGGGAATCGAACTCAGGATCCCACGCTCTATATTTGCGTTTTCTACCAATAGACCAACGAGGAAGTTACCTTCCCATTAACCACTAATGATCGAAGCCAATAGCCTACAAATATAAAGGATTATAAACAGGTAATCTTAATTATTATTGTAGGTAAGTAGTAATTTCTCTAGTAATGCTCTAGTAAGTCTGGATTTGTACCCGGTTGATGGCAATAGGCTCGCCCCCTGTAACGTGGGCCTTGAAAAATAGTCAGATTAAGAAAATCTAAATTTTAGATGAAAAACGTCAAATTCAGAATAGCAAAATTACCATTCTCACTAAATTAATAACTCAGTGCCTATCTTAGTGCTGTCCAACTAAAATATACCTAGTTAAGTTGTGTCACTTTAATCAATTTCAGAATGGGATATCGTCGTTTGACGGGAATAAACGAAATTTTGGTGATTTTTAGTCAGAGGTATTTGTGACAAGAGATTCGGCACCAATAATGTCATGTTTATCCTGAAGCGAACCTGCTACGCACAATTCTGTGAACATTCTGACATTCATATCTGCCATTTGGCAGTGTACACTAATACTCGATAAAAGATTTGCAGTGTGCCGTGCCTTTTAAATGTCACATGAGAGCAATAAACTGACGTCACACAATTAGTCAATCATTGTATTTGCTTTATTCGCGGAGTAAACTTGCGTTTCATGTTGCATCAGGCGCTCGATACTCAGTGCAATTCTTTAGTGGATTGTGGACTGACAATTTCTGTACCTAAGGTATGCTACACATAGGTAAATTCGGGTCGGCAAGATTCGACACAGTCGGGCAGCGAAATCGAATATATAATATGTATAGATATACTGGATGATTTTTTTTACAGTCTCGAAATTTTTACACAATGTTCTACTCATGAATATTGCAGCATAACTCTGCATGTCAAAACTTTTTGGTTCTTTATAATCAACCTTTTTTCCGTTTGTATTTGAGCCTGGTCGATTTTTATCTTTTTATTTCGTGATTCGAATTTCAAACTGTCATTCGATGGGAACGCTTGATTGACAATTTGCGGTCGTTTGTGATTTTATTGAAGAAAAACGAATTTTTACGTCCCAAAAATTACAATTAGTGGAAAATATTTATCGTAAAAGTGTTCGCACACTATATCCCTGCCGAATACCATAGGGCAAAGCAATTTTAAGTATGGTATATTAAGTACGAGTCTAACCATTCATCTTTATTTTTTCTGGTACGTATCTTTTAACAGTTTTCCTCAATCGGAAGTTCAGTCTGATCACGCTGGTCTAATCCTAATTCATTTTGTCTTAGGATTGAACAGTTTTGAACAGGCCGCCTTTCGGCCTCCAGGTTTTGGCCTAAAATTACGCTGGACGTCCTTGGCCAACGTCGAGTGTTGGACCGCATTTTGACCGCTGAAGGTCTCGCAAACAACGCCAGTTCCTGAACAAAGAACTGCGACTCCCTACAGTCTACGTCACCTCGCCGGACGCAATTCGTTATGCCACGGTTTTTTTTATGATATTTTACGTTCTAATTTAATACTGTAGATAGTAACCCTCTGCGGATTTTTTTTAATTCATATGACTACTTAATTTTATTTTCAAATTTGTAAAATGCGAGATACCTTGGCTCTCTGATCTTTTTTTTATAACGATATGTTTTGGTAGCGTTACTTATTAGTGATTGCAATCGACTAGTTAGTACGTTTTATTTCTCTGTCGTTATTCGCGTACCTATCGGACCAAAGTTCTCTATTTTATTCCCTTCACACAAGTCAACCTGCATTTTTTATACCATAATGTTTATTTTTTTTTACCTTTTAATGTTTTTTTTTCTATTTTTATTTTAAAAACAAAATTAAACATGTCGTAGCAGAAAAGTGAATCTCCGTCTTTTATTTTTTTTTTCGCTACAATATGAACAACTTTCACTATTGGACCAACTCTCAAATCACGAAAAAAAATCGGCTGTTTAATACAAAAGTTCAATACCTACTTGACCAAAGTGTATGAAACAGCAGATTTTTTTTCGTGATCTCATAGTTGGTTCCACACTGAAAGTTGTTCATATTCATGGGCAGAACACCCTGTCAAAATTTCGAGACGGTAAAAAATATCACCCAGTATATTCCGGTAAGCCGCTTGTCTTAGCTCTAATTGTGCCGACCCAACCCGAATGCTGAAAAAAGTGTGCCGACCGGCACAAGCCGAATGAAGGTCGAATATGTGTAGTAATTGCTTCGCTTCGGCGTTGTTGTTCAACGAATATTGCCGAATTGAATGTGCTGATTCGAGTATGTGTGTTGCACGCTTACTGAATCTATCCGCCAACAGTTTTAAATTAACAGCAAAAAGCTTGCACTGACTGGATAGGTCCACTCAAATCTGTATGGTTCTTTCCTCAAAAGACCATCTCAGACATCTACCTGCATGGTCCTCCATGGACCAAATTATTATGTCTAGAATTTAAAAGAGACTGTGACCTCTTTGTTTCGGTCTTTCTTCTCAGAGTAGTCAGTTAGGAAACACCGAACTCATCTAGTTTTAACACATAATTAAATTTTGACGTGCTAGTGTTTTTGAACCAATTTTGTTTGAAGCTTCAGTTTTAATTAGCGGTCAAACGTTAATTGATGCCGTGATATTTGTTCGACTGGACTGTGATGGTTTTGCAATGAAAACAAAGTCACATCGATAGTATGCGTATAAAATACGTGGGGCTTGTGGCTAATTAATTACAGCCGCACGGGTCGATCGATCAGGTTAAGCTACGCTTGCCGCGGTTGGTCCGTGGATGGGTGACCATCTTAACATACCGTGCCTCGGAAAGCACGTTAAGCCGTTGGTCCCGGCTGTCATTCGTGAATCTTTGACAGTTGTTTACCGGTCGTCAGAAGCCCGAAAGTCTGACAACCAGTCTTACCTAGGAGTATCGTATTACCCAGTAACTGGGTTGTGGAGATCAGATAGGCAGTCGCTCCATGTACTAATAATACTGGTATTCAGCTGCATCCGGTTAGACTGGAAGCCGACCCCAACATAGTTGGGAAAAGGCTGGGCAGATGATGTTAGTATGCGTATAATGTTTCCATGAACGCGCGTTAGATGAGTGAAACGCTTTTAAATTAATTTAAAATAAATGAGTATTTGATTATTTGTCTTCGTCCATGTTATTATATGTTGTAACACTAGCCCCCAGCCGGGGTTGCGGGATGTTCGAAAGAGTTACCGTGGCCCCGGCACAGGCAACAGAAGGAACACGGGTGGGTTTTAGTCAGTAAAAGTCTGACACGCCCTCCCGCTCCGCCCAGAGCGGGAGAAGTCATTTGATAATTTCCCATCCAAAAAAAAAAAAAAAACTAGCCCAATTGAGTTAAAAAACCCCAGATAAGATTTTCTGGAAGCACAAGCCGTGTACAATATGGGATTACCCTTCGGCAAAATTGACGAAATTTCCATTCCATTCCATTTATAAGGGGATGAATTTTCAAAAATCCTTCCGTAGTTCACCTCCGTTATACAAAGGGTAACATGATTAACGCAAAACCTCTTAAGGAGTCATTGTACTCATCATTATGAATAACTTTTACTATGGGACCAAACCTGAAATCGCAAAAAAAAAATCAGCTGTTCCCTACATTTTGACGAGTTATGCAAACATAAATGTAGTGAGCAGCAGATTTTTATAGTAAAAGTTGTTCATAATGATGAGTACAATGACCCCTTATGAGGTTGTGCGTTAATTATGTTACACCTTGTATATAGGGAACTCTTGTGCAAACTCTCATGCTTCTAGACCCAGCGGGTTAGGCCGTGCGATGTCTGTCAGTGAATGAATTTAAGATTTTAATTAAATATTGAAAACACGTATATGCATTTATAACTAAATAAGTAATTATGTATAAGTAATTTTAGGTCCCAGGCTATCTGAAAATTTCATACATTTAGGCGTTAAAAGGTAACAGACAGGCAAACTATCCTATCTAATAAGTATCTATACTATCCAATAAATTAGAAAGTTATTCTGTCTGTCACTTTGTTACCATTTCACGCCTAAACCACTACTGTGGACGGACATAGGCTACTTTTTGTCTCAAAATAATCCTAAAGGGGATGAAAGTTTGTACGGGAAACCCAGCATTACTTAGTTATAGATATGAAATTTCAAATGCATGCTTTTGGTAAAAAATAAATTAAGAATTACATGTTTCAGCGATTTGAAAATTCATCCCATAATGCGGTAAATATTGTAATTTTTGTGTACCTATTAAATCTCTTGATTTAAGGGATTGGTAATATAATCATAATCCGTATCTTAAGGTAGCAAAATTTTAGTCTTTATTTAATTAAAATCGGTCCACTCGGTCAAAAGTTTTAATCGCAATTTAAGGTCATTTAATGACTTAGCTAACATGTAGGTAGTGTGTACGACAATAGCGTGATCGGCATAATTTTAACTTTCGACTATTATATCGAAAAATAAATTGTTGTAGCAAGTAGAAGGACTCTTTGCCTAGAATGCATCATGAAAGTATGGTCCGTTTGTGAAGTACAGTAGGTTATTTCAGAAAAAGCGCTTCTCCCGCGAGTGTCACGTTCGCGGCGCTTCCCGAGCAGATGTTCCTGTATCATCATGCGAGTGTCGCATTCGCGGCGCTCCACGAGCATGTGTTCTTGTATCATCACGCGAGTGTCGCATTCGCGGCGCTCCACGAGCATGTGTTCTTGTATCATCACGCGAGTGTCGCATTCGCGGCGCTCCACGAGCATGTGTTCTTGTATCATCACGCGAGTGTCGCATTCGCGGCGCTCCACGAGCATGTGTTCTTGTATCATCACGCGAGTGTCGCATTCGCGGCGCTCCACGAGCATGTGTTCATGTATCATCACGCGAGTGTCGCATTCGCGGCGCTCCACGAACATGTGTTCTTGTATCATCACGCGAGTGTCGCATTCGCGTGATTACGTGATCTATTAGGTTTTTCGATGCGAATCCAAAAAACCTAAAATTATAGTATTTGAAGAAGAAAAATACATTTATGGCGAAGTAAAAAACATGATATATACAAACTAAAAATGTCGCGCTAATTAAAGAAGGATTTGTCCCGCCGAAAATACCAGTATCATACAACTTTAAAACTTTTTTGCCAAATAAAAAACAACCGACTTCCAAAAAATACACTACAAAATGTAAAATAACTTCAATTTCGGAAGTCGGTGTCTTTGGATTTATATTTTAGGTTTTTGCCACCAACTTCCGAAATTAAAGTTATTTTTTACTTTGTAAGTAGTGTTTTTTTTTTGGAAGTCGGTTGTTTCTTTTTGCAAAAGATTTTTATTTTTCACTTTTTAGTGGATCGGTTTGTAATTTATCTAAGTTACAATAGCCTAATTACAACTGCTCATCACCTTTTTACAAAATATTGCTTTTTCCGATGCAGAGACTTTAATGGTTGAGAAGTTCTCTTGGTCTTTCACCGTCAGCTCCACTTCACCATATGCATTGTGACGAGCATAATTTGCTTAGCAACCGTTTTAAAGTAATCGAATCGGAACCCGTGAAATACTTATTATTGAGTAGTTCCGGTGGTCATCTGTAGTCTTCATCATTAGTTCCTCTTCACCAAATGCTGCTTTCCGAGAGCAAATGAATAAGTTAGTATAAAAAATACCCAAATCGCTATAGGTGTGCCTATATTAATTGAAGAGTTCCCTCGATTTCTCCAGGAACCCACCATCAGATCCTGACCTGATGACAATGGAACCACCTGGAAAGTAAACCCTTTAAAAAAAAGTTCCAATTCGGTCCAGCCGTCTTCTAGTAATCGGGGAACACGCATATAAAAAAAAAGATTCCGACGAACTGAGAACCTCTTCCTTTTTTAAAGTCGGTTAAAAAGAGATACCACGGTTATATTCGTTACGGCCAAAAAGTTTTGATGAAAAAGGGTCCTAATATGTCTCAACATACTATCAGGAAACGGTTAGTGGAAGTCGATCTTATGTAGAAGTATCATAAAGAAACTGTTCCTTACCAAGACACTTTGAACAATACTTAAAATAAAACCGCCGATCTATTCTGTAAAAATCTCACCGTGAAAACTTAGGTGAAGTGAGCTTGAAGTGAGCTGTCAATAGTGTCAACTCCTAGTATTAGGTAGAATAACAGCTCACTCAAAGCTCACTTCACTTTCCTGATGAGATTTTTAAAGAATAGATCGGCTGGTCGGGAAATCATCGAGATTTTTAGACTGGCCCTCACAGTAGCCTGATGCTAACCTGAAGCCCAATTCCCGTAACTAAAAACGTTCAAAATCCTACTAAATCATCATGTTCTAGCAAAATATGGCAAATGAAAAATGTTGTTTACAAAAATGTTTTAACTTATGTATTCCAGTTATAATCCTTTTTTTCACTCAACTTTTTACATTTCAATACGTATTGATCTCAAGGTTAAAACACGAATTTACATACATACTTGGATTAGTATGGAACTATAACTATGGATTAGTATGGATGCTTAAATTCGTGTTACAACTTTCATACTACCTGGATCAACACAACCATTTTGAAAGGAACTGGAGAGGAACATTTTGAATCCAACACATGCGCTACCACCAACGAGACATTGAGTGGGCATGACATACTCTCATATAGGTTTAGGTACAGGTTACCAGAACTCGCACCATTACATGCGGCGAATTTGAATCCATACCAGTAAGTTCCTGTGGATAATATTCTGTCATTATTACCATATCCAATTACTGGAAAATAATGTAGGTACGTGACACCTAAGACAACATTTATGACAATGGACTGTGTATAACAAAAGATGTCAGCATTCCTATAGCCTATGTATATTCACTGACAACGGCTTCCGGCCATCATTACCACGCGTGATGATGATGACAATGACAAAGCCGTGCTTTGTAGCACAATACTAGATGTTGCTGGCCTAACTAGACATGGTAAATGATATCAATTTGCTGCACCGAAACGGAGCTTGTGTAGTAGCCAATGCAGCGGCTGGAACGTGACTTAACTGGTAACCACATCAGATAGCTTAGAGAATAAGGTAGACCAAAGAAGTGTTGCCTCATTTACAAGAAGTTCACACCATAGAACGTAATGAGAAACTACGTGTTAGCTGTCACTCAGGTAGGACGTTGACCCGACTTCTCAAAGGATAAGTAGAATTTCAGCTCTGGAATGGCCCCAATGATCAAATCTGCTTCATCGTACCTGGTTGTTTAGCCACACAATCACAGACCAAAACAACTGTCTGACTGTCGAAATTGTGATTGTGATTGTCAGATGTGAATTGTTTAGATTCAATAAATCTCAATCAATAATATAATAGTCAGAAAACAAGACATTTTACGAAAGTGTCTAATTCAATACTGATCAGTGATCATAGATAAATAATGTCGCTTAAAACTGGAACCAAAAACAGCAGTATTTATGTAAGATACACCTTGCAAAGCATGAGAGCTGCAAGAAATAAATCACATCACGCGTCATCGTTAATGTCAGAATTTTACTATGAAAATACCTTTTAGATACTGATCATAAAGGCTTGTTTGTGAAAACGCGAGAGGAGATCGTCGACCTGACATTAGATTTTAATTAGTGAGGCTTTTTATACGTACTGTTTTTGACACGGTATTTACACCCGTGATGACGTCATATGCAGTGTAGGTCAGTAACATTTGAGCCCGGTTGTAACCGGTTCGAACCGGATACTTAAAGATTTGGCTGGTTAGCGCTAGCTGTTTTTGAACGTCACGTTATCGCGTGGCGCAACCTTGACTAATTTCAAGGCTTGTCAAGATAAAGAGTATTGAGGAAGGCACCGAACACTCAAACTACATCCTTAATTATTTCAACAATAATGAAAAGTGACGTTTTAAAGTAGAATGCATTTTTATTCATTACTCAAAAGGGATGAATGAAAGGCAATTGCATGCAGCTAAAAAGAGAATGCTATAAGGTATTGTGGTGTTACGCGAATGTAATAAGAAATAAGTATAAAAGAGTAAGTATGAAAGTGTCACCGTTGATTGAAAAGTTGCGTGGAAATCGGTTGTCATAGTATGGGTAGTAGGTAGGTATGTGATGCGGAGAAATGAGGAAAATGTTGTGAGGAAAGTTTTGGGTATGAATGTGGATTGTTGTAAGGGTAGGGGAAGACCAAAAAAACCGATGGGTGAATGTCGTGACGTAAATTATTAATTCAAATTAATAATTTTAGTTTGTCCCACTTGTGCGTGTGGGTCCGAATGCGCGTTAATGTGTGTTTGAAGGGGAGGTGTGTGGTGGGGAGAGGTGTCAGTGTAGGTGCGGAAAGATCTTACTTCTTTGTACTGCTCATTAATGAACTCCTGCCAGTGAAGGTAGCTAATAGTTAGATACCGTTTTTGTTTTTAATTCCGAGATTTCAGAAGAAAGTTTTCAGATCAGGCTGTACTGGTTGTTACAGAAGCATCTTGTTCATTCTTCCAGTTTCCAAGCATTTGCAGTATTTCTTGCTTGAGATCTTGGTTGTCTTTACCGGGTGACAGGGTTGGGTCGGTGCGGTGCCGTTTCCTTTTCACGAGTGGGTCGTCGCTTAATTGCAGTGAGTTAAGGTCAGATTTCGATTGAATATGTGCACTAGTACTCAAAGAAGCCGAAGGCGGTGTCCGCCATGTTGGTGGTTACTAGCTGTTGCTCGATAGGTTATACGATAGTAGGAGAGCCCAGAGGGTTTTTGAGCAAGCTTATGCAGGGTGAAAAGTTGATAGCTGAGTAGGTGCGGCACGATGAGAGAACACCGAAAGTATATTTGTAAGGTTTCAGATAGGAGCCCCGTGGTCAGGGGTCCACTTTCAGATTTCCAAAATGGACATAAAATAACGTGATCTTCAGAGCCTTTGATTTTCGTATTTTTGTACTTCCCGTTGACCTAGAATCATGAAAGGCAAGAAGCAAGGTCTCGTAACACAAGTAAAGGAAAAGGTCCGAAAATCGTTAATTTTTAGTTTTATCACATTAAAAAATAAATTGCGTTTACAAACTACATTTGCAGTCGGAGAAATGACCGTAACGTATATCGATGTATGGGAGAACATTTTTTCAACTCCTACAACATTAAGTTTGTTCGTGGGATAAATTCATCCCAACTACGGAACCCTTCATTTTGCGTGGTCCGACAGACACTTGGCCGGTTTTTTTTAAATTATTAATGGGCTTGCGTTTGACCAATATCTCACTGGCTCACCTGATGGTAAGCAATGATAAGGTGGCCAATGATTATGTTAGACCAGTTTAAAAAAAGAATTCTATGTAATATGAACTAAAGGTTCCGTGTTCATCTGAAACTATGACTGGTACAGACAGATACATCGTACTTAATCAGACACGCATTAGCACAACGGCAGCAATCATGAATACAAAACACATGTTTGTCAAGTTAAAGAATACATTGATTGCACTTTAGATGCAAGTACTCAAACATATTCTCGCAATGCATGTTGGCGGGAGATGACAAGTCGCATTTGACAAGAGCGTGGGCAGTGGTGGGCATAAATGGCCATTAGGACTTTTGTAGTATATAATATATGTATGTACATGCTGCTTGATACTCTAGTGTGAACGAAATTCCGACCGGAATTTTGTTACGATTTTTGTGTCCAAACCTTGATACGGATATTGTAGATGAAAGTGATATATTATGTACTTTGAGACCGGATCTGGTTGTCTATACGGGTTGGTAGACTAACTGCCAGAAACTCGTTAGCCGTACGACTTTTGGGTCATCTAACCGCACTCGAGAATGCATCTCGGTACCCGCCACATTTGTACCAAGCACGGCATCTCGAGCGCGCGCCGTTTAGTAGTGGCAACATCATAGGACATGTTTTGGATTTATCATAACCGAAAGTGTTTTACTATCGTGTGCTTTTTGTTGTGAACCCTACATAAATTAATAGTGAACTACTTTATAACACATTGTTATTTTCAAATCGAAGTCAGTCAGTTTACCTAGCAGGGGCGAAGCCTTCATACAACCCGATTCCTATCGGCTTCTCTTCGGACCAACCACTCTTCTTAATGTCTACTATTGTCAAATAATATGGTACACCTGTGTGTGTAACTGTGTATCACATCACATTACATAATTATATTTAAATACCAGTTTAGTACATCATAAGATTAAAAACAATTGTAACTGCGCCACTGTTACCTAGGTCATCCAAAAGAAAAATGTCGTTTTGGGCTAGTTGATTGTTGATTAACAATTTTCAAAATAAATATTTTTAAATTCTATAATTATGATCCTTGAAGAAAAACAAGAAAATGAAGCAAAAATGAGATACGAGACTGTGAAATAAATAGACTGCTTAAATCATTACCCTTCCTTTTGGCTTTATCATAGTCGGGTAGCACAGAACATGGTCGGGTAGGAAAAAAGTAAATGTTTTTGTTGTGAACGTTCTATCTAACCTAGAATCGGTTTAAGTTGTTTAGAATTTGTCTGCCTATTGAAAAGAAATATTGTTTACTTACTCATCCCTTCCCATGAGTTCACGCTTTCATAATTACTGCTTACTTAATTACCGTATCAGTCAACCTACCCCAGGCTTGTCAACCTATACCGGTCTTGGGGTAAGTTGACTGAGATGTCTTGTTCTGCAAAAACTAATAAATAACAATAACTACGATTAATTATGATATTCTTGTGCTGCAATAATTAAGTAGTGTAGGTGGGAACAATGGGAATTAGATAATATTACAAAATTTTATTCCCGTACGTCCCACTGAGCATTTTAGTGGGACGAATGAGAATATCCCATTTGTGCGTGTATAATATTAATCGTTATTACAAAATAAATAAATAAATAGATTGTTCTGGAAGTTATTTTTATAAAATATAAAAGCCTATATTTTTTATTGTAAGGGCAATGGAGAGGGCTATGCTTGACGTTTCCCAACGTGATCGATCAATCAGATCAGAAATGAAGAGATCCGTAATAACCGACATAGCCCGAAGAATTGGTAAACTTAAGTGATAGTGGGCAGGGCACATTGCTTGCAATGCGGAACAGATGGAAAATAATGGTCCTGGTGGTGTGACCTCGTACCGGAAGACGTAACGTTCGAAGGGCTTCCACATGGTGGAAAGATGACCTTGTAAAGGCCGCAGGAATCCGCCGGATGCAAGAAGCACAGAATCGGTCGTGGAAGAATGTGGCGGTGCTTGGTTGCCTATGTCCAGCAATGAACGTCTTTCGGCTGAAATGGTGATGATGATCTAGAGGTACCTAATATTGTTTCAATTAAAATGTTTACCTATACCTACTAAATATCACAAAGCTCGGGCGGGATGCGTCGGCGATGCCGCTCTATTTAACAAAAGAGTACCGATAACTTTGTTTGTTATATGCGTGAATCCTTTATAGTTTACCTAACATTCGCTCCCTCTCCATAGGGGGAAAGCGCTTAGATAGCCCGCAAAATTCAAATTTTCTTACGATTTTTGTAATTTGCAGCTCAGTGTCTGGGTGTATGTTGATTAAGTATGATTCGCGACCGTAACAAATATGTCTTTACAGAATTAAAATCATTAGAATCAGTAATACAACTCCTTAAGTTAGTATAATCCGCAAATGGTAAGATTTCATAAAATAGTCATTCAATAGAATTACTTGGTCTTAGGAGAGTGTATTGATGACTTTAATGATTATTATGATTGACTATTAATGACTTTACTGATTAGAATCAGACATTTATTAAAAACAAAATAATTTTAAAACTAAAATAATAATTAAGTACTAGCTTTACCCCCGCGGCTCGCCCGCGTAGAGGTCGGAAATTATCCCACGGAAACGTACTACCGGGATGAAAGTACCTGTCCTGTGTTAATCCAGGCCATAAACTGTGTGCCTTTCATCCAAATCATATTAGTAGCATAACGCTAATAATGATTGAAATACTATCGTTAATTCATGCAAGCCTAGTACTTTTTGATAGGTCACTGCTCAGAAATTGTGCAAAACGTGTCGTGAACAGAATACCGTCATGTAAGCATGCAACGTGGTACTGATATAAAAGTATCCTATGTAGGTACTAGCACAGGTCATGGTTTGCCTATGAGCCAAATTTCATCCAAATCCGTTTAGCTGTTTTAGCGTGAAAGCGTAACAAATAAAAAAGCAAACTCAATTTCGCATTTTTAATAATTATTAGTTGGGATAAATTTGTGTGTTTAGGTTACCGTACCTCAAAAGTAAAAATCGGAACCCTTCGTTGTCCGTCTGTCTGTCTGTCTTTCAGTCTGTCAAGATCCTTTTTTGTCAGGAACGCGTGCAGGTATCAAGTTGTAGTTAATATCAAATACGTGGACCCCTTGGATATCTAACAAAAATTAAGCTTTTAAGTCGACGCAATAAAAAATACGGCCACCTAAGCGACATATTTTGATACTCGCAAATAAATCAAAACCTATAATGTACTTCCCATTGACCTAGACTCATGAAATTTGGCAAGAAGCAAGGTCTTACAGCACAAGTAAACGAAAAGTCCAAAATCATTAATTTATACTTTTATCACATATATTTTTTTGCGATCAATAATTTACATTTGCAATTGGAGAATTGACCGTGACGAATATCGATGTATAGGAGAATATGTTTTTCAACTCCAATGTTATGTTTGTTTTTGGTTTTTGAAATAAACTCGTCCCTATTACGGAACCCTTCATTGTGCGTGATCCGACACGCGCTTAGCCGGTTTTTTACCATTGAACAACCAGTGGGACCAATGAGGCTTAAAAATAAGATAAATTAATTAGATATTCCCATTCGTCCCCAGTGGGACGAACGGGATACACGCAATAATTTATCAACGCTTATTTTTTTTTTCCGACATCAGATTGTCATCTTGCGCTAACATAACGCGCGAGAACAGTTTTCTTACGGCTTTTGCAATTTGTATTTCGCGGGCTACCTTAATAGCGCACCCCCATAAATAAGTATTTTCAGTTCGGGGCAATTGCGTAACACACAGTAGGAATCGGTTTCATTTTGACAGTTCACCAAAATTCATTGCGTTATTTACGTTGTTGAGCAGGCAACTTTTTCGAACATATGAAGCAATGGATTAGCAATTTGCTTCAAAATCATTCAGATTTTGATTGATAGTGTGTTACGCAATTAGGGTGCCGATCTAAAGTAACTTCCCTTAACTTTTAAGAAAATGAGGACTAACAATCATCCTTATTTTGTAGGGTTCCAATCACAATACGCTTGGCAAAATGATTGGTGTCACAATAAGCCAGTCCTTGCGGGGCAGAGACACTAATGTAGACCAAGAAGTATACAGTGTACTCGTATAGCGAAATCATAAGATTTCGCTATACGATATAGATAAGCTCATAAGAGCTTAAGGAACTGGTACACCTATGTTGAATTGAAAGGGTGTTTCTGGGAAATTGAAGTTGTCATGCTGTTTAGGATCGTTATGAACATAACAAAACACTGCTATTCTTTTATCGTGAACGTACCAACACAATCAAATATGTGGCTGTAATGGAAATACTTAAAAATACAGCATGCTACAAAGGTGAGCTATGGAATGGAACCCTCTTTGGACGTCGCAATTGACCGGTTTGTCTTATTATCATTTGTACTATTGCGAAGACATGGCTACAATACAACACACTAGTGCTTTGTGAAATACATGAATTAGTTACCTATACTGAGTATTGTGGCCCCGCTTGTATTGTGTGTGTCGACCCCTCGAATTGAGATGATTTTACTTGCCCTTCAAAGTTTAATATAAGTATTCTACAGATAAATATATTTTCAAGGTCCTTCTTCTGTGCAGTTTTGAATGACATGAATGGAATGATAACAAATGCTCTTGTGGGTTTTCATTTTCTAAAGAATAATGGACAACATGTGCCGGCCGGCACCTAAATAATTTGAGTTAAGTAGAAAGACCATCCATCTGGACTTGTCCAGCTTTTTGGCTCCCGTCCGGACTTTGTCCGGCTTTGTCTTGTACTTTTCGAGTTACTTAGGTACTCTAAATAAGAAGTAAAGTACTTTACCTCTAATTTTGCATAACTGTCAAAATCACAGTGATCTTTATTTTTGTGACAATAAGGTTGCTTTTAGGTTACTCCTTTACAGATAAAATAACTGTGAAAGGACTGACAAAGAGGTTTTTTTATGAAAGAAGTTAAATGTTTTCTGAAAAAGAAAGTTAGGTAATATAGTAAAATATCTGGCCTTTTTTGCAAATGTCAAAGTTTAAAATAAGTCGTGCAAACCATAAGCAGGTTTCAGGGCCCTAAGTCACAAATCCGGTAAGTTAGATATAGTATAATCGGCTGGGGGTTCGTTGCCGTGACAACGGAGTGCACCGCGCGCTCGCTCTAGACCTACACTCAGATATAGAGCAGAGGTCGTTCACCCCAGCGCTGCACCCAAATAAACACCAAATTCTTAAAATATTTTCAACATAAAAACTTTAAAAACGCTTTGCTAAATAATCAATAAGCTAAACTTTTATATACTTTCATTGGTAATGAATATTAGTTGTTATTATCTACATACCTTTAGGCGGCTTAGGAATTTAGTCATCTTAACTCGTGATTAGGCCTGAACCGATTAATAAACACCATCTAAAGCCAAGTTCTAATCACAAAATAATGTACACACACGTGTCACACATTCTGGCACTATTCTAACAGTTTACTATAGTTTTTAAGAACTTAAGTACTGTTTTGTACATTATTTACGTACTGAAATGTTTTGAACATCTCCATAGAGAAACTAACAATAACAATCTAAGCGACATCTAGTAAATTGCTTGAAAACTATTAGAGTTTGTAAATAACACCTTAAGAAAATGGTACTGGAATTGTAGGCATGATGTCACTAGTAACTGTAAACCAAAAGTACTATTCCATGTTTTCGATTAATTACTTGAATGGAGCTTTATAAAGAAATTACTATCTAGTGTCATGTTTTCGACATGAAAATCACTTAAAATAACTAACAGCAAAATACTAGGTCACCGTGATTGGTCATTCGCGTTTAGTCAATCAGATGGCGCTGTTGTAACAATGAACGATTCACAGCTAATATCAGAGATGGCGCTGTTTTCTAAATGAACAATGAATATGTGGAAAGTTGAAGCGGGCCGAAGGCGAGGATTGGTGATTTTTACTCAAAGGAAACATTCGGTTTTTTTTAAATAAGTATTTTTCAAAAGTCGCTTGGGAATTGAACCATCTCAAATAATCTCATTAACAGATACAGTCAAGAATACCAACGAAAAAAATAGGTAAATATATAATTGCAGGTAGGTACTACTAAGATTTTAGGATATAGGTACCTAGGTCTCTAACTATTCAAAAACCAGGTCGGCAAAAAATTCCAAGTGTCCGCAATGGGATTTTTTTCAGGTAAAAATTGGCCTTGTTTGACTTTTCTTGTGTCGACAAGGAAATTCAAACAAGACGGATTTAACCAGTGTTCTATAAATATTGACTTGGTGGGGAGCAGGTACCACCCCTAAATTTTTTAATCGTTATTTCACTACATGATGTAGTAGTGTATTTAGCGGTGAAAAATACACTTTCTTCTAGGATATAATAGCCTATTAATTAATAATAGACTCAGAGTAAAATGGCTGTTTGACTTCTGGTCGGTCAGGCATTAGGACGTGACGAAATTTTATGGGTTCCGTTTTTGCCATTGGCTACGGGACCCTAAAAAGAAAGCTTCCAAAAGATAGGACACTAATGAAATGTGTGGTAAAAGTTTTCAGGGAACACTGCTAATGATCCTGTCAAAGGATTCCGACGGGATCTTGCACTGGTACCTACAGTTAACCGCTCTTCGGTGGTAAAATTTTGACCTTGAGCTGACCTGGCGTAGTACGGAGTAAAAGAATACGAGGCCAGCCTATACTGGGTTTGTTACCATTGACGTGCGACCTCCTAGACGTACTGGCCGCTATAAGCGCCCACAGTGCGCGACAACACTTCACGAGTCGAATGCCTGCGGGATAATTGCGTAACACAGCCTAAAGTAGAATGCAGCGAATTCACCACACCCGTACAGTATTTCTCCGTTCGGAATATTCGAACGGAAAAACTACTTACCTGTGTGATGTTCCTTGATTTTGAATAATGTTGCTACATTCGGACATTCCGAATCGATATTTCGAAACGGGATTCCGAAACGGAATTCCGGCTATATGTGGCCGGCCTTAACTGATGTTACGCAAAGCTGTAAAGAAAGGTCAACCGCATGTCAGTGGTTGAACTATCAAAACCAACTAGTAAGCACCTACGGAGTGAAAGGAAGCAGCAATAACGCGGTTGACGGTGCCTAACTTTTTCAGAGAAGGAAAAATCAACAAATTATTTTTCTAAAAAAAACTTTTGGTCGAAGCTTGTAGGTAGACTACACATATAAATTCAATAATTGATTAAGGCAAAAGCGCAAAGGTAGCCCGCGAAATTCAAATTTTCTTACGTTTTTTGCAATTTGCAGATCAGGTATTAGGTTGTATGTTGATTAAAATATGATTTGCGATGGTAACAATTATGTATTTACAGAATTATAATGATTAAAAGTCATCAATACAACTCTTTATGACCTCTCTACTAAATGACTATTTCATGAAATTTTGACATTTCAGGATTATACCAACTCAAGGATTGTATTACTGAATCTAATGATTATTTTACCGTCCAAAAGTTTGGAAGCAGCAAGGTAAAATCAAATAAAACAAAACAATCTCATTTCAATTTCAATGTATTGATAAAAAATTAAAATATAAACAAAAACTAATTTAAGCAGAACAAAAATTTTACAATATAAAATTTAATTTAATTTTAGCTTCATCAAAGTGTCCTCCTTTTTCCTTTATTAGCTTCTCGCATATTCTGGGTATTCTATTAATTAATTTATTAAAATAATCTTCATCTAATTTGTTCCATTCGCTCCCTAATAGCTTCCACAAATGTTCTGAGCTGAGGAGAACGATTTTTCACCCTTCAATTGAGTTCATCCCAAACAAGCTCAATGGGAGAAAGATCAGGTGATTGAGATGGCCATTGCATGATGTTTAAGATTTTTTCATCTTTTTTCTTGTTCAAAAAGGTCTAGCACAGTTTAGAAGAATGCTTAGATTTACGAGTTTATTGTTGCCAAAACACCCCCAAACTATGACATTACCTCCACTATGTTTGATAGTAGGCACCGTACATGCCTTTGAAGCCCGCTCTTCTTTTGACCGGCGTACAAACACACGTCTATTGGATCCGAAAATCTGAAACTTTGATTCGTCACTCCGAAGGACATTTTCCCATTGCTCTATGCCCAGTTTTCAATCCGACATAAGAAAAATAGACTACAATGTGCAAAAGCGCACAAAAACTGGACAATAGAGCAATGGGAAAATGTTCTTTGGAATAACGAATCAAAGTTTCAGATATTTTGATCCAATAGACGCGTGTTTGTACGCCGGTCAAAAGAAGAGAGGGCTTCGGAGACATGTACTGTGCCTACTGTCAAACATAGTGGAGGTGATGTCATAGTTTGGGGGGTGTTTTGGCAAAAATAAACCCGGAAATCTTGCGAGGATAACCGGAAAACTAAACAAGGAAGGTTACTTGAATTGAAAATTCTCCAAAATTCCGCTGTACCCAGCGGACTAAATCTAATTGGTCCTGGATCTATTTTCCAACAGGATAATGATCCTAAGCATTCTTCTAAACTGTGCCAGACCTTTTTGAACAAGAAAAAAGATGAAAAAATGGCCATCTCAATCACCTGATCTTTCTCCCATTGAGCTTGTTTGGGATGAACTCGATAGAAGGGTGAAAAATCGTTCTCCTACGAACTCAGAACATTTGTGGAAGCGATTAGAGAGCGAATGGAACAAATTAGATGAAGATTATTTTAATTAATTAATTAATAGAATGCCTAGAATATGCGAGAAGCTAATAAAGGAAAAAGGAGGACACTTTAATGAAGCTAACATTTAATTTAATGTTATATTGTATGTAAAATTTCTGTTCTGCTTAAATTAGTTTTTGTTTATATTTTAATTTTTTATCAATACATTGAAATTGAAATGACTTTATTTTATTTGATTTTACCTTGCTGCTTCCAAACTTTTGGAGGGTAGTGTATTTGTTACGGTCGCGAATCATACTTTAACCAACATTCGCCCAGACACTGAGCTGCAAGTTGCAAAAATAGTAAGAAAATTTGAATTTCGCAGGCTACCTTAGCGCTTCCCCCTTAAAGGCATGTACTGTATTTTTATTCTAAGAAGTTATACTTACCAAAGAGAATAAAATTCTAAGCCTTAAATGTATTTCTAGTAACTACTTATATCGACAACTCCACATAAGCGCAGATATATGTATGCATCAGTGTAAATAAAGTGTCCTACACTAAAGCATAACTGGGTACTCGCCCTCCCCCCCATCCGCCTGCCTCCACACTCCAAATGATGAATGTGTCAGCCGGAGCTAGAAACCCACTTAAACCTATAACGTACAACGGTAGGTAAATTGGTAGGTATGTAACATAAGTAGGTACCTACATGGTTTAGGTACGTACAGTCAGGGAAATTAATTGTTAAGCAAATAAACGCCGGACGTCAAACTTTGCCGTGTCGTAGCTATTTCATACACCTCTCAAAAACTGACAGTTTTGATTTGAATACGTATAGGGACAATTTAAGTTGCTAGTCAATTTGCTTAATAATTAATTTCCCTAATTTTACTTATGGAATCACGACGTGAGCTGAAAGCCTGGAGATTAATATTATCGCCGTATACAGGAATTCAAGAGAACCATCTTCGGAAACGGATCTGAATCAATTATTGCAGCTGTCAATGCTAGTAATCCAGGAACCTGTATCGAAAGGACCTCGATCTAGAAGAAGACGGAATTTAGGGAGTAGCGGGACCAGGAGCCGTTTTTTCTCTCTTTATTTATTTTGGGGTTTTTATCTAAACAGATATGCCAATTATGAAGTATTAATGCCATCATGATTCCAGTCCGAAAAAGGGATGGTGTTATTGGTCATGTATAAGTAGCTAGGTCTCTCTCGCGCACTGGAATCATGATGGCATTAGAACGTCATAATATCGACCCTTTTTAGGAAGAGGACATTTTGCACTATTTACAGGAAAGGGCTTTTTCTTTCCTAATTAACGATGTTATCATAAAAGATGACAATTTCTTACAACAATAAAGTCGTGTAAATTTAAAATAAAATTTAAGAGTCATCGCGACAAGATGTAAAACTGTCTAATTAAGAGGTTACAAAGAAAAAATAGTTTTGTGAATTTTAGCGCTTACGATGTTTTTCCTGAAAAGGCTCGATATGGCATCAGCACCCCAATAGAATAGAATATTTTTATTTTCAGACAAAGTCCATAATTTGTAACAATTGTACTTTACATCTAGTGTTAGTGGTACGATACAGCTTAGATTAACGCTTTGCGGGACACTAACGAGACACAATAGAAGTTTTATAGTTATTACTACTATAGCCATATAGTGCTACAATTAAAATTAAAATTCAGCGTGGAGCTGCATCCACCTCGCAACATCGGGGAATCCCACCGATCTGCGAACATACTGAGAATATGTTGGTACTGCCGCGAACACGCGACATCAGGGATGCACATCTTTTTAGAGTTCCAAGGAACCCGTATAGATTCGCCATGTCCGTCCGTCCGCAGCTTAGCTCAGAGACTCTTAGTACTAGAAAGCTTTAATTTGGCAAGGATATACATATGTATATTGATTTATATAAATCACCCCGATAAAGCGGTAAAATAAAATCATGAAAAAATAAAATATTTTTAGGGTAAAGTTGGGGTGTTTTTTTTCTCGTCTACCCCATAGTGTGGGGTGTTGTTGGATGGGTGTTTCAAAAATATTGCGGGTTTCGGGCAACAATTTTTCGATTAAGGTTTCCAAAATATTAAGCTTTAAAGTGCTCATTTTTGTTAGAGTCAAGTGTCCCCCCCCCCCCTGCCAGCTAACAGCTAAACGGTTAGTTTTAGATATGTGAAAAAATTCACGGTAGTAGGCTCTACAAGTTTACAAGTAATATTCGACCTACTTACATTTGCAGTTGGAATGTATGAGAGAACATGTTTTTCAACTACAATGTTAAGTTTGTTCTTGGGATAAATTCATCCCAACTACGGAGCCACACACGGGATGGTACGGGTCTTCATTGTGCATGGTCCGACACGCACTTGGCCGGTTTTTTCTAATAATGGCGGCAAAACCATCAATGCTATTAACCGAAAACATCCCTGACGCACTACAACGCCACGGCAGCCGCAGGAGTGCTCTCAGTACATTATTATATTGAACGCGTGGGTCGCTGAGTGAAGTTGACCCACAGGCTGTACATGTAGAAGGACTGACAGTAAGCTTTGAAAAGCGTCACTGCGGGCCAGCATGTTACAACGGACAGCCAGCGACCGACAGGGGTCACATTGGTGATTTTTAACCATGTAGATGGTGGTTTACGATCAAACATTGAAACAGCTCTGCCGGTCGCCAACCAAGGTCACCTCTGTCGGGGACGCGGTTGGCGACCGTGTAGCAGGCGCTTTAAGGTCTTCAGTGACACAGAAACCTACACTTGTCCACTCCTCGCAGGGATTCTCCACACAGTGGGACATGATGAATACCACGCCAATGTAACACACCTTTTATTCACAAGCTGAAGGATTGTAAAGGAAATTCCTAATCCATTGCTGCATTTGTTCCAAAAATTAGTATGATTGGCAACGTAAAAAACGCAATGAATATTGTTGAACTGTCAAAATGAACGCCATTGCAATTGTAAATGTGTTACGCGATTACCTCGCTGAACTGTATCTTTCTAATCGTTTTTCTTGAATGTTTACTGTTACTTATTGAAAACACAAACAGGCAATTTTGTAAGGAAATTAGGTTTTTCAGGCCGCGTCGCAGGTTCACTTTAGATACCTTATAGGAATTTAGGAACCTTGGTACCTAAATATATGTATACTTATCTATTCACAAAGCGTAAAGCCTTCCGCAGACCGGCGCGACGCGACACTGCGACGCTATTCTGGTAGAACAATTTCCATGAAGTTTTCATAGAAATGGTTTTACTAGAGTCGCGTCGCGCATGTCTGCAGGAGCCGTAAAACAAAATCGTACTGATAACTCATAAAACGTCCAACGAATCTGGGTTATTTTAATTTTACTCAGATTGCCCCATGACCAGGAGCTAGACCACCACCTCTTAACGCAGTATTATTTTAATCTTACTTGAGTGTGGGAAAGAGATGGAGCTAGACGTCCTGTATAGCTCCATCTCTTTCTCATACTGAAGGAACCTTAAAATAATACTGCTTTAAGAGGTGGTGGTTGGCCCTCTGCTCCCTAATTGCGTAACACACTTACAGTGGGAATCGTTTTCATTTTGACAGTTCACCAACATTCATTGCGTTATTTACCTACGTTATTGGTTTGCTCCACTATAGGTAGGTACTATTTTGCTACGTTTGCCGCAGTCGGTTCGTGGATGGGTGACGTGGATGAGATACATTACATATCGAGACCCCTTCGTGCCTCGGAATGGTCCTGGCTGTCATTCATAGCAGTAGGTAATGCCTACCTTTCCTGAATACTATCAGCCAATGTTGAATGTTGGTATTGGTGTTATTTGTCGATACGTGCCAATGTGGTTAACAAAACTTTTTTACAAAAAAAAAATATATATATTACAACCGACTTCCAAAAAAAACATTACAAAGTGAAAAATAACTTTAATTTCGGAAGTCGGTGTCTTTGGATCTGTATTTTAGTTTTTTGCCACCGATTTCCGAAATTAAAGTTGTTTTTCACTTTGTAGTCGGTTGTTTTTTTTTTGTAAAAAAGTTTTTATTTTTTACTTTTTAGTGGGTCGGTTTGTAATTTTTTATTTATTTATTTAATTTCTTCTCACGTCTACCATTACAGGGTAACCCAATGCGGCAAATGCGCCTATCCTAATTTGATCATTCTAAATACTAACATCTATGTCCAGAAGAAATTATATAAGTTACAATAGCCTAATGTCAACTGCTCATCACCTTTTACAAAATATTGCTTTTCCCGATGCAAGGATGTTAATTGTTGAGGAGTTCTCCTGGTACTTCACCATCAGCTTCACTTCACCAAATGATGCTTTTCAAGAGCAAATGCACAAGTAAAAAATACTAAAACCACTATAGGTGTGCCTATAATATTTGAAGAGTTCCTTCGATTTGTCCAGGATCCAATCACCAGATTCTAACCTGATGACAGTGGGACCACCTGTGAATATACCCTTTCAAACAAAAAAAGAATTTTCCAAATCGGTCCAGCCGTCTTTGAGTAATCGCGGAACACATATAAAAAAAAAATAATAATAAAAGATTCCGACGAACTGAGAACCTCCTCAGTCGGTTATAAAAGCCTTTAGATGTGATTCTATCAGGCCTTTCTGTTGTTCTCTACCGGACATGTAGGCAAATCTGCCAAGTGGATACGCTCGACTACGCAGCCAGTGCAAAATGGTATCTCATTTCCTCCTCACTGAAGGTTTAACCTGTAGATAAATATCTACCGACAAATAATTAGTTCATTGGCGTTAAGTGAGTTCTAATATTTTGTAATCAACTTTATTTTCTAACAATACTCGTTCACAGGGTCACTACTTTTTTTGTTTTTGAATCTTTTAGGTATTAAAAAAAAATGCTCTAGTTTCCTAGTAAGTCTAGTTTTTTGGAAGTCGGTTAAAACCGACTTCAAAAAAAGGATAACGTTATCAGTTCGTCGGGATCCTTTGTTTAATGTGTGTTCCCCGATTACTCAAAGACGGCTGGACCGATTTAGAAAATTCTTTTTTTGTTTGAAAAGGTATACTTTCCAAGTGGTCCCATTGTCATCAGGTCAGGATCTGATGATGAAATCCTGGAGAAATCGAGGGAACTCTTCAAATATTATAGGCCGCACCTATAGTGGTTTTGGTATTTTTTATATGTAGTAACTCGTGCATTTGCTCTTGAAAAGCATCATTTGGTGAAGTGGAACTGATGACAATAATAAATATTTCACGGGTTGCGATTCATTTACTTTAATATGATTGCTAAGCAACTTCACAATGCATGAGGTGAAGTGGAGCTGATGGTGAAGTACCAGGAGAACTCCTCAACAATTAACATCCCTGCATCGGGAAAAGCAATATTTTGTATAAGGTGATGAGAAGTTGACATTAAAGGCTATTGTAACTTAGATAAATTACAAACCGACCCACTAAAAAGTAAAAAATAAAAACGTTTTTACAAAAGAAAAAAAAACAACCGACTTCCAAAAAAACACTACAAATTTGAAAAATAACTTTAATTTCGGAAGTCGGTGGTAAAAACCTAATACAGATCAAAAGACACCGTCTTCCGAAATGGAAATTATTTTTCACTAAGTTGTTGTTGTTTTGTTTTTTTGGAAGTCGGTTTTTTTTTGCAAAAAAGTTTTGAAAGAACTGTTTGCATTTGACCTGTAAATGGAATTGTGATATATGTGATAGTTGTCAATAAAGTATATTTTTTATGTTGTTACTACTATAAGAACTCAGCTTTCCGCCAATAGGTATGTACAGTAGGTACGACACAACTTAGATGTAGCATAAATTTGAAAATTTGCTCATTCATTTCCATTTTACGAATGTATTTGGTTATTTATATGACTTTACAAGTTTGCGTTTGCGTAAAGATCATTTTCGCCTAAAGCAGTAATAAAGATTGGTGATTTTGAAGGCGCACTCAGTTCGGATGGTGATCGAATTTACGAATTTTGCCGATGCTACATCTAAGTTGTGTCGTACTGTAACTGTACGATTTTTTTTTATTGACTAATTGAGTTTGCAGTTATTAATAAAAAAAATGTTAACTTAACTAATTTTCACAAACTAAATTATTTACTTAATTTCATTTTAGTTCTGATTAAACACTATTCTTTCAATTAGTATTATCACACCCGAACGACAGATTGCATCATTTTAGAATTAACTTCAAAAATCCCGCAAGGACGGGTTCATCGCAAGTACTTCAACCTAAAAAGCATTTTTTTGCTAAAACCAAGTCAACTACAATAATGTGAGTCACGAATTCTTCAACAGTGTGTTGCATTTGCCTCCAGTCAACTGGTCTATTAGACGTTAATCAATGTTCCGACTTCTCTATGGTTACGGTTGATATTGCTGTGGGCAACACCAGACTTAACGTGCAATTGACCACATCATTACATAGATTTATTACAGCTGACCTAGCAGCATTGTTCTAATCTCAAATCAGAAAATCTGAATTTGATCTATGTGTTTGAACAAACAGTCCTTATATGCAAATTTTCATTTCCTGGAACTGGCTGACTGTGTTCATAGTTCAAAAATAAAATCTAGCACACAATCTAGATTTTAATATCATTTTCATGGAGACCCATTAAAATGATGTTTTCGTTACATCAATAGCTACAATGATAGTGATATCAATAAACATTAGGTACCTAATGGCAGATTACACCTATCTAGAAATCAGGAAGTTATCTAGACATTTTATTGGCATTTAAACTAGGTATATAAGTAGGTCTAAAATCTTTGCTTTCTAAGAGAAACTAGCCAAAAGTTATAATTATCTATCGATTACTAGAATGTACCTACCAAGTATTTGAATCTTCTTGCAAATCTATTTGCGTCAACTCAGAGTGACCTCATACCGTTGGCAGTCAAAGTCACACATAATCATTACAGAACTAAATTCGCCTTGCAAACTTTTTTCTTTGAAGGTTACATGTAAATATTTCCTGATCTGTCGACACCAATGCCACGTATTGCGCCAGAAAGCAAACTCTGGAACCGGCAGCCTATCTTCGTCTCGAAGGTTTTACCAACACTTTTCCTGGAAACCTGTGATCGAGCACGTAGGCCTGGGTTCGGCCATCCGAAGCATAAAGACTATGAACTGATCGGAAAATGTACCGATCATTATCCTATCAGATACGAACAATGGCATGGTTTATGTCGTGTTTTCCTTTGATCAAAGATTTATATAATGAAGTTATAGCGTAATTACCCTATTGGGAAAGCTGTGCAGACTACACATGCGCACTATGTACGGATTTAAGAGTACTTGCTAAAGTCGAGCCTTGACAAAAAGTCATGAAGCATACCAATAGTGCTGTATTTTTTTAAATGTAATGATATAGACATTAATTATTTACGCTTTTTCGATTATTTAATTTGATTATAGCTAGTCTTATATTGCAAGCGAAACTGCAAACTAAAGTAGACAAAAAATTAATTATAAATTATGACCGAGAGTGCTCGACACGCTTATCGTGTAGTTCCGGCTATAACTTACAAGTCCATTATCATGTTCCGTATCCACATCAATATGTTAAGATATTTATCTCACAGTAAACTAAGTACTACTAATAGTTACTGTCGGCTATGACGAGAAATGGATCGCAGAAAACCAGTTGGCAATAAAAATCACAACGTAGGCAGAACTCGTGAGCCTTAGGGCTGATTTAATCAAAGTCAGATATCTTTTGTCCGCGGAATAAAATTGACGTCTGACAGTTTTACTATGAAAAGTCTGTCAAAATTAAAAAAAAATATTTTATTTGTTATTAAGTGGGTACTTTACGAGTTATGTTTGCATGGCTGTATGTTTGGTCCATTGTCACGATTATACTCCTAAGCGACGGGCGGTAGGAAAATCATAATGGGCAATTAAATACATATGTAGCGTACCAGCTATTTATTTCGATAACGATAAAGTTTTTTTTCTAAGTTTATTTTCTCAAGTACTCTGAACTCTCTACAGCAAAGTGCTTTCTAGGTACTCACTACCTGGCCTTCAGGAGCGATCTTTTCTTTGCATAAAATACAAATACTAGTTTCCTGGTACCTGCGTAGTTTTTGGATACAAGTCGATATTATAGTTACCTAGTGTACCTAAGATAGGTGCCTACAGGTACGGGCCATCGTCAGTTGGTAGTATGGCTTGAGCTATGAAAACTCTTACTGGACGAAATAAAAAAACCGGCCAAGTTCCTGTCGAACCACCACAGTGAACGGTTCCGTCGTTGGGATGAATGAACGCTTGCACAAAATCAATAAGTTTGTATATCATAGTAATTTTCGTTAAAACTATGAAAAACCGAGTGATCACTACGGTTGTAACCGAAGAGATCCCTTTCCTCAAAAATTGTTGACATACCTAAATAAAAAAGTCAATTAAAATAAAATAAAAAATAAAAAAGCCTCTTTATTTCATGCAAGCTATTATATACAGTACAATGTTTATAAAAAAATATGATTAGGTACTTATGCTAATTTCATGCAATAGGTTATGGAACATAATTTAACATTATAAAATGTCAATTAGAAATATCGTAATGTTTTTAATTATGGGATTCAACGATATCCCACACGCTTATGATAAATGATAAAATGATAAATGATTTTATTTCTGTAAGTAGGTTTATACAAACACTTTTACACGTCAAACATTTTTTTTTAAACTAGATGAGGCCGGCGTTTCCTATCTGACTACTCTGAGAAGAAAGGCCGAAACAAACTCTGAGGTCACCGCCTTTTTTAAAGTCCAGACATAATCTTGGTCAGATCATGTGAAGACCATGTAGGTTGGTGTCTGAAATGGTCTTTTGAGGAAAGAACCACACAGATTGAGTGGACCTGTCCACTCAGTGCAAGCATCTGCCAGTAATCGTACAGTTCAACATAAAAGTTAAGGAGCTCAACGATTCGACGAACAATACCAAAGCATGGACATTTGGTTTGGCCGCATAATTTAACTGGCAGACTATGATAAAGCTGAGAGAAAAAAAAAACAAGGACCCACATAGTCCATAGTATGTGCATTAACTTTGTTTTTCAGCCCTCGGTTACACGTATGGGCAGAGCAAATAATCTCCGAGTAAAATGGCTGTGTACTCGTATAATCCGGACGGACGGAAGACGGATATGACGAAATTATAAGGGTTCCGTGTTTGCCATTTGGCTACTGAACCCTAAAAAGCTGCTATGAAAGTCAAATTGATTACCATAGACGTGCTTGACTGCGTACTTTTGAGTCTGAAGACGGTTGTTTGTATGTCTTCATTATACTTATAGAAATGATTGTGTTCAAATGACTTTCTACTGAATCTATAACGTCGGTCTCTATATGAATGACTGACATTTTTTAATCTTGTAGCATGGAATATTCATTGTAATCTTGGCAACTAAAGAAGTTCTTATGCTGTTTCTGGTAAAATAGAGAAAGACGAGATCCTGGGAGGTTTTCGTGTAAGCAAAATAAAGGAAGGAACCGAAACTACATGTACATACATGTAGTAAAAAAAATTAATACATATGTTTATATGTATTAATTGTATGTAGTAATTTTACACGAGCGGTTCATTCAAAGAAGTTTTTTATCCATAGCTTGAGTTTATTAGATACTATTAAAGTGGCAATGATTGATTAGTCATTAAACTAGTTCGGTAAACTTTTAGTTTTATTTATTTTGACGTTGAATTATCGCTGGGTTTACAAACCGGACATTGAGCCGGTAATGTAATACACTTAATATTACATCATCGGCCCATATAATGCTTTGTTTTAAAGTACTTACCTACTAAAAATATTTCAATTATTAGTAGGTAATCTAGGCCGCTAGGGGCTGATTTGACCAATGAATTTCTTTGGAATAACTGCCAGCTCTTGAACGTAGTTTAGATGTGCTGATCGCGTTCAGTTTCACTGGTGAAATTCGCCCTAAGTAGCCGAAAGTCTGATATACGGTGAACGTTTGATTCAATTACTAGGTTTGTAAGATGTGAATCTGCCTCTGTTATTAGGCAACTTAATGTTACTTTACTAATAGGTCATAATATCCATCAGTAAATTAGGAAAAGAACCAAGTTCCATTTATAATACCTACTATATCTAACAATGCGACATATTTGTAAAAAAAAAAAAAAATAACTGTAAAAAAGATGGATATTTTGTCTCCAACCAATCTCATGCAGTCGGAGGCAATAGGTCTAAATTGTTTAAGAAGATGCCTCCGACTGCATAAGGTTGGTGACAAAATAAGTCATCATGTTTCCATCTTTTTTGAAGTTTTTTTTTTACGCAGGCGGGTTTTTAGATTTTTTAAATTTACTTTTTTAATTTTACACTGCTTATGATTATTTTTAACATTTCTCATTACAAATTACATAATATGTAATATATGCATATTATGCATAATAATTTGTATACATTTTTGTAATCACCTTTAAAACACTTCATGTTGATACCTACCTACCTCACTCGATAGGTTTGAGAGAATTTTTTTTAAAAACATTTTTGCGTCAAAAATCCGCCATTTTGATGTTTTATAATTTTAATATACCCAGTGATTCTGGCGCAATAAAGACGAATCTAACGACATTACATTTAATAATAACGGTTCAGCTGTTTATTAGTTACGAGGGAACATAGGGACGGACATTGTACCTAATTACATACTAACATACAGGTTAAACATATAACCCTCCTTTTTTGGCTGCGCCGCAGTCAGGTAAAAAAATTAATTAAATTGTAAAATTTTCACTGCAGTGCTGTTTAATAAAGAAAGAAACTTGCAAAATTGTCGAATTGCCGGTTTGCCGCATGTCACCAGTTGCCTGTTGGTTTAACTACTTAGGCCCCTGGTCCCTTTGATGCTAAAGCTGATGTACTATTTCACCGTAGGTATCAATAAAAAAATTGCGCGTGCAGCCAGCAACACCGTACACGTGATAGAAGTGAAACTTCTTAAAAAAAATAAGAATAAGAGAGATTTTAGTCTGAGAGACAGAGAGAGAGAGATATATTTTTCTTCTCTCTCATGTAACGAAATATGCCTAAACGTGACGCGTCCTTGTTACTTCAAAAACAATGAAAGCATTAACGTCTACCTCCTTAGTACCTGCAATGTGATACGGGTCAAAAACTCTGAAATCCCCAGTTAGTTCCTGCTCCACAAATGCGTCACCAATCGTGATGTTTAATATTATCTAGGTGTTAATTTAGTTTTAATTTCAATCAGTAATCAAGCTTGAACCAGTAATATAGCGTGAAGTGGAACTCAGAAATGACATTGACACTGAAAGACACCTCGTTACGCTAAATTAAAATGTTCCAATTGTTACAGTGCTGTCCTAATAAACATTGCACAGAAACATGACTAGTAAAAGTGATCAGATAATCATTAAAATTTTGATAACAGTGATATTCAAATTCCAGTTAAAAATGACGTGAATACACGACAAGCCAAATCAAAATAATTTCATGTGCCACGCAAAAAGACACAAGACTGTAGACATTAGAGACTCAATGAATAGTCAAAACATAAAGCGTAAGCTCAAAGAACATTACATTAACTCGATTAAACGTATACTTAACTGTTAATAGCGCGTTGATCAAATCTCAGGCCATGGCATGCTAAGTCAGACCCCAGAGGTCTAATTGTGTGCTTGTAAAAAAACTTGTACTTAATTTATAAAAATAAAAAAAAAATTGAAACATCCAAGTTTCTGGAACAAGGAAAACACAGGTGTGTCAACACTTCAGAAAACATTATTATTTTAAGAGTTACTCGAATTATAAGAGTTCATTACGGATATGCAAAACATGAGAGTCCCATATGTTTCGTTAATTTATAAAATGTGGTAGTTAAGCTAGGAAACTATGTGTAAGTATATGTCCACCAGAGATACGTGTGTAGCCATAGATATTATATTTCTATGTGTGTAGCAGAGCGGCAAGATGAGCTATGAAGATGCACTTCGCGCGTATGTAATAGCATTGTTGAACTCTTTTCCACCAGAGCTAAGCCAAGTTAGCATGGCCAAAAAATAAATTCCAGCCAGGGCATAAAACTTATAACTAAGCGACCACTCGCCAAGGGCACCCCCTGTGGAGTACGGACCTCAGCTTAGGGCGTCGCTGGGGGAGGACAGCAAGGGGCAGGCTGGATTGGATTGATATTATTAGGGACGAATTTAAAGATACAGGCTCAGCAGCGCGGGCTGGCTCGAGCAAGGGTCGGGTGGGGATGGACGGGGACGTCGCGGCGGGCCTCGGCGGTGAGGGCGGTAGGACGGTGGTCTGAACTTGATTTTCCGAAGTATGCTAATGGAGTAGTGGCGCAGCGTTCGTATAACCCGATTCCCATCGGCTTCTCTTCGGAACAGCCACTCTTCTTAGTGTCTACTATTGCCAAATAATAATGGTACACCGGTGTGTGTAACTGTGTATCACATCATATTACAGATATTTAATAACAGCTTAATACATCATCAGACTAAAAACATTACAAGAATGCCTAAAGTTTTCTGTCTAAACAAAGATTTCCGATAACATCGGCGTCAAAATAAGCCGGCCCTCGTGTGTCAGAATGAGGTACTAAATTGGTAGGTACGAGCACTCGTGATTTCGTGTCCCGCAGCACGGCATCGTAGGTAACTGGGGAAGCCGAACTACAGCGAGTTATGACTGGGACATATTCAAATAGAAAAGTATGTAGGCGAGAACGGGATAGAGCGAATGATTGTTCTCTTTTGTGTTTGTGATTTTATTTGCGTCATGTTTACCGCAAATAAATGTATTTTCTTTCTTTTCATTTTCTATATTGATGTTCTTTGTTAAAATGTTCATTTCTTGACACATAAAAAAAAATTACGTGTAGGTATTTTATTTTCAGCTGCTCTTTTGCATTTTATTCGTTATTACATTAGAATATTTTTGTAATATAATGGTTTTCAGAAATAAAGTGTTATCGGTAATTTTATCGTTTATTTCTGTAAAAAATTGATAAAATATTCTGGTTGTGTTATGATAGCGTCTATTTGGTTACATTACTTGACCATAGATGGCGTTAAATTAAGAAAAGTAAAGTAATGACTTTAATTTTTGAGTTGATTCATTTTGATGTTATCTAGAGTTTCTGAGAACTGAAAATTTTTTTCTTCGGCTTCCGTCTAACAATAATTTTAGCTGCGGTACTGGTGGAGAGATTACTCTCCTGGAGTAGGGTAATAGGGTCATCCGCGAAAGTGAAAATCAAACGATCCTATTGCTTGATATTAAACACATCCAACGCCATGCAGCTTAGCACACCTCTAGTGAAAGGGCAGTCTCTTAGGATCCGAAGTTCGAACAACGCATGTAATGTAGGTACCTACCACAAATCGATAATAGGTTCATAAGACTTGCAGACTCCGAAATCTACACTACAGTGAAGGAATAAGAAAATAATGATGTAGGTATATGCCTATTATTAACATACAACACTCATAATATTAATGACAGTACGTAAGTATATCCCGCGAAAGTGTGGAGGTTGAGGCTTTTTAAACGCTAAGACCCTCTACAATCGCGAGATATGCAGTCTCAGGGAATATTTCCTAGAAGCCGATGTGGGGATGCATCGAGATGTGGTCACAGTGGACAAGGGCCTCACCCCGCTCACCTTAGGTAAAGAGAACTGGCGCAAGCATGTAGTGCTTGACACTAACAATCACATGGAGGTATGGCAGAGTAAGGAGCTGCACGGACGTTTTTTCCGGGCCCTACATGGACCCGATGTACAGCTAGCGTCCGTAGACTGGCTGCGTTTCGGTGATCTCTTTGGGGAAACCGAAGGCTTTTTCTGTGCAATTATGGACGAAAGTATCATGAGGAATAATTACCGGAGATTTATTGTGAATGACGGCACGGTTGACATCTGTCGGGCATGCCACCGTGCCCACCGTCTGAGAGAATCAATCCGACACATTATCTCCGGGTGTTCTCGTTTAGCTAACGAAAAGATCTTGCATAGACACAACCTTGTAGCCAGGATTATCCATCAGCAACTTGCTCTGAAATACAGCCTTGTGGAATCGGAAGTGCCGTACTACAGGTATATGCCCGACCCAGTTCTCGAAAATAGAAATATCACACTGTACTGGGATCGATCCACCATCACTGACAGGACTATTGTTACCAATAAGCCTGATATAGTGGTGGATCGAATAGAGCGGCGCACAATGATTATTGACATAACGGTCCCGCATGACGGGAACCTCGTGAAGGCCGAAAAAGATAAACAAATCAAATATCTTGACTTGGCCCGCGAGGTTGTCGACATGTGGGATGTGGACTCAGCGATCATTGTGCCGATAGTCGTATCAGCTAATGACCTAATTACCAAGAGCCTCGACCAACACCTAAGGAGGCTCTCGTTGGGCAGCTGGATTAAGGGCGTGATACAGAAAGCGGTACTTCTGGACACGGCTCGCATTGTTAGGAGGTTCCTCTCTCTGGAGCCCTGACCGCCGGTAGCTTGGACCCTGTTCCCGATACCGGTGGGCTACTATTTTTTATATTTTTAAATGTTTTTTTTTATTTTTTATATTCTAATATTTAAACACATAATTTAAATGTCAATAATGAAATTAAAAAAATGAAATAAAGGAAATAATAGTTACGTAACATTAATTGGAAGTTATTAGTAAACGATAAATGTTATATAATAGCATTAGTATTATAAATCATTATAGTATAATGCTGGAGATTTCCCCGCTTAATTTGGGGCACGTGGCAAATTACATTATAAATTAGGTAGGTACTTATTAATCTAATTGTTAATAAAAATTAATATTGTTGCATGGAATGAATAAATGATATGGAAATTAACCAGGATTGTATTGTTTTATGCGCGCATGGTCATGACAAATTTTATGATTCTTATTATTTCGATTACTTTTTAGGGTTCCGTAGACAACAAGGAATCCTTATAGTTTCGCCATGTCCGTCTGTCTGTGCGAGGCTTAGCTCAGAGATTATTAGTACTAGAAAGCTGTAATTAGGCACTGGTATACATAATAATCACGCCGACAGTGGTAAAATAAAATGTTGAAAAAAAAATTACTCGTCATGCCATGGTGTGGGCTGTCGTTGGATAGGCGGTTAAAAATTTTGCGGGTGTGTAAAAACATTTTTCGGTTAGGGATTCGTTTGCAAAATATAGTGCAAATTTTTGTTAGAGTTTGATTCCTCTTTTTAATCGTTTTTATCATTATTATTCTAGCTGAATTTCATGTAAAGCTTTTTAAAGTTGGTACACTTTTTGTCCTCTACGACTTTACTAGATAATAGACTATCCATATTTTATAGACTTCAGTCTTCACGCACATCAATATTATTTTTTAATACTTATGTGACTATTTGATTGATATAAAAGGGAATATAATGCAAAGCTGAGACAGCAGACGGCGCCACTTTGACACGAGGTAAAAAACATTTTTCGGCGCTTTTTAATATTATTTCATCCTTGTTACTAAATATAATAAAAGGTTAAAACATGCGTAAAAGAATTTTAAACATTTGTTTTTGTAATATTGAATTACTTTACAATAATTATACTTTTAACGTTACATTCAAGTAAATAGCACTAAAAATATTGCGTTTTTACATTAGGTTTATACTCTGACCTGTAAAAAATCCTTCATATTTTTAGTCTTCAGCTCTAAAATGATCAGAACACAACTTTTATTGTTTTGTGACTATAAAGTGCTTGCAACGTTGCAATTTACGAAATTACTTATTCGTTTTTAGTGAATTAATGAACACCTTCGTTCCTGCACATACTACCTAATGGCACAACACTGATTCACTGACTGATGCATTATTACAGATTATTCCGGACGAACGGCTATCGATTGTTAATACACCGGATTTCTCATTAAGGGCCGATTTTTCAATCGTCAGATAACTTTTACCTGAGGAATAAATATGGCGGTTTGACGTATTTTCTATACAAAAGCTGTCAAAACGTCAAACATATTCACCAGATAGAAGTTATCTGATGATTGAAAAATCGGCCCTAAGTCATCTAACCAGCCATAGATAACAGAAGAAGCCTAAACTTCATCTTTTTCTGTTTACTTTATTTATTTATCTCCAATAAAACTATCATTACAGGTTTTATTACCTAATGCGATAGTACGGTGTCATAAAATTCATTTAATATTATAAAAGTTAAATTAAACATTTAAAAACCCCCGAAAAACAAAGTCCTTTAAAAGTAATCAAATAAAATGTATTGGCCCTTTAAGTTTAATCTAAGTTGTAGGTAAGTTGATCCAAGCGTCGTCGCGTCGGGGTACGGATAGTGAAAATTAACAGCAGCTATCCTTTCTACTGTAGCTTACATTCATAATTGCTAGGTATAAGCCTTGTCTGTTTGGCGTTTTCATTCGCCGTGCCCCGACGCGACGACCGACTCTTGGATCAAAATATTACTTACAACGTAGATTAAACTTAATGGGTCAATAATATTATTTAATTACTTTTAAAGGATTTTGTTTGTGTCGGGGATTTTTTAAATTTTATACTTAACTTTTAGTTCCTGCTTTTTAAACTTTATATTTATACTTATTAGGTACTAGTAGACACGCTACGATCGACTCATTCCTTGCTTAAATCTGAGCTGTACGTATTTTTCCCACAGTAAAGTTAATTACTAATTTTATGTACCCTCATTAATTTTAGCTGCTCCATCATCAGACTCTGATTACCAACTATCTATAACTTATTCATTGAGACCATTTCAATGAGCCCAAACACGATACCTCTGCTGTAAATTGGTGAGGGTATCCTGCAAATTTCAGGTGATGCTGCAGCATCAATTCAAGGTTACTGTGTTTTTTTTTTAATATCATTGAAGTAACAGAATACCAAATTTCAACTCGATCAGAGTTGTAAAAGATGCTCACATCCATTTATCAACTTGAAAAGAGGTAATAATCTTCAAACGGCTGAACCGATTTTCTTGAATCATAGCTTAGAATTATCTCGATCACGTCAGCTTTCAAACAAAAATACCGTATCAAAATTAGTCCATTTATTTAAGAGCTACGATGCCACAGGCAGACACACAGACACGCAGATACACAGACAGACACGTCAAACTCATGACACCACTCTTTTTGCGTCGGGGGTTAATTAAAACGAATCCAAACACTACATATCTGCTATTATTTTTTCAAGAGTGTCCTAGTGTGCTGGATAGGCTTCAGCATCAGACCAAGAATTCCATAATTTTGTATAGTTTTATGGTACATACATGGGTGTTTAAAATTTTAGGTCACACACATGTTTGAAAGTAAAGTAAATACCCATTAGGCGTCTAAGATCCCTTCCGCAGCTACCAAAAGAGCTGATGACCTTGAAACAATTGGACCGATTTTGATAAAACATATCTAAGAATCTTCGCTAGAAAACCTGCTTTCGAATAAAAAAAAACCGCAATCAAATTGGTTCACCCGTTAAGAGCTACGATGCCACAGACAGACACACACACATAGCGGTCAAACTTATAACACCCCTCTTTTTGCGTCGGAGGTTAAAAAAATTAAGAAAATTATTGAGAACTTTAACCTTTTTAATATAACCTTTTTTTCTTTTTTTGCAATGGTGCCTAGCGGGAGCAATAGGCAGTAAGGCTCCCAAGAATAATAAACTACGCGAAGGTAACTTCCTTTACTGGGGATTTTATTTTAAGTGTCTATTGATTTTGTTATTTAAATAGTTTTAGGATTAGGTGCAATGAAAATAATTATGCATGACTTATATCAGATAGGTACGGTACTCTAGGGACGTTCTATTAACCCTACTGAAAAAGATGGCGGAATCAGTCTCAAAACAGTCATATAGCTTTCTCTATATAAGACACATACTTCGTTATAATTCCCCGAGAGTTTTCCTGATACCTCTAGGTAGCAGGGAAACTCCCGGGGAATTATGCGAAGTAGGTATCTTAGTTCCACTGTTGGAGCAACTAGCCTACCTGGTAAGACTGGTCCTTGGTTCCGCGGTTGGACTTTCCCGTCTCACTCGGGCAGAACTTGAGGTAAACGCTTACCACGTTATTTTTAAGTTTCAAGAGGAAAACCGCATAAGCTACCGCCATTTTGTGACCCATTGTCACCGCAGAGAGGAGTTATTTCCGATAGTTTATTATCAACCACAAATGGTCCTTCGATTATAATCGATGTTTAATTGTTAGCTAATGGTACTTTTGGAAATTACCGTTGTATTTCGATCAGAATAAATCTCAGGTAGATCATGCTCATTTTATTTTTGAATAGGTAATCTTAACGGGTTTCATGAAGTAGGTATTAAATATTAGTATGTATTATAAAATCGTATATGAGTTATGATTTTTAATAAAATGGTTAGGTCAGATTTTATCTAGAGTTATCGATACTTACTTATCATGAATAATTTATATGTAGACCTACATAGTTGTGTATGAAGATGAGGCGGCATCTACATCACCTCATGCGAGCTACGCAACACACTGACGTCACGCAAAATCCTGCATCGCGCAAGCAGAGTTTACCGCACGACTGGCATACCTATATACAACATCCACCGTCGGGCAGTCCCATCATGACGTATGCTTGTGTTGTATTTGCGCACGCTAAGCCACACTTGCTCCATAGGATGCAGACCCTACAGAACCGTTTCCTCAGAAAGGTCACGGGGGCACCCTATTATGTACGCAACGAGTCTCTTCACGTTGATCTAAAAATCCCAACCGTCCAGCAGTTCATGAAACGCCTCGCCAAGCGTTTCTTCGAATCTGCCTCCAAACACCCGAATCCCCTGATTGCGGCGGCCGCCCGCTACGCACCGTCGCGCATAAGTCGCATCCGCCGTCCTAGGCACGCCCTAACCGTCCCGGATGACGCAATAACTCTCCTCCAGGAGAGTAATCCCGCCACCAGCACGATCCGGAAACCCAAATCGAGACCGCCGTGCTTCCGCCCTTGCCGCCGAGGGCCACCGCGACGCCCCCGTCCATACCCACCCCGACCCTTGCTCGAGCCAGCCCGCGCAGCTGAGCCCGTAATTTTAAATTTGCCCCCAAATAATCCGATCCAGCATGTCCCATTGCTGTCCTCTCCCAGCGACGCCCTAAGCCGAGGTCCGTACCCCACAGGGGGTGCCCTTAGCGTGTAGTCGCTTAGTTTTTAGTCTTAGTTTTTAAGCCTGGCTGGAGGCCTTAATTTATTGAGGCATCCACAGGAAAGCCCGGTTAAGCAGTCGACAACCTCCTATAGGTTGAACTGCGAGATGCCATTCCCCAAAAACAAAAACACCGTCGGGCAGTTGCCCACCAGATACAACACCCGTCTGGTCGGAGGATCCTTCCTTTTCTATAGAGGAAGAGTGAACGTTACACCCTGTTCCTCATACCTCTATAAAAATACTTTCTTCCGAAGTGGAAATTCTTAGAACACCAGTTCACCTGTTTACCTACCTTACCTTATGATTTAAAAAAATAATATTCATATAGATAAAGGTGCTTCTCATTTAAGTTATATTTACATACGTAGAAAATACTAAGGCAGTTTATGTGGTTATGGTTCAAAATAATTGAACTCACTATAGTTAAACTTCATTACTTATCCCATTATGAAAGTGTTGTCAAGCTAAATCTTCTACCTATCGTACAAATAAATAAAATTTAAGGGTCTGTTTCTAATGTCAAAATAACAGCTTTTTACTGAATGCATAGAAAAGTATACGCTTACGGTACAAATAACAAAAAAAAAAAATGTTTACTTAAGTTCTTGTCTGTCTAGACAGACAGACTGACTAAAATTTTGCTGGAACAAGCAGAAGATTGTTCCGGCTAATCTCCGAAACAGCTGGGCCGATTTTGACAGGACTTTCACTGGCAGAGATAGCTGATGTTATAAGGAGTAATTTCGGCTACTTTTATTTTGGAAAAAGAATAAGGGTGTCGTGCAAAAAAATTAAAACCCATGAAATTGTGAACAAATAGCGCGAGCGGGTGATGCATGAACGCGGCGGGCGGGTCGGGGGACGAGGGAGTTTTATTAAAATTTGCTGTTATTTTAATATATTGTGTATCTTACGACTTCCACGCGAACGAAGTCGCGGGGCACAGCTAGTACTTAATAATATTAGTCTACGCAACCCATGGAGGATCCACGGGCTGCTTTAATTACTTGTACTCACACAGCTACCACGTGTATTATTGGTGGCTGAATTATCATAAGGAACCTAACTAGGTTCCTATTTTAATAATAGGTAACTACCTATTATTAAAATTTACTTTTTCGTACATTTCAACTGGATGGTAGTTAATTTTCTGTTTACTTATCTGACAACCAGAACCGTTCTATCGTAGTTTTCTAAGTGTCAAAGCCACACTATTAGTCATTTTTATTATATAATAGCTCGCATCACCACACGCAGACAAGATCGTTACATACAAATTACTGCTCGACGAAATCGTACCATGACCGCAATGATGTTAGTTACGAGGCGTCATAGCTCTTCAGGGATGTTAATAATCGATCAAACTATAAGAAATCGCTTGCATGAAGTCAATCTCCGTTCCGGAAAGTCGCTAAGTGTACCACTTATAGAGCACCGCAATCGAAGAGCCCGTTTACAAACGGCTCGTGAACACAAAAATTGAGCAGAAGAAGAGTGTCGCTTTGTGTGTTTTTCTGACGAATCTCGCTTTGATATGAGGCCAGATACTAAATGTACACGGTATTGGAGGACCCCAGGACTTTAGAAAAATCATGCCAGGAATTCCATGCAAACAGTGGTGGAACAATCATTATATGGGCGGGTATTTGGATCGGCGGAAGACCTGAACTGATTTGGATCAGAGGCAATCTCAGTGCACAGATTTACGCTGAAACGATTGTATCAGATGTTGTCATTCCTTTACGGACCCAATTTGGTGCTTCATTTCTGATTTTGCATGATTATGCACGTTCACACACTGCCAGAGTCGTTGCAAACACAATTGCCGCAGCCTAATGTCAACGTCCTACCATGGCCTGCTCAATCGCCAGACTCGAATCCCATTGATCACGCATGGGATATGCTTCAAAGAAGAGCTCTGCTAAATATAGATGCTGTACATGCACCAGAAGATCTTTTTCGCCTGTTACAAAGGACGTGGGCGGCCATTCCGCAACGTGATTTGAATTAACTACTATAGAGTACCTATGCTGAATCGCTGAGATTGAGTTATATGCGTTAACGGTGGAAATACAGACTACTAATTGTTTATTTTGCACAAAAAAAAACCTGTGAAAGTTTTTATTTTTATCTTTTTATCACATTTTAATGCTAAAGTGAGAAATGCAGCATAAGCAAAAATCGCAAAGTCTTTATTAATGCAAAAGCAGAGAGTCCTTCGTCGATCTACACATACGAAAACATTTTATTTGATCAATCTTAAATTATCATTTTTATTTAATTTAAAAAATATTAAAAAAAACAAATATTTAAAAAAATACTTTGATACATAGACACTTTTGATGTGTGTAGTTTAGAAGTTATGAGGGAACAGATGAACATACATCACCCACATACTTACATACCGGTCAATATCATAACCCTCCTTTTTGCGTTCCGCCGTAGTCGGGTAAAAATTTAATGAGTCGGCATAATTTCGAGAGGTTGGACAAAATAGGACCAAACATGTTCATGAAAATTGCTCAAATTTTGCGCGTAAAGTTTAGGTAATTGTTAGATGAATAATTCACGTGTTATGGAAATGGTCAATTATTTAATGCAGAATATTATTATACATATACTTCCAATTAAAATGAGCGGACATCCTCTAACTTAAGGCAGAATCGAAAGGAGGGCGAGTTACCACGGTCTGGCGAGTCCCGACTGATTGCTATACCATCGCAATTAACAGAATCTTTAATGTAAACATAATAAATCTGTTCCTATGCCATTTATTTACTGAGTCGTCTGTGCTAAATATAACGATATCGTTGTGATTGACTCCTGTTATCATGGCATACTGGTAGTAATCGATACCAGCACGTGTGGTGCGGTTGATCAGAAGAAATGAAAGACAAGATAGATTGTAGAAATATTTCTACGGCACAATGTCAAATATTAAGAAAGAAAATGTTGTGTAAAAATCATACATACAGGGTTATTTTAAACTGGCTAGCTAAACTTCGCAAACGCGATGGGTATCGACAACTTTGATGATTTTTTTGTGGGGTCATCGACCGCTGCATGTTTGCTTGCACGCTGCATGCTGCATGCCTGCTTGCATGCTGCATGCATGCTGCATGCAAATAAATATACAAAACAATAAACAAACTTTTAAAAAAAATAATAAACATTAAATAATTTGAATTTAGAACTTATAACTTTTATTTAAAACGGTTTTAAGTATTTTGGATATTATTCTTTGTAATATTTATGACAAACAAATTTAGGGCATATTTTATTTAGGAATTTCCGTTTTATGGCATATGATAATATGTGACATTAAGTTCGGACAAGTTATCATTCGAACAAATGATGATTAGGACAAAACAAATTATAGCACTTTAGATTATGGATAAAAAAGTTAGGGAACACGAGAGAACCATTGTAATCACTTGAAATATCAGTTTCAAAAACTGTTTATTTTTGTGTAAACTTCACAGACGTGATGAGGTATCGATATCTAAACACGATAAAACATAAGAAAACGGTTTCTCTCAACTTATACTAAGAGGAATCCGAGAGCAAGAGGATCCGTGGGATTTTAGTCGGTAGTTGTCCGACTTTTTTTTTTTTTTTTTTTTTTTTGTGGATGGGAAATCATCAAATGACTTCTCCCGCCCTGGGCGGAGCGGGAGGGCGTGTCAGACTTTTACTGACTAAAACCCACCCGTGTTCCTTCTGTTGCCTGTGCCGGGGCCACGGTAACTCTTTCGAACATCCCGCAACCCTAGCTGGCATCGGCCCTAGCGGACCCCGTCAATAGTGCTGACATCTCTTTGAGGCGCGCGTGGAACACGACGCGCCGTCGACTCGGGCCTGGTCCTTACCAGACGGCGAGCTACCCATTGCTCGCCGTCCGCAAGCCCGCGCCTACGGTGGCCGGGAATCGGCTGCCAATTCCCGACGCCCAGGGCGTCTCCTGCGGCGACTAGGGGCGTGAGGGTGCAAAGCTTGCCTCTCCCTCACGCGTCCCGCCTCCTCCTTCACGAGCATTACTGCTTCGCAGAAGGAGGTAATGGCTTCCCATGCACTCTCGCTCCGTACCATGGCCTGGACCAGGGCCGGACGCGAGAGATCGCCGCCGCCGATCGCTTCCGCGAGGACACGGCGGTGCTCCGCCCAAGCCGGGCAGACCTCCACCGTATGCTCCACCGTGTCCTCCGGGCGATCCACACAGTGGTGACACCCGGGCGTTTCCTCCCGCCTTATCCGGAACAGGTACCTCCCGAAGCACCCGTGTCCGGTGAGGACCTGCGTCAGGCGGAAGGTGAGGACGCCGTGGCGCCTCTCCAGCCACTCCTCAAAGAGGGGACTTATCGCCGCAATTGTGGCGTGCCCAAGTTGTCCGACTTAACCCTCCAAACCATCATCCCAACCCTCCATCCTCATCTCCATGCAGATTTGCGCATAGGAAACAAGCTTACAATGACTATTGATCTTTAAATGAAAAAAAAAAAGGTTTCTAAAATTCGCCACAAAAATTGTTTACAGTTTGCTGACGCGAACTAAATAGTAAAAGAGTTGACTGGTTTGTTTGTTACTAGTGAGAGAGTCATATTTTTAACTCAGTTAATTTGATGCCAATACCTACGATACGACGGAGGTATTGGCAGGTAGTAAAACTCACAGTGAAACCTATAATTATAATTTGTTGAATCGTTGCTTTGACAATGTACCTCGTGGCTTTTTCTTCTCTAGCTGCTGATTCAAGTAAATCAGTGACTAGAGAAACAAAACAAAAGATAATTGATTATTAAAAAAAAATGTAGAGCCACACAACAAAGCTATTTTTTTATATCTTACGATCTTACGGCCTTAGTGCTTAATCCACTCTGGTTTTAATTGACAACAAAACTAATTGCACTAAGATTAATCATAAAACTTTAAGTACCGACTCTACAGTTTTTGTTATTATTAATTACGTTAGATATAATACCCATTTGATAAACGGTCATTTCATTTTTAAGAATTTTTACGTAGAGCCGATTGTGATGGACACCATTGTCGTGGGAAAAAAGTAAAATTATAAAAAATCTGATGGAACCTCCAGCATATTATTACAAATAGGAGTTCCGTCTTACGAGTGAGATATACAATTTTCCCGTTTCGTTAAAGTAGCTTACAACTTTCACTTGCATTTCATGCTCTGAAAAAAAGAAACAAAAATAAATAATGGTTGTGATGGTTAATATTTACCTCACATTAACAACTAACTCGTTGTTCATTTCACGAAATAAAATCAAAACATCCGTAGTTTAAAGTTCTGTTCAGCATCATTACATAAATATCGCGAAAAACTCGTGCCGTATGAAACGATGTATACGCAGAGTGACGTCACGCGCCCTTTCACTTTCAATGTGCGCAGGTTGCAATATCGATTTTCCGTCGCCCACCTCCTTTGAGCCAACGTTCCTGGTACCCTTCCCATACTAATGAGCCGCTAACAGAATTGTGCTACCAGGAGTTTATAATGCAGCAGGAGGTCGCGTGGTTGTTTCCATTGATGTAATGACTAGTTTTTCCCGCGGCTTGCTTACATTTTTTTTTAGTTGAATATTGAATGAACTTTATTAATCGATTAAAGAGAGCTAGAATAATTGTGACGAAACAGATTTTTTTGTTGAGCGTGATACGTCAGTTGAAAAAGTTTTGTGTGTAATTCTAAAGGGTTGTTCATCAAGTCCTATCAGATTGCAGATGGGAAATTATAGATTTTTATAAAATGCATGGTATTTACTTTTTAAAATAAATCTGTATAAATGGGGAGGCCTGTGTCCCAACAGTGGGAACAGGCTGATTGTGCTATGCTAAGGTATGGTATTATATTAGTAGCAATACTTACTTTGCCAGACCCACGACCACTTAAAGATCTTTGAGGTTTGCTGAAAATACCAGGCCCTGCAAAATTGATTGACAAGCACGAAAACATCACGTGCTTGGCAAGCAATTTTGACTGTCTAGGGACCCCATAAGGACTTTGCGACTGAAGTCGGTCGTAAAGCGATCGCTATCTATGTCGAGACTGGGGGCCCAGTACAATTAGCTTCTATAGTAGGCACATATTGTATAATAAAAATTAACCGGGAATTATTATTTTGTTGCACGGTTCTAACCACAGGTATATTAATAAGTCGATGCCCAATAACAATACTAATGATATATTCATTAGTTATCAGCAAGGATAGCGCAGCACAGAAACTCAGCACCGATGTAATTGCAGGCATTGTTTGTCTTGCTACTGATTTCTCTACTTCGAACAATTGACCTCTTTTCTTTCGTAATGTTCACTGACTCACCGAAGCTGCGAGGGAGGAAAATGGACCATTAAAAAAATTATCAGACATACGTTCCATTCAGTACCCAAATTACGACTGTTATCTATTCTAGATTCAAAATTATATTGCTGAACGATTTTAGATTAGAACGTTAGAACCACCGTTGTACAAACGCAATATCCCCTGTAAAATGTGGCAAAATATCGCAGCCACGTAAAATTGACCATGCGTAGTCACGTTAAGAAGTATCAGAACTAATACTGTGGTGTACAAGTGTGATAATGCTAGACACCAAACTGAACTCGACGTAAAATAATGCAGGTACGTGACCGAACTCCGCGTGAAACAAAAACAGTTGAATGTAGATCAGCATTAGCAGCGCCGGTGTCGCGAGATGGCGTGTTCTTGACCGCGGAGGAGACGCGAGCCGCCTCTCGAAACCTTAGCCTGAATGTGCGTGACTCGACTTTTTATGCGAAGGAACCTCGCCCTAGTAAGCATTGGACACGACTCGTCTTCCGAACCGACTGCGTGCCCTGCAAGACACCAAGCCACCTCGCTTCTGAACCGACTGCGTGCCCTGCAAGACACCAAGCCACCTCGCTTCTGAACCGACTCAGTGCCCTGCACGACACCAAGCCACCTCGCTTCTGAACCGACTGCGTGCCTTGCACGACACCAAGCCACCTCGCTTCCGAACCGACTGCGTGCCCTGCAAGACACCAAGCCACCTCGCTTCCGAACCGACTGCGTGCCCTGCACGACACCAAGCCACCTCGCTTCTGAACCGACTGCGTGCCCTGCACGACACCAAGCCACCTCGCTTCTGAGCCAACTGCGTGCCCTGCACAACACCAAGCTACCTCGCTTCTGAGCCAACTGCGTGCCCTGCACGACACCAAGCCACCTCGCTTCTGAGCCAACTGCGTGCCCTGCACGACACCAAGCTACCTCGCTTCTGAGCCAATTATCTGCCCTGCACGACACCAAGCTACCTCGCTTCTGAGCCAACTGCGTGCCCTGCACGACACCAAGCTACCTCGCTTCTGAGCCAACTACCTGCCCTGCACGACACCAAGCTACCTCGCTTCTGAGCCAACTACCTGCCCTGCACGACACCAAGCTACCTCGCTTCAGAGCCAACTGCGTGCCCTGCACGACACCAAGCTACCTCGCTTCTGAACCGACTGCGTGCCCTGCACGACACCAAACTACTTCGCTTCTAAGCCAACTGCGTGCCCTGCACGACACCAAGCCACCTCTCACGCACTTGACATTGAAATTAATCAGAAGATTACGACGGTACTGCAATAGGCCCGACCTCACCACGAATACTCACAGTTAGCCATCTAAGCCTTAGTGCCTTGGTGACAAACATTACCTGTCCACCACACGAGTCACCGTCTGAACGCGTCGTACATTATCCGCTCATTTAAGTTACGCTACACGACCGGAGTAGCATTGATGTTGGAGGTAAACCGATTACGTAGTTAGGCTTTATTAACAATTTATTGTTTACCTATTGTTTACTTACAAAAATGGCAGCTGTACAAATGACTGGAATGACCTGCGTGACGGAGGGTCCGTGTCACTTCGAACACATATTTGCCTTGATCCGTTTGCCCTGACTTGAGTCAAAGAGGACAAGGCTGCACTTTTCAGTACAAGCCACGATCACAATCTGAATCATTTGTGCAGCCGTGTAATTATTCAGCTTTTGCAATTAAAAGTAATTTTTATGACTCCGCAATGAAGAGTTCGGTATAAACAGGATTGAGTGCATTGTCCAGGATTATTAATTATTAAGTGTTGAGGACGTTCTCCGTGGCGGTAAATTGCTGGAATAATTTACTGCAGGTAGATGTAACAATAGATTATTATAATAACTACATAAATCCGTTGTCTGTACGACTTGCAGCTGGTTTGTCTATGAATATTATTTTAGCGGTGAGAATTATTAGCAGCCTCGACATTGCCCTGGATGGCTGTCGAACTGTGCGAAGCCGGAACAAACACATGTACTTGAAAGGGTCATACAGACTTGTAGACGCGTTAATTAGACTCACAATACATTATGTAAACACACCAAGTAATTACGTCAAGTGCACAAAGCGTAGTTGTGATATATTATATACACTTATATATAAACACGCGTAAAAATTTCCGCACAAAACGTATTTCTTGTTTTTATATCTACTCGTTGCACAGTTCGATTTGATCCAGAAAAACATGGAATTTTAAGGCCTTGCGAACATATTATTATGTATTACTTACTGATAATTTGCATGAAAAGACTAACCTTAAGGGGGGAGCGCTTAGGTAGCCCGCGAAATTCAAATTTTCTTAAGATTTTTGCAATTTGTAGCTCAGTGTCTGGGTGTATGTTGATTAAAGAATGAATCGCAATCGTAACAAATAGGTATGTATATACATAATTATAATAATTAAAAACAGTAATACAACTCTTTAAAGTTAGTATAATCCTCAAATGTCAACATTCACGACATAGTCATTCAATAGGATTACTTGGTTTTAGAGAGTTGTATTGATTGATATTAAACTGAAAGGGGCATTTCATATATATTTTTTTTTAGTTTTAGGGGTTTTTGTTTGTATCGGAGGTTTTTTAAGTGTTTATTTTGACTTTTTGTCGTAATTGTACGTGCGCGTCCACCGCACCCTTGTGTCCAACCAACCGTACAACTCAAAGTGACGCTGGCAATATATTCATAACTTAACGAAAACTTAACATGGCAAAAAATACAGAGTATGTCGCCTTTTTACATACTTCACATGCCGCCGCATTTACAAAAAAGTACCAAATTCATTATTTTTTTATTCAACGGTCGATTTGGTCTTTTTAGAAACATCAGCAACTTTTTTTGTCATTAGGTGTCGCTGAACCTAATATTTTTATGGACAAATGAGTGCATTAACTCTACAACACCATATTGTAGAGTTAATGCACTCATTTATTTGCATTAACTCTACAATATGGTGATGTTTCATTAGTGGTCATTGAACTTCATGCTTGTATTCTATTCCTTCAAAGGATAAATGTATCATTGCTTGATAGACCCTTGTTTGTTCTAATTATTTAGTAGCAAAACAGCTTTATTAGCATAGCACGACATTTTACACAGAGTGAGTAAGAACCAATTATCTCTGACGATGTAAGAAAGAAAATCTCATAGACAAATACGAGTCTGATTTCTTCACCTTACTGCTTTTTCTGCTTTTTTTTTTGTTTATCGGTCTAAAAAATTTAATTAATAAACAATTTGGTAGAGGCGCCCAATTTTGCGAGCGACGCTTTAATAACGCTTCTTTCTATCTTATTGAAAAGAGTCTGGTTAAATTCTGGTAGGCTGCGTGTGCGCCAATTATTAAATCATTTGACCTTACCTTTTCTATCTGTCTGTCAAAACTGTACGTGTAGCAACCTTACGGCCTATGGGTCAAGTCGCTTGGCTGTGTACGTAGTGCTCACGACATCGTGCCAGTAGGAACATTTTAACTAAATCACTATAATAATTAGATTTTAAGCAATTTTCCTGGAACACTTGCCTCGTGTAACATAACAGCCTAGAACGTTCGCTATCTAGGACGGTCAACGTTGAAAATTTAGTTATAAACTTGAACCTTCAGGATGCCTTTCATGCTGTATTAATATCTTCAAAGGTTCTAAATTAATGGATATTGGATGGGTAAGCCGGCACAGTCGTTGCCACCATTAATTGGGTTGACAGAAATATTGGCTTCCAGACTGTATTAAAATTATGTGTGTATATTATACTGAGAAAATAAGGACCAGGGGGTGTACTCCTTAAGTCCGTCAACGAAGATACGGACCCATTCGAAAGTAGTTAATTCGTAAAAAAAGTGTAAAATTAAAATTTTCGGACGGGCAAAAACGCATCGAGCGTAGGGACAACTGTAAAATCGTGCTGTTATTCATTCTTAGTTCGGAAACAGGAGCTAGACCACCACCTCTTAAAGCAGTATTATTGTAATCTTACTTGAGTGTGGGAAAGAGATGGAGCTAGACGTCCTGCATAGCTCAATCTCTTTCTCACACTGAAGTAACAATAAAATAATACTGTTTTAAGAGGTGGTGGTTGGCGCCTTGAACTAATTTTATGTCCGTAAGTGATACGGAGTAGGAACTGCCCGTAACTTCGGCTGAAACTACGGATTTCGTGCTTAGTAAAAGGACCGATTTTGGAGAGAATATCGGATTCTTGTTAGGTTTACAAAATATTAGATACTTAGTGGATGGATCAGCGATATAATAAGCCAACGTTTGTTTATGTATTTACTTATTTATTCGTTCAAACTTAACTGGAATCTCATAAACTCTTCATAAACTAGTTGCAAGCATTTTATATCTTTTACTTAGAACTTATACACATTCTTTTTTCACAATCTACAAATGTTGTGCATGTCTGATGTTGACGTAAACATTCGTCCTAGTACAATGAAGTGCTACACGTCCTCGTTTGTTTCTGTTGTTGACGTGCCATTTAAATTCAAAATTAAAACAAAAAGAACTTGGATGCTGAAGCGAGTCCGAAAAAAGAGAGTAATTCACATTTGGTGGATTAATTTGATTGTTGGAAGAATGTTCCAGAACGTGTAAATTACGAGCATTCAAAGTTTCCTTCAAGCTAACATAAGCAGCAATCACAAAAAAAATGAAACGTAATAGAAGGTCCTAAATTTAGAATAAAACTACACAAAGATTTTAAAACAATAAAATCAAGAAGCGTGCAAATTCACAACTGGCTGAACAATTTTTTAAAATTTCTGTATCAATCGTAGCTTTTATCGAAAATTAATCGATTACTGGTTACATAATGTATGGTGTCCATTAGATCAATGTTACGTGTGACCTTGACTTTCACCTTCGACATTGTGTGCGCAGGCGGCGGCGCGCGGTGCAGCACACGACGTGATTCGGGACGTTACGTAGCAACCTTGACTTTACCCAAGGTTGTAAAGTTTAGTGTTGTACAACACTGGCCACCAGTGGCCGAACGGCATCTACACTTACGCGTAAGGCGTGTGAAACAATTATGTTGGCGTTTTAAAATTGTTGCTAGGCGGAGCTGCTAATAGGTTAAATTAAAAACCAAGACATGTAATATCGTCATCCAAGCTATTGTTGACTTTTAAAAATAAATGTGAAACTGAAAATGCTGCACTACCAGAGCTTAAACAAGTGACAATCATTTTTAAAGCGTTTCGTATTTCTACAACAAATTTCAACAGGGTTGCCTAAAGGTGGGCATTCACGATAGCGCCATTTGGCGTGGCTCCAAACAAGTAAAGTCAAATGGAGCGATTGGACATCCCGATCAAATTTTGGATGTACATCACGCCATTTGGCGCGATGGACTGACCGTGAATGCCCAACTTAAAGATTTCCGGTAGCTTACATAATTTCAGTCCCATACATTTTTGACACCTCCATAATCGTTATTGCTGATGGAAGGCCCTCGGTTGATGCAGATCAAATCGTCAAGTTTTTACATTGAGGAATAGAAATAGAATGAGTAAACTCCAGCTGTTCGATTCGCTGCTTCGCTGCTGTTCGATCAATTTATAAGTTAAGTCCAAGACACTCTCTCAGAGAGAAATTTAAGGAGATTAATAATAACTGTGCCTTCTCAGTATATTTTTGAAAATCTTTTATATGCCCATAAAAATATAAAATTGTTTAAAAAATACAGTGATATCCATAATAATTATGAACACTAGGAACAAACACAATTTTGTTGTACCTACAACAAGGCTCAAGAAAATAGGTGGCTCGTTCAGATGTCAATGTATAATATACGTTTTTATAATAAACTTCCAAGATCTGGGCCTTAATAAATTCAAATCATTTATTAAACGTAAGTTGTGCCAGAAAGCCTTTTATACCATTAAAGATTACATTGATGACAGAAAGGCGATTGAGCTGCTCCAATTATATATATATATTTTTTAATAAACATACTGATTTTTTTTTGTTCTTTTCTTTTTGCTAATTTTTTTTTCTTATATACACATTGTCATTGATGAATTTTATATATACAATGACATGAATATTTACTTTGTAAAATGTTATATTATTTTATTTACTGTGAATGTGAAGACTATGTGGGTCCTTGTTTTTTTTTTTTTCTCAGCTTTATCATAGTTTGCCAGTTTGAGTAAATTATGCGGCCTACCCAAATGTCCTTTCTTTGGTATTGTTCGTCGAATCGTTGAGCTCCTTAACTTTTATGTTGAGCTGTACGATTACTGACAGATGCTTGCACTGACTGGACAGGTCCACTCAATCTGTGTGGTTCTTTCCTCAAAAGACCATTTCAGACACCAATCTACATAGTCTTCACATGGTCTGACCAAGATTATGTCTGGACTTTAAAAGAGATTGTGACCTCTGAGTTAGTTTCGGCCTTTCTTCTCATAGTAGTCAGATAGGCCTCATCTAGTTTAAAAAATAAATGTTTGACGTGTAAAAGTGTTTGTATAAACCTACTTACAGAAATAAAATCATTTATCATTTATCAGCACCAGCACATAGGAATTCTTGCATGTATATGCAGTGTTACACAAGATCGTGATATCGATTCGTCACGATAGTGCCAATATTATATAGTTCCGTAACACAACTTTAAACTATGATGTGTTACGCGAAAGTTAATAATATGCTATTGCGAATTCTATTGAGTTTTGTCTTACAATATGTTTACATCTAACTGTGACAGACAAGAAAGTTGACTTGCAAACTAAAATATTGTCGCTGGTCAAGAAGAAAAGCCGGGAAAAATAATAAATAAAATAATAAATAACCTACAAAATGTTGGTATCGAGGGCACAAACAAAAGTGACACCATATTTCAGGTTACTGGTTTGTCCCCGCCAACAATACCAAAATTCTATAGATTTTAATGCTTGTTTTCCTCTTTTCAGTTGTGTTTTTACATTCGGGTTTTTTGTTTTTTAAATAATTTGCTTTATTTCAAGCTTTTTTGTTTGAAAATATAGTTTTATTATTAATATATATAATTGGAATTGACTCATTACTAGCTTTTGTTCGATACCAGTATTGTTGGATTTTTTTTTTTAAAACCTCCCAGTTTTTGGTTTTCGTGATGGAATATTTAAATATTATATTTATAGCCTATGTCACTCCTACCATTAAGATAAATCTAAAGACAACTTATATATTAAAATCCATCAAGCCGTTTAGGCTATAGAGCGTGCCATAGAAATAGACACATACCTACATACACATTGATACATACTCTCGAAAATCATAACCCTCTTTCTGGGGCAGTCGGTTAAAAAAACACGGAAAGCTATAATTTAAGTAGGTAAAGGTTTTTTTTTACCTTACATCGGGTGTCTGGAAAACAACTGACAAATCTTAACCCATTTGTTTCAGTATCTAGCAGCCTATTCTGTAAATATCTCTCGATGACAAATTAGGTAATCTTAGGCCAGGTGAGCTGAGCTGTCATTCCACCTGATGCTAGAGATTAAAGGCTCCTGCAAACAGGCGCGACACGCGATGCGACACAAAGGCACCATTCGTCACGCGACACGTAGTGCCCTTGTGTCGCGTCGCGTGTCGCGCCTGTTTGCAGGAGCCTTTACACTATTGACTACAGACTTTACCTAAGTTTCCTAAGTTTTCACGGTTGTATTTTTACAGACCAAAGGGCTATAGAGGGCGATACGGCTAGTCATGTGGTGATTGTTTTAACAAATTTTTTTTTTTACCACAGGCAATCGCCAATGAATCGAATTATAATTATTTCCCACGTGTTTGTATTCTTAATACATATTCGGCTGTAATACATTTCCGTCAACAAAAAAATGCCGGATATAATTTAAAAATATGTTAACATGTCACGGCATTTGATATACTCGTATAGATAGATTGTACTTACTATAAGTACATACATATGGAAATAATGAACAGCCAAAGTAAGGCCTCCACCTCAGTCTACCGTGACTTACGAGTCAGGTCGTAGGTTCAAACCCAGACAGGCGCTTGTAAATTTGTGTACATTATATAATCACCACTGCTCTCATTATGGTGAATGAAAACATTGTGAGGAAACCGGCATGTCCTAGAACCAAAAATTCGAAGACATGTGACATCTATCGGCCCGCACTGGGCCCGCGTGGTAGATTACGGCCCACTCCCTCTCACCGTAAGGAGGCCTGTGTCTCAGGAGTGCGATCGTTATAGGCTGATTATGCTATGCTTTGCCTCTGTATAAACAATAAGTAACTTTTTTAGGTCCCAAGTTTCGAAGGTGGGCAACTTAATTGTTGAGTATTGGTCCTTATACTAAACTAAAGGGTAGGTCCTTAATCGTCTAAGCTTAGAACGTCCTAGAACTTTTAGTAATTAAACCGAATCATTCAGAAAACCTTAACATCGTTTATGGGTAGATTATAACCTGCACGACTAAATTCAAAGCCATTTTCGCTGTTGCTAGGGAAAAGACTGGTTTTGATCATTAGGAATGCAGATACAAATAATAAATGACTGATCAAATAGATATACTTTTTGCTTATAGATACTTAAATTTTGATAAAGTAAACGAAACCTATTAATGACAATCATTACAATCTATAATTAACACAATTGTCATTGTCTCCTTTTCTTTTTATCGGGTGTACAAAGGTCACGAGGCAGGTACAGTCGCAAAAATTCCCGGTCGCCCACTTTTCACCCTTATTTCCTTAGTAATAAGGTTGAAAAGTGCTCGACCGGGAACGTTCGCCTACGTACCTACCATTTTGGCTCGAGTTTGGCACAACTACGTTTTATTCCGGATCGACACATTTATTTTGTAGTTATCTACCGTATAGTTTTTGTATTATTTATTACTGTCAGATGCTATTAAAGTACTTGAAGGTACAGCCTCTACGATAATTAAACTAACTAGATAATTCACTTTAATCATCATAAAAAATTATGATTGGAACTTTGTTGTGATAACTAACTAAATTAGCGATCTGGGAACCGATGGAAAATGTGAAGTTATCGGCAGTTATTACGACATTACTGAATACTGATTGCGATGCCATTTAATTTGAGATAATATTGACAATTTTGATAATCATCTCATAGAGTCAGCCCTTGGAGTCATAAGAAAGAGCTAAGCAGTCTTACCATATTTTGTTAATCTGCGTAGCCTGTTCCGTACTGTATTGGGGTCGGTTTACATGCAGCGAATACCTATCTGACCTCCACAACCCAGTTACTAGGTAACATGATGATACCTCTTGATAAAACTGGTTGACAGACTTTGGGATTTTAACTGCCCGTAACAACTGTCAAAGATCTACGAATGACAGCGGGATCTACGGCGTAACGTGCTTTCCGAGGCACGGAGGGGTCTCGATATGTAATGGATGGTCACCAATCCACGAACCGACCGCGGCAAGCGTAGCTAAAACTTCGCTCGACCTGTGCGGCTGTTATCATTTAGCCACGAGCCACGAGAAAAAATAATATTTTATCTAATTCCTAAAACATTCAGTACAAAGCTTCTAACAACAGTGTGAACAAACACTTAATTCTGAAGGTTACTACGGCTTAAAAGCTTATAGTAATAATGTAATAGATTAGTAAATTGACACTACTTAACCATTTAGTGATTTCCTAATGTTGTTATTATGAACTTGCTCCATTTACTTAGCTACTGGCACGAGTATAAGGTACCTACTTTGAGAGAGAATCAAATATTTCACACAACAGCTCATTATAAATAACATACCTACCTACCATTACACAAAATATCAATGTTTGACGAAATAGTACTTACTGTACTTGACAGCCCACATAATAATGATGAGTGCGAAATTTTTGAACTTATAACCATAAAAGAATTAATAATTTAGTTTTCCATCAATACCTTGTTTGTTCATCTCGTTTTCCCTTAGCAGTAACGGTACAGATCATCGATTGTCCTACAAGAAGATGAATTAAGTGGTTCTGAGAACCAGACAAAGCCTCGCATAGCCTTTGTCCTCAGTCGGTAGAACAAATCGGTGCACTTGATGAACGTAGGCTGATAATAATGCCCTTAATATTTATAACCTGTTTTTCTCATTACATTAACTTTATAGGTTGTGTACAATATCCTATTAAGTAAGTATAGGTTCTGTCTTGCCGCGTGTTCTGCCTTGCACAACTAAACTGTGCTGGCAGCCCCTTGTTATCGTTAGGTATATTGTATTTTTTACCACTTACCTACACAATAATAAATTTACATATTATTGAAGCATTGCCATACAACGTGGCAATGCCGCCAGTCTCTTGGGTACATTACCAGTCGACAGCGATGCGGAGGAATTTTTCGACGCCGTATTTTAGTTTTTTAATAGTTTTAGTTAGGCTTATTGAAGATAGATAGCTATATACGCAAAAAATATGTACGAGTACATGTATTTTAGTTTTTTAGCTATGTGCCAGTGAGCAGACACCTTTGCTCGGGTGTTGTGAAAAAAGCACCGCCTCCTGGTTGTGCTTTATGTATGAACATAATTAAAGCAATTATATGGCAAAGATCATCATTCATTATGAAGATTCCAGGCGTATCACTAGGTATGTTGTACTATATAGTACATATCTAATTTAGGAGATGACAATAATGATTAATGAAACCACTTATTAAATAAAAAAGATTGAAATAGAAAAAAAAGGTTCATGTAATGTTTTAATTACTTATTAAAATGTCGTCACCGTCCAATCTGTTCTTGTAAGTACAATCTGATTAATACATTTTGAATTTTAAAAATTGAAATTCAGCACTGAACACGCCGAAGACCGCCAATTGAAAAGGTTCATGTTGTTTTGCAACGACTAATCGATCGAAAAGATAATGTTATGAACACTGGTGAAAACTTCCATTCATTTAAAAAAAAAACTAGTCAAGAGCGTGTCTGACTCGCGCACCGAGGGTTCCGTACCATCATCTATACTAATATTATAAAGCTGAAGAGTTTGTTTGGTTGGTTGAAGGCGCTAATCTCAGGAACTACTGATTAGAATTGAAAAATTATTTTAGTGTTGGATAGCCTATTTATCGAGGAAGGCAATAGGCTATATAACATTACGCTATAACCAACAGGAGCGGATCATCAATGAAAAATATTGCAAAAACGGGGAAAATTTATTCCTTTTGAGAGCTTCCGTTGCGTGCGCTGCGTAAACGGTTAAAGTTACGCAAAAATCATGTATGTCGGAATTGTTTTTCTGTCTATCTTTTAAGATTGGCTCACTATAACTTACTTTTTTAATGGCACCCAAATTTGATATAAAATAATGCATTATTTTCGAAGATGTTTTCATAAACATGGTATTAATCCTTATCCAAACAAATAGTTTCATAATCAACGTTGATTAAATACATGTAAATTGCTTTTTAAATTATTCGAATCGGACCTTTCGTTTAGAAATTACAACGGGTATAAAAAGGCTTAAAGTAAGAAAAATGCGCTTAGTCTATTAGTTACCTACACATTTAATTTTTTATTGACTGTTTGAACGCACTAATCTCAGTCACTACCAGTCAGATTATTGTATAGCCCAATTCTTGAGGAAGGCTATAGGGTATGTAACATTACGCTAGGACCCTTAGAAGCCGAGCAAAAAGAAAAAAAAGTAAGAAAGAAAGAGCGCTAGGCGAAAATAAAGTAACAGCACGGGCAGGCGATGCGATGCGACGGGGTGGGTCGGGGAACAAGAAATTTCACGCGGACGAAGTTGCGGGCTGAAGCTACTTTATAAATATTTTGGATGTGTTCCTATACGTACAGTCGGCGAAGCCTATATTTGTCAGAGAATTTTAACACTGCGGTGTAGAATATTGCAGTTTTAGGTCAGCGCCATCTCTTGACTGATAGTGGTACTAATGCAATTTTTGTTGATGATTTCTGAAAAAGCGTGCTATTTAGAGACAGTTATATTTTTCCTGTAATCTTCACATAAATTTCTATCACATAGAATAATTTCAGATTTTTTTCTATGCAAACTTGGGAGATAAGAGGGAGGGATCGGTATTTTTTTTACATTTTTTATCATAAGTCGAAAACTATGCGGCCTAAAAAAAAAAGAAAAAGAAATGTTTGAGAATGTGCAAACAGCGCTCTTTCATATGATACCCCACATGCCCTAGTAGCCCCAATCGAATTTTTAAGAACCCTTCTCAGTCCATGTTCAGGAACCCTGAACAGGGAGTCTGTTGAAAAAAAAAAAAAATTTCTTTCTTAATTTTAAAATAGTTGGGCAAACGTCATCTAAAACTGTTCCAAAAGAGATGTTCCAGAAATGTATGGAGCCTGGGCTAGCACTATGTACACTATATGTAAATATCGCTATACAATATAGTAACCGTTTTTTAATGTTAATTTTCTTTCATTTGATGTCGTTTTAATGTAATATTCAACTTAACTCGTCAAGGATAGCAACACAACATACATATGGTGGATCAGCGGCGAAATGTCATTATGTCATTTTGATAATGATATTTGATTGCTGTGTTTGTCTCACAGAACATAAATACCCTAACAACGATTCAGAGTCAAAGACGTCGACACGTCACGAAACATATAACTGTCAAAGTCGTCAAACGTCATGTCAAACAACTGTCATGGCTGCCCTAAAAATGGCGTTATCATAATAAAAACCTTCCCAAATAATAATTTTCGTACGCCTATACTCTTCTATAAATTAATTTGTTTGTATTTTTATGAAAGTCCCTTATTTTTTCCCTATTTATCTATATAGTGTACATAGTGTTGGCCCAAAATCAAACATCTCCTTTCAAGTTGATAGCATTTCATGTGACAGACAGACAGACAGACAGACTGACTGAGTCACACCATAAGGGTTCCTTTTTACCATTTTGGTACGGAACCCTAAAAAGGTAAAGGTATGTAGATACTTGAAATCAATTCTACTGTGACAAAAATCTAGAGGCCTCTTTCTTGAAAACCAGACAAAGGCAAAAGAAGATCCGTAACCCCTTTACCAACCTTTTTCCATAACACTTTTTACTTGAACCATTGACAAAATAATTGAACAAAAAGTTCGGATCGATGCGTTTTTGTCAGCGTCACCTTCAGACGTTTGGTTAATCAGTCTTATAATTATTTTAGATTGATATAAGAAATAGAAAAAGAAACTCCGACGATTTAAAAATGTTTTAGTTGATACTATTTTTGTACGGTACTTACGCCGCAGTTCAGTGGTTAGTAACAAAACCTGGCCTGGCCTATAAACTGGCTTCTTATTCTATTGAAACTCCGTACTACGCTGGGCCAGCTCAAGGTCAACAAAGTGTTACTATTGATGTGTGGTTGAATGTACTTGGGTTGTGAGCATTTAGTGCCGCGTTCATTGTAGTATGATTAGCAAGAATGCGTAAATTTAAATAATTAAGTACTGTATACCGGTAGGTATAAATTGTCCGTATTTATGCAAAATGGAACCACACGACCAAATTCGTTTTTTACTTTTTTTGAAGAATACTAATATTAAAAGTGGTTTAAATTCTTATACAAAAAAGAACCACATGATTTTTCCCTTGGAAACAAGGTATACTAAAAGCAGAACAGAAGCAACAATAAACATTACATATAAAGCAAAACCGAACCACAGCAGCAGGACTCGATTGTTCATGTCATTTTATACAACACAGATCCGTGGTACCATTATATAATACATTACCTACACATATTTCTAATATTAACAATTATTTTTAATACACTAAATGGAACCAAGTTTTTGTGGTATCGTTATGCGTAAAATAAATTCATAATTTTACTACTAATTTTTTTTTTCAAAATAGAACCACAGGCATTCGGTGCTATCATGTATAAATAAATGCGGTACAACAGTAGAACAACTAGTATGTGATTCCATTATGCATATAACGTTTTGAAACCCACCATCGCTCAAAGGTACCAAATGACATGCTTATTACATGCCTTTCATCTTTAAGAAACTAAATATTTACTTTATTTCATTGCATTTAAGGCTCAAAGTGCAATAACTCGAAGTTTCAAAGTAAAACGTCAAAAGTCTGTCAAAATAGGTGGCATTCAACGAAGTAGTATGAATGCGTGCCGATCGTTTCTTTTCTCCGCGAAGAAAGCTATTGTTTTGTTAATTTCTTTTAAATTAAGTGTGAAAATGTTGAGTAGAGGCAAGCAATTGGTAAATAAAGCATTGGAGACGAACACCGAAGATAATAATGAAGATACAGTTTAGCATGAAAGTCCTGAAACGGAACTAAAATATTTAATCATTGGCAACACTCGCTCTGCCTCGTCGAGTAAGCTACATATTCAGTCATTTCTTGTAATCGGTGACTGTTTCTCGTGTTTATTTTTATTTATTTGCGTTATTGTGGTGATATTGGTGACCCATTGTGTTCATAATGAACATATCTGTTATCTGCAGCTCCACAAGAGCGATAATTTATAAAGAAAGAAGCTTGTGGGAAGTTTTTTTTGTTTTGTTTTTTTTTTAATGTACGTTAGATGTTTGGCGGAACTTGAGGCTGTACAAATTTTATCTGATCTCAACGATGTGTATAAAAGAACCGCTGAAATGACAGGTGAAGTAATATTTATTTGTAATCGTACATTACCGGAGCGTCAATGAAAAATATTGCAAAAACGGGAAAAATTATTCCTTTTGCGAGCTTCCGTTGCGTGCGCTGCGTAAACGGTTAAAGTTAAGCAAAAATCATGTATGACGGGATTGTTCCTCTTAAACAGTTCTAAAAAAAATCCGCGATAGCATATGTCTATCTTTTAAGAGTGGCTCACTATAACATTTTTAATGGTAATCAAATTTGTTATAAAATTATGCATTACTTTCGAAGGTGTTTTCATAAACATGGTATTAATCCTTATACAAATAAATAGTTTAATAATCTCATAAATTTCTTTTTAAATTATTGGAATCGGACCTTTCGTTTAGAAATTACGACGGGTATAAAAATGCTTAAAGTAAGAAAAATGCGCTTTTTTTATTTTAGTAGCTAATTAGCAAAACGATCATTAATAGCAAAAAAGAGTCAATCTATTAGGTTTTAGTGACACCTTTCAAGAACTATCGAAAGTTCTATTAGTTACCGACACATTTTACTTTTTATTGACTGTTTGATCGCGCTAATCTCTGTCACTACCAGTCGGATTTGATAAATTCTTTTTGCGTTTTATGGTCCAGTTCTTGAGGAAGACTTTAAGGTATGTAACATTGCGCTAGGACCTTCAGAAGCCGAGCAAAAAGAAAAAAAGTAAGAACGAGTGCTAAGCGAAAACGAAGTAACAGCACGGGCAGGCGATGCGACGGGGTGGGTTGGGGGAAAAAAATTTCACGCGGACGAAGTCGCGGGCGGAAGCTAGTAAACATATAAAACCATGCGGTTTTGTTGTTTTGATTTTAAAGCTTTTTTTGTTACAGTAAAAGGTAACATAGAACCTGGTACGTCTGAGCCTCTGGAGAAGCTTTCTTTACCTTCAAGCAATATTTTAACTTCGCCAGATCGCTTAGAAGAATATTCCTCACCGGTATTAGAACTACTCGAAATGTCCCCCTTTAAAAGTCCTGACTATGTAGTTGATTTATCTGAAGATGGTACTATAATAGTTGCTGGCGGCAAGAAAATGAGGCTGCCTAATGGGAAATCGAGGTGCACTATCATAGAAGAGTCTGTTTCTGAAGGTACAGCGAAATCACCAGGTTTTATATCATGTTCTGATGACAATACAGTGAGTATTGATAGCGAAGTGACGAAAGGCCGAAAGTGTAAGTATGGTGGTCTATCTAGGATGGAAAGAAAGAAAAATAGACATTCTAATCAGCCTTTTCACAACTACAAAAACATCGAAGTCCAACCGAAAGCATTTATTGATTTTAAGCATTTGTCGACTAAACGCTCTGTTTATGCATTATTTTATATTTTTTGTGAATTAAAGCTTTATTACGATAATATAAATACATAGTTTCATTTTTATCAGTTAATCCATGGGTTGTGGTTCTGCAATGTATAAGAAAACCTATCAGTTAGTAAATGTTAAAAGGAACCACATGCACATTTCCTTAATTATCTAGAAAGTTTAAGAGTATTTAGAGCAAATTTATATACACAAACTTATATATAAGTAATTTATCAATGAATTTAAATAAAATTATTAGTAATTTTACTTCATCTAACAGAGCTGCACATGTTTTTGTTTATCCTTTGATATCTCAGAAGTGCGTATTTGCTGGGTGGTTCCTTTTTGCATACATACTGACAATTGTTATACCGTTTAGTGTTCCGTGTATTAATAGGTGTAATACAGTGCTTGTGGCACCTCTTTGTCTAGTACCAACTTCCAATGTTCGATGAACGATGAAGACGAATGGGTATAATTATATATGTACTTATATATTTAGTATATTAGTTTAGTTTTAGATATATATTTAGGTCTGGTTCTAATTCTTGTTGCAAGTTTGGCATATTTGTATAATTTAATTGTCAATTTTTTATATGCTATGTAATTGAAACAAGCAATGAAAAGTTATAACAACAAAGATTCTACCTAAATATATTCAAAATTTAAAATGGTTCTTCGATTCAAAGTAATGTTACTGCACTCGATACGCAAAACTCACAATACACTTTTATTAACCGACTTCAAAAAAAGGAGGAGGTTCTCAGTTCGTCGGAATCTTTTTTATTTTTTCATTTTTTCTGTGTTTGTTCCCCGATTACTTGAAGACGGCTGAACCGATTTGAAAAATTCTTTTTTTTTGTTTGAAAGGGTTCAGGAGCTTCACAGGTGGTCCCATGCTTATCAAGTCAGGATCTGATGATGGGATCCTGGAGAAATCGAGGGAATCCTTCAAACAACACACACCTATAGCGACTTGGGTATTTTTTATAGTAACTTGTGCATTTGCTCCCGGAAAGCGCCATTTGGTGATGGGGAACTGATGATGAAGACCACAGATGGCCACCGGAACAGCTCAATAATACCTAAGTATTTCACGGGTTGCGATTCGATTACTTTAAAATGATTGCTAAGCAATATAAGCTCGTCACAAAGCATATGTTGCAGTGGAGCTGATGGTGAAGTAGCAGGAGAACTCCTCAACAATTTACGTCCCTGCATCGGGAAAAGCAATATTTTGTAAAAGGTGATGAGCAGTTGTCATTAGGCTATTGTAACTTAGATAAATTACAAACCGACCCGCTAAAAAGTGAAAAATAAAAAACTTTTTTGCAAAAAAAAAAAACAACTGACTTCCGCAAAAACACTATAAAGTGAAAAATAACTTTAATTTCGGTAGTCGGTGGCAAAAACCTAAAATATAGATCCAAAACATCGGCTTCCGAAATTAAAGTTATTTTTCATTTTGCAGTTTTTTTTTGGAAGTCAGTTGTTTTTTTTTTTTTTGCAAAAAAGTTTTTTATTTTTCTCAACAACGTAAATAGGTATCACAATGAACGTGGGTGAATTGTCAAAATGAAACCCATTGCGATCAATTGCCATTTTACGCAATCACCCCGCTGTACTTGGAACAATAATCGCTCTAGTAATTGCCTATTAACATCTACTTGGCTAGACTACAAATAACATAACATAACATCACGCCTGTTTTTCGCGGAGGGTTAGGCAGACAGAACTACAAACAATCAAAATTAAAACTGTTCACGAATCCCCACGGATTTCTCTGCATTAACAAGACAAAGGTAAGGTTTCTCTGAATATCCTGTAGTTTTAGTCATTAGGGTTCAGAGATAAGAATCCTCACTTAATAGTAATTTAATCCAGCTATTTGAAAATCTTTTGTTTTAAGTAATCATTAAACCGCTCAGAGGTGTCAATTTTCGACGCTTTTGATGAACGGCTGCTAAATAGAAGCTTTCAGTTCCAGTTCTTCAGAATTTCTAAAACTTACGAAATCCTGGCAATGTATACGCTAACGTTTTTCACAGCATAGAACCATCGAGATGACGACTAAAACGTTGTTGCCATCATGAGAGTCCGTCGCGTGTGACCCAAGTGCGTGCTTAAATTATGACGAGTAGTTTTTATAATAATTTAAATAAAACACACTGCATTCGGCGTAACTCGAGAGGCTAATGCCTGTCAGAAACGACGTATGAATACATGACAAACTATGAAGTATAATTGGACATTTGTCTATCGGTCTGTCGGTTTCTCACGCAAAACATACATAATATGGGTCAGTGTGATTGTAATTATGACATCTTTGTTATCCTTCATAGCGATGCTTTGCTTGTGGCTCAAGTTTAAAGTTAACAATATTAACTCTATGAGCTAATTTCACCAAACTGTTCATAATCGGACATTAATAAATCAGGCATTAAAATAAATATGCAGTCAGCAGCGTACGGACCCTCCTATCCAGGGTGTCGAGTTCAGTCTGAGTCCATTTGAGTATGCTGAAAGAGTACACCAAAACTGGCATGACCCAACCGTTGAAGCCGCGCACCTTGTTTCCGCCTGATAGAACTTATTATTATTGTTATAGAAAATATCTTTGACATATCTTGGGATCCTGGAGTCCCGGATCATTAGAAGGCAGGCATACGAGGAGCCGAAGCCAATTCACAGAGGCCCCTTAGACGTTTCTAATGGAATGAGGCACCAATCGACGATTATGCCTGTTTGCACTATGCAAGTGCACCCAACGACAACCCCCGGTTGGTGTAGGACTATTGCAGGATATGGAAACAAAGATATTGGATTATGGGTTTGAGTGGCTGAAGAGAACTGGTTATCTAGGACTATGGAAAGACAATGGTCCTGATCAATGTTTTATATAAATTACACAGATAAAATAGCAGGGGGTGACTTGCACACTCCATAGTGGGGCCCCGAAAACGGTCGCTAACACATAGTGTCGTAGCGACAAGGGGGCCTGAGGTGCTTATGAGGAGTGGAGAGGTATTCCACGGCTATCAGGACAATCCCGGAGGTACGGTCAATATCCCTAACAGAATCTTACTAGAATACTTCCTTCCACCGAGCACTTTTGCTTTTGCGAATCTCCACTCAAGCCGACCAATAAAGGCAAAAAGAGGTGGGAGCTCTATTCCCCGTCAGTTTTCACTCCAACCGGCCAATAAAGGCAAGACAGAGGTGAAGAACAAGACTTCTCCCGGGAGATAGGGTCCGTGGGGTCACTACTGCCAAACAGCTCGCCACATGCTGCCCTGCGGGTTTATGTATCTCTCTTCGCCTGGCTTCTCGCCCTAGGCTTGTTTCGGCAACGTAAACTCTACCGGCACAGACCTAGAGTTCGGAGCGCGCAAGCCCCACCACGATACGTCAACGTAGAGATACGGCGGTGGGGTTATTATTATAATTAAAAATGTCTTTGACATATCTCGGGACCCTAAAACCCACCCGTGTTCCTTCTGTTATATCTCGGGACCCTGGGGTCCCAGACCTTTGGAAGGCATACGAGGAGAAGCCAACTCGCAGAGGTCCGTTAGACATTTTTAATTAAGTGAGGCACCAACCGACGGATATCTCTGTTGGCACTATTGAAGTGCATCCAAGGACAATCCTCGATTGGTGTAGGACTGTTGCAGGTTATAGAAACAAAGATATTGAACTATGGGTTTGGGTGGCTAAAGTGAGTTTACTTTGGTGGCTAAAGTGAGTTTACCAGTTGGTTATCTAGAACTATGGAAATCTTCTATAGCCCCTGCCTATTATTATTATTATTTCCTTTATTTAGCATTAAATACATAAAAATTATATTTCTAAATATTAGAATATAAAAAGTATAAAAAATAGTAGCCCACCGGTATCGGGAACAGGGTCCAAGCTACCGGCGGTCAGGGCTCCAGAGAGAGGAACCTCCTAACAATGCGAGCCGTGTCCAGAAGTACCGCTTTCTGAATCAAGCCCTTAATCCAGCTGCCCAACGAGAGCCTCCTTAGGTGTTGGTCGAGGCTCTTGGCATTTTAGCCATTGACTGATCCCACATGTCGACAACCTCGCAGGCCAAGTCAAGATACTTGATTTGTTTATCTTTCTCGACTTTCACGAGGTTCCCGTCATGCCAGTCCGTCCAGTTATGTCAATAATCATTGCGCGCCGCTCTATTCGATCCACCACCACTATATCAGGCTTATAGGCAACAATAGTCCTGTCAGTGATGATGGATCTATCACAATATAATGTAATATGTTCATTGTCGAGAACTGGGTCGGGCACATACCTGTAGTACGGCACTTCCGATTCCACAATACTGTATTTCAGAGCATGTTGCTGATGGATAATCCTGGCTCCAAGGTTGTGTCTATGCAAGTACTCTTCGTTAGCTAGACGAGAACACCCGGAGATGATGTGTCGGATTGATTCTCCCGGACAGATGTCAACCGTGCCGTCCTTCACAATAAATCTCCGGTAATTGTTCGTCATGGTAACTTCGTCCATAATTGCACAGACAAAACCTTCGGTTTCCCCAAAGAGGTCACCAAAACGCAGCCAAGCTACGGACGCTAGGAAATCTACATCGGGTTCATGTAGGGCCCGGAAAAAGCGTCCGTGAAGCTCCTTACTCTGCCATACCTCCAGGCGATCGTTAGTGTCAAGCACTACAGGCTTGCGCCAGTTCTCTTTAGCCAAGGAGAGCGGGCTGATGCCCTTGTCCACTGCAACCACATCTCGATGCATCCCCACGTCTGCTTCAAGGAAATATTCCCTGAGACTGCATATCTCGCGATTGTGGAGGGTCTTAACATTTAAAAAGCCTCGACCTCCACACTTTCGCGAGATAAACAGTCTCATTACCGTTGATCGTTATTATTATTTTTATTTATTTCATATTTTATACATATTATTTAAATTTTTAAATATTTTTATAAAAACAAAAAAAAACATTTAAAAATATAAAAATAGTGGCCTGTCGGCATCAGGAACAGGGTCCAAGGTGCCGGCGGTCAGGGCTCTAGAGAGAGGAACTTCCTCACTATGCGTGCCGTGTCCAGGAGTACTGCTTTCTGGATCAAGCCCTTGACCCAGCCGCGCAATGGGAGCCTGCTGAGGTGTTGGTCGAGGCTCTCCGCTATTAGGCCATTAACCGTAACGATTATCGGTACAATGATTGCAGAGTCCACGTCCCACATGTCGACAACCTCGTGTGCTAAGTCAAGATACTTGATTTTTTTATCTTTCTCAGCTTTCACGAGGTTCTCGTCATGAGGGACAGCGATATCAACAATCATTGCACGGCGCTCTCGTCGATCTATCACCACAATATCAGGCTAATTGGCTACAATAGTCCTGTCAGTGATGATAGATCGATCCCAGTACAATGTGGCGTGACCATTCTCGAGAACTGGGTCGGGCACATACGTGTAGTTTGGTACTTTTGGCCCGGAAAAAGCGTCCGTGAAGCTGTTTGCCTTGCCATACTTCCTTACGATCTTTTGTATCAAGTACTGCAGGTTTGCGCCAGTTCTCTTTCGCCAAGGAGAGTGGGGTGAGGCCCTTGTCCACCGCGACCACATCTCGATGCATCCCCACGTCGGCTTCTAGGAAATATTCCCTGAGACTGCATATCTCGCGGTTGCGGAGGGTCTTAGCGTTTAAAAAGCCTCGACCTCTACACTTTCGCGGGATATACAGTCTCATCACCGATAACCGTGGGTGATGCATTCGATATGCAGTCAGCAGCGTACGGACCCTCATATCCAGGGCGTCGAGTTCGGTCTGAGTCCATTTGAGTATATCAAAACTGGCATGACCCAACCTTTGATGGCACGCACCTTCCCACCACCACCACCACCACCGGCACCACCTTATTATTATTATTTAAGTCTTTGACATATTTCGGGACCCTTGGGTCCCGAACCTTTGGAAGGCGCACGAGGGGCCAACTCACAGAGGCCTGATAAACGTTTTTAATGATATAAGGCACCAACCGACGATTATTCCTGTATGTACTATGCAGGTGCACCCAAGGACTACCCCCGGTTGGTGTAGGACTATTGCAGGATATGAAAACAAAGATATTGGGCTATGGGTTTGGGTGGCTAAAGTGGACTGGTTACCTAGAACTATGAAAGCACTATGGCCCCTGCCTGATCAATGTTTTATATACATTTGCACGGATAAAATGGCAAAGGGTGACTTGCACACTCAATAATGGGCCCCCGGAAACGGTCGCTAGCACATAGTGTCGTAGTGACAAGGGGGCAACATGTCCTGAGGTGCTTATGAGGAGTGGAGAGGTTTTCCATGGCTATCAGGACAATCCTGGAAGTACGGTCAAGATCCCTACCAGCATCTTACTGAAATACTTCCATCCTCCGAGCACGTTTGCTCTTGCGAATCTCCATTTAAGCTGGCCAATAAAGGCAAGAATGAGGTGGGAGCTCTGTTCCCCGTCGGTGTTCACTCCAGCCGATCAATTAAGGCAGGCCAGAGATGAGGAACAAGACTTCTCGCTACTGCCCAACAGCTCGCCACATGCTGCCCTGCGGGTTTCTGTATCTCTCTTGGTCTGGCTCCTCATCCTAGACCCGTTCCGGCAAAGTAAACTCTACTGGCACAGACCTAAAGTTTTGGACACACAAGCCCGCGGGAGGGTTATTATTATTACTATTTACGTTCCACCAGAAAAAAATAACACCACATTAAGAAGAACGCCAGGTTTCTTCTAGGATGTAACATTCACTCTTATATCGGTCAGTTTTCAAAGCAAACAAAATAAAATGTCGCAATGGCATTGGTCAATGTTCACACTGTTCATTTTAGCTAGCCGTTTATTATTGACTCGCGTTGTTCATTTCGATGATTTTGGGAACTGACTAAATGTCGGTTAGTAAGTTAACGGACTTCTAGGGCAGCAATTAAATTTAACGCCTGATTAAGACAGATTAGCGCTTAGTGAAACACTCGCAACTCATAAGTCCCTTTAACATTTTAACAGAAGATTAAATTAACTAACATGGTAATATGGTGAAAGGCTTAACTTGTTTTTATTGTTAACAAACACATACACATGTTCGCTTAACATTATAAACAAGGAAAAGTCAGGCAATATTGTTTTCAAAAATACTAGTAATTACTTATCTCCTTACACGTCTCCTCAAACGTTGTATAGCGTTTACACAATGCTTTGGCTTTTTCTTTAGAATGTCAAATTACTGACGACTGAAAGAGAGAAATCGCTGTGTAACTATTCACCTGTTATAATACGTTTATTAGTAGAGAGAGAGGAGAGAGAGGAGAGTAGATGATTCTATGCAATCTGATAGGCTGCAGTACGATATGAACAAACGCACACTTTAAAATTCCTCTTTGTCTATCTTAATAAAAATATATCGTGTTGTTAATCAGTTGTTATTATGAGCACTTGTGATTTCCTGATTTGAAACTGGTTTGTGGATAGCAAAAGTCATTCGGAAGTGCACTAGCCTCTTTACTAATATTCTTTAAAACACTTGATTTTATACTTAATTTAAACATTTTATGTATAAATAGATCTGGAGCTAGACCACCACCTCTTAACGCAGTATTATTGTAATCTTACTTCAGTGTGGGAAAGAGATGGAGCTAGACGTCCTGTATCGCTACATCTCTTTCTCACACTGAAGTAACATTAAAATAATACTGCTTTAAGAGGTGGTGGTCGGCCCCCTGTATCTTCTTAGAAATTGTGTTGAATTGGCATCTCCATAATTATTATAGGTAATTAATAAAATTATACTTTATTTGTTTATGTTCCCAAACGGTCATATCACCGGTTTCTAAAGGATGCATGTTTTCTTTAATCTCAATTTAAAAACTTGTTCCCCGTTAAGCAAAAAATGTAAGCAGGACCGCCTGTATTTGTTTCTTGAAACCAAGTCGTCCGTTCAAGACGTTAACATAATGAGTAAGAACTTAATCATTCGAACATATTGCTAGTATCTAGTGCTTTCTACAGCGTTTTTCGAGTTTAAAATTCAATAGGTGCTTTGTATACATTGTCCTGTTTTTAGTTATGAAAGGAACAAACCAGTGTGGCGCGCGCAGTATGCTCCCGCGCCTGCCCGCTCCGCCATTCACGCCTGCCGCCAGCTCATTGCTTGGGTCAAGGCGACTGCCACGTTCAACTTTATTGTTAAATTGCTGCAATTTATATTATTTGTTTTTTTTTAGAATCGCGATTACGATAGATAAGGTTAAACGTAATTGTTGTTGCCTAGACATTGGAGCATCTGAGTGGTTCGTGTGCACCTCCATAAGGTAAATCAACCTGTTTATACCAACCACGTAGTTCACATTCCTATCAACACTAAAAGGACGAAAGACTCAATGAATGTGCTAATGTTTTAGTCCCCTAGCAAAGCCTAATCAAAACTGAGATTCAGTTACTAATTCAATTAGGAGTAAGTATAAAGTAATAACATTAAATAAATTGCATATTAAACTTTTGGCGGGCACGAGTTATGAAACTAAATAAACGTACGAATTCTATTGTCTGTGAACAAAGCGGGTGAGAGCAATTGATCGATAAATTATAAGGCGATTTGCAATAAATCGTCGGTGGTCTGCGTCGGAAATAAATTCGCAATAAGCTTCGTGACCGGAAGGTGCAGGGTCCTTGCTGTGACCACGAACAACACCGCCTCTGCAGCTCCCAATGGCACGAGACTGCCATTTCCTTCATTCACGATACTTGATCTATGTACACTACTATATCATATCGATGCCTAACAGCCAAAAAGGGATAAGCGACATTTTTTGCGAAATCGTCTTATCAATATGGTTAGAATCGAGCTTTTGGCTGTTAGGCATCGATTAAATAAGTCGATTTCGCAAGAAATGTCGCTTATCCCTTTTTGGCTTTTAGGCATCGATATGAAGCTAAGGTGGAGCTTAGTCTTGAACGAGGAACGAGAGACTGAAAGCATTCCTCAGCGAGCTTTAGCCTTAACCTTCACGGCTGACACGTCGACCACTGTCTACCACACCACCAGGTTGATGACACGTGATCTTTCAACACTCAACGCTCACTCATTTCATTTATACAAGATTTTGTTTCACGCGCTGATTAGGATGATATTTTTTTTTGTTTTAATATACATAAATATAGGCTCGACCTTCGGAACCGGTAAATGAATAATAATAATAACAGCAGTTAAAATAATAATTAGTGTTAATTATCCGGCCTCATCTATTTCGTCTCAGGAATAGATAATCACATATTAACGTATGAAAATAATATTAACTTCATATTAGTAACGGCAGCCAGTTATAAATATCAACTTCCGCGGTTTTTCAATCGTAATTATATGTGGTACGACAAAGGCACGACACTGACTGGTATATTTTGCAATTTGCCTTTAATGGTTTGCACTTATTTAACGTAAGAATGTACGTTATGGTTTGCTTGTCCAGGTGTCTTGATCTGATTCAATGTTCTAGTGTCGACTGGACTTGGGATACGATTATTAATACCTCGCATTCCTTAAAAACATGCTTTCAGTTGCAACTATGTGAAGTTTCTGTCGCTGATTTTAGAACCTTGTGTTATTTCTGGAAAGAACATAAGCTCACGTCTTTTTCTTATGCGGGGTAGGCAGAAACTATAGAACGCCACCTGTTCCTTCCGTCTTACATAATCCTTTTGCTACATCCACGTTCAAACACTTGGGGCAAGGCTGGGGCCCATTTCCTAAAAACCAACAATCGACAAATGACAATTCGACAATTCTACAAGATTTCTTCAAGTTTTAGAGCTTTATCAGCACCTGTCGTGAAAATATGTCAATTTTGTAATTTTTTGACTAATACATGTCATCGCGTTACCAAATCGTACTCACGTATTAGCACAGAATACATAGTAAGGTCAGTGTAGATAGGTATATCCTTCTAGCTAGAACATCCCGCTCCCGGCGAGGGAGCTTTCACTAAGGTACACAGTGTACATGTACACATCCGTCTTGTGCATCCTCTCAAGATGACACCATCTTAGCTAATCACACCTACTCTTTTCAATTGTTGTTCTTGTATTGTTTAGAAACCTACATACCTACTTAGTATTGCTGTGATGACCCGGTTGAGACATTATTATAGCGGATTCTGTTAAGATTTTATCAGAAAACAGCGTAGAATATACAAAATAATAATCTACCTAATTATAATAATTAATCTAATCTTATAATCTAATCAGAATAAACATCACAAATCATGCTTTTATTAAGAACGATGTGCATAGAGGTGGATGAACTATATTCATTGTGTTGATCACTGTTCCTGAAAGGCGAAGTTGTTAGTTTATTACAAATGTACCTTTTTAGCTACACCTTGCAGCTTATCATTATGGTAACAGGAACTTGCTATAAATCGTAGTTATCATGTAATAGGCATTAGGAACCACCACGTCTGTGTTTTTTCCTTTTATTTACATATTGCAGCGTAACTCTGCATTTTAAAACTTTTTGGTTTTCTTATGATAACCTTTTTCTTGTCGTCTTGATTCTGGTCGATATGTTTTACTTCGTAATTTTTCGAGTTTGAATTGTTTTTCTGACATATGAATCCTTCACTTTTTCTTAGAGGAAGCGTCAGTTGCAAAAAGTGAATGTGTTGAGATGGATCAAATAATGTGATAAATTTACCTATTATATACATATTTTAAACCAGCTTTGGATTTCTAAAAAGTTGTAATCGTTGTTCAGTTTAATATTACCAGCAGGTTGCTTCCTACCTCGCGTTTCCTCTACTTTCGGTACGTAATCTTTTTAGTTGCTGCCGTAGGGAAATTATGGTCTTTTTTCCAGTTCTAATGTCCGTTACTGTTTGTCATAGGATTGTATTGCAAGCTTGAATCCCATCCATCCATATTTTAGAACGAGAAGTTTTAATTTTACTAACCTGGTACGTATCTTTTAATCTTTTTTCTCTATCGAAAGTTCAGTCTGAACTCTGGTCTAACCCTAATTATTTTTTCTTAGGAGATAAATCAAGTAGAACAGGTCATCTTTCGGCCTCCAAGTTTGGGTCCTGAAAACTCCGCTTGAGGTTGTGGGCTGACTCGGACCATTTGGATCAACCGACTGCGAGGGCCACTACAGCGTAACCTCTTGCGGACGTAATTTCGACGGCGGACTTCTACTTGCGAGTTTTTTTAAGACTTTCCTTTTTTTCTGTACTCTAGCTAAGTGACATTATAGTTAGATATAACTTCACTGCCAACTCAATATTCAAAGTCAATTTTATTTAAATTTACGACCGTGTCGAGCTAGCTTTGTTATCTATTTTCTATTTCGCTTATTTAGGATAAGCGATTGCAATCGATTAGATAGGTCGTTAACGATATTCGTGTATTTTACCGAGAAAGACCAAAGTTTTCTCGTGGCCATAATTCCAAAAACCCACTAGCAACTTTTTACAGTCAAATTATTCCTTTTTTACTTTTTTTTATTAAAGTTATAATCTGTATTTTTTTATTTTAAAAAAATCAAAATTATACGTGAATTTTAAAGTGGTGAAAAGTGTTTTTCTTTTTTATTTTCACTACAATATCTACGTCTCGAAAACCACTAGCCCGATTCACGAGTTTAAAAAAAAATATGCTTGATAGGCAACATACTTGGTAGCGAAAAATACAAGTAAATCTAATAAAAGCGTGTTAAAAAGGAAATAAATCAACCAATGTTTTGCTCTCAAAACGGTGAAGGAAAACATTATGAGGAAACCGGCATGTCCTAGAACCAAAACCCGCGCTGGGTCTACTTGATGGGTTACGGCCCACTCCCTCTCACAGAGAGAAGACCTGTGTCCCAGCAATGGGAACTTATAGGCTGATTATACTTAAGCTAATTTTTACAAAAAAAAAAAAAAACAACTGACTTAAATTTCAACGTTTTATTGACGACCCCAACATATTGACCAACATCGTAGCGCGTGAGCTTGGTATGTCACAGTGGAAATTCTGGCATGTAGTTCTCTTGTCAGGCCGACATCCATACCACTACCAACCCATCCAGTCATTAGACGAGGGAGATCCGCCGAGACGGCTTGATATTTGTCGTTTTATGCTAAGTGCCGACGCTGTAGCCGAAAACTTTTTAAAAAAACTTTCTGGGGATGATGAGTTATATTTTGACCGTGATGGTATCACAAATTACCACAACTTATATCACTGGACACCGAAGGTAGAAGCGAACCCTAAAAAACTGAAACTAACCACATCCTAGCATAGGTTCTCGCTTAATGTTTGGATGGGTATTATCGACGACCCCTCATTTTTACCCTGAACACTAAATGGCAATCTACTAAATGGGATCTTTATGAAGATTTCCTAAGAAATCATTTAAGAGCACTGCTCACGGATGTACTGGAAAAAAGAAGAACAAACATGATTTATCAACATGACGGATGTCCAGCCCACTTCCGAATCACAATTCGACAATTGCTGGATGAAAACTATCCAAACCGATGGAAAGGGCGCGGTGGGCCGATTCCGTGGCCTGCACGAAACCGCCTCTGTCGCTTTGCGAGTTGGCTTCAGCCCCTCATATGCCTTCCAAAAGTCCGGGACCCTAGGGTCCCGAGAAATATCAAAATAACAATGTTGACGAAATTGTTTAATTTGATTTTCCGAATAATCACCTTTTTGTGAGACGCACGCCTTCCTGTAATCATCAAAAACGATTTTCATAATGTAGTAATTACTTTGTATTATATTAACTTTCATACCTTTTTGGATAGCTGACAAGACAAGAATATTTTACTATTAATTTGTACATCAGGCGTAGTATTTTTTTTTGTGTACTAGATAACATTTTGTATGAAGTAATAGCAAAAGTTATAAGTATTTTTGAACTTTTAATTATTAAAAAAGATCTGTTACGGCATCAACAAAGATAATAACTTAAATTTCAGTACAGTCGCACTGAAAATCATTTTTAAATTAGCTTCAAATGATTTAATTTGGAATTTTTCATAAAAAAAACTAAAAATCTAACTAACTCAAAAATTACTGAATTTCGGTAGAACATTTGGTGGCTTAATTTGTTGTATATTAACCCAACTATGACGTCCTGCAAGGAATACTTCGAGTTACCAGTAACCCTGTATAAACAACAGCGAAAAGAATTTACAATAACATCAACATGCACAAAGAGGATTAAATACATAGTAGTGTAGCTAACTCAAAAACCATCAAAACTTGACCTTTTTCAGGGACCATCTCAGAAGTATACCCTTTCAAACAATAAAAAATTGTCAAAATCAGTCCATAATTGATAAGTATACATTGAGAGTAAATATACATACAGACGAACATTCCCCTCTTCTTTTGAAGTCGGTTAAAAAAAAGACAATATCACAAACACAAAAGCAGTATTTTCTGTCAGTAATACTATTCATAAAAAGTCATTATAATCAATACCTTGTGTCCAGTTGATTATGAACGGTAGATAACCGGAGTATAACGAAACACAGTATGTAATTATAAATTGTTATTTAATAGATGACGTGTATTGCTAACTTTGTGCTTATATCGATAAGCGGTAACTCGTTCACCTCGTCATCGTGTTTCTGTACTTCTACAAAGATTATTTCGTTATTTTATGATGGAGAACAATGGAGAAGTATGGAGGAGACATGCTGCGCCGACCCCAAATAACGTATCATACGGACAAGAGAATGATGATGCTGGGAAACGAATGGATAAAAATGAGTCTCCACATAGATACTTAGGTACTCTAATAGAATGTCGTTCGCTGGAAAACGAACTGATAAAACATGAGTCTCCACATATATACTTACTCCAATAGAATGTCGTTCGCTGGAAAACAAACTGATAAAACATGAGTCTCCACATAGATACTTACTCCAATAGAATGTCGTTCGCTGGAAAACAAACTGATAAAACATGAGTCTCCACATAGATACTTACTCCAATAGAATGTCGTTCGCTGGAAAACAAACTGATAAAACATGAGTCTCCACATAGATACTTACTCCAATAGAATGTCGTTCGCTGGAAAACGAACTGATAAAACATGAGTCTCCACATAGATACTTACTCCAATAGAATGTCGTTCGCTGGAAAACAAACTGATAAAACATGAGTCTCCACATAGATACTTACTCCAATAGAATGTCGTTCGCTGGAAAACGAACTGATAAAACATGAGTCTCCACATAGATACTTACTCCAATAGAATGTCGTTCGCTGGAAAACAAACTGATAAAACATGAGTCTCCACATAGATACTTACTCCAATAGAATGTCGTTCGCTGGAAAACGAACTGATAAAACATGAGTCTCCACATAGATACTTACTCCAATAGAATGTCGTTCGCTGGAAAACAAACTGATAAAACATGAGTCTCCACATAGATACTTACTCCAATAGAATGTCGTTCGCTGGAAAACGAACTGATAAAACATGAGTCTCCACATATATACTTACTCCAATAGAATGTCGTTCGCTGGAAAACAAACTGATAAAACATGAGTCTCCACATAGATACTTACTCCAATAGAATGTCGTTCGCTGGAAAACAAACTGATAAAACATGAGTCTCCACATAGATACTTACTCCAATAGAATGTCGTTCGCTGGAAAACAAACTGATAAAACATGAGTCTCCACATAGATACTTACTCCAATAGAATGTCGTTCGCTGGAAAACGAACTGATAAAACATGAGTCTCCACATAGATACTTACTCCAATAGAATGTCGTTCGCTGGAAAACAAACTGATAAAACATGAGTCTCCACATAGATACTTACTCCAATAGAATGTCGTTCGCTGGAAAACGAACTGATAAAACATGAGTCTCCACATAGATACTTACTCCAATAGAATGTCGTTCGCTGGAAAACAAACTGATAAAACATGAGTCTCCACATAGATACTTACTCCAATAGAATGTCGTTCGCTGGAAAACGAACTGATAAAACATGAGTCTCCACATAGATACTTACTCCAATAGAATGTCGTTCGCTGGAAAACAAACTGATAAAACATGAGTCTCCACATAGATACTTACTCCAATAGAATGTCGTTCGCTGGAAAACGAACTGATAAAACATGAGTCTCCACATAGATACTTACTCCAATAGAATGTCGTTCGCTGGAAAACGAACTGATAAAACATGAGTCTCCACATAGATACTTACTCCAATAGAATGTCGTTCGCTGGAAAACAAACTGATAAAACATGAGTCTCCACATAGATACTTACTCCAATAGAATGTCGTTCGCTGGAAAACGAACTGATAAAACATGAGTCTCCACATAGATACTTACTCCAATAGAATGTCGTTCGCTGGAAAACAAACTGATAAAACATGAGTCTCCACATAGATACTTACTCCAATAGAATGTCGTTCGCTGGAAAACAAACTGATAAAACATGAGTCTCCACATAGATACTTACTCCAATAGAATGTCGTTCGCTGGAAAACAAACTGATAAAACATGAGTCTCCACATAGATACTTACTCCAATAGAATGTCGTTCGCTGGAAAACAAACTGATAAAACATGAGTCTCCACATAGATACTTACTCCAATAGAATGTCGTTCGCTGGAAAACAAACTGATAAAACATGAGTCTCCACATAGATACTTACTCCAATAGAATGTCGTTCGCTGGAAAACGAACTGATAAAACATGAGTCTCCACATAGATACTTACTCCAATAGAATGTCGTTCGCTGGAAAACAAACTGATAAAACATGAGTCTCCACATAGATACTTACTCCAATAGAATGTCGTTCGCTGGAAAACGAACTGATAAAACATGAGTCTCCACATAGATACTTACTCCAATAGAATGTCGTTCGCTGGAAAACAAACTGATAAAACATGAGTCTCCACATAGATACTTACTCCAATAGAATGTCGTTCGCTGGAAAACGAACTGATAAAACATGAGTCTCCACATAGATACTTACTCCAATAGAATGTCGTTCGCTGGAAAACAAACTGATAAAACATGAGTCTCCACATAGATACTTACTCCAATAGAATGTCGTTCGCTGGAAAACGAACTGATAAAACATGAGTTTCCACATAGATACTTACTCCAATAGAATGTCGTTCGCTGGAAAACGAACTGATAAAACATGAGTCTCCACATAGATACTTACTCCAATAGAATGTCGTTCGCTGGAAAACGAACTGATAAAACATGAGTCTCCACATAGATACTTACTCCAATAGAATGTCGTTCGCTGGAAAACGAACTGATAAAACATGAGTTTCCACATAGATACTTACTCCAATAGAATGTCGTTCGCTGGAAAACGAACTGATAAAACATGAGTTTCCACATAGATACTTACTCCAATAGAATGTCGTTCGCTGGAAAACGAACTGATAAAACATGAGTTTCCACATAGATACTTACTCCAATAGAATGTCGTTCGCTGGAAAACGAACTGATAAAACATGAGTCTCCACATAGATACTTACTCCAATAGAATGTCGTTCGCTGGAAAACAAACTGATAAAACATGAGTCTCCACATAGATACTTACTCCAATAGAATGTCGTTCGCTGGAAAACAAACTGATAAAACATGAGTCTCCACATAGATACTTACTCCAATAGAATGTCGTTCGCTGGAAAACGAACTGATAAAACATGAGTCTCCACATAGATACTTACTCCAATAGAATGTCGTTCGCTGGAAAACAAACTGATAAAACATGAGTCTCCACATAGATACTTACTCCAATAGAATGTCGTTCGCTGGAAAACAAACTGATAAAACATGAGTCTCCACATAGAGATTTACTCCAATAGAATATCGTTCGCTGGAAAACAAACTGATAAAACATGAGTCTCCACATAGAGATTTACTCCAATAGAATGTCGTTCGCTGGAAAACAAACTGATAAAACATGAGTCTCCACATAGAGATTTCCTCCAATAGAATGTCGTTCGCTGGAAAACAAACTGATAAAACATGAGTCTCCACATAGAGATTTACTCCAATAGAATGTCGTTCGCTGGAAAACAAACTGATAAAACATGAGTCTCCACATAGAGTTTTACTCCAATAGAATGTCTTAGCAATAGAATTACGCTCGGTGTACCCTGAGAGAGTAGGCGTACCCGCTGGCATCTTGCTGACTGGCTTATATAGTTTTTTTTGTAGCTACAACAGTTAAGGTACAGGGCAGGTAGCCCTGACGCGAAAAAAATCAGCTGCTCCCTACATTTATTTTCGCATATCTCATCAAAATGTAGGGAACAACAGATTTCTTTTTCGCGATTTCAGGTTTGGTCCCATAGTAAACATATTAATTTGTTATCATGAGTACAATGTGTTTAAATATCGGTCACGAATATAAGTATAGATCTATATCTATACAGATGAAACAGAAACAGGCACTTGTCAGTGCAAAATGGTTTTCTCTTCTATTTTCCCTTGTTAACCGTCACGCTATCACGATATCACCCCTCAAACAAATCCTCCATCTTTCTCCGTACGAACAGTCGACTTCAATGGCTTCAAATAAATGGATCACGCTATGGAAAAAATATTAAAATTCTGATATTACGTGCATAGTTATCGATTGTCAATTGGCTCCACTTTTCGTAATAGATGAAGCTACGTCACATCATACATTACTAACCTACATAATATGCGTAGATGGGTAATTAAAAAAAAACCAGCCAAGTGCGTGTCGGATCATGCACAATGAAGGGATAGAAGGGGGGCAGGAGGGGGTGGAGTTGGGATGAAGAAAGAAGAGACAGAATTATCTCAAGAACAAACTAAACATTATATGTAGTTGAAAAACATGTTTTGCCATACATTCCAACTGCAAATATAAGTTTTTACGCACAATATTAAGAGATTTACAGTGTTATTTTAAGACCATAGACTTCTTATAGGTTTTCCTGTAATCTTTACGTATATAACTATTATCGGTATTTTTTTATCGTCTAATTTCTTAAATAACGTTAAAACTATTTATTTTAAAATTATTTTTTTTTAAACTATTCGAGACCCCCCTCTGTACTTTCATTTGATAGTCACACGGTATAGTTTGTAAAACTTTTTTTTTAGTTTCTTATTTGCTCCAAAAGTGTCCCCTTATTCAAAAATCATTTATTTACGTTACACGTCCATATTTGGGTCACAGAAATTCATATGTACAAAATTTCAACTTATGTAATCGGTTCATTCGATTCGGAGGAAATTGGCTGTGACAGACACAGACAGACCGACACACGAGTGATTCTATAACCCTAAAAATGTGGCAGTACTAAGATAAATTACATATCATCGGTTCCACGCATATTAACAGCTAAATGACATTGAAATACGCGCTCGTGTGTGATTGTGATGGCAGTGCTCGCTGTAACTATGGAAACTTCATCAGCAGCCGGTAATTGATCACGCCATCGACGGCCCTCAAGTTCAACTCGGGGCAGGCGAGTAGGGCGTGACTGCTCCACACATTACAACCACCTACTGAATTAATATGGCTATCAAATGCAACCTGTACGTTTAACTCAATAATAAAATATAGTTCCGTATCCGTCTAAATGATCATGTAAATAACAACATTTTTTTTTTCATTTATTGTCCTTTGATTAACTGCTTGACTTCCTCGTATCAATAACGGAACTTTATAAAAACTGTGAGTCAATCGTCAATTTTATAAGGATAAGTTTAAGCGTCGCTGTCGAAGTGAGTTTTAATTATTTTATAAGGATATAAGCGTCGCTGTCGAAGTGGGTTTTTAATTATTTTACTTTGAATCCTGATGACGTGTGATATCGTTATGCTCGGTATTCTTAAGAGCGTTTACGACGTACGGCATTTCATACAAACTTTCAAGTCCTTGTTTTTTTAAATGAATGAACCGATTTTCATGAAACTTCATACGCATTAGCAGGATACGTAGGTCTAAAAGTTAGTTAGGAACATTTTCGAGAAATAGTGTTACAGCTAAAATCGACAGATTTTAAATTTTCCATAGAATCAGATTTCCAATTATCTTTTTTTTTAAATAAGACTTTTTGAAAATGATCTTAACTAATTTTTAGACCTATGTATCCTGCTTATGCGTCTGCAGTTTCTGAACGTCAGTTATTGAAAAACTTGGCCGAACCAATAACTATTGATAGTTAATCTGAGAACCTCCGAATCAATCAACTTAGACAGGCGCAGTTATGAAAGGAAATTAATTGAAATAATTTATTTGCAAGAATATTGATCACCTGCTAGTTTAGCTAAATATGAATAGGCAAGATCCGGTACGTTGCGAAATAACAAAAAAATGTTTTACCATTATCATATTATCGTTACTTAAAATACCTACAGCTTCATAAAATATAATGGGCAAAAAAATTTTTATTGCCGATAGTACCTACTCACATAATAATTTTATTATGACGGGCTTGTGCTATGGTGGGCAGGAGGGACGGATACAGTAAAGATACCTCTTGTGGTATCCATCATCTGCATAACCATAATTATTATATTAGGTATTTACCTATGAAATTGGAGATTTGTATGAAATTTTTAAAATATAAAAATTTTGGTATTTTTTTTTATTTCGGCTAATCAAATTTCAGACCCAAATTATCTATACAATTTTGCCATTTTGATGGCGGTTTGTTTATCCCTTTACTGTAGAAGTCTGCCGGACGAGAGGCGATGAAGTCAGCGAAAGCGTTTTGTACTGCCTCTCGGGTGTTGAATTTTTTCCCACTTAAAAAATTGTCTAAATTTTGAAAAAGTAGAGATCTGTTGGGGCAAGGTCCGGTGAGTACGGTGGGTGACGGAAAGCTTCCAGCTGTAACTCTTGTAGCTTTGCGGTGGTCTGTCGTGAAGTGTGAGCTCGCGCATTGTCGTGCAGAAGCAATGGGAAAGAGCGATAAACCAGTATTGGTTGTTGAATTGCGAGCTTCTCCATCATTGTTTGCAATTCTTGGCAATAGACATCTGCCGTCACTGTTGCGTCATTCGGTAAGAAGCTGTGATGTACAAGTCTGGCACTGGTCCACCAGACAGTCACCATCATCTTTCTATGAGTAATATTTTTTTAGCGCACTGATTAGGTGCTGTGCCCGGGTCCACCCACTAAGACGAACGCTTACGGTTGTCATACAGGACCCACTTTTCGTCGCAGGTAATAATTCGATATATAGAATTCCCTCGTTTCTTTGCCGATTCAGTAGTGCTATGCATGCTTCGACGCGTAAGTCTCGCTGTTGGTCGCTTAGTTCGTGTGGCATCCACTTATCTATCTTTTTAATCTTTCCCATTTGACGCAAGTGCTCAATGTTGTTTTGACACTAACTCCAAGGCCCGCAGCAAGCTCAGCCGTAGATTGAGTTGGATCCGCTTCCACTATCGCCTTCAATTCGCCTAGTTACCGGCCGACCGTGTGGCTCGTTCTTCAATTCAAAATTTCCAGATTTAAAACGATGGAACCAATAATGGACCGTGTATGTGTTTGTTACTACTGGAATAAAAAGTATCCTATGTCCTAACCGAGGACATGGTCTACCTATGTGCTAAATTTTTTAACAAACAAACTCACTTTCGCATTTATAATATGTTACGATTACATGTATGCTGAACCCAGTTTGTACTCTTACAACATTTGCTTTTCCATAACTCTATTTAGAGCAACTGTCCTTTATTTTCTATAAGTAGTCAAACTCAAAGCATTTATTTCAATTAAGTCATTTACAGGCACTTTTGAATTGTCAAGGAGTCGGTCAGTCAGAAACACGAAGCTCACTAGATGTAGATGCTGGGATGCGGGTGTGATGTACTTACTGGGAAATACCGACATCCTGTAGAGTAAGTAGTCCGGTTCTACAACCTCTACATGTCATACGGATTTTTATGGTTTCTTATGAGCCGGTGGCTTATCCAAGTTTAGCGTACTCTATAAGACCTCGACGTACTTATCTACAAACAATAGTACACAACATATTCCATTACATGATCGAATTTTGTACCTACGTAACGTCCTGTAAAAACCGTCTTTCTACCGCAGTAAGTTTCCGCTGCTTTTCCATGTTTTTTGCATAATATTATGTAATATTTGGCTGAATTCAAAGCGCGTGTAGGTAATGTAAACATTCATTGTTAACAATCTACGTCATATCGGATCTCCATAACATAAAGTACCGCTATTAATATTATAATAATGTTTTATAGCTACTTCCTCTTCGCCGACTGGCCTTGCGATACATTAGCCCAGGTGCGGGGACTTAGGAAACAAAAATACTGCACCATTACGCAATGTACTTTCTTGGTACCTACGTATTAGCACTCGGCGTCAAGGAAGCAGATATTTTTGAGGAAATCATTATTATGCTCATGGGTATTTCCAAATAGGTACCATCATTTTTTTTTCTAGGTTTTCGGCTGTAGGTATAGTTGCTGCATTCGAAAGCGTAAATTATCAATTAGATACCCACTTTATTTAGAACAAGTTACTTTGCTGTAAAGTGCAAATCAGTGTTGACAACTGACTTGTCCTCGATTATTTTAAATTCTACGAAATAGTGAACTATTCTACAATTATAATATAAATTATCCTGGTGTCACCATGAGTCATTTACAGCGAAAATCTAACGGGATTTCACCTCGCCTACCTAGCCGGTGTTATTTTGCTTTATTTTTCTGTTCAATTGTGGGCACGGGATTGGCGTATTTTCGCGTTGTGTCAACCTTGGACTCACTGCCCTGTTGTTCTCGTGAGCTGTGACTGTGAGCTGGCTTCTGTCGCAGTTCCTCGGCTGAGCGTCCATACATCGGTGACCTTGGCACGAGTCGCTTTCCCGCCTTATCAGACCTTACTGGACTGTAATGGATACCTAAATTAATTCTTCCTACGAATTAATAATATCAAAACCCATTAGTTGACCGATTATTGATTGTGCAACACAAAAGTTAAATGTCGGAGGTTATAAATATGCAGATAATTTGTTTATATTTTGATTAAATAGACTGGTCTTTCACGTTTTATTGGTTTTTGTTTTGATGTGGGTCTAGGCGTTTGATGTGGGTATTGTTTATGATCACAGATTAAAAATAAATATATACATACAGACTATCGATTAAAACTGTACAAGCGTCATGCGGTCTAGTTTTTAAATTAACATTTTTAACTAATTTATTACGACGTGCATAATCATTTTAAATAGGTAGTCTTGTTTAAATGATTAGCTTATCACTGGTTTAATCATTTAACCAAATCGTTTTGAATTGTATATATTTTTAAATTATAATTCAAATGATGTGAAAATACGCACATAAACGAAAATACTTCAAGGTGCCAATAAAGTATCGAAATTTTGAATCTGTTTATAAACGAGGAACTGCTCTTGGATAACGAATGAATGGGCGTGAAGGGGAAGAACCCTTGGTAAGTAGGTACCTACTGTACGAATGATCAACTTTTCGTTCTATAAGGAAAGTAACGATTACCTTAAATGATGTGTTCTTTATATCTTCCTCAAATATTCATGAATCAGAGGAATATCACGTTTTTTAACTGACTTCAAAAAAAGGAGGAGGTTCTCAGTTCATCGGAATGTTTTTTTTTATGTGTGTTCCCCGATTACTCGAAGATGGCTGGACCGATTTGGAAAATTATTTTTTGGTTGAAAGGGTATACTTCCCATTGTCAACAGGTCAGGATCTGATGGCACAACTATAGCGATTTGGATATTTTTTATAGTAACTCTTGCATCTGCTCTCGGAAAGCACCATTTGGTAAAGTGGAACTGATGATGAAGACCCACAGATGGCTACCGGAACTTCTCAATGATAAGTATTTCACGGGTTGCGATTCGATTACTTTAATCTGGTTGCTAAGCAATTTATGCTCGTCACAATGCATACGGTGAAGTGGAGCCGACGATGAAGTACCAGGAGAACTTCTCAACAATTAACGTCCATACATCGGGAAAAGCAATATTTTGTAAAAGGTGATGATCAGTGGTCATTAGGCTATTGTAACTTAGATAAATTACAAACCGACCCACTAAAAAGTGACAAATAAAAAACTTTTTTGCAAAAAAACAACAGACTTCCAAAAAAAAAAACACTACAAAGTGAAAAGTAAGTTGAATTAATTAATAAGTTTTTAGTAGTGGTACCTAACCCACCCGAATTCGTATAAATACCACTACTTGCTAAAAATAACAGTGACAGGAAATTATTATAACATCATCAACATACACTAAATGGAACAAAATACTTATTATTGAAGCTAACTCAAAAATCACACATCAGAATTTGACCAAAATATGCGTCCATTCAAATAAAAACTTTGCAAATAGGCAAATATGTATATATCGCACTAAGTCGTGTCAGAAGTTTAGAAGGCGTAGTTCTATCAGGTTTGGACGCCGTCGCCAACAAATTATTAAATCAACTACACGACGGCGATCGTTGACGAAATCTGTCTTCTGACCATCAAGGCCACACAACATACCTACAATTCAAGTAGCGCGATTTGAAGCATATTAGCATTAAAATTATGTATAGCCAGAGTGCATCTCATGACAATTCCAATAAGCCCAAACACGACTACGATACATTTTTTTATTACGGAGTTCCGGTGCCTACCTTCCGGCTTCATTATCAGATCAGGTCGTTAGTACCAGTTTCATCAGAACCATTTATTTAAATTTGCTTCGTCATAGTCGCTTAACTATCTTAATTGAGATATCTTATCGCAACCCGTGAAATACATTGGGGAGTTCCCGTGGCCATCTGTGGTCTTCTACGTCAGTTCTACTTCCCCAACTTTCTGAATGCAAATGTTTGACTTGTTGATGAAAATATCAAAATCGCTATGTGTATGCCTATAATATTTGAGAAGTTCCCTCAATTCCTCATGGATCCTATCATTAGAACTGCATTTTTATAAAAATGGGACCAATCTGTATGCCCTTTCTAATAAAAAAAGAAATTTCCAAATCGGTATATAAATGACAGAGTACTGAGGTAACAAACATTAAAAAAATACAACCGAATTGAGAATTCGGTTAAAAATAACAGCCACATTTTAGTAAAACTACTCCCTCGTCCCCCCCGACCCTCCGCGTTGCACCGCCCGCCCTATAACTTCGTTTTCGCTTAGTGTTCTTTCTGACTTTTTTTTTTGTTCCTAAGGGTCGTAGCGTGATGTCAAATAGCCTATAACTGTCCTCGAGAGTTAGGCTACCAAATGCAAAAATAATTTTCAAATCTGACTTTTTGTTCACAATTTCATGGGTTTTAATTTTTTTGAGCGGAACCCTAATTATTTTTCTAAAATAATCGTAACCTACGTTATCTGCCGTAACATCATATATCTGCCAGTGAAAGTCCCGTCGAAATCAGTCCAGCCTTTTCGAAGATTAGCCGGAACAAACAGACAGAGAGACAAAAATTTTAAAAATTGCTTGTCTGTTATAAGTACCGTATATACGTTCATAAGCATTTAGTAAAAAGTTGTTATTTTGACATAACAAACAGACACTAAACAGACACTTCAATTTTATTTATTTTTATAGATGAGAAGGATTTCATGTCAGTCATGTAAATGCTTAGTTCTTATAAACGTCACAATGAATTTTGATGCGGATTCCACCATAATTTAGCAAATTCTGGAAGGTTTATATGTATGGAAGAAAAATATATGTTACGCCGACCCCAAATAAATTGGGATAAGGGCAGGAGAATGATGATGATACATTCATAATGAACTCAAATCAGGGTGGCCATGTATAGTGGTTCAAATTTTTTTTTGGGTCTATGAAATTCTAATGATTCACCTAACTACATACATACATAAACTCACGCGTTCTTCCCATGGGGGTAGGCAGAAACTACAGAACGCCACCTGCTACCATCCTTATACTCCTTTTGCCTCGTTTACATTCATACATCTGGTCATACACGGACGCCGGTTTCGAGTACTACGCACCTGACCTTTCATCTAACTAATCACAACATATAATATATTCCGCGAAAATCAGTAGCTTAGAAGTTGATGATTTTTTTTTAGTTTAGGTAATTAAAAGGAAAATACTGGACTTTAATTTATTAAATAACAACAAATCAAATTGAAGAAAAATACAATTACAATAAGTTTTCGAAATGTCTGTCTCGATTTTCAATGCATAAACGGCACCGTTGCAACTTCATAACCACTAATTTACATAACATAGCATAACTTCTAAGCCACTGATTTTCGCGGAACATAATGTTGCGTATTTTAGGTAACACGGTGTCACCAGAATAGGGATATTATCAACGCCATTTGACCCTTTTTAATTAAAGTCACTATTGACACGTCACCATGGAATTAGTATAATCGATATAGTACAACCGGAATGCTTACACGCACCAAAAAGTCGGTCTTGAAAGAGAAAACTATTCTGTAGTGTGTCGTTTTCCAGTAAGGTGACCATACATTTTACTTGAAAAGTGGGACACGATGGAAATGTTGAGAATATTACGTTACTAACAATAATTGCAAAATGATTTTGAGTTTTCATTTTCCAGGCAAGTTTATAGGAAATAATATAAGTGGGTATGTGATATTAGATAGATATCGTAAGTTACTGAATCTTGTCTGACAAGTCTATATCCCGTCACTAAATAGTAGTAGGGAAATTACATACATTAACTTACGCCTCTTTCCCATGGGGGTACGCAGAAACTACAGAACACCACCTGCTACGATCTTAACTCCTTTTATTTCATTTACGTTCAAACATCAGCGGGGTGATTGCGTAACACACACAAAATGGCAGCCGATCGGAATGCCTTTCATTTTGACATTCATTGCTTCATATATTTGAAAACTTCTTCTGCCTAGCAACGTAAATAACGCATTGAACGTGGCTGTACTGTCAAAATCACGCAAGTTACTTAATATTTTACTGCACCTTTATTAATGTATGAGGGTGCGTTCTGAAAGTTGCCAACGTGTAAAATATGCAATAATTAATATCATGACACTAAATATTTCGTTTTAGGCGTAAAAAAGGCATTTCCAAATCTAAATGCTTTTTACAGATGTTACAACACCTACTTCCGTGTTATTATTGCAGTTCATATTCAATATTTTAGTGCACTACAGAGGGATATTATTTTCATAATTTCATTTCATCAACATTCTCTTGCCATTTTCTGGCTTATTTATGGTTGGTGCAGCATGTCTTCTTCTGCCACACTTCTATATCAGTCGTCATCTCGGTAGTCACCCCCTTTCTAGCCATTATCAGTTTCACACAGTCCATCCATCGTTTCTTTGGTCTTCCCCTATTCTCATAGCCACCCACATTCATATCTAAAACTTTCGTCACGATATTTTCCATATTCCTCCGCATCTCTTGCCCATACCATGACCACCGGTTTCTCATTTAGAACAGCTAAATACTTGACATCTATTCGCGACGACGTCGTCAACTTTAGCACTTAAGCTGTACTAAAGTAGAGGTCATAGTTGAAACTGCAGGAGTCCCTTACTCCTGCAGTTTCAACTATGACCTCTACTGACATAATCGGAGGTCTGTCTAAGCCTCAATTCGATACTGAAGTGGAATGTCGGAATTATTTCAGTCTGTAAGTACTAAAGCTGAATGCATATGATTTCCCAAGGGAGAAAGGTTCCGCTTTCATATTGTGCTGGATTCATCTATGCACCATTCATAAAGCTATTAAGTAATTTGGTATACAGACTATGACGGACTGAGTACTAACTGTGCAGGATTTCAGATAATTATTATACATGTAGATAAATTGTAAGTTTAATATTTTCTTTTGAGTATTACTTTAAGTTTCGTTAGCGAAGCGAGCGTAAAGTAAGTACTCAAGTTATGGAAAATGGAAAGCGACGGTGGAAACTTGAAAAGTTTATCAGGTTCGTTGGTATATTAGTAATCTCTTTTTGTTGTTATATATTATTATTAATTAAATAAGTACAAACGTGGACGAAGCAAAAGGAGTAGGTATGTAAGAATCGTAGCAGGTAGAGTTCTGTAGTTCCTGCCTACCCCCATAGAAAAAGGGCGTGAAAAATGCGTTTATATATGTGCAGAATTCTTTACGCTTACTTTTGACTGGAGTCCAAGTCGCCATTTACGGACTCCACATGATGTGTGGAGGTAGGTCCTATGTTTGTCTGCTAAATACTTCTCAAGACAACTTTTAAACATATAATAATTAAAAATGGCTTATCATTATATCGCTACTTACGCACGAACGATAAATAAATCGAAGTAATCATGTCACTCCACTTTTAGCATGGCCGGAGGTCAGCGCTGTGAGACCTTGTGCACTTGCAATTTGGATTTCATGTCCCCTTTTGTTCAATTATTACGTAACCATTACTTGTCCACCTTATGCTAGTTAACCACACATGGTCAAGATATGGACATTGTGAATAATGTAACATTAATACTAAATCAATGTACAATGTTTTATGATCTCGGCTGTCTTTACTTGTTACGGTAATTGCTTACAACTGGTTTTAGGTGCGTCGTCATTCTTTTTGGGGAAGTTGTTATCTCGCTTAGTTAGCATCAATCTAAATAAATTACGATGTAATATAGATGATGATTTAATTGTTAATTATTACGTGAGCTATTTGACATTTGCAACGCAGTCTCGGCCAAAAAAAAACTAGAAACACGAATCCGAAACAGTTGCAGGGTTGCGCCGGTCAAGCAACAATTTCTTGCGAATAATCCTTCACGGCCATGGTAACCGGATTATGTGGTTACCACGAAAGCTGGCTTAGGAAAGGCGAAGAATATGTAAGTAATTGAATACGTAGGTAAGAGTGCATGAGTGGTCAAAAACACCTCGTCAGTACCATGTAGACAGTTATGGTCGGCTTATTTACTTAGAGGAATCATCCATTCTGCTGCTAGTGTTTGCAACTGGCGCATCTCAGTCCGCTCTTTTCTAAGATAAAGGTGACATTGAGCTGACGTAATGACTTCTAATATTTTTTGTTAAGAACAGGTAGACTCAATTTTTAATAATGCGACTTTAAAAATGTAGTGTATTAGTGAATTGCATTTACTTGTGTAACATATTAGAGTCTTTTCCAGTAACTCATTTGATATATAAATATTTAATAATTGACTAGACAAACCCACCCGAAAGCAAGTGAAACATCGATACAATATACCGTTAAGTTAGTTCAAGTTAATTATTTCTACATCTCTTTGCAACTGTTACTTTGATTTGCAAACGAACAGTCAACGATGAAAGATAACTTCAGAAGTGTCACACATGAAGGTTACAAACTATCGGTTACTAGTAACTAGTTATATGCAATCGACGGTAAATTAAATCAGCGAGAACATTGAAAGAGTTCTGTAGGACATAATCGTCTCGTACCAAGGTTCTGTACTGCCTTAGGCGTAGGCCTAACAGATGACGATTAGCTTATCTCAACTGCATGTGTCACAATTAGCGGATTGTTTTATGAATGTTTTGTTTTATGATGATCCAGAATTATATCACTATATAATTTAAAGAATGATTGCTTTGTAGGAAGAAAAGAATCTTCTTCTTCATTAATTTATTGTTAGTTATAAATCTTAATTGCAATATACAAGATAATACTAAAATGTATATATATTATGTACAAGTACACAATAAAAATAAAAAAGGGGAAGAGCTCATTGGGCATCAAAAAATTCGTCCGCATCGCTGCAAAAAGTTGGCTGTATTGCCACGTTGGATGGCAATGCTGATTATTTGGGCTAAAAATAGGCCAACTTTATTCTCCTCCCGTGAATAGTCGATCAACCGCTTGGCGATGTCCCGAAATACTCGATGAGCACTCGAACCCCAAGGCCCTAGTGTTTCAACCCCAAACAGCTCCAACATATAGCTCCCAATAAGGTTGTTATAAGCTAATCTTCCAATACAACCAATTCAGGTGTAAGTTCCAAAAATGCTTTTCTAATCTTTATTAGTTTATGAGTTTTCTGCTTGTCAATTAGTCACAAAACTTGCTGTAAGTTACGAAGTCAAAGTCAAATTATTTATTTCAAATAGGCACATAAAAGGCATTTTTTAACGTCAAAATTGTTACTAGTCGCCCCTTCCAAAAGGTAGATTCGTATGGAGAAGAATGGGCAAGAAACTCCACCGTAACTCTTTTCAAACGTATTAAAGGGTCTTTCAACAAGGACGGGTCGATGTTAAAATTGAATAAAACAAGATGTGTGTGAGATATTAACGAAATTTATTTTTTATTTAAAAGGCCCATTTATGCCATTATGGATGGAATATGACATCGTTCAAATGTCCGCCGCGGCTTCGTATGGTGGCACGAATCCGAGAGGTCCAAGTTTTAATGACTCTGCTGCATAGATCCGGCTGAATCCGAGCGATGGCCTGCGTTATGTTGGCTTTCAGGGCAACGGTCGAATGTGGTTTATTGGCATAGACCTGCGACTTCAGAAAACCCCATAAGAAAAAGTCTAGCGGAGTCAAATCACACGATCTTGGTGGCCAATTCACGTCACCTCATTAACTTTGAGCTCTTGGGTCAGTTGGACCTTGTACGGATGCAGACCCAAGTCTCGACGCAAAATTCTCCAAGTTGAGGTCTGCGAAAGTCCGAGTTCTTGAGCACGGCGAGAAATCGACTGCCTCGGAGTCTCCTGAACACTCTCACGTACAGCGGCGATGTTCTCGGCCGATCTGGCGTTCCTTTGACGTAAAGATGTTGGTTGGTTGTTTACCGAACCGGTCGTCTCAAATTTAGTCACCAATCGTTGGAGAGTGGACTTTGAAGGGCCACCGCGTCTGCCGTAAAATGGGCGCAATGCGCGCAACGTTTGCACTAACGAACACTCATTTTGATAATAAAGTTTTATCATTTGCACATGCTGCTCAACCGTGTAACTTGCCATGGTGATTTGGCGTCACTGACTGCATAATATACAGATCCCACCAAAATAGTATGGCTGCCACAGACTGTCAACATCGACCCGTCCCTATTGGAAAACCCCTTATAATATTTTGTATAGGTAAATTTATTATATAATTATATGTGAAGACGATGCACCTAGAACGAAATTACTATACCACAATAGGTAAAAAATGAAGCAATGACAGATGAATTAAGTATGTGTTGGATACACGCATATTCACAAGCATTGGAAAAGTGTAGGATTTTCCTAAAATTGTAACAAGTAATAAGTCAGTGAGTAAGCCATAGTAATCACAGAATGTAAAATCAGTTTCATAAAAAAATAATAAATTATACAATTTAATTAGCAACCAGTTTGATTTTGTCTCGACTCTAGATTGTCCTATGGAGCATAACAATCTAGAGACTAGACAAAATCAACAAGACAGGAAACTGATAACATGTATCTGGCATGCTGGCATGTAATGACGTTCAAGGGACATTCAGACATTCCGCCGAATCGAATTGTAAGTAATTAGATAATAATTTAAAAAGAAACGTTCCCAAAAAGTTTTCTCCACATGTTTGATGATTTTTTGTTAGTGTTTATAAATGTTTATAAAACCAATACAGAAGCGATTTGTACAGTCTTAAGGCAAAGTTATCTTAATAACTGATTTTAAAAAGAAAAGCCTTTTCACCGAATGTGTTTGTTTTACAACACAGAAACGACTAGAATGACTATCTGAATTAACTATTACACAATATAGGGATCTAATTCCTGCAAACTCGATTAAATATGATTTTCAGTCGTTTTGTGCATTTTTGAATTAGCCTTGTTTTGAAGTAGCTTACGCTAAAGGTACATACGAAGTTATAGTGTACCTAATTAGAATCAGCTGTTAGTCATAGCAATCAATATACAAGTTTAAATATCCTGTATCCGACAGGAGAAAAATAAAACCAAAATAATAATTTCCTTAGGTTACTTCTTAGGGTTCCGAATTCAACAAGGAACTCCTATAGTCTCTCCATGTCCGTCTGTCTGTCTGTATGTATATCTGCCTGTTAGCTCAGAGACTCTTAGTACTAAAGCATGGGTGTACTTACATATAAATTCCGGCGACTAAGTGGTAAAATAGAATCTTTAAAAAAAATTGTTTTAGGGTGCCTACACGTAAACAGGGGAAGACTTTTTTCTCGTCTGTTCCATGGTGTGGGGTGTCGTTGGATAGGCCGTCCAAAATTATTGGGTGCGTGTGTTTTGAGTTTTTTGATTCAGGGATCTATTTGCGAAATATTGTTTTATTCCAGCTAAATGGTTGTTTTTGGATAGTATACAGGGTGTAAAAAGACACATCACGTACCCGTTAACTACGCATACTGCCCATCGAACTAAGTAACATAGGGCAAACATTATTTCTGGGGAACGATTTTCTTTTTTGGTGTGAAAAATCACTTTTTATGGTAACACGCAATGTAACGCGCGCAAAACGTAGTGCTTAGTGTTGCATGTTGCATACAACAGCATAGAAATCGTGCCGGTGCTTAAAGTATAACAACAACACGTGTACAACGTGTATTATAACATTTAAAACAGCTTTCATAAAAAAAACGTAAGTAAAAAGGTGAAACTTAGACTTTCAATATTTCCGTAACCAGAAGGTTCCCATGTAACTTTCGGCTTCGTTAAGTGTCTTTTTACACCCGATATGTGAAAAAATTCACGACAGTAGTATATATAAAGAAGTTAAAAGGAAAAGTATCACAGCTAAGTAGGCTTTACAAGTTAACAAGTAATAGTCGGCCAACTTACATTTGCAGTCGGAATGTATGAGAGAACATATTTTTCAACTACAATGTTAAGTTTGTTCTTGGGTGACATTCATCCCAACTACGGAACTCTTCATTGCACGTGATCCGACATCCGACAGGCCGGTTTTTTTTTTGTGTAGGCTGTACAACCGGTTTCATTAAAAAGCTTGATTCAATTATTAAATATATTTTTATCACATCTATTCAAAAAGAGCTAGTTTATTCTTTACAAACAGGGACTAAAATAGCTCTTTAATCCCTATGGACTAGTTATTTGAATTTGGAATGTGGATATTGTTAGTAAAAGTTCCAATCACAAAAGTTCAATCACGAACATTGTATGAACAAGTAACAGGCTGTTTGATAAAGTAAACGGCGCGCGTGCCAAAATAAAAAAAAAAAGTTTGTGAAAAATAAAAAAAACGCGCGAAATCGGAAATAACACTATTTTAAGCTCGAGTGGCTTACTTTAAATCTCGCACTGCGCTCAGGATTCTACTTTAGAGTCCCTCGCTACGTTCGGGATTCTACTCTAGAGTTCTTCGCTCCGCTCTGGATTCAAAGTAACACTCTCGCCTTTAAAATTATTGTTGGTTCCCGTGGCAAACAATCTGCTATTATTAACTAAATAAATATTTTTTAAATTATAATTTCTCTACTTTCTGTTCTTCTGTTTCTGTTCTTTACTTTCTGTTTACGAATAATAAACTAGCTCTTTTTGAAAAGATATGATAAAAAGAAATATACACATACTGATAGACGGCGATTTTAGACAGTCTCCGGGGATAATTTCCGACCTTCACGCGGGTGAAGCCGCGGGCAAAAGCTATATTTATTAAATTTGAACAAAGTTCCTGACCACATGTCATGTCTGTTTCAATATTCTGGCAAATCAGGAAAAACACCGAGGAAACGACGACATGCAGGTATCATGGTTTTCCCCCAATGTTGTTTAGAACGCATTTCGCGGAAGTCAGTGTAAATTAATTTCATGCAGGCCAACCGCTTTTGGGCCGTTATTTATTAAAATATTGATATAATAATCGTTAAATTAGAGGACGAGTAGGTCCTTCAATAGGTACTATGTTTTGCTCTAAAGACTCCTGCAAACAGGCGCTATTCGTGACGCAAATCGCGCGCGACACTAAGGCACCGCCCGTCGCACGACACGCAGTGCCTTTGTGCGCCTTAGTAAGGAACCGGATGTTTTAATAGCAATTCATTGATCAAAATATAATTTAAATGTTCCTAAAATATTACTTGGTTAGTCAATTATATTTATTATTATTTCATCATCTTCTCCTGTCCTAATCCCAATTTATTTGGGGTCGGTGTAACATGTCATTCGTCATCATCTGCCTAGCATTTTGCCCACCTATGTTGGAGTCGGCTTCCAGTCTAACCGGATGCAGCTGAATACCAGTATTTTACATTGAGTGACTGCCTACATCTGACCTGCACAACCCAGTTACTGGGTAATACGATACCCCATGGTGAGACTGGTTGTCAAACTTTTGGGCTTCTGTCGACCCGTAACGACTGTCACAAATCCATGAATGACAGCCGGGACCATCGGCTTAACGTGCTTTCCGAGGCACGGAAAGGGGTCTTGGTATGTAATGGGTGGTCACCTATTCACGGACCAACCGCGGCAAGTGTAACTTCACCTGATCAATCGACCCGTGCGGCTGTTATTACTTTGTCATTAACGTCGCCGTGTGTTAACAAAGCAACATGTCTTTATTATTATTAGTGGTTCATTATCATGCATTATTTTTTTAGCATGTCGTAGGGAACAAAATATGTAATTACTGGTTTGACGAAAGATGATTTGAAGGCTTTTTTTCTCTTATAAGAAAAATCATACTAATATGAGGTAGATGTTTAACTTAATAATTAACGTTAGTAATCAAAGTCTGGGCGCAATATATGTATTATAAATCAGAATTACTTAATACAACCTGTATTATCGTACGTAAATCAATTTAGAAAAAGTAATTAAATATCGTCATAAACTAATTATTATAATCATAGGATCAAAAAATTACCACTACATTGTTACATACCTATTAACACTTTGAGGGACGCTGAACGCCCTTCTAGGCATAACACTTCTATTGTGTCTCGTTCATGTCCTTGACTGTGTTATTAAAAGAGAGGCAGGTTTCGTTGAAAATAATTTATCTGAACAGCCAATAAACATAAAAAAGAAAACATTAAAAAAACCTTTATAGGCATCCTTAATTTTTTTTTTGATCAAGGACACCCAGAAGGTCTCCTGAATTTTTTATCATTAAAAGTTTTCCAAAAAGTTTTTATTTGATTAATAAGTAAACCTCTTTTTAACAACACGAAATTCTTCTCGTAGATCTAACGTAACACTACCTAAGCGAAAATGAAGTAATAGCGCGGGCGGGCGATTCAACGCGACGGGTCGGGGACGAAATGTGGCTGTTATTTTAGTATATTGTGTATCTTACGACATCGACGCGAACGAAGTCGCGGGGCACAGCTAGTTCATAATAATTAAGGTGGGATTATACATCAATTTCTGTTGGTCGATAAGTAGTCATATTTTATTCGCAATTGTCTAAGATGGCGGCATTTACACAGCTCTTTTAAATTGTTTATGATTGAACGCAGAATGTCCGTTTCATATTCGCAGTTAGTATACTAAAATATATTTATAATTATTATGTACGTCAGATGTTTGCTGGTCCTAGGACGATTTTCGACGATGTCCTTTACGTTTGGTTCAACTTGGAATAGTTACATACCAGTAAAATCTGCTGTACGTTTGTAAACATCTTCGAATATTTGGATAGCAGCTTTCCAGCTTGAAATTCGAAAACTTGATAAATTCTTTCCGGGCACCACCACGAATGACCTTCTTCATTATAATATCACTGTTTTCCTGTTTTTACTCAGAAATAATATACAAAAACCAAAATTCTAACGCCAAACCAAACCGATCGAGAAGATTTTAACGCTCAAGTGCTCATTTTAGGTGTCGCCAGAAAATGTAATCAGTGACAGTGAGCGTCCTCCTTGTTGGCGATCACTTTCAAAGTACTAGGTAACAAGGTTACTACTCTTTTTTCCTTAGTGGCTTAATATTTTGAAAGTGATATCAACAACGTGAACAATCGGTTTTAACCTTTACCATAATTGCGTAATCACCTCAATCACAATCTGAATGATTTTGAAGCATGTTGCTAATACACTGCTTCATTTATGTTCGAAAAATTTGTCTGCTCAACGTAAATAACGCAATGAATGTTGTTGAACTGTCAAAATGAAACCGATCCCTACTGTAAGTTTGTTACGCAATTAGGGTGCTGGTTAAAAAAAACATATTACGCGACGTTACACATTATATATCATATTATTATCAACACCTGGGTGTTGATATGATATATAATGTTTTTTCCCTGTCCGTCTGTCAATTTATTTAGAGACCGAGTGGCTCTTTTTTTTCATACATCTTTTATTCTTATACTAGCTGTGCCCGCGGCTTCGCTCTCGTGACTGTGTATTCAACTCTATCAAAAACACGTGCGTTTGAGTTGTACAGTGCATTTAAAAGCGGTCGAGATGTGGTGCAAGATTTGCCTCGCTCTGGTCGGCCATCAACGTCTTCAACTGAACTTAACATCCCTAAAGTAAAAAAAATGGTGGCTGAAAATCGCCGTTTTAGTCAGAGAGAGATAGCCGCTGTCTGCGTCTCACGAATCAATTCGTACCATTTTAAACGATTGTGAAGTCATATCCTCTACTTACAACATCGGTTGATTTTGTTAATTTAAAATTATAACTTGTAATATTTGGTTTAAGTATATGAACGAAAGAAAATAGTTGTAGGTAATTCATGATCACTGCCGACCAAAACTTTAATTGTAATTTCTTTCACTTCTTTGAGAACTTGATCAGCCGATTAAAGAACAAAGGTGAGAGTGAGACTATGTAAAAATACGTGTCACTGAAAAATACTGTAAAGCCACACACACATTACTGTGTCGTGTTGTGTCGTGACGCGGGATACACCAATCAAACGAATCTGTTCAGGACTACGTCAAATTACGACTAGTTTTGATTGGCTAACATTGCGTCAGAAGGCGTCACGACACGACACGACACGGTAATGTGAATCCGGCTTAATTGTGTAATTAAGTAATACAGTTAAACCTGAATCGGAAAATTTCGTGTTTCCGAATTAAAACGAACGTCGCGCCACAGTGTAGCCCCCCACAGAGGCGAACGTCGCGCCACAGTGTACCCCCCCACAGAGGCGAACGTCGCGCCGCAGTGTAGCCCCCACAGAGGCAAAGCTTCTAAAAGCTTCTCCTTCTCCTACGTCGGGTTACCTACCCCGGTCGCACCTCGTCATCTGACATTCAAAAATGAAAAGGTTTTTTTGGAATCGCATAAAGTTGTACTTAAATCTATCATTTTGTAACCATGGTAATACAAAATAGGCAAGTACATACTTCCATGCTCATATTATTAGTAGATCACATTGCGCGTTCGTATTTCCGAAAGTAAACGATGATTGCTAAAGCGCATAATTTTCCTGGAAGATCTGTAGGTACATATTTAGAAAGGTTACCAGGTTGCAAAAATAATTAAAGAAGTTTTTTGGGTTTTTGCTTAAGAAACTCAGCAGATGCCTATAGATTGGATCTTAGGTGCACCTTTGGCAAAAGGCTTGCCTGGAACTAAAATATATCTGGCGAAAGACGGATGTACTATAAACTCATTTGACTTTCTCCCTTTTTCTTCATTTTTCATTAACCATTAAAAGCATAACTTACAAATTGTTTGTATTATAGCCTACATTGTAGCGTCAATCTGTCCAATTTGTGGCATTTTCGGCGTTTATAAACGATAAGCTTTGTGCCTGTAGAGATACATCTTGAAATCTTGTGAATATTTGTGCAAAATTTGAACAAAATCTATTCAGTAGGTTTTGCGCCAATCCGGAACATACATACATCCAGACAAACGGAAAAAATTCTAAAACTATATTTCTAAAAATATATATAATTACTTTTTTTAAAACATCCAATGGTATAGTTTTGACTACGTTGCTTTGTGTATGGAATAGAGAATCGATAGAAATATATACTTTTATTATATTTCTCGATTACTTTAGTGTATTTCTCGAAAATTTAGAAAACCGAGTTATTTTTATTTCACCTACAATGAATCAATGTATATAATAGTAAAATTTACAAGCCACATTCAACATGGTTTTCAATAATCCAAAGGAATATTAAAAACATTAATTATTTAAAATAACCGTAACTTAATCATCGTTTAAAATTTTATGTTACCACGTGCAAGGTCTGAGCTGTAATAACGATGAGTCACAATTAATAACTCAGTATTTTATAATTATTTAAAACATGGCAAGCACGATCGGGCCACGCATAGTAAAAGAGCCCGAAGAAAAACAGAAAATACCTCGGAGGAATAACTAATGACAAAAATTAAAGTTAAAACTAAAACCCAACTACGACAAAACCGCCAACTAAAGAGGTGTAAACAAAACATCATCATAGACAGACAATTAAAAATCCGGAGTCACACGTCATGTAATTAGGTAGGCATAAATCGAACAGATTACGTGACTCGTCGTCGTCTTGTGTGTTTCGTCGTAGTTGGGTTTTATTTTTTATTAACTTTAATTTAAATGATTTTGGGGTTTGGGATCATTGAGGGTACACCTACCCAATTCCAGTGTACGACCAAACGCCGACAGACTGAACACCGACAAGACTTTACTTCGACGGGACTCTTCGCCGATAGGACACTTCGCAGACAGGCACCCCGAGGGCACCCCAAGGTTCAGTTTGGTTAGGTTCCTTTAAACCCTGCACACAGAAATAGGAGCCCCGCACAGCGGGGCTCCGTCGACCTGCTTTCAGACATAAGGTATTAATGTACCTAGATTATGTATGTATATTATATTATGCCCTGTCGGCGAAGTGTCCTGTCGGCGAAAAGTCCCGTCGGCGAAGAGTCCCGTCGAAGTAGTCTGTCGGCGTTTAGTCGAACACTCACCCAATTCGCTGCTTTGGAAAAAATCATAAGTTTAATTTGAGGTTTATGTTTTAATAATTAGTTAATTAAGTTATTGGTAAGTAACTATTATTTACTAACAGATTGTCAACATTAAAATATAATATCCTTACATAACTAAAACTATTAAAAAAGTAAAATATGGCGTCGCAAAATCCTTCCGCATCGCTGTCGACTGGTAATGTACCCAAGAAACTGGCGGCATTGCCACGTTGTATTGCAACGGTTAGCTTCTGGCCAAGGTAAAAGCCAGCCCTTGGGTCACGGGAAGTCTCAACCAGCCTTTTGGAGATTGCGTTGAAAAAACCACGAGCACTCGGACACCACGGCCCGAGGGTTTCAACCCCAAACGGCTCGAAAATATTGTCATTGACATTTGGTATTGCACAAGATTTGTAGAATACCAAATGTCAATGACTATTCTATTGAGACACTACTGACACACTACCGACACACTATTGACAAGTTGGTTATTTTACAGAATCGGGCCCCTGGAAGATGGGATGGTGCAAGAGTATCGACACACGTTGCGTCCCACGCTAAAGGTCTACCCACCTTCCATGGAAATAAAGACAGGCCGCGGCAGTCCGGTCTCTTGCCATCGTCGCGTGCCATGAACAGCTGATTTTTTGTCGTGATTTCAGGTTTGGTGCCATAGTAAAAGTTATTCGTAATGATGAGTGCAATGACCCCTAAGAGGTTGTGGGTTATTTAAATTACACCTTGTACATTTTGCCGCCCGGCTGGGCCGAATCATGCCGACCCGCACCCTAATTGCGTAACACACTATCAATTAGAATCTGAATGATTTTGAAGCTTATTGCTAATCGCTAGCTTCATGTGTTCGAAAAAAATATCTCCGCAACAACGTAAATAACGCAATGAATGTTGTTGAACTGTCAAAATGAAACCGATTCCTACTGTGTGTTACGCAATCATCGCGCCGAACATCATTCTGTGTAGCACCTGAGGAAAAAAACATTTTATTACAGGCAACTCCGTAATTTATACAGTCATTGAGGAAGATCCCCAATGTGATTGAACTGCAGTAACACAGATCCTTTAATCTTGTTTTATGAAGGTTAGTCATCGTATAAAGGTTATTTCAAATATCGATAAATATAATATTGCATTCGATGCTCTTCATCTGAAACTTCTGACAGTTTAAAAGTGCCTGTTAATGGTTTACTTAATTTTAACAAAAGATGCTTTGAGTTTGAGGGAAAAACTTAATAAAAATCGTAATCTCTGTTTATTAAAACACGTGGAGTGAGGATACAACCAGTATAAACTTCAGGTTTACCACACTTTTTCGGGGTGTAAGTTTGTTACAACTTCATTCAGCGTTAATTAATTAAGGGGGTAACAGTATATATGATAAATACACAATCATAATAATATTAATTTTTCCCCGTTATATTTTCGAATCATACTTAAATTATAAGGTTTTCTGGTTTCACTACGGGACCCTTAAAAATGATACACGTATTATCATGTAACGACGTCGTGCCTGCCTTACTGTAGGCGATGTATTTTGTATATTAATCATTATAGATTCAATTAATATTATATAAATAGTACGAAGATATGTTATCTACAGTCACGGACAAAAACGTTGGCACCTGTTTAATATCTTCATGCATATGTATACCGACGATTATAATGATGGTGTCGACAATAATTGTAACATAAATTGATCATTGATACTCAATATATTACATGCATTTTAAATGTAAACACAATCTGCCTATTGATTATGTAAGATATGTATTTAATTAATCAAAATGCAATTTAATACTTCTGTTTTACAACATTGTATTGTGATTTTTAGCGCTCTGTCTCGCATAGAGTAGCAGCATTATGCTGAGCGATGGCTGTTTTGCGTGGATATGTCGCATATTTTCCCCAACTTGTTTTTTTTTGTGTTTGTTTTCTTTCTTTGCGTCATATTTACCGCAGGTAAACGTATTTTCTTTCTTTCTTTCTTCTTCTTCTTATAATCAAGTTTTTCTAGCTGTGCTGCTGGGGAGTTTGTTGCGCCTCTTCTTCTTCTCAGCTAAAGCACTAGGCAGTGGTGAAGGCCTACCTCTCAAAATCAAAATCTAAAGACATTTATTCAAACTAGGCTGAGAATCAGCACTTTTCGAACGTCAAAATTACATAAGACAGTCTCTCAAAACGCCCGCCCACACGTGTATAGGCCCAGCAGAGGACTGCAATAGGCTGATTTGAATGATTGATTGAGTTATGAAAATAAAAGATGCCCATTTTAAGGCTGATCTGACGTTCTCCTCAAATGTATCATTCATTGATACACCAGCATTTTTTGCTTGCCCCTTTTTGTATTTCTCAATGAAACTTCTACACCAACGTAAAATGTTACTAATTTTACACAATACAAACGTCAGATTGACACAAAAAAATGTTTAGAAACTTTTTTGTGGATTGTGTATATTTTGAATAGAATTTTCAATAGATTTCTGTCACGCCTAGATAATTTAGGTAGAAAATCTGTTGCAGGTTAGGCGATACACGAAGTCATGAACCTAAGCTGCCCACCAGGTTAGTTTGTTATGGGAACGTGAGTTTTCAAGAGCCAAGGCCTGTAAGGAAGTCGCTCGAGCTTTTATCGCTGTACCTCGATGTTACATATTTTAAGAAATCGCATAAAATCTATTTGATTTACTATTATTAATCCTGTCATCATTAAGAACTCGCAGTCCTATTAACCTCTAAAACGAATCTAATCAGCACATATTATTTTTAGAACAAGTACTACTACTTACAGATTAAAGTCCTTTTTATCTTACCATGACCTTACCTCAAAGAGGTCAACTGAGTTATATTTCAGTCATGATCAGACCCTATCTGGGTTATGTTGACACTCGTAATTTATTCATTAGGTTAGTAGGTACTTACGTGGTATTTTTATGAGCATTATAAGGCCAATAACCTTGACCTTATTCTGTCCTTATAAAACAATATTTTTCCATTTTACCGCAACCGCAACTTTTAATATACGTAATATTTATGTCCTTAAATTTATTATTTTACACATAAAAAAGTATTTGAATCGAAAAATCCAAAGGAGACTGTTGAAAATTCGACAATATGTTCTTATTTTCTTTTTAACCGATTTCAAAAAAGGAGGAGGTTCTCAAATCGTCGGAATCTTTTTTTTCGATTTATTAAGACATGTTTTAGGCCTTAATAATGTCCTCAAGGTCCCAACTTGGTTCCACTTTCACGGACAATGATAAATCGTCGAGATACGTGAGAGTAGTGACAGAGTCGATAGTAACTAACTATTTTGACGATTTTGATGGTTTTTTTTTAACGATAAAGCCTAATTAATGGCAGTGACATGTTTGATGAAGCCGAACTCTGATGATTGGTGAATTAAGTCATTCATCGAGCTGTGTAAGCGAGTTACTTATCTGAAGTAAGTATTGAATCCGGAACTAGTGATCGGAGAATGGGTGGATGGAGAAAAGCGTTTGATATTCCGGGATGGAAAATATTCTCTAGCGTCTCACAGGTCAACTCATGGCACTAATAGGAACCTCTTTCTAAAGAACTTTAAGGCTAAGTACATAGTTCCGACAATGTCGCGGCGACAAGTCGCGGAAGTGTCGCGTTCCATATATTTTATTACTGGTGCTGCTGTCGCGGCTACCTGCGACCATTGAGCGTCTCGATAAAATATATGGAACGCGACACTTCCGCGACTCGAACTACGTAATATATACTACTTAGCCTAAATAGTTTCGTAGCTAAGCCGTAAAAACGTAATGCTGGTGTGTTTGTGAAAATACGGATACCTCTGGTAAGTACATAAACATGGGCCCCACGCTGAATACCAACAAAAAATCTTAAATCAAATAAACTTGTCTTTAAAACGGCTTACTGTATTGTTTTACAAAAACGTGTTCTACTCAAACCTGTGGCGGGTATCCAACCGGGTGTCCTTGACAGTCTGATCTAATTCGCGCCACCACGTGCGGTGTCGTGAATGTATGCTCACAATTAATAGGTAGGTACTATATCAGTTTGAAAGGCTAAGTACTCGTACTTAGTCACCAACCAAAACTTACGGAGGTATAGTCCTGAAAATTAAGGTGGGTGATTGACTTTATGGTGTTTTTGGTGGCCCTCATTTTGCGGCATTAGACTATGATTTCTAAGGAATTCGGTTTCCTTAGAAAACATGCCTACAACATGTCCCGGAATTAACGCAGAACTTTTTACTCATCATTATGAACAACTTTTACTATAGAACCAAATCTGAAATTGCGAAAAAAAACAGCGGTTTCCTACATTTTGACGATATAAGCGGACATAAATGTAGGGAACAGCAGATTTTTATAAAACTCCCTCGTTCCCCGACCCGCCGCGTTGCATCGCCCTCCCGCGCTATTACCTCGTTTTCACTGTTTTCCTTTTTTTTGAGATAGGTTTGCTCTTGACTCTAGTCTAGGTCAGAGGTGACAGAGACAAAGTCAAAAATGGAGCGAGGTTACCCAGAAGAAGGCTGTTTACTCTCACTTCGAAGAGATCAGGGTTGTATGCGTCCGGAAACACAGACGCTGGCAGAGAGTTTCACTCCTTTGCTGTGCGCATCACAAAAGACATTTGGAAACGCTTAACTAGTGCGAATTTGTGGAATAGCAACTAGGGAGAGAAGGTAACCTACAGTGCGTCTAGATGTCGGATGGTAGAAGGGGGCTGGCAGAATGAGATCGACTGGCGATACATCCAAGTGCTGAGATGTCTTTATGAGAACGCGAAAATGACCGTTCAAACTCAGGACCAGCGAACTGAAAATATCCACTTGCATCGGGGGATGAGACAAGGGGACATAATTTCCCCGAAATTGTTCTCTAATGCATTGGAGGATATGTTTAAGGCGCTGGACTGGGAAGGACGCGGCAATCGGCATTAAGATCACCAGCAGGTCCATCTCACACTTGAGATTTGCAGATGATATCGTCACACTGGATGAATCGCTGGTCGACTTGCAGCAGACGCTGGACGGCCTAGTTGATTCTTCTGTACGTATTGGTCTCCAGATGAACTTGGACAAAACAAGGTTATGTTCAACGAACACGTCATTCCGGGACCGACTGCTGTCAATGGCGTTGCTCTCGAGGTTGTTCGAGAATACGTTTACCTCGGGCAAATTGCAGTTTGGTAAGAACAGCTTTGAGAGAGAGGCTAACACAAGAATTTAGCTGGGCTGGGTAGCGTTCGGGAAGCTTCGTCAAGTCTTCTCGTCGCATATTCCGCAGAGCTTAAATACTAAAGTCTTCAATCAGTGCGTCCTACCTGTTATGACTTACGGAGCCGAAACGTGGAGACTCACGGTACGGCTGGTCCATGAATTTAAGGTCGCTCAGCAAGATATGGACCGAGCTATGCTTCTCTCTGAGGGATAGAATTCGGAACGAGATAATCCGGCAAAGAATCAATGTTGTCAACATAGCTCACAGAATAAGCAAGTGACAATGGGCCGGCCATATTAGCCCTAGAACCGATGATCGTTGGGGTTGACGTGATCTTGAGTGGAGACCGCGAATTGGCAAACGTAATGTAGGACGTCCTCAGACTAGGTGGAGCGACGATCGCAGGGTGGCTGGTAGCAGCTGGACGAGAGTTACCGAGAATCGAGCTGAATGGCGTGCAATTGGAGAGCCCTATGTCTAGCAGTGGACTGCTGTATGATGATGATGATGATGATGGAATGAGGTCGTGGAGTTCTTGAGCACACTCACCGAAGTACAATCTGTAGAAGACCGACAAGTAGGCAACCTTGCGGCGATGAGCCCAGCTGTGAAGCTTGACATCTACCAGTCTTAAGTCGCCAATGAGCCTTTTAGCTCTGCGTTCCACCGAGTCAAGAGCGGCAAGTCAGTATTTAACTAAGCCACCCCAAAGGTGGCTGCAATACTCCATGCAGGATCGGACTTACACTCTTTCTGACTTTTTTCCTTATGCTCGGCTCCTAAGGTTCATCACAATGTTAACGATGATGGTAAAGTCAAAAATGTATGGGACTGACATAATAATATCCATAATGATATCACAGTGTTTCATACCTAAGAAAATAACTTGCGTCAATACTATTTATTGTTCCGTCGATAAATGACTTTAGCTAGTTACTGAGTGTTAGGCTAGTCCCGCGGAGAGCACAAAAAGTGACTAATCTATGGAATAGCTATTTACTATAAGTACTCAGGCAAAACGATAAACAGGCGTAATTATAATAAACACATATCTACACAACTTCTAAAATGAAACTGGCCACAAATATTTTGTATCTCATTTCTTTTTTCGAGGAGGAAGCTGTCAACTCCGTTCGCGGTAACCTTCCAAAAGGTCGGGTGGCGTAGAATTTTTGAAATGTTGCGTATTTAGTATAGTTAGTGATATTTCAAGTTTTAGACCTTTATTGACCTCCGCTCGCTCCGCGATCTTGATTATCTTTGCAAGCACCCCCCCCCCCCCCCCTTTACGCTCTGACTACTCACAAACTATCTTTTTTTTCTTTTTCAGCTGGGCTAGTAAAGGGAACAACGAAGACTGACCAGAGAGTGCAAAGTTCTGTGTTCTATCCAGCCAAGATTAGAGCATTCCTCGTAGTAATTTTCCCCTTGTTCATGAAATTCAATTGAAGGACCTCAATGGATCCTGTCTTAGTTCAGATATGACCTGAAGGGTCATGACCACTTGGCATACAATTTACCATAACAATAATATTAGAAGGAAATGCTCTGAAAATGGTATTCTCCACATTTCAAAGTAATTAAAACTTGCGTAGTAATAAGTAACTACGCAAACAAGACTAATAGGTTTATTTAAAGTTGCTGTTATCCATTATAACTATAAGTTCCTTTAACAAAAAGTAAACTTTATGCAGTGGAATGTCTGCGCAAGCTTATCGTTTATGATAAATGAACCGGTATGGCGGATATTTTAGAAATGTGCTAAAATATTACGCTACTGCTTACGATTGTCGATGAGATTAGAATAAATTATAATTATTTTAATAACGACTTTACTGGTTTAGCGACCATAAGCGGGGTAAATATCCTAAGCACACTTAAATCCGTTTCCAGATTGACCCTGGTGCTGTTGTAGGAGAAAATGCTTGTCCATAGATCCTTACGTCAAAAAGTGTGCAACAATACTAACAGTTCTTTTAACTTATTATGAGAACAAAAACCTGACGTCACACATTCATGGGTATTTTTCCTTAGAGTGACCTATGTCCAGCACTGACAGCGATAGGTAAAGTTGATCGATTGTATAAATACGCTAATAGAATTGTCCCAATCATTTTCGAAATACAGGGAAATAAGCGGCAACTATCAAACAAACCGCAGTGGCGCATACGCAGAACAAAGACCTATGTTGTTATAATGATTCAGAGGTGGAAGAAATTCCCAGCATTACGGCAATACTTCCTGGCGACCTTCTACTTCCATAGCTAATTACACAGCTAATTAGAACAAATTCACTTTAATATTTTTTATAGCGATTCGTAGTACCGAAGGCAAAAAATGCGTGACGATTTTTTGTGGTTTTTTTTTTTTACCAATGTTGCTGGTTTTCAATGTTTATTGATGAGTAACTGGCTTTTTTGCTGATGCCAACTTAAGACCACAGAGTTGAAACGGTGCCTAAAATAGCAAAGAAACGGTCCAGATAATTTTGAAGGCCGTATTCTTTACAATATTCATTGATCAAATCTGCTAGATTAGTGTAAATATTTTGATCAATAATTCTTGAGGTCCTTAGTTATAAAATCCAAAATAGAGAGACACATTATTTGTGACTAGCAGATACAGTTAGTGTTGACCTCAGTTTCTACTTGATCTAGGTCCCTAGGTATAGCTATATAGGTACCGTAATATAGTTATATGAAAGTGATTCGTAACTTTCAGGGTGCCCTAATTTTGTTACTGCGACCAATTTCGACGTAGTGCTCGCTCGGCTCACGCGTAGTTAGTCAAAGTTCTCCTAACCTATTTGGTCGGAGTGCTCTAATAGTTATATTACTAGATCGTGCTTGTATCATAGCTATATAACTATATCACGGCTTCAACCATCTTACTGCGACATATAGACAGCGTCAGTAGGTCATTTCGACTGTGAGTCGAGTGATATAGTTTATTGTTTAGACCAGGGTAAGTCATAAGAGGCTAAAATTGCCTCCTGTCCCACGCCACTGAACATTATCATCTTCCTAGCCGATCCACAATTATTTTGAGATCGGATTCTGGTCTAACTGGGGGTTTGTGGCTAAGAAATAACAGCCGCACGGGTCAATCGATCAGGTTGAGCTACGCTTGCCGCGGTTGGTCCGTGGATGGGTGACCATCTTTACATATCAAGACCCCTCCGTGCCTCGGAAAGCACGTTAAGCCGTTGGTCCCGGCTGTCATTCGTGTATCTTTGACAGTCGTTACGGATCGTCAGAAGCCAGAGTCTGACAACCAGTCTTACCAAGGGGTATCGTATTACCCAGTAACTGGGTTGTGGAGTTCAGATAGGCAGTCGCTCCATGTAAAATACTGGTATTCAGCTGCATCCGGGTTGACTGGAAGCCGACCCCAATATAGTTGGGAAAAGGCTAGGCAGATGATGATTCTGGTCTAACCGGATGCAGATGAAAAACAGTATTTTACATGGAGCGACTGCCTAACTGACCTCTACAACCCAAGTTATTCAGTAACACGATACCCCATGGTAAGACTATTTGGCTTGTCAGACTTTCAAGCTTCTGAATAACGACGGTCATAGAGCTAGAAAGTTGGGACAAACAACGGCTTAACGTGCTTTTCATGGCACGGAGGGGTCTCGGTATGAAGTGGACGGTTACCCATCCACGGACCAACCGCGGCAAGCGTAACTTAAGGTACTTACTTGTTAGTATTCAAGTACTTACTGATTGATCCATAAGATTAGCTCATTATCACTATCAGGCAATCCATTTTTTGCGTAGTTAATTTTAACTCAATATCGTCCATATAACAATACATAATAATTACATAAAACTTTATTGAACTTGACCGAATGGGCATTAAATCGAACGTAGCCATACAACTAACGGAAAATGAAGGACAAAATGTATAAAAACTAAGTAGATACATTATGGTGTAGGGCAACAGCGAATTTATTAACAACTAGCTGTGCCCCGCGGTTTCACCCGCATAAGTCTCGATCCCGTGGGAATATCGAGCTAAAAAGTATCATATGTCCTAACCCAGGGCATGGTCTACCTATGTGCCAAACATCCTAATCCGTCCAGCCGTTTTAGCGTGAAAGCGTAACAAACAAACTCACTTTTTCATTTATCTATAAATAAAATAATGTGTCTGTTTGTAATGTCAAAATAACTCTATACAAATAAATATCATTGAAGTATCTGTTTGTAATATCAAAATAACAACTTTTTACTAAATGCATATGAAAGTTTAGACGGTACTTTTAACAAAAATACATTTTTTTTTAAAGTTTTTGTATGTCTTTCTGTCTGTCTGTTTGTTCCGGCTAATCTCCGAAACGGCTGGACCTATTTTGACGGGACTTTCTCTTGGCAGATAACTGATGTTACGGGGCGTAACTTAATCTACTTTTATTTTAGAAAAATAATTAGGGTTCTGCGCAAAAAATGAAAACCCATGAAATTGTGAACAAAAAGTCGGATAAGAAAAAATCTTTTTGCATTTGGTAGCCCAATTCTCGAGGATATTTATGTGCTATTTAATATCATGCTACGACCCTTGGGAGCCGAGCAAAAAGAAAAAAGTCAGAAAGAACACTAAGCGAAAACGAAGTATATGCGCGGGTGGGCAATGCAACGCGACGGGTCGGGGGACGAGGGAGTTTTATTAAAATGTGGCTGTTATTTTACTATTTGTGTACCTTACGACTTCCACGCGAACGAAGTCGCGGGGTACCGCTAGTAATATTGTATATTATATAATATTTAGGATTTGGTTTGGAGATCACTACGTAGGTATTTTTTTGTTTTATAGCTATAATTTTTTGGGTAATAACAGCAACCTGGTAGAAGGCCTGGTGCCCAATGGTGTGCATTGTAGGACAACAAACTCTTCTCATACAGAGAAGGCATAAGCAATAATCACCATGCTTTTGAACAATGCGCTTTGGAGCAGAGAACTCTTGACTTAAAAATCCTTTTGAACCGAAAATATTGCCGGCGCTAAACTGCGATAGAGCGATTACATGTTAAAGCTGCAACCATCTCATCACAACTGCAAGCTATGTCAAAAAATTCGGATAGAAAAATATTTATAGTCTGTTCTAAAAGTATCTGATAAAAATGTAAACAAATGGATCAGAAAACGTAGGTACCTGTGGATGTCAATTTGTAGTACCACTTACAAATTGAAGGTTTTGGTATGATTATTTTAACTGAACTTACATTTTTTGCCCGACTGCGGTGAAACCAAAGAAGGAGGGTTATGGGTTTGACCTGTATGTATATAGTATGTCCGTCCCTATGTTTCCTTGTAACTACTGAACCAATTTTGATGAATGATTAGATTTGTCTTAGATTCGGTGAATGATTAGATTCGTCTTTATTGCGCGAGTGGCATTAGGTATATTAAAATTATAAAAGAACATTTTGTTAGTCGGACTTTTTTGATTTTTTAAATTTACTTTTTTTGGTTAGATAATTGAGGGCAATTTTATAACCTCATTTTCATTGCCGATTCTTCAATTAGGTATAGTTTAATAACGTTTTTGAAAAAATAATTGTTTGACAAAGTGATAAGATACAAAGTTGAAACTTTCGGATACTTTTGGATCAGACCAGGTAACGGGATCAGGGTGCCGCTTGCTCGAGTCGTCTTTTGTGGACTGAGACAGCAATTGTGTGCCTGTTAAGACGCAGATATACGCCAATGACATTAAGTGCATAGCTTTCTTGTTCTGTGCTGAACTCACGCAACGCGTCGTACGTCCACCCAGTAACAGGACTCGCCCATAAAGGAGCGCTGGCCCAAATTAGACGCATTATTCATTTATTATACATAAAACAAAAGGTATTATATTAAAAAATGAATACTAAAAAAATAAATAATTAAATCTTTAAAATCGTAAAGGTATCTTAAAAATACGCTTGATAGTTTTTGCGTGATTCTCAGTTTTTTATCCGCGTTAGACATAACTTTACAAATTAATTACACTATGTAATATAAACATAATCTAAAAATATTCACATATTAAGTTGTTAAACATATGCTCTAATTTAACATTTATTCTTTACTAAATCATTAACACTACTCGTTTAGACGTGATCTTCAGTTTAAAATCATTAGAAGTCGTTTATCGTCGCCTTAAGAATAAGTATTGATGCGACGGTCTGTAGCCTATTAAAGGAGTTACCTCTAGGTAGGTAATCTTAATAACTAAGTCATAAAATTCTTACACGTGCCATTGTGAAGCTCAATGTCAAGAATAAAGCATTTTCTAAGCTATTGATTGGTTCAAGTGGTGTGCCAAACTTTGCAGTAAAGTTTACACGCTGTCGATACTTGGCCGCTCTATATTTTGACTTACAAGCTCCATTGGGTTTGTGGCAAGTGGCCTTCGACACTTTAATATATATATATATATAGAGATAATAGTTATGTGGTCAAACTTAAAACGCAGTTTCAGTTCATTCTTCAATACACAGCCTGTATAACTGCAATTAAGTTTTATTAATAATTTTGCTACCATCATAAACTTTTTATGAAGTACTATGATATCACCTCGGATTACTTCGCAGCGGCTCAGTAAAGTACATTAAATGAACATTAACTAAAGCAAAAAAGTTCTAGAACAATTTGTGAATAATGACACTTTGCATGACTATCACAAAATACTGGAAACATAATTTAAGAGGCGGCTGAGATTTGTTTTTGCACTGACAAATAAAAAAATAGAGCTTCGCGTTGATTTACGAGGAGCGAGCGTTAATTATATAATTAGTTCGATTTTAAATATCGTGTGAAAATCAGGGCGTATCGTTGTAATGGAGCGTGTTGTGGGCCATTGTTGTGGCGTGTTCGTGACAGACTCTCCAACCTTGTAAATGTGACGATACTCGTGATAACCCTTTATGACTTTCCGATTTTGATTTTAATTGAGAGATTAACGAGCTTATTAATGTTTCTAGAATTACTACATTTAAATCAATTTTTATGATAGGTAATTAATCAGAACCTTTTATAGATTTATTGATTCACTCTTTGCGATTCGATTCTCACAAAGACTATACCTAGATGATAACAGATAAGTTAACAGTAAAATTATTTTAGATCAAATAGTTTTTAATGTTATAAGATAAGATCAATAATAATTTGCGAGATGTCCGATACCTGGAATTAACATATAAGAAGCATTAGTGATGGCCACGGTCAGATACACTTTCCTAAGTATTTTTATTCGTTTTTTTAATTTTTATTTCTTCTAAAAATACTCGTTTGACTCGCTGCTAAATTATTCAGGTAGGTGAAAAAAACAAAGCAGCCAACTGGTCCTCATCCAACTAGTTTTCTTTGTTTCCCTAATAATGATGTTATCATCAGGTGTAACTAGATGCGACGCGACGATGTTTTTTACGACTTCCATCTGACAGATTTCGAACACTACAGCTGTTGCTGGGCAATACCGTCAGGTTAGTTAAACTATCAGGCTTTTTAGACTTTGAATAACTTACAAAACAAAGCCTAAAAAAGGAAAAAGACTAAAATAATTTCAGCTAAAATGATCACCTGATGAATTCTGTTAAGAGTACAGAGGTGATGAGATGAGAGGTGAGGAGATGAGCAAAAAAGAGTTTGTAAGTAATCAAAAAGTGCTATCTTATAATCAACTTTAAGTACTACGGTCACAAGTCACTGTAGTGATCTTTAAAGAAGACCGTCTGAGATGAATAAATTCATATGTCCCCTGTAAACAAATTTTAGGCTACATAAAGCCCTAAACATACACTGCAGCGTTCAGAAACCAACATTAAAATGATTGTTAAAAGGTTTTTTGGCCCAAAACTCTTGAAATTTTTCAACAAAGCTTTCTAAAGTTTCATAAATATGAGTAAAACATAATCAATAAGGGTAAATCGGCACAACATCCGGGTAAAGTTTTTAGTACGTCGATATACACTTGCAAGCAAAAGGGAGTGTCTGTAATTAACTACAATTAAAACTTACACGCAATTAAAATCTTAATCTCGCAGTTTATCATAAACTCGCAATACCACAGGTTTTCACAAAATGTGTTAAAATCAAAGAGTAATTTATTAGTTAGGGCTCTGTTTACTAATAACCGTGACTTTACTATGTTACGTTACTTTAAAAATGAAAGGCGCATCACTAGAGAACGATGACTTGAAAATGTTCGTAATAGTCCGAATCAGGTGCTAGACCACCACCTCTTAAAGCAGTATTATTTTAATCTTACTTGAGTGTGGGAAAGAGATGGAGCTAGACGTCCTGTATAGCTCAATGTCTTTCTCATACTGAAGTAACATTAAATACTGCTTTAAGAGGTGGTGGTTGGCCCCCAGGTTCTTACGGAAAAAAAATTTAAAACTTTCCCTTATTTTTTTTTAAATTCGGAAACAACTAAACGTTCTTTTTCTTTTGAACAATAATTATTATTGAAAGTTGACAGGACAACATCTGTCGGGTCACCTAGAGGGTTTATAAAGTCGACCGTACTCTGCTACGTAGGATATGTCCACGGAGAGGTTTGCGCATTCGTGCGTAGCGTGGCCGTGAGTCCTATTAATTAGACGATCCCGCCTACATTTTCTTACAAAGCGTAGCTAAGCATACGTGAGCAGTTTAGGCTAGAGAGAATTGCGCTCGATGTAAAATAGCCTATAATGGTGCTGGGACTCAGGCCCCTCTGTAAAGGAGTGGGCTGTAATCCACTACGTTTCTCTCACTTATTACTGAAAGAAGATGTTTCTGCCATTTTACCATTCCCGATAGAGGTCATCATCAAGCTCATTTTGGAATAGGCGACTAGCTTCAATTTTCTGACTAACTGTTTGACTCTTTAACAATTCAAAAGTGCCTGTAATTGGTTTAATTGAAATAAATGCTTTGTGTTTGAGTTTGCTCGCCGTTGTTTTATACAATAGAGACTACACAAATTGAACAAAAACAAAACTATTTACAAATATCAACGACGTCTTTTTTAGGTTCTTAAAATATTAGTGACAGGCCATTACCACTCACGACTTTATTACATCTTGTTTTTATGCGAATTACCATCTATATAAAGAAAATGAAATGATGTTCGTTGGTAAGCGCAACACTTGAGAACGGCTGGACCGATTTGGCAATTTTTTATTTTATTATGTTTGTAATAGTTGAAACTTTTAAATACATGATTAATAAACATTATGAATGCAAAAACTCAATTAAGATGTCAGATTTTTATTTATTAGTTGCCTACTATACATAAAATGTACAAGAGAATCATAAGGTGAAATGAAAACCAACTGTTTCGCTGTTGTAAACTGTGTTTCTCTGAATAAAATTATTATTGTTTTTATTTTTTGTTTTGTTTTAAATAGCTAAGTTACTAAATACTATGTTGTATGTACAATAATAATAATGTAATGTAATGTAATGTAATGTAATGTAATATGTAATACTATGTTGCAAGTTTTTTGTACGATTTAAAGCACATTGTTTAAAAGTTCACATAAAAAATAAAATTACGTCGTCAGGTCTTTTTAAATACATAGTAAAAGCAAAGGTGTCCTTATTAAAAAGCACATTATAAGATTAAAGACTACGTTGAAGGCAGGGAAGTTTGGCGCTAATTCTTCCTGCACATGTGGCTTCCCTGGTACCTCATCAACAGCATTACTACTTATGTAAATGTCTATTAACTGCTCCCAAATTACTTTAATTTCATTTATTTTATTGTTTATTTTACATGCTTCCATGACATAATCTTTTCATTATTTTACATTATATAGTCTTGTCTTTTAAATAGATTCCTTTATATTTTGTGAATGTGAGAACGTTGTAGGTTTAATAGACTGTAGATTTGTAGACCATTTTCTGTTTTGTTAAGTACCTGGTACTTGTTGACAGGCCTACACTGTCCTCCCATACATAATAACACTGTAATTTGAAAACATTGTAAAAGCCAATTATTATATTTTTAAAAGAGTAATCGTGGAGTTTCTTGCCGGTTCGTCTCCATAGGAAACGACCAATTGGAACCATGCACCTAGCTTCTGACGTTTCATAAGTGCCCACGTAGGCTTATGTGAAATCTGTGTGGATCGCCCGGAGGACACGGTGGAGCATACGGTGGAGGTCTGCCCGGCTTGGGCGGAGCACCGCCGTGTCCTCGCGGAAGCGATAGGCGGCGGCGATCTCTCGCGTCCGGCCCTGGTCCAGGCCATGGTACGGAGCGAGAGTACATGGGAAGCCATTACCTCCTTCTGCGAAGCAGTAATGCTCGTGAAGGAGGAGGCGGGACGCGTGAGGGAGAGGCAAGCTTTGCGCCCTCACGCCCCTAGTCGCCGCAGGAGACGCCCTGGGCGTCGGGAATTGGCAGCCGATTCCCGGCCACCGTAGGCGCGGGCTTGCGGACGGCGAGCAATGGGTAGCTCGCCGTCCGGTAAGGACCAAGCCCGAGTCGACGGCGCGTTGTGTTCCACACGCGCCTCAAAGAGATGTCAGCACTATTGACGGGGTCCGCTAGGGCCGATGCCAGCTAGTGTTGCGGGATGTTCGAAAGAGTTAACGTGGCCCCGGCACAGACAACAGAAGGAACACGGGTGGGTTTTAGTCAGTAAAAGTCTGACACGCCTCCCGCTCCGCCCAGAGCGGGAGAAGTCATTTGATGATTTCCCATCCACAAAAAAAAGGCTTATGTGAAATAGAATATTTTGAATTTGAATTTGTATACATATTAAATGATGATGCATTAGAAATACGGCAAGATGACGTAGAGTACCGCAAGTGCTGGTTCAAGATGGTGATGGCGCAGGAAAATAAAACGTGGGAAGAACATGCAGAAGGCCTTTACACAGCAGTGGGGCCGATGGAGTGGGATCGATCCTAACTATCCATACTAAACTTAATTTTATAAATTCGAAAGTAACTCTGTATTCTGTTAACTTTTCACGCCTAAACCACTGAACGGATTTTGATAAAATTCAGCATAGAGATGGACGGAAAGATCATAGGCTACTTTTTGATTGAAAAATAATTGTAAAGGGATTAAAGTTTGTATGGGAAACCCAGCATTTCATAAGTTAGGGATAGAAAAATTTAAATTTTCATATCCCTTTAAGAAAATTCCTTATGCTTTTGGTAAGAAACAACGAATTACGTGTTTCAGCGTTTTTGAAAAATCATCCCATAAGGTATAAGGATGATTTTATAAGGGATTGGAAATATGTTCATAGTCCGTATCTTAAAGTAACATTTAGTAATTTTTTCATTAAAATCGGTTTACTCGGTCAAAAGTTATTTATTATACAACTTAAAGTCATAAAATTACTTAGCTAACATGTAGTGTGTAAGACAATAGTGTGACCGGCATAATTTTAACTTTCGATTATTATATCAAAAAATAAATTGTTGTAGCAAGTAGAGGGACTCTTTGCCTGGAATGCGTCGCGACGCCATAGTTCGTTTATACAGGAGGTTTGCAGAAAAAGAACGTCTCCCGCGACTGTCGCGTTCGCGGCGCTCCACTTGCAGGTGTTCCTGTACTCGCATCTTAAGGGACCTAAAAATCGCATGATAAATCTGCAAACTATTTGAAGAAGTGAAAGTCATTCAAAACGAAGTAGATACAAAACGATATAAGCAAACTCAAAATGTCGATAACCACACCGCGGTAAATTGAGTAGGATGTGCCCCGCCGAAGAAAAATGCAACATACAACTTCAAAACAGATACCACGGTTATCTATACATTATAACCAGGAACTATTGATGAAAAAGGGTCCTGATATGCCTCAAGATACTATCAAGAAACGGTTAGTGTTAGTCGATCTCAAATATAGAAGTATCATCAAGATATCGTTCCTTTCTAAGACACTTTAAAAACACGAAAAAAAACTGTCCGGAAAATCATCGAGGTGGAGCACTGGCCCTCACAGTCGTCTGATGCTAACCTTTTAATCAGGTTAGCATCAGGCGACTGAGAGCCAGTCTATAACCTCGATAATTGCCCGGCTTTTTTAATTTACTTATTTATAAAAAGAAAGATTTGAAAATATTAAACCAAGTAAGCAGAGCGAAGAGGTTGAGTATACCAGTGTCTTCGATACATGGCGCTGTGGAAGTAACTCTGTCATTACCTTTTCACGCCTTAAAAGCTGAACGGATTTGGATGAGAGGCATACGGATTGACCATGACCTGAACCATACGATACTTTTCGTAATCCCCGCAGTACGTTCCCGTGGGATAATTTCCGACATCCACAAAAAAAGCTAGTACAATATTATAAATGCGAAAGAGAGTTTGTTTGTTTGTTGCGCTTTCACACTAAAATAGCAGAACGGATTTGGATAAAATTTGGCACATGGGTTGACCATAGCCTGGAGAAGGACAAAGGCTACTTTCATCCTGGATCGCAGATGAAGTCGCGGGCAACAGCTAGTAAGTAAATAAACAATAATTCAGCCTGTTTTGGCCCCACTGCAGGGCAAAGGCCTCCGGTGCCTTTTTCCAGTCAACTCGATCCTGTGCGAACATGGACCAATTCCACCATGAATGATGATGCGTCAAGTTTCTTCCGCAGTATCTCTGTACAGCATTCTAATAAAGCAAGGGCGCATTAAAAGAGTCTGGCGCAGGGTGGCACGTAGGTCAGTCACCCCAGTCAGCTCTGCTACAAACAAATCGGATTGGCTAATTTTTTTTAACACGATATAAGCTATTGTTGTGTTATTGTGTACCATGGGAGAAACGAACATCTATACACCGTAAGGACTATTCTTACTTGCAGTGCTCGGCCGCTATAGTAACGCTTGCTAATGTGGTCATCGTGTGCACGGGATTTTGTTTTCAAATTGGTCAGATGTAACTTTCCTCAATAGCCTACCTAACTCTTGGCATGCGCCCGCTAGGATTTGGAAAGATTTTTTTTTACTTGCTTTTCATTTTCGCCCCTTGACTGTATGTGTGTCAAAAACTCCATATTTCTTATCAGCGGCCGCGTACTGTGGGTAGTATTTCGTCTTCCATGCATTGCCAACTAGCTGAACAAAAACATTAAAAAATTGCTTTGCTAAATAGGTCAGGTAGCTCAGCTGGTGGTAATTGTTCGAAAGTAAACGTGGATATTGTCTGTTATTTAGGAGTTACTCACGCTTTCGGCCATTGAATGCACTTCCTACTCGGCGCGGGCGCATATCGAGCTCTCATAGCAATGGGTTATTGACCCACTTCGCTGGTCACATACGATTCACATGATCATTATTTCGGTGCTATCACACGTACTGGTTTGAGATGCTGGGTTTTGTAACCATATTATGTTAACCTTTTTAAATAACGCCATGTTATAAAAACTAAAATCAGTTTTTTTTCTTTCCGAGATACCTGTTGCTGACATGCTTCTAAACCCTGTGTCATTAAGAGCGTTGTCACATTTTGCATCTCTCTCGCTCACACAGAACCCAATTTTTAAGAATGTTAAATGAAAAAATGCTTTTTTGAAAAATGTACCTAATCAATGGGCGGTCTACAAATTAATATTAATTTAATAGATAAATATCAAATACACATTTCTATTGTATCTGTTTTTGAGATGATGTAAATAAATGCCACAGTAAAAATGTGTTTTTAATAATTACCTTTAAATTAATATTATTTCGTAGACCGCCCATTGATTAGGTACATTTTTCAAAAATGCATCTTTTCATTTAACATTCTTAAAAATTTGGTCCTGTGTGAGCGAGAGAGATGCAAAATGTGACAACGAAAAAAAAAATAAAAAAAAACAAAAACTTTTTCTTGAAAAGAATAAATATTTAAAGTTTCGTGTTAGAACGTTGCATGAGGTCCTGGGTTCGATTCCCGGGTGGGGCAAAGTGTTATTGGGTTTTTCATCTGGAATTTGTTCTTCTCAGGTTGATGGCTATAGGATCGCCCCCTATTACCTACATGGGACTTAAAACAACCTACAGTTCACCCACATTTCGTCAGTTATGGCGAAATGAGGGTGAACTGTAGGTACTACCGAGGAAACTTACATCTGACCAATTTGAAAACAAAATCCCGTGCACACGATGACCACATCTGTTAGCAAGCATTACTATAGCGGCCAAGCACTGTTTCTCCCATTGTACACCTCTGCCTAACCCTTCGGGGAATACAGGCGTGATGATGATAAAAATTTTATATATTTGTTATATTCTCAAAAAATAAGACAAAGTTTACTTACAACTGATTTAAAGTGCGTTAGCAATTCGGATTTGACATTCGGCCTCAACGGGCAATTTAAGTTTGGGGATTTCCAATAAATAAAAATAAAACTTCATCTTAATCGCGTAACGTTATGTAACAGTTAGTCTTTTTGTGTTTTTGAATTTCTACTTGAGACCTGTTGGTCTCGAGTCCTTCCAAGAAATTCAACCATTTAATGATTCTGATGCTGCTGAAGACATCATCATTTGGATACTTTCCTGTCGCACTACCGCTACTTCAAGTTTGGTTTAAGCTTATTTTCATACACAATACATTATAAAAGATTTCCTTGTGTATAGTTCAGATACCTATGTAGCAAAGTCCTAACACCCACACAAACAAATCTAGGTAATAATTAGTGTTTTGTCTCAACAATAATAGCACGGAACACTAAAAAATATTAACATTATGCATGTTTTTCCATGGGCGTAATTTCTGTAGATACCAAGTAACCGGCAATACAAATCATAAATAAAATATAATTGCAAACAATCATGAAGTACTATAATAACATTTGTGTTGCTTAGTTATAGTGACATGAATTATTGATGATTTATACTGACCTTGGCAAGTCACACCACGTCCATTTAATTGTCAAATCGGAATACCTGATTCAGGAAGAAATACTACCCTTTGTTGACCTCTTTCGGACGAAATCTTCGTGTATCTTCTATAATTCCATTAATTGAATAGCTTGGAAATTCCCAAATACATCATCATCATTTTAGCCGAAAGACGTTGAGGACGTACGCCTCCCCAAGCGTCGCCACATCGACCAGTTCACAGTTTCACATTTAAAGAAATAGTCATCAATGTTATCGATACCTATGTGATTTCCCCTTTCCCAGGAAAATCATTCAGAAACAATTAACAATCCATTTTCCCTAATAGTTCAAAGAATTAATTCGAAATAACAAGAACGTATTGACTTATATGTTTACATGACTACTTGGCAAACTAAAAGAGTATATTGTAAGATCTGGTTTAGCCTAAGAACTAAGCATATAGTTTACTATTTAATACCCATCATATTATTATGTTATGCTATGATGAAAAATTATCATGTTTATTATATACCTAGTTGTTTGGAATAAAATTGGGCTGTTCTGTTTGTTTAAAAAATGCGTATAACTGTTTCATTATACATGTTCAGAATAAAAGTTTAATTTTGGACAGAAGGTCAACAAGAAGTGCTGTTGATATGACCAGTGGCGATAGCTTAGCTATTTAAACGGGCCTAGTTTACGTACGTGAAAATAAAATAAAATAATAAGATAAAATACGTGAAAATTAAAATTAGAGGTAACTTCGTGATGTCTGTTTCTCGAAAAAATTTTAATATTTTGTGTTTCTGTTACACAAAAAGTTTTGAAAGATGATGTAGTTACTCATATTATTTTAATTTTATAAGTAGGTGCCTAAGTCTTATCAATTTCATGAAAAATCAAATTGAAGATAGGCTATTTTGCTTATTTCCCCCTATTAAGGTATCAGCCCGGATCAGTCGCGAACCGGACTTTTGAGCTCCGACTTCCGTAACGAATTAAACATATTACTAGTTATATAAAATACCTACAGCATTGATATGAGAAAAAAGACACGACCTAGAATCATTAGTCATATTGTATGTCACTGGCTTGTTACCTAGTAACCTGTTGCGAACTATTCAGACGAAGATCATAATCACTCTACTTTATCAAATCTAATCTAAGCTTGTTCTGCCTTGGCCCTGCGAATTTTTATATAGGTACCTATTTTTTTATTTTTCAATGAATGAAATGCACCGACCCCAGCGTGGTTTGACTAGACTCGATTACTCGAATGAATCCAAAGATTCACATTAGTCCCTGTAGCCTCATGTTTCATGGGGCTACATAGGCCATTGCATATCAAGGACTAGACGGGGGGCACGGTAATGTTAGGGAAGACGTGCCCTTAGGATATGGAAGGATTATTAGAGCCTACCGAGTATGCACCCTTTTTTTTTTGGATGGGAAATCATCAAATGACTTCTCCCGGTCTGGGCGGAGCGGAAGGGCGTGTCAGACTTTTACTGACTAAAACCCACCCGTGTTCCTTCTGTTGTCTGTGCCGGGGCCACGGTAACTCTTTCGAACATCCCGCAACAAAATAAAGATGGAAGCTCACTTATGCGACATTATAGGACTGCCATGTCAGCAGCTTTTCCAGTATGCGTCGACTGCCCAACTAAAGGATGTTATCTTAGAGAAATTTAAATTGAAATAAAACACAGAAAACTGTTTTTAATATCCAAAATATTGGCTTTATTTAACAGATAATTTTATGGCATTAATATTTGAATAATATGATTTCGGGCATGTGGCCGTCGCGGCTGGCTGACACGGCTACATGGCGCAATCTGGTCAAATTTTCACGCACTCTTCGCAGTAAATCAGAGGGGCAATTCGCGTAATGCTAAGAACGTCAGGCTATATTTCGGCAATAATTCGTCGAATTTTGGCATCCAAATGCTCAATAATACTGGTTTATCGACGCAGACATGTGACTTTACATATCCTCAGTGAAAATAATGTAATGGCGTCCAATCGGACGAACGAGGTGGCCAGATTTCGTGCCATGCCATTAAATTACCTGTCAAAATTAAATTTCATGGATTTTAAAAACATTTTTCTGTATTGTATTTAAATGTAAAGTTCTCCGCCTCTAAAAAAAACACCCGATTTATACAAAAAATATCACTACTTTTTCGGGACTGGTTTACTCAAGCAATACCTATATTTATTTGTTTATCAGATTGTAAAAGCACAAAGATTAAACATCATCGTCATCCTCATCATTGCAGCCGAAAGACATCCACTACTGGACATAATATGTTTAATGTTCATGCTTGGGGGAGGCCCCAAGCGTGAACATTAAACATACTTATCAGATATTACGAAGATGAGGTAAAGCAAGTAGTTGGAAGTTGTTAAACTTACCGGTTTTGAAAATAAGATAGTGATACACCTGATTTTCCGCCGGTTAAATATTATTTCTTAAAAAATTGGGTCCATAACTTACCAAAAACACGTTTTTATCCGTTAGGATCGTCTAGTGATTATAAGATAAAATATTTTGCTGATAAAACTGGCTTGCAAATCTACTAATAAGACCTACGTATGACATTTGCTCCTAAAATCTGTTATATTTCATCATTTATTTGTACCGGAATGTATGCAAAAATCGGTCATCGGTAATAATATTTTTTTTATCCCTTTGGACCCCTGTGTGCCTATAGGCCAGGCATATGATATCGTCGCTTGCAAAAACACGCACTGCACTGATTTTGGGATGTTGTTGGGATAGATACCTGCAGTGTACACAACCAAGTTTGCAGCTTCGAAAGACCTGTGAGCGTGATACTCGAAAACCCTCTAAATTTTCGGACTTCTTCTTCTTCTTCCGTTTTTGACTTATAACTCCGTGCATCCTCATAAGTCATCAACATACGTACTTACGTACATTTTTAAAGTATACACAATTTCCTACAACTTACTAACCTAACAAACCCCGAGATACAGCACTTCAAACATAGGCAATTTTTCCAAAAAGTTCAAAATTATAGTTTTTAGCTGTTTTCCGAGCAGAATATCGGCTAAAATACTCATCGTACGAGCAGTCATAGGAGGTGAAAGTGTAGAGCAGGTATTTAGGATCGTTGAACGTAAAGTGATGGCAGGTCCTCGGCTGACTCCTGTGACACAATGTAAATTAGTATACATTATAATAAATTACAACAACAGGGTAGGTATGTCATATTCAAGCAAGCACTTAGCGAGACAATGGTGCTATTTCGGAAGGCTCAAGTTCGTCAGACGGCTCTTCTTGGGCTCCGAAGACACTTTTGTTGTCCGATCTAGTGCTAAAGGGTCGTCGAAATCGTCTTCTCATCTGACTCAGTCATGGCTAAGGGAGGAGTATTCAGGTAGGTTTTCATCTGGCAAACTTTGCAGAGAGCAGAGCATTTCAACTCTGCTCTCTGGCAGGAGCATCAGCTTCCTCCGCACACTTTCTGGCTACTGCATGACAGAATTTCAACAAGTAAGCGGCGCTGGTTCCTTGGTTGAGGTCACTGTTGTCAGCCCTTGCTGGTTTATTGTCCACCCTCAGTCGGGCTCTTCCTCTAGCCCCAACCACTTCTACACCTGGTCTGTAGGAATGTTGGGCTGCAGCCTCCTCGGTCAGGGCAGACGTCCGAGGTGGACTTTGGCGTTGGCAGCAGATCGGACAAATATCCCGTAACGCAGGGCGTGGAGAGAGTCGTCTTTTTCCCCATCTTACAGTGCCATAAGACATTTGTTGCCAGCAGAGACTATTTCTTCATGAGTGGGGTCATGGTTGAGAAGCATGGTAGTCGCGTCAAGAAGGTCTGGCCGTTTTAAAAGGACGCCTAACACGCATATCATAGTAGAGATGGTCATGGTTCTTACCATGACCATCTCTACCATGATATGGGTGACAGTACAAAGTTGACAGTCCGCCCTTCATCTCCCATGACTTTCCTCGTAGAATGAGAATGTTTACTGATATCCTGCGCGGAAGACGGCTAATACTGAACTTTTTTGAAAAAATGGCCAATGTTTGAAGTGCGGTATCTCAGTTTTTATTGGACCTACAGAGCTACGGCTGCGCTTAAATAGTAGCAAATTTTGTAAACTTAAAAAATGTACTGGGTGACTTCTACGTAGAATGCACTTTTTAGGAGTTATAAATCAAAAACTGAGAGAAGTTCGAATATTTCGAGGTTTTTCGAGCACAACGCAGTTAGCACAGGTCTGTCGAATCTGCAAACTTGATTTTATACTGTTGGTATCACTATCCTAATGACATCCCAAAAAATCAATACAGTGCAATTTTTTGCGACCTAACGATTATAATTCTGTAGATACACATTTGTTACGGTCGCGAATCATACTTTAATCAACATACACCCAGACACTGAGCTGCAAATTGCAAAAATCTAAATCTACCTTAGCGCTTCCCCCGTGAAAGACCACTATCACAAACAACGATTCTAGACGAAAAGTAGGTACCTACCTATATCCAAAAATTAGTTATGATTTGTGGTTTTCGAATAACCAAAAGAAATATTTATTAATTTAAGTTATAATTAATATGATACTTATAATGTTTATTACGATTTTATATTCCAATTTTCAAATATCAAGTAGTTTCAAACGATTTTCAGAACTTTGGTTGACGTTAATAACTTGTCAGATTTTACTTTTCGATTACAAATAAGTTGTTATGTACAACATAACAACAATATAAAATCACACCTGTATTCCCCGAAGGGTTAGGCAGAGGTGTACGTATAGTACACCCATATTTCACCAGTTATGTTTCAGTCCCATGTAATAGGGGGCGAGCTTATTGCCATCAACCGGGCACAAATCCAGATTCCGGGCTGCTACTGCGCTATAAAGGTGGAAAAACCCAATAACACTTTGCCTGACCCGGGGATCGAACCCAGGACCTCATGCTCAGCAGTAGCGCTTGCGACCACTAGACCAACGAGGCAGTCAAATACAAATAAGTACATAGGTACTAAACTGCTAAATTATAAATGGTTCCACTATTTAAGATTTGTTCATTATTACAGAAATTAGAAATTATTAAACAATAAGTTATGACCATCTGTGATTGGTTTAAAATGGTGACAATGTTGACGACCGGCAGAGCTGTTTCAGTTTTTGGTCGTAAACCACCATTTACACGGTTGTAAACCACCAAGTTCACCTCTGTCGAGACGCAGTTGGCGACCGTGTAGCACGCGCTTTAGTCGAGTCGAGTCGAATTGATATCATCCTCATTGATATCCCTTCCGTATGATATTATTAATTCATAATAGTAGTTTACATTCTCATATTTTTATGGCGAAGTCCTTGCGCATTTGTTAAAAGGTGCTTCAAGTGTTTATTTTGAATCCTGCAAACTTTAGGGTATAAAAACTCTGCACCATAGTAACTACACGTGGATCGTCAGAAAATATAGCCCTGTATCAAATTAGTTCAATCATATGTAGTATGCCATACAACAGTACTCACGGGAATGAATGAACAAAAACAGTGCCATGCCCTGTAAGTCTTCATAACACTTTCGAATCATGCCGTTTTCAGATACATTTTCCTAACTTGTAAAAATGAAAACATTAACAAACTAGTTAACGATACATAATAGAAGTTTTATTGTTATGACTGCTATCATGGCCGTTTAGAATAATCAGTCTATAACGTTCCCACTGCTGGGACACAGGACTCTTCTCTGTGAGAGGGAGTGGGCCGTAATCCACCACGCGGACCCAGTGCGGGTTGGTAGATGTCACATGTCTTCGAATTTTTGGTTCTAGGCTAGGACATGCCAGTTTCCTCACGATGTTTTCCTTTCCGTTTTGAGAACAGTGGTGAGCTATGGCCGCTTAGTGTCCTTGAAAGCGTTAATAAAGCGCCCACTACACGGTCGCCAACCGCGGTCCGACAGAGGTGACCATGGTTGGCGACTGGCAGAGATGTTTCAATGTTTGGTCGTAAACCACCATCTACATGGTTGTAAACCACTAAGGACACCTCTGTCGGGACGCGGTTGGCGACCGTGTAGCAGGAGCTTTAGTCGAGTCGAGGACAGAACCTTATTGAAATACTAGTGCTGTGACATTCTGGCTACTCATTTGTGATTTGAGTTTGTACACCTTACTTATGAGTCGCGTCGTGGACAGTTGGCCTTAGTCAGAGAAATAAATCAAGAGTTTGCCCTCACCTTACTTACTCCTCTTCAATTGCTCATTCGTCACAGTTCGTGACTCGTCAGAGTAACTTTCTTGTTTTTAACGCAAACAGCTGTTTATAAAGGCCCCTTGTACCTTCAGGAAATGTACCAATAATTCAAAATACATTTTATTCAAATTAATTACGATTTTGAAAATAAATATTTTGACGAACGATGATGATGACATTATGTATAACAAAAAATACGTGTACATAACAACGAACGAGTGGAACGTTGTCAAAAAAACTGATGTGTGTTGTGTGATGAAAACATGATCATCTTTTAGCGCGGTACGGCACATCTTTCGACAGAAATCATTGCCTTACGGCCGAACCCAATAACCTATCTATCACTAGTTTTAGCATACTGGAGATAGAAAAACCTACCTATCTATTTACGGTTTTAACGTCCCAATAATCTATAAGAGATTATGGAATCTTACCGGCCTGATATAAGGACATATATAATTATACTTTCTACCATCAATAGCGATCTGTCTTTAACTGAAAATAGGTTATTGGGTTTGGCCGTTAGTCCAGGTACTAGTAGACAGGTAACCTACTGTTTCAGCACGCATATAACGTCAAAAACTTACCGATCGCCACGCCGAGTATTTAGTCACTATTGTTTTAATTTGAAAACGTAAAGGGAAACCACAACGATTTCTATGGACGGAATAATATGCATCAGCCACGCCAGATTACCTGATTTCCATTATCTAATCATAAACAATCGTAGCTTTTCCCAGGCTGACCACTTTCCTTTGAAACTGTAGACTTAAACAATCGATATGGATTCAATAGCATTCATCATACTTAATTAGTTCCATTTTCTGCATACTAAGTATGATGAATGCTATTGAATCCATCCATTGTCACGGAATCCTTGCAGCAGCCGTTGATTACTAAAAATAATAATTCCTAGGAAAAATACTACATAAAGAGGTTGTCTATCATTCAATTAATGTATTATACGTCTACATAATAATTAAGTTACTGATATTGGTATGATATAAAAAACCGGAAACTATTTGATATAACTTACTTACTATCATAGACTTAGCTATAGGCTTCCAAATATGTTAATTTAGATTGTTTTTTGATTAAGATATGTATATATATATTATTTAGATATATATTATATTTTATTAACTTTTTATTTTAATTTCTCTCCTACTATTTAGTAGGAGAGAAATTATAGAGTCAAATTAATTCTAAATATAAATCAGAGCTGGTTTCATTACTAAATCAGTAGGTAAGGTCAAATTGTTACCATGCACATGGACGTGCAGTTGACTGTACAGCCGCGAGCATAAATCGCACATGACAACATGTACAGTCATAACTCAAAATTAGACATTTCGAGTAAAAGTGATTTGAAAGTTCAAAAAATCATAGAACTAAAACTATTGAAGTTACGTAAATGTTCATAACTCTTACGAAAATTGACTTTTTTGTATGAGTGTCTTGTCAATATGTAGATTAGAAATTACTTGATCCGTAGGTAATCTTAACTCAATTCGGCCATTTTTTTGAGTTATGACGGTACATGTTGCCATGTGCGAAATACTTTCCACTTACGTTAAATACAAAAGCTATTTTCTCGTGAAATAACGATTTCAACTATGAAAAAAGATCTATTTCATAATAGTATGGTGTTCGAAAGTACTATGTTCGTAACACTATAATATTTCCATCAATACTTTGGGAGAAAATTGCTTTTAAACCTTGCGTAAGTGTAAGGTATTTATGCTCGTGACTGTACGAATATCAATAACGTCGTACAGTACGTACGTTACTCCTGCTGTCCTTTAACCAACGATAAACGTTCAATGGCTTGGCGTAATTAAAATCCTTGAATATTGTATACCTACTTTTTATTACCCTTTTTTACTAGCACACCTACATTATGAGGCACTGAAAACAACACTGAAGTGCAAAAACAATTTGTCAATCGCAACGCAAGGTTTTAGTTTTACAAATGATCTAAAAAACCTAAGATTCCCCGTATTCGTTTGAGGAGAGACAATTATTAATACATTGTTGTATAGTGTTTTGACGTTTTTAGTATACGGGACCATTTTATTATCACTACCCAAATTTTCACAGGGTGTTCTACCCATGAATGCGAACAACTTTCACTATGGGACCAACTCTGAAATCACGAAAAAAAAATCTGCTGTTTCATACAAAAGTTCAATACTCGACCAAAATGTATGAAACCTACCATCTTCCGAAAGTTAATACCTAGACGTACAAAGCGCATCAAATAATCACAAATGTCGTAAGTGGCACTTTCGGAGCAGAGCCATGCCATGCCATTTGCCAATGACGCACTAATGACGGGCTTATCCCAATTTTACCTCAGTATACCGTACGGTTCAATAAAACGGACGCGCAGGGATTCCCCAAACGATCTCTAAACCATCACTTTTCTTTTTACCCACATGCACGCCATACATGCAGCGTGGGAAAACCAGAAGAAGGTGGGAACGTAATTGTTACTTACTTTCTGAGTGTGTTGCGTTTACGGGAGATTGGCTGGAGAAGGCAACGCACAAAGAACAATAGAAAATTATTGGGGAGACCTATGCCCAGCTGTGGGACAATAATGGTTGAAAAAAAAGTTACTTCGATTTTCACACATAACAAAGAGACACATTTAAGACAAAGGTTACGCACTTAATAAAAATAAAAAACGAATGCAATCATAATTATGTACTTCCGTTACTTAAACAAGTGCCTGTTAAGTTGGCAAAGTTGAATAAAGCGAACGATCACGTAGGCATTGTTGAAGAGACGGTGAGTTGTGATATAACCGGGCAGGTGCACACTGATGCACCAAAATAAGGACATTGAACCGACACCATACAAAGCCATATCAATGTTCTGCGGATTGTTTATTTTTGATGTTGTAAGGGGCCCGATTAAACAGTGCTTCACGAATATGTATATTATAGTACCTTTATGTATTCCAGAGACTGTATTCTGGAATTACCAGTCGGATTTGAAAAATTCTTTTTGCATTCAGTAGCCCAATTCTCGAGGATAGTTATTATAGGCTATTTAACATCACCCTACGACCCTTAGGAGCCGAGCAAAAAGAAAAAAAGTCGGCTCGAGCGGGCGATGCAACGCGGCGGGGAAGAGGGAGTTTTATTAAAATGTGACTGTTGTTTTAGTACATTGTGTATCTTACGACTTCCTCGCGAACGAAGTCGCAGAGCACAGCTAGTGTGTTTATATATATAATTACTTGTCCCGACTGATTCATCAACGCAGAGTCTAAACCGCTGGGGCTATTGCAAGCATCCACTTAGGAAGGATTTTTGGAAATTCAACCTTTAAGGGGGTGAAAAGAGGGGATTTTGTTTATATGAAAAAATCATCTTATTTCTTGAGTTAATAAACTTGAAACTTGGCACAAATACTTATCTAAATAAATTATGAAGTTTGTCATTTTTCATTTTTCTAAACTACCCCCTAAAGGGGGATTGGGGGGTGTCAAAGTTTGTGTGGTAGAATTTTAACGCGCAGTCCGATTAACTTGAAACTCAGTATTTATGCTTAAAACCGAAAATAAAGAATAGCGTGTATCAGAGTTTTTTGAAAATCTACAAATCGGCACGCGGACGAAGTCGCGCGGGAAGTGCTAGTATAAAATAAATGCAGTACACAAAACAACCTCGTGCGGAAACCAAAACATCCGACACACGTGCGTCACACTGAAATGATGATCAAATACATGATTTAGCACATACATATTGCAAATATTTAGACAGTCCATCATGATGGAGATTTATTCATTCGTTCACTCTAATCGATCGATTTTAACGTCACAACTCACCGATTGGAATAACCGAATCGATTTACGAAAAAAATCGTAACAACTCATTAGTATGACCGGTATCCGGTGCGGCCTTCTAATAAGATTATAATAATCGATCTCATGTGACGTACAGGCATGTTTTGGCATTGGTCGATGTCGCATAGCGTGTGTCACTCACTTAATGGTGGTATTTGTCGAATAACGTGGTTTTTGTGATTTACCTTGCGCCGGAGTGTCATTCATTCAGTTGACTCCTTGAGTTTGCGGTCGCATCCGATGACTCTCCCATTGTACACTCTGATTGGATGGTTTTTTACTTACAGCTTCTTTACACTATATTATTTATGTTCATTAATTAACATAATGATGCGACGATGTATTGAACTAATGTTTACATTTGTGGCAATGACAATAATCACAATGTTAGGAAATATTATACTGACAGAAAAGTGCAAGTGGTAGGGACCGTCTAGAAAACATGTCATTAAACTTTCATAAGATGTATTTATTTTGCATAATATTATATTTAATTTAAAGCTATATAGATGGAGTTTTTTTTTAACCACAAAACAATTTTGTTGTTGAATGTTAGATTGTTCGGTTCTTAGTTTTTATAGCAGACTAGCTGTGCCCCGCGACTTCGTTCGCGTGGAAGTCGTAAGATACACAATGTACTAAAATAACAGCCACATTTTAATAAAACTCCCTCGTCCCCGACCGTCGCGCTGCATCGCCCGCTCGCGCTATTACTTCGATTTCGCTTAGTGTTCTTTCAGACTTTTTTCTTTTTGTTAGGCTCCTAAGGGTCGTAGCGTGATGTTAAATAGTCTATAACTATCCGCGAAAATTAGGCTAGTAAATACAAAAATAAATTTTCTAATCCGACTTTTTGTTCACAATTTCATGGGTTTTAATATTTTGCGCGGAATCCTAAATATTTTTCTAAAATAAAAGTAGCCATAATTACTCCCCGTAATATCAGCTATCTGCCAGTGAAAGTCCCGTCAAAATCGGTCCAGCCGTTTCGGAGATTAGCCGGAACAGACAGACAGCCAAAAAAAATTAAATATTGCTTTTTTGTTAAAAGTACCGTATATACCTACTTTCTTATGCATTTAGTAAAAAGTTGTTATTTTGACATTACAAACAGTCACTTCAATTTTATTTATATGTATAGATTTATAAAAGTTAACAATGACGTAATGAAACGTCGTGGTTTTAACTGGAGCAGGGCAAGGAGAGAACTACAATAATTGGGCTGTTTTTAACAAAGCTATTGATAAAAAGTACCTCTGCTATCAACAATAGTATTCGGTCATGATGATGTACACAGAATATTTGTTTATAAAGAAAAACCAATAGCAAGATCAATTTGTTTACTTAAGTAACCAAGATAAGTATTACAAAGCCAATTAAAGGTTTTCACTAATAGCTAAATAAATTGGACCTTCATACGTATGTAGGTACGGCTCTGTTTATGTCTTTGTTATCAAGAATATATCTACCTGCATTATGTGCCTTTTACATTTGATTGCTTTAAATATTATACTGTACGATTCATGTTAGTGTTTGACGTCTTTGAGTAACCGATTAATTTAAATTAACTGGTATCTTCCTTAACAAAGTGCATGTGTTTTGCCTCATTGCCATTAATGCAAAAAAAGAAAGGCAACCTAAAGGAAATATTTACATTTACATCGGTGGCTACCTAGTAGATACCAACCATGTGGCCTTGTACATAATGTAATGTAAATCATAGCAAATTAAGTAAATAAATTAACGCTAAAAATAAATGTTGATACTCGTTTATTGTTTATGAACCATAGTTTTTTTTAATTAGTCTTATGGTAGTGGAGCGGATATTTTGTTTCGTCAATGAAATTATCGGAATTAAAAACATAATTATATCGATGCTCCAAAATTTAAAGGAAAAACATTATGAAATTAAATAATTCGCATTCGCTTTATTTCATTTTGTGACCATAAAAAGCATTTTTCTAAGTTAAAAAAGTTTAGGATACACGAAAATAAGTAAATTACAAGACTTACCTCATATAAAAATAACATACACACAATCGCTTTAGAGCTTTAGATTGTTTATCAAACATTAGAGCCAGTTGAAAATTACCTATACTAAAACCATATGGCGGTAATTTATACGTCTATGAAATGGTAATTATATAAATTCATCTCGTACGATAAGGCAACCACAATGTTTCGGCGTAACATCTTATCAGTGACGAAACACTGCACACTACCCATAATATTTGATTACCCATGCGTTATAGAATAAAAATAAAGAAAAACTTGCAAAATCTTCGCGTAGCGTAGCGATTATAATGACTCCCGATGGATGGCAGCCCGTAGGCCGTAGCAAACTGGGGTCTACGTAACGCTACGCGTCACAGGTAAAACCAATCATACAACACATTAGACAATGTTTCCTGGAAATTCTACTGACTAAGGAAATTATAGGTTATTAATCTTTGTCCTTGCTGTCCTTAGACAATGAGCTAATTATGTTTTTTGAAAAATAAGCTAAGGTAATCATCGTCCCCAATTCATTAAACATTTTTTTACAAAAAAACAATTTGCCTTTAACTTTACTGTTTTAATATTATTTAGTGAATATCATCAGTGTGTTCAAATGATTGTATTCGCTCCAATTTATACTAAGTAGTAAATGCCACTATACACGACTGCTTAAAAGTTAATAATATTTTTAAGAATCAAGATTTTATCGAACATTATTATTTACTTAACATAACTATAACGTCACAGTCATTTATTTAATAGTTACAACAGTTTACTTCCGAGTATTAATAAGGCCATTTCCGAACAAGGACCTATGGTTTGGAGATAAGGACATAATTTGGAAGCGGTTGATTTTTGAAAAATCTGGAGGATCAGGTTGTGATTGGATGGTGGCTGGGTGGATGGACCTGATGATGCAGGCTTAGGGCCGGGGGATGCCGGCGGCGCGGCGTCGGGCGTGAGGGGGGCGCGGGCGGCGCGCGGGGCTCGGATCATGACGCATGCGCGACGAAAGGCGCTGCGGGGTGGGAGGCGTGCGCCTAACACTATTTAAACTGTTCTTACGAACGGTCATCATGCATTGGTCTGTTTGCAATCCAAAGTTTAGTTAGCTATAGTAATACGACAGCTCGAGTCGCAGACAGACAGGCACAGAAGCCCGTGGTCGAGACAAAAAGCTCTCGCAGACAATACGCTAGCTAACCGCGCAGTGAACCCCTCGTTCAGGCCCTTCAATTACCAGTGGTGTGTCGTGAGAAGATAAGAAAGAAGCCATGGCCGTCGCAGCTGCCCAGAAGAACCGTGAGATGTTCGCCATCAAGAAGTCCTACAGCATCGAGGTGAGGAGCTGCAGCACGCCTGCACGCGCTCACAACGCGTTGCCAGCTCGTTTTATACTCATACTCATCACACACACATTTTATCGCCCCTCATCTTAAATTGCTATTTAAAAAAATATTTCTGTCCCATCATCAAAGTTCAGCATGTTTTTAAATTGTTTGCAAACAAAGCAGCCGTCAAAACATCGTAACAACTTCTTGTTTTCGGCCAAATATTTGTGAATACTTAATAAACTTGAATATCGATTGATTTATAGCTTTAAAAATCTAATAATTATGCAATTTTAAAGTAGTAATTTATTTTAGTTACAGTAATTCATCAGTAGCATAAATCCGTACCTAATTAGTAATAATTGAGATGTCCTAAAAACCAACAATTAAGTTTATCCACTGACAGCCTAGAGAGATAATTGCAATAAAAACGCATGGTATAGCAATTCCTGTATTATCAGCAATTTGACTGGCTTAAACAAAGAAACCAAAGTGTTTATCTTTGGGGGGCTTTAAACGTGCTTTTAAATAACTTCAGTGCTTCACAAAGTTTGGTAAAGTGTTGCCACAATTTTTATAGTGACATTATTAGGATAGAGCACAAAAATAACAAAAAACAAACACTTGGGGCTGATTGCATCAATGAAACTGAACGCGATCAACACATAAGCCACGTTTAAGGGCTGTCAATGTTATTATTTTCTTTGGAACAATGACACTGACAGCTCTTGAACGTAGTTTATTTAGATGTGCTGATCACGTCCAGTTTCATTGGTGAAATCCACCCTTAATAAGATAAAATCTCGATTGTGCAATAGTAGTGAATTAGATGTTAATCGCTATTGCCCACTTATAACTTGTCAAATTCGCCCTTGTACTACTCTGTAACAATGAACATCAACAATCATAACTGAACGAGGCAATTTCCCAACCGTTTACATAAACTTAGAAATCTTTAAGAATAACCGAGTGCTTATAAAGTGGTATCACTGCACTCATCGAGAGATTTCCGAAAAATATTGATTGTTTACTTACACCAAAACAACAGTGAGAAAGTGACGTGCAAGATACCTAATAAATTCGGTCTTTTAATCATAAATTTTCGCTTTTAAATTCGTCGTTTAATTATGATACAGCTTGAGAGTTGTTCGGGTCTCATTACGCGATGCAGACAGGGCGTGTGCAACGTTATTGTGGACTGTAATTTATTCACTGTTAATGTGACAAAGACACTTTCTCGGCGAAATCTCATCATCGTGTGACAAATTGCGCAATATACACAACAATATGTTCTAAATAAGTCATTGTTCCACATACGACGAGCTTGTAGCCTCATCACTTACCTATTACAACAAAAAAAAAACAACTCTTATCAATCTCTTCATTGTTTATGAACAGATTAATTAGCATTGTGAATATTCAACGCGTCGTCGAGTCGTAATCGTTACCTCACGTAGGCAACTTTGTATTGAATAATCACCTGTTGATTGTTTACTATAGTAGAATATTTCCTTCGTGCTTTTATGGTGGCAGTACAACATAAAGCTTATGCGAAATTTTGTTGCGAATTATCTCAGAGCATGTACGCATCGAGTCGAGTTTGAAACGTTTTGACTTTGTCATAAGCAAAATTAATTTTAAAAGTTTTGTGCCTACACGCTCTGAATTGCATTGCGATCATTTCCAAATGTTTTGCTTCTTTTAAGTTATTTAAATGCGCTGTGCGATAAATAGGCCTGTGCCTGTCGTGCTGTGATTATCGTTTATTTTATGATTGGTGGCTGAATGATTGTATTTCCTTGACCGTCGAAGGTCGGAATGCAAGGCGGTGCGACGCTCACCGAGTCAATACGAGCAAACATCGTTAAAATCCTATCAAGGGACACGATGGGCACAGTTAATAGCTTGTCACACGTACGCTATCGCACCAAAATCGAAGCTGGTCCAGAAACAAAAATATTACCGGCTCGATTTTTTATTGCACTAGAACCGCACTCGATTCGCAATTAATTAGACGCCGTCACGCAAAGCGCAGAACCTGAGAACGCAGTCTACAATCATATTGAGGTCACTCAGGTACGCCCTTGACCAACACAAGTTATTAGGTGCACTTAGATGTTCGTTTGAAGAGACTCACAGTCAATTACACATTTTTCACATGCAGCGGTCAAAATAAACTTCCTTTTCGTGAATAAACACGCGTATAGAATATTCATTCTGCTTAATTATCGCTTTTGTTTAACAATATCGTGACTTGGAGATCAAATTAGTGGTAAATACAATTCAACTCAACATTTGTGCATGCCGAAACAATAAAATCCCAAGATTGGATGTTCTGCAACGTCAAATTGATTGAGTGTTCGTAGGTATACATGGCGTATATTGGAGGGTGGGTACAGGTCGACGGGCCGCACTCTGGCTTGGCTTAATTACCCGGCAACCGATTGGAATGCTGAAGTGGCCACTCGGGCACACCAAGGCTATATCAACCGGATTCCGAGTCCTGTCCGCTCCAGTTAGGCGGACCTTTAAGTTTACAATACAGCGCGCGACACCGTTTCCGCAATCTTGTAACACTTACTACTGTACTAGTCTTCTGTTAACTGCTACAAGAAAACGTATTGTACCTCCGGAAAAAAGCTTTTAGGTCGCGTAATTACTAACTTCGTTGCATTTCAGGGGCTCGGTAACAATAGTGAGTGATTAGCGCAACCCTTGACATACATAGTTAGGCCCGCTCGGCCACTCTAGTGGAAAATGCTAGATCTCGACGCCCGCGCACTGCCAGCCAGCGCGTCAGCACCGCTCCTTAGCGCTCGCGACGGAAATTACGCTGTCGCCGACACAACATATCAAACTACACGCTAGTTGAGGAAAACAGCAGTTATCTGACGTAACGCGCGCGTCGACGTCAGTGATATTATCCTCTGATAACAGTCCCCGGGTTTTGTGGAACTTTAGATACCTATAGCTTTTCGGTTAAGAAACTAGTATTTAATTTTGTTTATCCTAGGGACGTTAAACTAGTATGACCACTCTGAAATCATCAGTAGAACATAAACGTTTCATAACATTAAATTCGCAGACTTGCTATGAAAGTATAGGAGTATTGTTATTAGACCGTCTTTGTTTCGCGACAGCTCTACGTAAAGACATGAACGAGCGAACGTCGCATAGTTACAAGATTGAAGTCGTGTAGTCACAACTCTCGAGCTGTATAATTGGCTCCATTTGAGCGCAGCGGACCAGAAAGTCGCGTTCCTTTGAAAGATTTCAGTCGCACGACTTCGCATCCGGAGCGAGGCGCAAGGCGGGTATAATGGGAGCACTTTACACCCGGCCACACTCAGGAAATAAGCTTACGAACTTCGTAAAAGCAATTCCTACTCTCACATGAAATATAATGCGATGTGACCGCTTTATATTTATAAGGATTTAGAAGATCAAACTGTTTTAGAGACGACTCCTTTGTGCTCGCCCGCTGGAGTGAAGACGTTTCTCGCCCACGCTTCAGCCTTTTCATTTTATTGTATTTCTTTCAGAGCTATTAGGTTCCTAAGGCACTATGGCTTAAAAAAATAACGATTCGAAATAAAGAAATAACATCAACAACAATTTTAACTTGAAGAACACATATATTAAAGGCCGATGATACTCAGACAATAGATTAATTGCATACTACGTTAATAGAGCTATACTATCTCTACAGTTGTCAGTCAGATCATTAATTACTCGGACATCTTGAATAAACTAATAGGTACTTAATTGAATCATTACTCTTAAAGATTTCGTTTCATTATCAAATCATGTCATTTACAATAATTGTAAATGAAGATTTTTGTGTACTAAACCAAGAATTATTGTATTGTTTCAGAACGGTTACCCGTCGCGTCGCCGTTCGCTTGTCGACGATGCCAGGTTCGAGACACTTGTTGTCAAACAGACCAAACAAAGCGTTCTTGAAGAGGCTCGCGCCCGCGCCAATGGTAAGTCAATCAAGGATGCAGATAAACACAACAATCGAAAGAAACTAGTGTTAATGTACTTTATTTAAAAGAGTAAATTATCCATGTACATACGGAATCTACGCTTCGGAACTAGGTTCAAATTTCTGACTGACTGACTCCTTGACAATTCAAAATTAAATGGTGGTCGAAAAACTCGGGAAACTACCATCGATCCTTGATAACTCGAACGACCGCGATTGAACCCAATGTCACAACTCCAAGATTTAATGACCTCTCATATAAAGCACGTGACATTATGTAGCATAATGAAAGCAAATTTGGTTTTGAAACCGCAATAAATTCACCGTGATAAGAATAATGTCGTATCAGGGACGTCCCGTGCGACTTTAACGCCCGAATCGACACCATTTAATAACACACTTTAACGATCTTTATTTTTTCATTCCGTTAATTTTTAATTTTACTTATTTTTTGTTATTTTTCCTTTATTTAGACTCTGGCTTGGATTCCGATTTTATCCAAGACGGAATTCATATTGGCAATGGTGATAACTCACCGACTGTCGAAGATGGAACCCAACAAGATGAAACTAAGAACGGTCATCTCGGTAATTTGTCTTTTATGCTGATTTGAAAATTCTTTGTTACTTTTATTATTGTTTTTTTTTATATTTTCTTACTTTTATTTTATTTTCGTTTCATTAGGTGATACTGATATCGGTGATGATGCTGGAAAAACGGACGACGGTCAGTATTTTTATAGTCTCTTTTATTTATTTAACGACGCCTATTTGTATTAATTCGTGGCATCGTGTTCAATGTGTAATGTCTTTGCAGACTATACTCTGACCGAGGAAGAAGTGATCCTGCAGAACGCAGCAAGTGAATCTCCCGAGGCAGAGCAGGCTATCCAACAAGCCGCGCTACTGCTGCGCATGCGAGATGGAATGGGCTCCCTGGCACGCATTCTCAAGACCATCGACAACTATAAGGGATGCGTCCAGCATCTCGAGACTCGTCCGTCCCAACTCACCGGTGTCCAGTTTGATGCACTCGTGAAAGTGAGCATGTCTCGCATCAACCTCTTGCAACTTATCAGATCTCTTCGTCAGTCAACCTCTTTCGCTGGAGTTAACCTCGTATCCGAGAACAACATGTCAAGCAAAACCCCGTGGTTCCCTCGCCACGCTTCGGATCTCGATAACTGCAATCATCTAATGACCAAATATGAACCTGAATTGGATATGAACCATCCCGGTTTCGCCGACAAGGATTACAGGGAACGCAGGAAGCAAATCGCTGAGATTGCTTTCGGTTACAAATACGGAGACCCAATCCCATTCATCAGTTACAAGGAGTCTGAGAACGCTACCTGGCAGCGAGTGTTCAACACCGTGCTGGACCTGATGCCGAAGCACGCCTGCAAGGAGTACAAAGTAGCGTTCGGCAAGCTTCAGGCGGCGGACATCTTCGTGCCGCACCACATTCCTCAGCTGGAGGATGTGAGCAACTTCCTCCGCAAGCACACCGGCTTCACGCTACGTCCCGCCGCTGGTCTCCTCACCGCCCGCGATTTCCTCGCCTCTCTGGCCTTCCGAGTCTTCCAATCTACCCAATACGTTCGCCACGCCAACTCGCCTTTCCACACTCCTGAACCGTAAGTATCACGCACTTTGAGTTTATAGCTTGTCAATCATACTGATTATTTAAATCCGTCCGTATAAATTATTGTTAATCAGTACATTTTCATGATAATTACCTACGCGGATATACGGGTATGGATATAACCGAAATATTCCTTAACGATACTTAAATTAGGTTCATAATTATTGCCTTGACGCGTCTCTTTATGGAAATGTTACGCAACTAGTCCTTGTTGATGTAAATTAAATTGAACAAAAATCATAAACATAATATGTAGAATAAACCACTTCATAAATTACAAGTACAAAATATTCTGTTTCAATGTAATTTTTACAAGTAAGTAATTCATTTTGTCTAGGCGCGCACATATTCGGCACCCTTGAACATAAAACAATTTGTGAGTCCGAAGAGAGGACGGCGCAGTGTCGTGACGGAACTGTAACTTAATTCAATTGAATTGCTCCCTATTATACAATTAAGTCATGCTTTACGACTATACGAGCCAGGACTTTGCTATCAAAGGCGAATAGTTGTATAGTTATAAATGACCCGCCACTTTCCATCAATTACATTGTACTTTGTTCTGTGTTATGGACGATAGTAAGAAGTTTTTAAATTAAATTAGATGCCACCCATTGAAGATAGGATTAACAAAAATGTAACAATGAAATGTATTATTTGCAGCGATTGTATTCACGAGCTGCTTGGACACATCCCTCTCTTGGCCGACCTCAGCTTCGCCCAGTTCTCGCAAGAGATCGGACTCGCATCTCTTGGCGCTTCGGACCCTGAAATCGAAAAGCTCTCTACTGTAAGTTTCGAGTCTAGAAGCCCTAGTTGAATAACTTATCATTATTACATTTTATTTGCAAATGCGAATATGTAAATTTTGTGAATGGGCCCAGCTGTTGCGAAATTTATCTTAACAGTGTTGCTGCATTAATACGCCCGATGGCGGTGCATTATAAACGATGTTGTCTTGTCTCAGGTGTACTGGTTCACCGTTGAGTTCGGCTTGTGCAAGGAGAACCAACAGCTGAAGGCGTACGGCGCCGCTCTCTTGTCCTCCATCGGCGAGTTGCTGCATGCGCTCAGCGACAAGCCGGAACTGAGGCCATTCGAGCCCGCGTCCACCTCCGTGCAGCCCTACCAGGACCAGGAATACCAACCCATCTATTACGTAGCTGAAAGTTTCGAAGATGCCAAAGATAAATTCAGGTAATTGTAGCAATTTAATCTCAACAAAATATGTAGAACAATGTGTTATAAGTTTTTGCACAGTTAAACTAACGCTTTGTTTTACTTGGCACAGACGCTGGGTGTCGACCATGTCGCGACCCTTCGAGGTGCGCTTTAACCCGCACACGGAGCGCGTGGAGGTGCTGGACTCCGTGGACAAGCTGGAGACGCTCATCTGGCAGCTCAACACCGAGATGCTGCACCTCACCAACGCCGTGAAGAAGCTCAAGAACTCGCACTTCGAGTAATCAGTCTGCCCATAGTACACTTCCATGGTTCATTGCACGCGGCCTCGCCGCATTCTGTATAGCTAGTGATATAGTAGATGTAAGACTGTTGTTGGCGTGTGTGGAGCGTATGTGTGAGCGATTGTGAAAACCATCCGATGGTACTTCGTTGAATTCCTTTTTGTACCTTATTGTATTATTTATTATGCCAGCTCATTGCCCGGGTCTTGGAAACTGCACGGATCTCCCGATTGCCCATTTACGGAGCCTGTGTGCGTTTAGCGAGACCTTTACTATTATTAGTATTAATTTATAATTTAATGAAACACAAATAAATAAAAAATGGAGCACCAAAAATATATAAAAATGAATCATAAAAATAAATATGCGTTTGCGTGGAATACGATGTTTCATTTTGCAACCTCACGAATGTCTCCAAGAGATACCGCCGGCTATTTACAGCTAGAGTTCAGTTGAACTTTCCCAAAATCTTTCTTGAAGTTACCTACTGACACCCAATTTATTATTTAACTATTATTATTATTTTATTATTTATTATTAGTTAAATAATAAACACTGGACACATACTAACAACATTGGACATGTACTAACATGTCTGTCGCTCTAGCAACTTGGATTAATCGTGATCCATCGTCATATAATTTAAACATTTAATAAAACTCCTTTGAAATGCACCTCTCTGTGGTAGTTAAATCACCTAATCAATTTGAAGCCGCAGGCTTATTACTAGAGCTTTATCTCAATCAGATTTAAAAGACATTTAAAAGCAAAATTAAATAAATGGAAGTGAAGGCACGAAGCAATCAGTAAGGCGACGGGCCTCGGAGCCTCCGAGCACACCTGTAATAAGATTTGTCGTCCTCTGAGGAATACGATCGAACCAAGTCTTCGAACCTAATCGGATTGTGAAAAAGAGAACATTAATTGACTTTTAAGGCACTAAAAAAAGGAAGTTCTATAAAAGGAAGACATTGAAACGTAATAAAAATTTTGTACTACTTCCTTCCTATACTATTAGCACTGCTATAATTATAACTTTTGAAGGTAACGCTAATAGTTCGCACCTCGTTATTGTTTCACTCACACATTGATTAAAGCTTAAATTGCAAGACGTGACTGAATTTAAATACGCATTTAAGGCCTAGATTCTGCTTTATTTCATTTTACCTTGCATGAAGGTTATTTAGTAACTAGTTAACAACGAGCTAACCTGTTAAAGTTTTATATTTTATATTTTCTGTTGAATGCCTTCTAGATAGTTTTTAGTACTTGTAGAATTTAAATTACCCCAGATGTAGACATGTTTTGATTACTTTGTATACCAATCGACTTTTGGCATAGGTAATTGGCATATTGATTATGCTGTTCCGAGTGATAACTCTATCAATGCAGGTATTGGATTACTAGTTGGTTTAGCTAGCAATTGGTCACTGAAAGTAGGTTCTGGGGTTTTAACACTTGCAGTATTAGATTAGGAATCTCTATTCTTATGTTTCGTTATCAGTGACGATCATTACCTCACAACAAACCTATATATAGTCTCTTTTACATAATCTTCTCTCAGCTAGCTGCGATAACAATAAACGCAATAATTTTCAAATTAAAGCAAGTAGATCGCAGAGCAAACTGGTAACGCAGGAGTCAACAAGAGTATAGGGAAACACTTGAGATGTAAAAAATCGTAATAAAAATTAAGTGTAGTGTAGTTAGCGGTGCGTTGACATTAACCGAGCAAGTGGAGAGGCACGGCCTCAAGTCGAACAAGGGCGCGCAGGCGCAGGCCGCGCGGCCACTCGAACAAAGCCGCCAGCCAGTATCGCGGCCGAGCGTACGGCCATCGCGTACGCAATATGCACGTAATATTTGCGCACTTGTTGAACGCATGCGAACCAGATAAGTAAAATGCAAAAAGAATATAAGAATTTTAGACCCACTTGCACCACAAATCACTGAATGAATTTAATGATAAACGTATTTTATAACATCATTCTGTCTCTGTCTTCAACGATTGACAGAAACATAAAAATGTTTTAGATTCGTTTACCGGTAGTTTAGTGATTTTTGGTGCAAGTATGCTTGGAATCACTACACACTACAATGCTATTAATAGACTGGGACATTTTGCGGGTCAGCTCCTTTTTGCGTCATTGCTGGTATTTTTTCGAATAAAATTGCAAGTGAAACCAGCTTGCGTAAAATGCAGAAGTTGCATTTGGATTATCACAGGATTCACTAAAACGTTATTTTGAATAAATAATTTAATTTATTACAATCGCAAAATCGTATTTAGATACCTACGTTATGTAATGTAGTTGTAGGTAGTACTTAGATTACTGTTGATATCTTTTAAATACGACTTAACGAGAATTAATACATGGACTAAACTAAAATAAAAGAATTAGTAAGTCCTACTGATGGCTTAGGGAGACTTAGAAAAATAAGTACCTACCCATAATAGGTAAGGGGTGTCAGCAGTGGTCGCCCAGTGGTAATGGCCCCGTGTCATAGGTCGTGGGTTCGAACCCAAGCAGGCAGATTACTTTGTGTTATTTATTTCATATCACCATTGCCCCCACAACGGTAAAGGAAAAACATCGTGACGAAACCGGCATGTCCTAGAACCAAAAAATTCGAAGACATTTGTGACATCTACCAAACCGCATTGGGCCCGCGTGGTAGATTTTAGCCCTTTCGAAGAGAGGAGGCATGAGCCCCAGCATTGGGAACACTATAGGCTAATTATGAGGATGCTAAAGCCGATATGGTCAGCCCCGACTTGTAAGTTGTAGGCCGTAGGTTCGAACCCAGGCTGGCGTTTTACTTTGTGTAAATAATTTCATCACCACTGCTCTCAAAACGGCGACACACACTGGGCCCGCGTGATAGATTACGGCACACTACCTCTCACCGAGAGGAGGCCTGGGTTCCAGGAGTGGGAACATTATAGGCTGATGCTCATGCTAAGGGTTATCATCAATCAAATAAAACGACCATTATGGACTAAGTCAAAAACAAAAACAGTTTATTGGTTTAAGTATATTATTATGCATAGACATCGAATTTTTTTTTGTGTATTTATGTATCAATCTAAGAATGAGTAGATAGGTATATAATTTTCACTACTTACATGAAAACAGTAGGAAACTACATGTTTAAGTGTAAATACCCATTCGAATTTAAAAACATTAATGTTTTTTACGATTTTTTTAACAGAATTTCCTATCAGCTGAGTTTATAGCATTATAGTTAAGGATACAAGATTTAAAACAGCTTTGGGAGTTTATATTTGTGTAACAACAATCTTGTTTAAATCAGTGATATCCTCATTGTCAGCCAGGACTACAGTATAGCTGTTTTTCAAAGACGTCACTTGATTTTGTAGAGCTCGGAGTCTGATCTCCGATAATTCAAAACTTTCTTGAAGATTGTTAATTTGTATTTGCATGCGTTGACGAATCTAAAACAAAAACTAATTAATTACGAGAACTAATTAATTTAGACTGTTTTCTATATACAAGATGTAACATAAATAACGCACAACCTCTTAACGGATCATTGTACTCATCATTATGAACAACTTTTACTATGGGACCAAACCTGAAATCGCGAAAAAAAAACCAGCTGTTCCCTACATTTTGACGAGTTATGCGAACATAAATGTAGGGAGCAGCAGATTTTTTTTTTGCGAGGTTTTTGCCTTAAGAGGTTGTGCGTTAATTATGTTACACCTTGTACAGCTGTTTACTTTATTTCTACTTACATAGCTACCTGATATCTAAAATATTATATAAAAATCCCCATATTAATATTGTTCAAGTTTTATGTCTACAAAATGAATTGAGTTTGCACTCTCACAGAACAATCATGACCCGCACCCTAATTGCGTAACAAACTATCAATCGGAATCTGAATCATTTTGAAGCAAATTGCTAAACCATTGCTTCATAAGTTCGACAAATTTGTCTGCTCAACACGTAATTAACGCAATGATTGTTGTTGAACTGTCAAAATGAAACCGATTCCGATTGATAATGTGTTACGCAATTGCCCCGCAGCTTATTGATAGGTAAAGTCTACAGAGCTACGACAATTGCATACAGGATGGGGCGTCAATACGACAGTAAAAAACTTTCGTAACATTATCTAACTAACAACGATCCCAACTACAAAAGTCACTACAGTTAATTGTTGATTGGCAAAACCCATAGTCGACCAACTATTTGGATTGTTTGAGAAAATATATGTTTTTTATGTCTATGTTTGCATTTAGATAGTTATTTCATGGTTTCAAAATACTCCAATGCACTAATATTGCCAGTGTTTTCGTTTATTGTGGTATCGCCGTCCCCACGTGGTATATGACGTAAAACTCTAGGTTATATTGGACAGTAGGTAACTCATACAAACCAAGAACAAATGCCAATAGTCATGACCGAAAGGATCAACATAAGTTAAATCTGCCTAGGTTCTTATTCTTACTAGACTTGCAAAGCGATCTTAGCAATGAGAATCTATATCAAAACCGATTTTAGGCCAAACTAGTTTGTCCTAGGTCAAACCAGTTTATACTACGCGTGTCAGATCGGAGCTAACTAGCTTAATTAGGTTAGGTTAGAACTATGACAGACCGCGCGCGAGCCGAGCGAGCTCTACTTCCAAAGGATAGGCTGACTAATTAAGCTAGTTGGGTGCGACATATCACGCGTAGGATAAACCGGTTTGGCCTAATACAAACTAGTTTGCTCTGAAATCGGGTTTGGCCGGTAACATCTATAATAATATATAAATATAAACGGGATAAAGACAGTATATAGTATAAAACAAAGTCGATTTTCATGTCTGTACTTATGTGTAACTGATTACGTAGTTCCAAACTTCACAATGGATTATTAATGAAATTTACACCATTGCACAGTATGAATAAAAAGTTTAAAGAACTTATTCCGGTCCCGTATAGAATACATGAATTAACTCACATAGAGCACAAAAACCACGATGTTACCACACTGCCACATCAGAGTCGCAATTCTTGTGTTTTAACAACGTTCACATTCTTATCCTAGTCTCAATTGGTCAAAAATATTTCTAAATTAAATAGGTACGGTTATGTCAAATTTTTGACATTGATTGCCGCTCAGATGAGACTACATTTTGAACGTTTTTAATGGGGAAAAAAACGGTCAAATTAGTTCCACGTAGATGGCGCTAAGTGTTTAGTACTTTCATTCCGCTGTCAATGGCTTTTATTCAAAGTAGGTGCCTTGTTAAAAACGTTGCCGCGAGATGGCGCAAAGTGATTTTTCTTGTCACAGATTGGTCGTTTTGCCATCAAGATAACTTTGACAGTTAGTGACAAACACATAGCGCTTTCCTACGGCGAAGCTTCCGGGAAACAAACCCAATACGTAAATTGGCTTTCAGTACCTACATCGCCCCCATGTAAGACAGGGGTGGTTTCATCTCCTTCTGCGAAGCAGTAATGCTCGCGAAGGAGGAGGCGGGACGCGTGAGGGAGAGGCAAGCTTTGCGCCCTCACGCCCCTAGTCGCCGCAGGATTCGCCCTGGGCGTCGGGAATTGGCAGCCGATTCCCGGCCACCGTAGGCGCGGGCTTGCGGATGGCGAGCAATGGGTAGCTCGCCGTCCGGAAAGGACCAAGCCCGAGTCGACGGCGCGTTGTGTTCCACGCGCGCCTCAAAGAGATGTCAGCACTATTGACGGGGTCCGCTAGGGCCGATGCCAGCTGGGGTCGCGGGATGTTCGAAAGAGTTACCGTGGCCCCGGCACAGGCAACAGAAGGAACACGGGTGGGTTTTAGTCAGTAAAACTCTGACACGCCCTCCCGCTCCGCCCAGAGCGGGAGAAATCATTTGATGATTTCCCATCCACAAAAAAAAAAAAAAAAAAGGTTCTGGGACCGCATCTGTGGGACATCGGGTACGACTGAGTGCTGCGCGCCGACCTCCGCGTCAGCGTAGTTTGCTACGCTGTTGACATGCTGGTCCTGGCGCAGGAGAGGTCGCACCAGGCGGTGGCCGAATTAGCGGCACGCGGGGTTGCGACAATCGTAGAGAGGATCCGGCAATTGGGACTCGAGGTGGTCTTGCACAAGTCCGAGGCCATGTGTTTTCATGGTCCTCGGAACGCGCCACCATCGGGTTCCCAAATAACGGTAGGAGGGGTTCCCATCGGTGTCGAGTCGACGATGAAGTACCTGGGACTCGTCCTCGACAGCCGGTGGAATTTCGTGGAGCATTTCCGACGTTTGGCTCCCAGACTGGAGCGGGCCGGGGCTGCCTTGGGGCGGCTCCTGCCCAATCTGGGGGGTCCAAACGCCTCCTGATTATTCGCCTGCCGGATTACCGCCATGGGATCTGGAGGCAAAAGTCCTCGCGCACATGTGGGAGTGGCGCGAGGAGGCAGGACGCCGGGGCGTAACTCCGTTGCCGCGAGAAATCGCGGCACGGCGGACAGAGCTCAGGCAGGATCTCATGGCGGCATGGAGAGTGCGATTATCGCAACCCAGCGCTGGGCACGCCACAATTGCGGCGATAAGTCCTCTTTGAGGAGTGGCTGGAGAGGCGCCACGGCGTCCTCACCTTCCGCCTGACGCAGGTCCTCACCGGACACGGGTGCTTCGGGAGGTACCTGTTCCGGATAAGGCGGGAGGAAACGCCCAGATGTCACCACTGTGTGGATCGCCCGGAGGACACGGTGGAGCATACGGTGGAGGTCTGCCCGGCTTGGGCGGAGCGCCGCCGTGTCCTCGCGGAAGCGATCGGCGGCGGCGATCTCTCGCGTCCGGCCCTGGTCCAGGCCATGGTATGGAGCGAGAGTACATGGGAAGCCATTACCTCCTTCTGCGAAGCAGTAAAGCTCGTGAAGGAGGAGGCGGGACGCGTGAGGGAGAGGCAAGCTTTGCGCCCTCACGCCCCTAGTCGCCGCAGGAGACGCCCTGGGCGTCGGGAATTGGCAGCCAATTCCCGGCCACCGTAGGCGCGGGCTTGCGGACGGCTAGCAATGGGTAGCTCGCCGACCGGTAAGGACCAAGCCCGAGTCGACGGCGCGTCGTGTTCCACGCGCGCCTCAAAGAGATGTCAGCACTATTGACGGGGTCCGCTAGGGCCGATGCCAGCCAGGGTTGCGGGATGTTCGAAAGAGTTACCGTGGCCCCGGCATGCAGAGGCAACAGAAGGAACACGGGTGGGTTTTAGTCAGTAAAACTCTGACACGTCCTCCCGCTCCGCCCAGAGCGGGAGAAGTCATTTGATGATTTCCCATCCACAAAAAAAAAATGCACTATTGACGGGGTCCGCTAGGGCCGATGCCAGCTGGGGTCGCGGGATGTTCGAAAGAGTTACCGTGGCCCTGGCACAGGCAACAGAAGGAACACGGGTGGGTTTTAGTCAGTAAAAGTCTGACACGCCCTCCCGCTCCGCCCAGAGCGGGAGAAGTCACAAAAAAAAGGGGGTGGTTTCATAGGAAAAGTTCATATTCAAATTGACATATATATACCATCATCAAGTTAGACGGATTATACAGGGCATTTTTTAATCCCTATCCAAATTTTCGCAGGGTGTTCTACCCATGAATACTAACAACTTTCACTATGGGACCAACTCTGAAATAACGAAAAAAAATCAGCTGTATCATACATTTTGGTCGAGTTATCGAGTAGGTAATACCTACTAGGTATTGAACTTTTGTATGAATCAGCTGATTTTTTCTTCGTGATTTCAGAGTTGGTCCCATAGTAAAAGTTGTTCATATTCGTGGGTAGAACACGCTGCGAAAATTTGGGTAGTGATAAGGAAATTGCCCAGTATTGTACAGGTTTTCTAAGCTAATCAATTTAATGCTATGTGTATGTAGATTTTACATTATTATAATATCTTTATAAAATTGTTAAAATGCGCGCTGTTATTAAAGTTCGTCTGTGACGTACGTTTGCCAAAATAACTGAGGGTAAACGTGATTTCAGAATATATTTACCATCTAAAATGCATGGCATCGTGATTAGTTAATTAGATCATTATTATTCAAAGTATAAATTCCGAATATTTGAATCATTTATCCCAAAATGCTCAATTTAATCGGTATGTCAGGTTAATTGCGCTCGCTCCGGAAGATTTTAATTATCGTCACCGACCGCACTTTACAAAACTGTCAGCTCTATAGGAATGTGTGTGAGTCAATAAATTTTTAGTTGCTGGCAGAAATCTAACAGAGATAAGTATTATCATTGAACACGTGTTACTAAATTTTAAGGCTTCACATTCATAGTTGACCCTGCTCTGATAGGGCAACTTAATTTTGATTTAAGCTCAAGTGCACGTACCATAATCACAATATGATAACTGTGCGAATATTCTTTTGTATACAAAAAATAACTAAGAATAGGGCCTTATAAAGATGTAATATTTTCCTTATGAGTAGTAAGTCAGCTAGAAAATTCAAAATTAATTTGCCGTGATTTAAAAAAAAGATTTAACATGAAGGTATGAACTATAACCATTGTATCCTGGGTATAATTCCTCTTATTTGTCCAATATTTAGATTCGTTTTACCTGTGATTTTACGTAGATAAGCTTCCATACCATTTAGATAAGATTAAACCTTATTTAGGTAGGTACCTACATACATATTATTAATAAGAATGATGACTAAAAATTTGTTTCTGTCCGTCAGGTAGATTATTAAAAAATATTGGACACGTATTTTTTCTTTTTTTACGTGTAATCAAAAGATTACGGCGATAACATTGAGATAAAATGTGGATGACGTCACGCCTTGCTAGATTTTATACTCGGTTGGGACGTAGTGAGCCCCCACTCCCCAACTTTAATGGTAGATCGCCCGGAGTCCTACCAGCAGGACTAAAAGTACTTCCGGAAGGACGCAACTTTTTCCGACCACACAGTACCGTAATAATAAACAGCACAAAATTCAAATTTGTACGAAAAAATAGAGGAGTTTTGTCTCTTTCACACTGTACAAAAAACGGTTTCAAAACACAAGTGACCTTCAATCAGCAGGCGATGGCGTATGCGCATACACGAGGGCAGCGCGTTCGCGCTCGCGCGACTTATTTCGACGCCCGGGTACCAAAAACGCATGGAGTCGTCTACATTTCGGTATTCCAGCATAATCAAGTTTTTATTTTTATTTTTCTGATGTTCATTTTTTTGTGAGTGCCGCGTCGCTCTCTTGTTTTATTAACTGTTAACTATACAGGCACCATATTTAAGTGCTTATTAAACCAAAGTGACATATCGCCGTCCCCGGAGAATAAAATGATAATTATAAAAACGCAACTTTTCAGGAAAAATAAAAAACGTTTTCGTCGATTTCAATAATTTATCTAGTCAAATATTTTTTCACGAGAACATAATTCTATGGCTGTTTGTCATACTAACAATCGGGGATACATTTTTATAATATTATAACATTTTATTCTCTTAACTTAAGGCCTGTGTATTTCGTAAATAACTGTAAAAATTACGAAAAAAAATTGAGCAGATGTATTAGTACCCACAGATCCCAAAAATGACATAACACTAACACTAAGATAATGGCGGTAATCATTTTGTTCTCCGGAGAAGACGATATCTAATATGTCTAAATATGTAGTTTTTTTCTACAAAAAAATATTATTTATTTATTTATTCATCACATGGAAAACCAACAGCTTTACATAAATACAATAAATATACTGGAATAAGAAACATTAAGCTAATTATAGATTTTCACGGCTAGCTAAACAGTAATAATACAAAAAGAGATCTTAAACACAAGTCATCAAGAAAAGAACTGCACCAATCGTCAAATCGGTACCACCAAAGATAAGGAATGAACTACAATAAAATTAAATTAAATAAGAAGTAGAACTAATATTAACACTAAGTATTAATTTTGGAGGATTCAAGGTTCAGCCCATTCGATAAATGTGCTCCTATAATCATAATTCGTCAATTATTAAGTACGGAAACATATATTATTATTAAAATTATGAAAGTACATACATAAACAAATTAGTTTTATTTTAATACGCACTGACCAAATGTTGAAAATTTCCGACAAGCGCAAGTAAAATTCAAGATCACTGTACTGCTGCAAGAACCAGACAACATTTTCATACAAAGTGCGTACACTTCTAGCAGGACTCGCGGCAGCCTTCCGGCAGGACTCAAGCCCGTCGTTCCAGAAGAGCTTCCAGCTGGGCAAGTCACCGGGCGATGTATTATTAATACGTGTTATCTAAATGATTTTTTATTAATAAGATAAAACAGAAAATACATGTCTAATATTTTTTTATTAACTGACTGACGGACTAACTAGAATTTTTTTTTTTTACTCAGGCATCATATCTATTATGACTATGATGATTACGATGATGCATGAAGTATAAGACAGTGAAAGTTACCTACCTTACATCTAATAAGTATGTACTTAGTTGCAAAAGCCCAAGGTCATCGGGCACTGTTTACTATATTATTACATTAATAATTATTAAACTTAGAAATAATAAAGAAGAAATGACGGTTTTGTCTAGTCGTAAAAACCATGCGAATCAGAGGCGAGTCGATAGTTATACTATAATTCAGTGTAATTCCAAATTGTAAATGATAGTCTGATAGATGTATACCTCATCCCTCTCCTTCTGGCAAGCTCTGCAATGCGCTCGACTTTGGATCAACTGTCGTTCTAATTCAGATATCTGGGTCTGTAAGTATCTGCGCATGGAATCAGCTCTTTCTTTACTTCGAACCAGTGATCTGCTATTTTCGACTTTCAGTTCTTCAAAATCCTTCAGTAACTGAGTGCATTCGGCAGTTTTCTCCTTGAATCGTATCTCTTGTTGTGACAACTTCTCTTCGGCTCTCATTGATTTGATTCTAGTAAAAAATGGAAATTTGTGAGTTCAAAGACGACCTCGAGACTTTTAAGAAGTTTAAACGACGGGAAACTATTTCCATATAAGCAGGTACTAATAGTAGCAGTCATGGCAATCAACGGTACCCAACCATTGATTGCCATGACTGCTTTTCCAAACCCGGCGCGGGGTGATCCCGGTGGAGACCGGGAACACCACCACCAACGGCTTTAGATCGAGCAGGAATCTGAGAAAATGCTGCTTGCCCACTTGAAATGAATCATTTGAGATACCTAACTATAATTAATTAAGAGTTGTCGATGTCCATGGATGCAGTAAAGATCTAGTTAATAGCCTATTTTGCCTATAAATGTCGCAGATTTCGACTCCTGTAACCTGCTGCTTGTTCAGACGTGGAAACTTACAAGTTAGTTAACTAAGTAGTTAGAAAATTACGAAACATGATGTCATAAAACAAGTTAATCTGAAAAGGAAACGCATTAATATACCTCACGAATATAAATACTAGGATAGGTAACGTATTCTTGAGAAGTGTTCCGAGATTGATTTTGAGATGTGTAAAGAGTGGGATTTGATACTTTACTACTTAAAAGCCTGTGATAAGATATCTGGTAAGGAACTCTGGGTGTACAACTAGAGTAGACAAACTATCTGGACCTGCATGTTTGGCAATCGTCACCGCGCTTGTAGGATGACCTACACCCTAATTTCGTAAAACATTAACAATCACACCTATGTTTTACAAATAAATACCCTGATTCTGATTCAGATTCACAATCTGAGTGATTTTGAAGCATATAGCTAATCCATTGCTTCATAATTATGTTCGAAAAATTTGCTCAACAACGTAAATAACGCAATGAATGTTGTTGAACTGTCAAAATTAAACCGATTCCTACTGTAAGTGTTTTACGCAAATAGGGTACTGGGCGAGGCATCGGAACCGCACCCTAATTGCGTAACACACTATCAATCGGAATTTGAATCATTTTGAAGCAAATTGCTAATCCATTGCTTCATAAGTTCGAAAAATTTGTCTGCTCAAACGTAAATAACGCAATGAATGTTGTTGAACTGTCAAAATGAAACCGATTCCTATTGATAATGTGTTAAAGAGAAATTGGAAGCCTTGATCTTGTCTTGTTTTTTATCTGTTTCTTTTATCAGCTACTATCGAAAACTTTTACCTATAGTGCTGCAATTAATAAGGTGGGTTTAATTGTGCGTTCAACTAAAGAGTGGAAGTCCCTGCTGGAATTTATTTCCTGGTAGCTAGGTATAAGCTGGGTGTCTTTAAGTAGAGAGTGAATGGGGCTACTCCTACGAAAGCTTGCTCCACCGACGACCATATTGCATCATCATCCTTTACCATCAGATGATATAGTGGTCAAATAAAAAATAATCGCGAGTCTAACAATATTAAAAAAATAGGTGGAAAAAGTAAAACATTCACTTGTAATCCTCTAAATGTTTCAATGTATCCTCTATTTCATTTGTTTTATCTTCCGCGGCCGCTTTCAATAACTTATTCTCATCAAAGAGTTTGGATTTTTCGACCTTCTCTTGGTTCAAATTGTTCACAGCAAGGACCAACTGTAAGCGTCAAATGTTGTTAACCAATCTATAGGCGCAATCGGTTTTTCGATCGTTTCGTTTCGGACATCGATTTTCTTGTAAGTCAAAATTGACAAATAATAGAAAATGACATAATGAGTTTACCCAGTTTCCTCGATCTGCCAATCAAAGCCAAAATATTAATGGCACGAGAGATAAAGTAATCCGAATTATGTAGGATTAAAAAAAAAATCCAAACAAAAGCTAGGCTTTTTAATTTTGATAAACAGATAGTACAAAATGATACACGGTTTTGACGGGTGATTCACAAAGTTTCAAAAGATCATTGATGTAGTGCCTGTGGCACGGTTTCAGAGGATCAGTTAAACAGTTCTATAGGATCAATTGGATCATTGATTGGTTTGAAAGGATAATTTAGAAACCTTCTCCTTGACTCGATGTAACTCATTAGAAAGTTGCTGCGAGCTTTCTTCAGCTAATCGTTGCAGTTGCTTAGCCTCTTGAAGTTGTATCTGAGCTCCTTTCAGCAAATCAGGCAAAGGAGCCAACTCTTGTAACTTCTCCTGGAATTGTATCTGTAATAAATATATACTTGGCGTTAGGTTAAAATTAATAATAATAGGACGTTCATCAAAATGATGACTGGTTGATGGTGGCTGGTTTTCGCAAAGTTTTATCGCAATGTACCTACGTACGTACCTTTACCTGCTTACTTCGTATTAATTAGCAACCCAGCTTTTTTCTAAAAAAAGACCTACCATCTCACCATCTGTTTAGACTTTTTCCCAACTATGTCCGGGTCGGCTTCCAGCCTAACCGGATGCAGCTGAATACCAGTATTTTGCATGTAGGCACACACCTGACCTCCACAAACCAGTAACTGAGTAATACGATACCCCTCGGTAAAACTGGTTAACGGCTTAACGTATTTTCCGAGGCACGGAGGTGTCTTGGTATGTAAGGATGGTCACCCATCCACGGACCAAATGCGGCAAACGTAGCTTAACCTGATCGATCGACCCGTGCGACGGTTAATACTTAGCCACAAGCTTCTCTAAAGATCTCTCGGATCTGTCGCTGTTGCCGCTACTATATATACATATATAATTACTTGTCCTAATCGACTGATGCATCAACGCCTAAACGGAGTCTTTTATGGGTTATTTCATAATATTTATTCATACCTATATTTGGTTGTATAGTTGCAGCATATTTTAAGTTGTTACTGGTTCTTTTGTTTTGTTATGTAACTATTTATGTATTGATCACTGAACCTGACCTGATTTCCGTACGTCTTTTTCGGGTAACCACTGAAAATCAGCGCTGTGCTGTGGGTCCCTCATAGCACAGCATCATGCTGAGTGGAAGCCTTCTTGTCACAGTCATGACGTGCAGCTTCCGACTATTTCTGTTTTGAGCTCGTGATTTTAATGTGGTTCTATTTTGTTTTATTTTTTATGTTTATTCTTATCGTTTTGTATGCACGTGTTTCTGTGACAAATAAACCTATTTTTCTTTCTTTCTTTCTTTCTTTCTAAACCGCTGGAGCTACAATCTTGAAATTTTGGAAGTGGATGCCATTTATGACATAAAAAAGTTTATTTATCTCGACAAATTACATTATTATACTAGTTAGGGTGAATTCGACCCAAACATTTATAGCTAGTAAAAGTCTAATCCAGCGAATAAATTTTGAATTTTTGACAGATTTTCCTTACAAAATCTGTTAGACGTCAATTTTATTCCGTGGATAAAAGATATCGGACTTACGGCCGAACCCAATAACCTATCTATCATTAGTATTGGCATACTGGAGACAGAAAAACCTATCTATCTATGGTTTTAATGTCCCAATAATCTATTACAGATCATGGAATCTTAACGGCCTCACATAAGGACAGATAGAATTATACTGTCTACCATCAATAGCAATCCGTCTCTTACTGAAAATAGATTATTGGGTTTGGCCGTTATGGCTGATTTTTCAATCGTCAGATAACTTTTACCTGAGGAATAAATATGGCGGTTTGACACATTTTCTATACAAAAGCTGTCAAAACGTCAAACATATTCCCCAGATGAAAGTTATCTGACGATTGAAAAATCAGCCCTTAAACATATTGACAGGTATTTTGACAAAATGTTGTAGTTTGTTCCCACAAACTACAACATTTCAGACTCCAGATCTCCCGATCTGGAGTCTAAACTAAGCCCGGGCCTGTATTTTAAAACTCCAGGGGTTGCGGGGTGTTCGAAAGAGTTACCGTGGGCTCGGCACAAGCAACTGAAGGAACGCGGGTGGGTTTTAGTCAGTAAAAGTCATTTGATGATTTCCCATAAAAAAGGCCCACATTATATATTGTAGGTCTTTTGAGATGAGGTCTATTGTGTTTTAGGTGCTACTTTTTTCAGTATTTGCTTTATTGAACTCTTGGCATATAGTCTAATTATTACGACGCTTTGTATAAAACAAACCATTTATTATGAGATAAAAAAGTTAATTTAAAAAACAAACCCAACTGCGTAAAAAGTGAACTTTAAAAAAGATGGACATGGATGACCTATTTTTGTCTCCAAGCAATCTCATGCCGTCTGAGGCAATAGATCTTTATTGAAGAAGATGCCTCCGACTGCATGAGATTGAAAAATTGACCAATGGAAAGATCTCAACGAAGAGAATACTATTTCGTATTATGCCGTTTTAGGAATAATATTTTTAGGAATCCGTCGGCCGGACAGAACGTTAACACATCCCCCAATAGCGTAAGATAAGCCAGTGGAAAGATCTCTTCAAGGGGATATTTCGTGATATGACGGCTTCTCTACTGACCCCTTGACAATTCAAAAGTGCCTGTAATTGGTTTATTTGAAATAAATGCTTTGAGTTTGTCCGTAGATGGGTGACGCATCTTTACATACCGAGACTCCTTCGCGCCTAGGAAAGCACGTTAAGCCATTGGTCCCGGCTGTCACTCGTGGATATTTGATAGTCGTTACGGGTCGTCAGAACCCCAAAAGTCTGACAACCAGTATTACCAAGGGGTATCGTGTTACCCAGTTATTGGGTTATGGAGGTCAGATAGGCAGTCGCTCCATGTAAAACACTGGTATTCAGCTGCATCTGGTTAGACTGGAACCTGACCCCTACATAGTTGGGAAAAGGCTCGGCAGATTGATTGATTGCTTTGAGTTTGAGTTTCTCTCGATTGTTAGTCAGTGTCGAGCCACAGAGCTCTAAATACGAGTAATTAAGCAATAGTGAAATTCAGGTATTTCGTCAATTAATTAACTTCCATTATTTCTGTGCCTTTCAAACATCATATTTTAAGCCTATCACTGTCCACTTTAAAACATGGCCTCCTATACTCGTAAGCCGTTTTAGGAACTATATTTCTAAGAGTCGGTCGGACATGTCTAGTGTTAAACCTGCTGAAACTCCCAATACCATTAGGATTCAGTGAAAAGATCTCGTTTAGAAGAACGTTTGTAGTTACTACTACGACTTGTCTGAATTGTTTGTTCGGCGTTAAATCGTCCTAAATGTGAATTGTGACGTTAACATCGACACTTAAGTCTCGTCATAAGTTAACTAATTAACAGTTACTTGTAAAAATCATCATTATTATATTGACACAAAAAACATTACGCCTGAACTGCCAAAAGGGTAAGCAGACATGTATTGTAAAACTACATATACATTTCGGCCATAGAACCAAAAATACCTCTTTAGCCAAAATGTTCTCTTCTATCTACAAGCATAAAACAAAGTCATTTTTCGTGTCTCTCTGTGTGTGTTCGCTTAGTTATTCTATCTCTCTCTTTATTCTTACTCTTATTGTCCAATTCATCACCAAAAGTTTTGGCAAAAGTTGTGTTGTCCTCCTTGAAAAGTTCTTTCCATTGATGTAGGTATAGTCGCGGTCTGAAAATCCTTACCACCTTAAGGTTTATAATTGCATGCACACATCTATGACACAAGGTCGATGATATTATATTTGTGATTTGATTAGGTATATAGCATAATTGTTATTAATTACACGTCATCTAGGATAGATTATACCTATAAAAAATATTTTGTAAAAAAAAAATAGGAAGAAATAATCAAATAGAAATTCACAAAATCTTGATTTTTTTAAGGAAATAATAGGTCTTTACCCACAGATAATTAAATCTGAAAATGCTGGTTATAGAATCTCCAATTACATAGGTGCGCGCAATTCGAAATTCAAATAAACATTATTCGAAAGAAGTGTTAATTTAATTTCAAATTCAGTCATTTGTTTTTAGATAGATTTTTGTTTTTGTGAAACTGTGGTAGTTTTTGGCGCCATGGACAAATTGAAAATTCGTACAATTTTCGAATATGAGTTCCTACGTGAAAATATCGCTGCGCAAACAACACGAAACATTAACGACGTGTACGAGCCTAACGCTGCTTGCATTTACACGGTCCATTATTGGTTCAATCTGGAAATTTTGAGTTGAAGAACGAGCCACACGGTCGGCCGGTAACTATTGTAGACAACGACGAATTGAAGGCGATAGTGGAAGCGGATCCAGCTCAATCTACGGCTGAGCTTGCTGCGGGGGCCTTGGAGTTAGTGTCAAAACAACATAGCACTTGCGTCAAATCAGAAAGACTAAAAAGCTAGATAAGTGGGTGCCACACGAACTAAGCGACCAACAGCGAGACTTACGCGTCGAATATCGTATGCATACGCATAGCACTACTGAATCGGCATAGAAACGAGGGAATTCTAAATCGAATTGTTACCTGCGATGAAAAGTGGATCCTGTACGACAACCATAAGCGTTCGTCTCAGTGGGTGGATTAAGTGCTGTACCCGGGACAGCACCTAATCAGTGCGCTAAAAAAAGACATTACTCATCATAGGAAGATGATGGAGACTGTCTGGTACATCACAGCTTCTTACCGAATGGCACAACAGTGACGGTAGATGTCTATTGCCAAGAATGATGTCTATTGCCAACAATGATAGAGAAGCTCGCAATTCAACTACCAATACTGGTCAATCGCTCTTCCCCATTGCTTCTTCACGACAACGCGCGAGCTCACACTTCATGACAGACCATCGCAAAGCTACAAGAGTTACAGCTGGAAGCTCTCCGTCACCCACCGGACCTTGCCCCAACAGATTTGTACTTTTTCAAAATTTAGACAATTTTTTAAGTGGGAAAAATTGAACACCCGAGAGGCAGTACAAAACGCTTTCGCAGACTTCATCACTTCCCGTTCCGCAAACTTATACAGTAAAGGGATAAACAAATCGCCATCAAAATGGCAAAATTGTATAGATAATTTGGGCCAGTACTGTGATTAGCTGAAATAAAAAAATTACCAACATTTTTATATTTTAAAATTTTCATACAAATCTCCAATTTCATAAGTAAAGACCTAATATAATTTAGCCTCCATCAGCTCGTAGTCTATCCCGCATAGATGCGAAGGGCGCGTGCATAAATCAGCAGTCCCACTGATATCATCCCATACCCGGGCACAATGTGATCTATGGCTCCCATTACGGTATGTTTTGCGTCAATCAATTCTAAAAGTCATGAATGACGAAAGAATGATGGTGAGTGTTGGAACTTAATCGACATTAGACGCTCATTCTGACAGATCGTCAGTCATACCATACGTAGTATCTCTATGTAGTCTGTGGTCATACCCAAGATTTTACAGAGAATACACGTGTTCACTTAACAGCGTACTTATTCATAAGCATACTCTTTTCGTATACACGTGCTAATTGTATTCTACTAAATAGTACTTACCTGCTCGAAACTAGCATGCTTTTTGTTGAGAGGTATTTTATGGAACGAAATGATAATACTTACGTGGTTCATGTTGAAAATATTCTTATTGACCTAACAGGAGTGACATAAAATACTATATTAAAATAAAATAGGAGTAGCTACTCATTGATGACATTAAAAACTTTTTTGCAAAAAAAAAAAAACAACTGACTTCCAAAAATAAAACACTACAAAGTGAAAAATAACTTTAATTTCGGAAGTCGGTGTCTTTGGATCTGTATTTTAGGTTTTTGCCACCGACTTCGTAAATTAAAGTTATTTTTCACTTTGTAGTGTTTTTTTTTGGAGGTCGGTTGTTTTTTTTTTTTTTGTAAAAAAGTTTTTTATTTTTCACTTTTTAGTGGGTCGGTTTTTAATTTATCTAAGTAACAATAACCTAAAGACAACTGCTCATCATCTTTTACAAAACATTGCTTTTCCCGATGCAGGGAGTTCTCCTAGTACTTCACCATCAGCTCCACTTCACCATATATATTGTGACGAGCTTATATTGCTTAGCAATAATTTTAAAGTAATCGAATCGCAACCAGTGATAAACTTATTATTGAGTTGTTCCGGTGGCCATATGTGGTCTTCATCATCAGTTACACTTCACCAAATGGTGCTTTCCGAGAGCAAATGTACAAGTTACTACAATAAATACCCAAATAGCTATATGTGTGCCTATAATATTTGAAGAATTCCCTCGATTTCTCCAGTATAACATCACCAGATCTTGACCTAATGACAATGGGACCATCTGTGAACCCTTTCAAACAAAAAAAGAATTTTCCAAATCAGCCCAGCCCTCTTCGAGTAATCGGGAAACACAAAAAATAATTTTAAAAAAACATTCCGACGAATTAAGAACCTCTCCTTTTTTTGAAGTCGGTTAAAAAACTATAAACTAACTATAGACAAATTATAAAAATTAAATACCATTTGTATTTGTTTTTGTATTGAGGAATCGTGGTATCCCTCCCTCCAACTGAGGGAGCGTCTCAAATGTCAAAATAAAATCTTTCTCTGGCTGTGTAGCACATTACGCGGGCGGAAGTGATGGTGTTTGGCTGCGCGAGTGCGCCAGCGTCTCTTCAGCGTCATCTGTATCCGACTCCATCGCTGTGCGCGCGCTGACTGACGGGTGATTGACGAAATGCCATTACACGTTCACTCAATGTCATGATTGATGGTTGCATGATATAAAAATCAAAATATTCAGATTTTCGTCAATCACTATCATGCCACCATCAGTCACTGTATTAGATGGTCAGTCACAATCCTTGGTTGTGGTAAACCTGACAGCAAAACCTACCGTGTAATGGGCGCCTAAGAGCCTCAAGATTTCTTTCGTCCTGACAATCCCAGCGTTGAACCATTATGCCCCACAGATTTTAAGTCGGGTTCATATCTGCTCACCGAGCAGGCTATTGAATGATCATACCGAATGCGATTATAATGCCATTTCGTCGGTAAATATAACAGTTGACCAATCAAATTCAAGATATTTGTCGAGCAAAATTAAGTCGGGCAGTTTTGTGGTGAGGTTTGAGTTCCACTTTAATAGCATGATGTCTGTAGTGTCCCCCGCTCGGAGGAAAGCTCGTCGAACCGTCCGAGGACTCACATCATGAAAGCAACAAAATGAATAGTTGGTGTGAAGCCGTGCTCTTCGTAACGTCGAACCATATCCGTTATTTGCGCGGCGGTTAGTATCAGCTGTCGTCCTGAATTGCTTCTATGATCAGTTATTTGCCCTTCTTCGCCATGGCGCCGTATCCAAAATCTCACGGTGAATCGAAGTATATTGAATTCTCGTGATAAAGCACTAATATTCAAGCCATCTTCATGGAGAAATAATATGTCAGCCCTTTGTAGCAAGGTTAAACTTGCCATTTTATTTTAATTCATCAATTTCTAATATTTCACACCAAATATTTTTGGTAAATGTCATTGTAACAAACGCAATTATGTCAACTGGTAGAAACTAAGTTAGGAGAAGGTGACATTAGCGGAGTAGCCAGGATTCTTTTTAGTAGTGATGTGAAGGCACCGTGTTCTCCAGAAACACTCGCTGCTCTGGAGAGCAAACACCCTGCCCCAGCGGATGGCCTTTCTTTTCCCGACCCCCCTGATCCGGATAATCACTCCCTCACCATTACAGGTCGAGAGTTGGTCACAGCCGTTTGCTCCTTCCGAAGCGGCTCCGCTGGTGGCCTCGACAGCCTGAGTCCTCAGCACCTTATGGACCTTATCAGTTCAGGCGACGGGGCAGCTGGTGAGTTGCCCTTGAAGGAGCTTACGGCTCTGATTAACCTTATGCTCTCCGGCAAGGTGAACGAGGCCGTCATCGGCGTTCTGTACGGGGCGAATCCATGCGCCCTGGTAAGAGGGATGGCGGCATTCGTCCCATTGCCGTGGGAACTACTTACCGTCTTATGACGATTTGCTGTAAACTTTATGGTGAGGTTGTTTCGGAAAAAATTCAGCCCCTGCAACTTGGTTACGGCTCCAAAGGGGGAGCTTACGGCTCTGATTAACCTTATGCTCTCCGGCAAGGTGAACGAGGCCGTCATCGGCGTCCTGTACGGGGCGAATCCATGCGCCCTGGTAAGAGAGATGGTGGCATTCGTCCCATTGCCGTGGGAACTACTTACCGTCTTATGACGATTTGCTGTAAACTTTATGGTGAGGTTGTTTCGGAAAAAATTCAGCCCCTGCAGCTTGGTTACGGCTCCAAAGGGGGCTGCGAGGCTGCCGTATACGCCTTGTTGACCTACCTAAATTCTGGCAAAGGAGAGGTCATCCTGAAGGTTGACATAAGGAATGCCTTCAATTCTGTTAATAGGGACACCTTGCTGGTAGAAACTAAAAAATAAATACCCTAATAGTTTCCTTTGGCAATGTTACAGACACCACTCAAAATTACTGTATCGGGACAACCTGCTGGAATCTGCTGTTGGCTGACAACAAGAAGACCCCCTCGGGCCAGTGATTTTTAGTTTAGCCATTCACCCAATTATTCGACAGCTGAAAACCAAATTTAATGTTAGGTATCTTGATGATGGAAGCTTGGGAGGCGATGTAGAAACTGTTTTAAATGACCTTCAATTCTTAAAAAATGAACATCATTCCATTGGCCTTGATCTCAACCTTTAGAAATGACAATGACAGTGAAACTATTCTTAGCGGACAGTACTGACAGTCATCTGACACTTCTCAAATTTAACGCAATAGCCCCAGAAATCAAAATTATTGAAAAAAGCTCTCTCCGTCTCCTTGATTCCCCAATCTTTGAAAATTCCTTTCCCGTTTTTATTGAGGAAAAAATACAAAATTTTAATGACGTTTCAAATGAACATGCATTCGGCCATAACCTTAATTCGTTACTGCTGTTTCCCAACCGTTTCCATTCCCGTGACCCGAGGGCTGGCTTTTACCTTGGCCAGAGGCTAAGCATTGCCATACAACGTGGCAATGCCGCCAGTCTCTTGGGTACATTACCAGTCGACAGCGATGCGGAGAAATTTTTCGACTCCATATTTTAGTTTCTTAATAGTTTTAGTTAGTTTAGGATATTATAGTTTTCTGTTAATCTGTTTTAAATAATTACCTACTATAGTCTTTCATTATGTCAATATGTCAACTTTTAAATTAAGAAATGAGTTTCATCATCAAAAAGTCATTAATACTCTTTTTGTTAGAATACATATGCTTCACGACTATTAAAAGTACCTTTACGAAGATATAGCATTTTAGACCGTACTGCACACAGTGTAATAAAAAATCTAATTTGAAAACTGATAAACATTTTTAGACCGCGACTGTTTATCATATGGATATTGGGCGCCAAGAGTTCCTTAACTTCGGTACCCAGGTTGTCAGCTATTTAAATTATTAACTCCGTACTGTCTAACAATTGGCAAAAGTCGTGGTAGTAAAGGTTCCCCTTAAAAAGTTCTTCCCATTGATGTATATATCTTATGGCTATTGGACGCCAAGAATTCCTTAACTTCGTCATTAATTCGGAACTGACTAACAATTGGCAAAAGTCGTGTTTGTAGCAAAGGTTTTCTTTGAAAACCTATTGAGGCTTCGGGACAGAAACCTATAGCTCGGTGCCCATTCTCCATTCTTTTCTAAAAGTATAGTTCATATATGTATATTCAAACATAAAACTAGGCAACCTTTTTAATTTGGTAACCGCGTCATCTATTGCTTCACTACAGAACTACAAGCAGTACGTTAGGTAATGTTGCTCTCGCTACTCGCTGTTTATCTCACTAGCACTAGATGGAGTGCTTAACAAGTGGTAGGAAAGTTTTCCATACTGCTTTATAAACAAGAAAAATTTTACTACTTACTTTCATCTTCTGTATTTCTACCTGTATTTGATCGGACACTTGCTTGTTATCAAATTCTATAACGTCTAACTGCCGTTTCAGCTCTTCTACTTGTTGCTGAGCTTGCAAATACTGGAAATTACAGAACATAACATCACGCCTTGTTTCCCAAAGGGGAGGGCAGAGGTGTACCTATAGTACACCCACATTTCTGCCAGTTATGTTTAAGTCCCATGTAATAGGAGGCGAGCCTATTGCCATCAACCGGGCCCAAATCCAGACTCCGGGCTGCTACTGAGAAATTCCAGATAGGAAAACCCAATAACACTGCCCGACCTGGGAATTGAACCCAGGACCTCATGTTCAGCAGTAGCGCTCGCCACCACTAGACCAACAAGGCAGTCTACAACACACTGGCCATTTTAATTATTGTTTCTGGTATCTAGAATCTATGCTAGAATGGAAATTAAATAGTCCAATAATCAGGAGCTCTGCTGAACATAGGCGTTTAATAACATAATAACTGCCAAAATACCTAACAGTGACAAATATCCCCATAGGTTGGTAAGTACTAGTCTTGTAGCGTCCGTAGCATACTGGACGTATTTCTTAGGAGACAGCTGGTCGTCACTGCCAGTCAGTGTCTTGAAGCCTTTGTCAACACCAACAGGAGAAGAGGCTGCTTACTCTTAGTCGGGTTCCAAACAACAAAAGAAAAAATTGGTACTTACTTAGTTATACCTACTTATAGAAAACTAGAAAAATCTGACCTTCATGCGATACTCCTGTAATTGTTCAGATTTCTCCACTAAGGTCATTTTTAACTCCTCTGCCTCCTCCCTGTTATCTCTGACTTGCTTTTTCAAAACTGTCATTTCCTCATCGGAATTTTTTTTCGTCTCCTATTGTTACGTTAAAAATACAAAGCCAATTATTTATTGAACAATTACGTAGGAATCTTCCTAGCTCATTATTTCACATAAAAAACTTCTATAACTACCAACTAACTTCCATAACACAAAACAATAACGATGATGGATTTAAGTACCTACCTACATACCTAGGATACCTACTCAGGGCTGATTTCCCCAATCAATCTAAACGCGATCAACACAAACAAATACACAAAATAATGACACTGACAGCCCTTAAACGTGGTTTTAAGGGCTGTCAGTGTCATTATTTTCTTTGAAATATTGACACTGACAGCTCTTATCCTATCTTAGATATTGTGCTGAACGCGTTCAATATCATTTGTGAAATGCGCCCCAATTTCAGTTCTAGAATGATGATCAGTACTAGATTAAAAAAAAACTGTCAGATTTCTTGGAAATCCCAAATGAAATCTACATAGTTATATTCGAGATTCATGATCGAATATCGTTATAGAATTCGGGCTTGAATGACTGACAAAAGGTAATAAATACCTAATGAACTTCAACTCTAAACAAAAGTGCACGGAGGAACCCAGTACCAGGTAGGTAGGTAAGGGGTACCTTACCCACCTACCTGGTACTGGATTCCTAACGTAATCACTAGCTGCTTTTACATTCGTTATAGGTATATAACGAATGTAAAAGCAGCTAGTGATTACGTTCTTTTAATAATTAGGTACCTAAGTTTAAAGTTACATATGAGACTACCTAACGCTAAGCTAGGGCTAGGAAACTTCAACGTGATATTTAAAAAGGGCGAAAATTACATTAAATACTATAATAATAAAAAATCCTACTGGTAAATAAACTAAGCAGTAGGTACTAAGATCGTGCCTTAATCTCGGCAACCATTCCAACACCACAAATGTTATTTAGCTTTAATTCCAAGTCTTTGAGTTTGGCTTCATATTTCTCCCGCTGAAATTTTTCTTCGCAAGCTGCCTTTTGCGCTTTAATTAATTCATCCCGAAGCTTTTCAATCTAAATTTTAATGTATTTATTATTGAGAAAATCATTAGCGTGCAACCAGACTGCGGTCGTTCGACGACGGCATCTGACATAATTTTGTGCCATATTACCTATCGGTCTAAATAAAAATTAATGTTTGTATGTTTCTCCTCTATGCGTTCCTAAACCGTTGATCAGATTGTGATAAAACTTTGGTAGTCTTCTGAGGACGCCCACGAGGGTTTCTGGTCCAAAAAATTACAACCAAACACTTTTACTTTTTGTGTCATTGCAACGCATAATACAGCCGGGTACAGCTATTATATTATATTATAATGTGATGTAATAAGTAGGTATAGGTGACATCTTTATACTGTGAGGCAACTTATTAATCGATTGAGCATCCTGGTTGCACCATAATGATTTTCGTAGTAGGAAATTAAATGAACCTTCTATTGGCGCTTGAATAACTAACCGATACCTAAATCATCTATGATTTTTGGTTCCTTATTATTTTTCAACTGTTACCTACAGCGATTTAATTGAGTAATTATCAAGTACCACCTAGTCATTGTCCCGGCTACACTGATACACAATGGTAGAAAATGTAGAAATACAAGGACTTACTTCTGACAAATTTGTGCAGTGCTTTACAGCTGGTTCGTCGATCTGTTCTATTTTAAGCATTTCTTCAAGTTCAGCTTCCTAAAATACATCAAATTAATAAATATGGCCTCCAGCTTTATTCAGAAAGTTACCTACCTCCCTACCTACCTACTTTACTTAGGTAGGTACATAGGTAACTGGAAACGTGAAAGGCATAATGTAGAATTTAGTAATTCAAGACACAATGACAAGCTTGTGAAAATGCATAATATCCGTTCGTTATGTAACGTAATTAGGAATGTCAAAATACTGGTAAAAATCTCAGACCAATGTAGTAAAAAGGCGCAATGGTGACTTTTCGGAGTGGGGACTACAGGAGCTAAACGCAAGTTTTGCAAGTTTAAGGCCCGGACTCCACGTAAGCGGAGATGTGCGGAGATGTCCGAAGCGGAGACGAAAAGAAAAAAAAGTGAAATGTTTTTCGGCTAGGGTGTATCCACCGAAGCTGTGCAGGAGATGCATACTGGCTAGACTGGAGCGGAGATGTGTGCTGGCTAGAGCGGCTGGCGGGTTGTGTGACGCGGGGGGAACTAGCGGCGCCAGCTCACACCTCTCTCTTCTCACCGCTGCGCGCCGTGTAGCCAGCTTGCGAGGCACAGCTCACTTCTCCACTTCGATCGGGCCATATAAATATGATACATCTTCAGTCAGTGGTATCCACTGAATCTGAGTGGAGACGAGATGTGTGACTAACGAAATTCGATTGGTTGCTTAAAACACATCTCTCCTCTCGTTTCGTCTCCGCTTTGGTGGAGTCTGGGCCTATGCCTAAAAGTATATGAGCGGTAAACAAAATCAGAAAAATATATGATATTCTTCAGGATGCTAATATAATATATAGTGTGTTGAAAACATAATACAACAAATTTGATACGATAAAAAAATCACGAAGATATACCTCTAAAAATTTATTTTAACGATTAAAAACCATAATAAATAAATGCAATCACAACAGCAGTCAGCCTGTCTTCGATAGGGAGTGGGCTGTAATATTATACCACGCGGGCCCAATGCAGTTTGGTAGATGTTACATGTCTTCGAATTTTTGATTCTAGGACATGCCGGTTTCCTCCCGATGTTTTCATTCGCCGTTTTGAGAGCAGTTGTGATGAAATTATTTACACAAAGTAAAACGCCAGCCTGGATTCGAACCCACGACCTACAACTTGTAAGTCGGGGCCGTTAACACTGGGCCACCACTGCTTTACGACCCGTACATACTCCTGCTACGGCTACATTGTCGCGATAAAACTACACTTCGCGCGCTCTCCGTTTACAGCCAGACGTCGAACGGTGTGGGAGAGAGAGCGCGCGAAGTGTAGTTCGCCTTATCGCGACAATGTAGCCGTAACATAATCCTTAATACGAAGCTTAGTGGCCACTATTTTCCGTTTTTTAAGGAATATACATATAATATTACTTAACAATGTAAAACTACTGTTTGTAATAATAATACCGTATAGTCTTGTGGAGCGCAACGTAACATGCTTATTGGTGGAGATTCTCTTGTACACCGAACTAAACTATCACTAAAATTCCTTACTTTTAGCTATGAGAATCTTAAAGCTATTCTGCAAGAATTTTTCATTTTTTGTATGGAAAATATGAAAAATTATTACCTACATGTTGAGTTTTACGGGTTTATGGCTCTTTAAAAGGGGTCGAAATTTTCATTATGTTTGCGATAGGACACATCATTATCGAGATATAAGCAAAAGAAAAGAAAATAAAAGATGCAGTACTGTTTTTGCACCTGTGGTGCTATTCTGTAAAGATCCCACCGTGAAAATGTAGGTGAAGTGATTGTGATGTGAACTATCATCCCACCTTACTCCACTAGGAATTGAGCTCACTTCAAACTCACTTCACCTAAGTGCTCACGGTGTGATGTTTACAGAATAGATCGGCTGAAGTCGAGGTATTGGTGTGAATTTTAGTTCATGACAGCTAATTTTATTCTACACCTTTATAATCGCGATTAAAAATAGTCAGATTTAGTTTGACAATCAAAATTTTAGGTGAAAAAACGTCAGGGGGCCAACCACCACCTCATTTTAATATTACTTCAGTGTGAGAAAGAGATGGAGCTAAACAGGACGTCTAGCTCCATCTCTTTCCCACACTGAAGTAATATTACAATAATACTGCTTTAAGAGGTGGTGGTCTAGCTCCAGATCCAGAATAGCAAAATTGCTATTTTCACTAAATTAATAAGTCGGTGCCATCTTAGTGCTGTCAAACTAAAATATAGTACTATAGTCAATTTCAGAATGGGAAATCGTCGTTTGACAGGAATAAACTAAATTTTGGTGATTTTTAGTCAGAGGCGTTTGTGACAAGAGATTCGGCACCGTTTTATCCGCATTTTCATTCTAAAATAAAAGAAATAACCAAACAAACGATGAGCGTGCCACCGTGCGCGCAGTGTCGTACAACGCGGTCGCGATGCTATACCCACAATGAATTCTAATCCATCTGTAGAACATCTTCAATTTCCTATTCCTAGCACGTCAAAAGCTTTGCCAATCACATTGTAAATAATTTTTCACTCAATTACGGCTGGAAAAAGATAAAACCTTTCAACTAAACGACCAGTGGATACGATTTCAGGTACGATGCTCCGAAAATGACCGAATTTTCCAGAATCAACGAATAAGTAATAATCACGCTGTAGGTTTTGCAAAGAGGGCAGAGCCAAAGTCTTTTGCGTGAAATGCAACATGCTTTTGTGTTCTGAGGTAAGAGAAACCAATAAAAAGAAACTGTTTCCACCAATTTCACTCTAAATAATAATATTTTTTTTAAATTACTTGCATTTGTCCGCGGCTGCGCCCGCGTGGATGTCGGAAAATATCCCACGGGAACGTACACACGGCTACATATCTAGCTATACATTTCCAGTATAAGCTGACCTCTCATTGTACGGAAATTCTATACAATGCGAGATCAGCTTATACTGGAAATGTATAGCTAGATATGTAGCCGTTGGTCCGGGTTTAAAAGTACCCTATGTTCCGTAATACTGTATTGATTTACACGGCGCACGCCAGAAAGCTCCCAGTTGGCATGATTTTTTCCGACATCTTCAACAATCTTCATAACATCATATTTTAGCCAGTTTATACAAAACCTTAATGAAATATACACCTAAACCTTCCTCATGAATCACTCAGTCCATTGGCGAAAACCGTATGAAAATCCGTTCGACAGTTTTTGAGTTTATCGCGTTCAGACAGACAGACGCGGCGGGAGGACTTTGTTTAGTTAAAATTATGCCGGTCACGCTCTAATAACAAATATAAAATAACTTTTGACAGAGTGGACCGATTTTATTTAAATAAAGATTAAAATGTTACCTCAAGAAGTCAAGATACGAACTATGACTATATTTCCAATCCCGAGAGCTGTCGCATTTTGTCCTCTCTCTCGCTCACACGGGACCAAATTTTTAAGAACGTTAAATGAAAGGATGCTTTTTTGAAAAATGTAATATCCATTGGCGAACTAATAATCATATTAATTTAATAGGTAATTATTAAAAACATTTCTACTATTGTACCTATCTAATAAACTCTCTTTTTGAGATGAGTTAAATAAATGCCACAATGAAAATATCCACTTCCACCACCACTTTTCGACCTTATTACTAAGGTTTCGGTAAGGTTTTACAAAAGTAATGAGACACTTGGTTTACGTTTTATATTTTTTATTATTAAGTATTACAATACAAAAGCTAAGTCAATGATGTAATCACCATTAGCATCTAAGACTTCTCGCCAACGAACCGGCAAAGTTTGGATGCCTTTCGCACAGAACTCTGAGGGCTGTGCTTCGAAAAAGTTGTTCAACTCCGCCTCTACATCCGAGAAATCTTTAAATTATTTACCCCGCAAATGTTGTTTCAGGGCTTAAACAAATGATAGTCTGATGGGGCGAGGTCTGGGGAATAAGGTGGGTGGGGTATCGTCTCCCAGCCCAAGTTCTCCAACTGTTGGCGAACGGTAGATGCGACGTGAGGTCGAGCGTTATCGTGTAGTTAACCTACATTGACTCGTCTTCGTCGTTTATTCTTGATAGCAGCAGATAGTTTGGTGAGCTGGGTTGAATATTTGTCAGCGTTTGTAATTTCATGGTGTAATCATGTCAAATCAATGCAAATAAATAAAATGGAAGTGTCTGTTTGTAATGTCAAAATAAAAACTTTTTACTAAATGCATATGAAAGTATATACGGTACTTATAACAAAAAAGCAATTTTAAAAAATTTTGTCTGTCTGGCTGTTTGTTCCGGCTAATCTCCGAAACGGCTGGACCGATTTTAACGGGACTTTCGCTGGTAGATAGCTGTTGTTACGGCGCGTAACTTAGGCTACTTTTATTTTAGAAAAATAATTAGGGTTCCGGGTGTTATTTTAGTATATTGTGCATCTTACGACTTCCACGCGAACGAAGTCGCGGGGGCAGCTAGTAGTTCATAAAACAGCATGCCTTGCATGTCTCAGAAACAGCAATGCAGAACTTTTAAGCGGTCCTTTTGACTCAGCTTCGGTTGAGTTGGTGGGGTTTCTTCTCGAAACAGCCAAAAAGCACGACGTGTATCGTTCTAGTAATGAATCCATGATTCATCTCCAATAACCATTTCAGACAAAAACTCTTTACGTCGGGGTCGCAGCAAAACTGATTGACACATAGCGACACGGGATGCACAACTGGCGTCTGTAAGGATGTGCGGTACCTACCGAGCCAAAACTTTTCGATACTAAAGCTCATGCAGATGGTGTTCCACGGCGTGGTGACTGCAGTTAAGTGCTTTTGCTAATTCACGAGTGGTAGCATCTGGATTCGACTGCAGTTCGCGGCGTAAATCGTCATCATTCACTGCGAGTGGTCGTCCTGAGCGTGGCAGACTTTCAAGGCTTCTGTCTCCATATTTAAAATGGTCAAACCATCGGGACACCGTCGCATGGCTTGTACTTCCTGCGCCCAATGCAGTGTTGATATTGTCAGCCGCAGCCCGCGCACTGTGGCCTAACAAGTACTCGTAGTGTTCGAACTTGTCGCTCGTCCATTTTTCTTCAAAATTACTAAACCGATCGCGAGGGCGACTTTATATACCCCCACATCACAAGTACCTAGAATGTTCTACAACATTCTAGCTAGAATATTATCGAACACAATTAACTTGAAAAAGGAAATGTATAGAGTTTTGTAGTGTCACATTATTTTTGTGCCAACCTGATATTATGGTTGAAAAGTGGTTCACCGCAAATGCACGCGATGGTACATCTCAAAAGAAAACACTGGTTCACACTGGTTGGGTGGAACACTGGTTTCGAAAACTGTAAAATATAAATACATATTTTTCGCCATTTTTTGTCTCCTGGGATCCTAAACCGGCGGGACAATTACGTAACACACTTACAGTAGGAATCGGTTTAATTTGGACAGTTCAACAACATTCTTTGCGTTATTTACGTTGTTGAGTAGACAATCTTTTCGAACTTAAGAAGCAATAGATTAGCAATTTGCTTCAAAATCATTCAGATTGTGATTGATAGTGTGTTACGCAATTAGGGTGCTGGAAGTATAACAAAAAACATAGTTTTTACACATTAAATCTTTTGCCAATTTGAGGGTTATTCAAATTTCTAGGATGATGATAGGTAATTTCTTACTTACCGAAATAACAAGTTTTGTTGATTGCTTGCGGTTGTATAAATCCAATCTATCTCTTTTGATTGCCGCCAACTCCATCTGGATCTCCTTTACTTCTCCCTCCATGTCGCCCAACTGTTTTTGCTGAATAAACGTGGACCGGGGTGAATAAAACTCAAACAATTAGCAGCAAGAGATTCAGCGAAATTAAAAGATGGGTACAAAAGTAGGCATCATACAACCGATATAACTAATAATTGATTACTTTGCTTTCTCATCTATCATAAACAATTTAGGATTTTTAATTATAATAATGAATAATCAACATACTAAAACTTTCGCATTTTCACTGTTTTCAACATGTTTTTCTGTGTTTCCTTTGTAAAACGGCCAGAAATCTGTATTAGGCATTAACACTGTATTTGCATAAAAGGAGTCGAAAACCTATCCAATATCAATTTATAAAACAAAGACTTGGTATAACGGTCACTTAATTTTCAAAAGAAGATTATGATTAGGAAGCAAAATATTACGAAATCAGATAAACTATGCAAAATAATCACAACTACCAAGAATCTTTTATGAAATGTCAATCATTAATCTAATTTTATTAATGGCCAGAGCTTACAAACAATGTAGGTAAAGAGTCATAGTAAAAAGGTCTTATATTATTCCTTGGAGCATTAAAATCGTGCCGTGCAAGGAAAACTACAAGAACTAGAAATGCTGTATACATTTTAATTTAATTCTTTGACTTGCGCGGGAAGAAAATGAACAAAAAAGGGAAAGTGTGTTGTAGTGTATTGTTGTAGTGGTAGTGGTGGTGGTAGTGGTTTTGCATAATTATTATGACGAATAACGATCTTTTCAGACTTGTTGCGTCCGTGCGGTACCGAAAACTGCAGACAGCCGCTAGCCGGGCTGGGGGAGGCTGGATAGGTTATGATTGATGCATCTGAAACATACACTAACCATTTATACCTTTAGGTCAGCAGGAATAGAGTAAAGATCAGGGTTTAATATGGAACGACAGTCGAGGTAAGTAAATTAAATCAGCCTATCGCAGTCCACTGCTGGACATAGGCCTCTCCCAGTCTGTGCCACAACACCCTGTCCTCCGCCTTCCGTATCCAGTCTGTCCCAGCCACCTTCTTAAGGTCGTTGGTCCATCTAGCTGGGGGGCGTCCATCTTGCTGATACGTGGTCTCCACTCCAGGACTCGTCTGCTCCACCGGCCATCGGTCCTTTGACAAACATGGTCAGCCCACTGCCACTTTAGTTTGCTTACTCTGCAGGCTATGTCGGTCACTCCGGTTCTTTATTTCTTTATTTTAGGTAAGTAAGTATTATTTTTAATTTTGGTTTCTAAAGTTTAATATTTTATCACTGGACTTTACTAAATCTAGGCAAGCCATTTTGATGACTTGACTCCCAACAGCACTTTGCCAGTTTGCTTGATTTGGGGATTGGACCCATAAACCCACGATCAGCTGTCGCGCCTTGCGACCCAACAGCTAACTAAACCAATCAGGCAATCTGGGTTCGATTCCCGAGTCGTGTACTTATGAGTAAGTATTGGAATTATCTTCGCGTGCAGTTTTTGTTAAAGAGTAATGGATTATCTACGGTACGTACCGTGGTAGATACGTACAGTGAATTATAATTCACTGTCATATTATGATAAATTGATAATACTTAAACTTACCTACATTACGTTCTATGCATTCTCATATAAATCACTACAGTTATAGTGAACACAGTTTACATTAAATCGGTACAGAATTTGACTAATTTCTCCCATTAAAGCTCGCTTCGGTCGCTCTAGTAGTCTAAGTTCTCTTAATTCTTGACCTTTTCTGCATATATTGACAAAGTATGTTACTCCTATTTCTGCAGTGTCTGGTTTTGTCAAAAGAAAATCTACGTCTCCGAGGGAGGCAAGAACTTTCGAGCTCACTTCGCTCGTTCTTGCAGCCTAAGTTGTGATCCCGCGCGGGTTGGCAACGTCGCATTGCTAGAGGTTTTTCGTGATTATTTTATTAAATTTAAATCAAAGGATTATTTTTTTCAGTCAAGTACATAAATCGTTGGTATTTGTAGGTAGGTATGCTATGTTTTGATAGGTAGTTATTTTGGTAAGTATTTACTCACAAAAATTGACATACTGTCAATTATTTGCTATTTGCACTAGGTATAAGGCGTCGTACTAATACAACGCGACTATGCGACCATCGCAAGTTCGAGCGAATTTCAGTCGAACGAATCCACGATCAAAAATAGTGATGTCGAATAGGTGTCATATTTGGCATTCGCACGAATACATCCGTATCGGTTTTGCCGATTTTTCATCAAGGTGTTTGAAAAAGTAATGTTAAATCAAATGCTCAATCATTTTAATCGTAATAACATCCTACACGATCAACAGTATGGTTTCACAAAAGGACGTTATACAGCTAACGCCGGTGTCACCTTATTAAAACACATCTTTAACGCTTGGGAAGAGGCAAATGATGCAATAGGTATCTTTTGCGACCTATCCAAGGCATTTGATTGCGTGAATCATGAAATACTGCTCTTGAAACTTGAGCATTACGGACTGGGTAAACTTGCACTTAGTAAAATCATATTTGAATAATAGACTGCAGTAAGTTCAAATAAACGGTGTGAATTCATTGGGATTAAAAGTAAAAATGGGTGTACCGTAGGGCTCTATATTAGGTCCGTTCCTCTTTTTAGTATATATAAATGATTTACCTCATTTACTGAAAAACCGACCACAAATGGTGTTATTTGCTGATGACACGTCACTTATTAACAGACATGCACAAGATCTTGACGACGTAAATAACGCTATGCTTAAGGTCCATAATTGGTTCACTGTAAATAATTTAGTATTAAATGAGAAGAAAACTAAATGCATAAGATTCACGTTACCAAATGTTAGAAGTAGTGAATGCCACGTAGTATTGAATAAGGAAATACTACAATTCGTCGAACAGACTGTTTTCCTGGGAATTACGCTGGACCCAAAGCTGCAGTGGAGTCCTCATTTAACATCACTAGCAGGGCGGCTAAGCTCGGCTGCTTACGCTGTTTGGAAAATCCGCCAATTAACAGACGTGGATACCGCGAGACTGGTCTATTTTAGTTACTTTCATAGCGTCATGTCTTACGGTATTTTGTTATGGGGACGGGCTGCAGATATTGATTCTATCTTCATTCTGCAAAAGAGGGCTGTCAGAGCCATCTAGAACCTCCGCAGTCCCGAATCTCTAAGGGAACTGTTTAAAAAAATTAACACCATGACGGTACCTTGCCAATATATAATATGAAAATATTATGTATGTTAGAAAAAATCTACATAGTTTTAGTAAGATAAGTGATCGGTATAATTTTAACACTAGAAATAGGAACAAATTAGATCAACCACGTTTCAGATTGTCTAAGGTACACACTTCTTTTATGGGGTACTGTGTAAAATGGTATAATAAAATACCTCTCGATATTCTTCAACTAAATGAGAAGCAAAATTTAAAACATGCATTAAACGCACACTATGTAGACAAGCATATTATAGGTTGAATGATTATATCATAGATAAAAATGCTTGGCTAAATGCTGGTCCTGCTCCACAGCCACTTGGGCTTTGTTAATTATTTTTTTTTGTTTGGAAGAAATGCGTCCCTTTTTTTTCTGACATTATGACCTTATTGTTTACTAATCTTTTAATACAATCATTGCAAACTATAGTTGTGTATAAATTAGAAGCATTTTTTAAATTTAAAACATGCATTAAACGCACACTATGTAGACAAGCATATTATAGGTTGAATGATTATATCATAGATAAAAATGCTTGGCTAAATGCTGGTCCTGCTCCACAGCCACTTGGGCTTTGTTAATTTTTTTTTTTTGTTTGGAAGAAATGCGTCCCTTTTTTTCTGACATTATGACCTTATTGTTTACTAATCTTTTAATACAATCATTGCAAACTATAGTTGTGTATAAATTAGAAGCATTTTTTAAATTTTGTAAATGTGAGTACCATGGAGCGGTTTTATGTTATGATGTAGGTATGTTGACTTGAAAGAGTATGGCAGTTGAGAGTATGTCATGCTCACTTAAATGTCTCGCTGATGGTGGCGCGTGTGTTGGATCATTCGGTTCCCTACAAAATGGTTGAGCTGGATGGGCTGATCCACGCGTCATGTTCGTGAACGGGCGCCGTCAGTGGAGACTGGTCATCTCTTAGCTGCCAGGGCTTATTTTTAATCTTATATTTTGAATTGTTTTTAATTATCTATTTTTTACATTGTTCTCACATATAGAAGCAACAAGAACAATGTACCCAGGATTTTGTAACAATTTTGATTTAAAAGAGTGTCCATGGAATTTCTTGCCCATTCTTCTCCATAGAGATCTACGTTTTCATCATCATCAATCATTTATTTCGGAAAACATCCATATCGTGTTAGTATTAGAACTTACCAAACTATGTTAATAAGTAGCATGAAAATAAAAAAATAAAATCAAGATTACAATCAAAATCCAAAATTAAAATCAATATCAACATTTAAAAAAAAAATCAAAATCACAAAATTAAAATTAAAATCAATTGCAAAATAATAATTACAATAAAAAAAATGAAATAATAATAATAATAATAATAACCCCACCGCCGTATCTCTACGTTGACGCCGTGGTGGGGCTTGCGCGCTCCTGAACTCTAGATCTGTGCCGATAGAGTTTACTTTGCCGAAACGAATCTAGGGTGAGGAGCCAGACCAAGAGAGATACATGAACCCGCAGGGCAGCATGTGGCGAGCTGTTGGGCAGTAGCTACCCCACGGACCCTATCTCCCGGGAGAAGTCTTGTTCCTCACCTCTGGCTTGCCTTTATTGGCCGTCTGGAGTGAACACTGACGAGGAACAGAGTTCCCACCTCATTCTTGCCTTTATTGGCCGGCTTGAGTGGAGATTCGCTAGAGCAAACGTGCTCGGAGGAAGGAAGTAATCCAGTAAGTGCTGGTAGGGATCTTGACCATCTTCCGGGCTCTGGGATTGTCCTGATAGTCGTGGAATACCTCTCCACTCCTCATAAGCACCTCAGGACATGTTGCCCTCTTGTCACTACGACACTATGTGCTAGCGACCGTTTCCGGGGGCCCATTATTGAGTGTGCAAGTCACCCCCTGCCATTTTATCCGTGTATTACCTAACATTGATCAGGCAGGGGACATAGTTTTTCCATAGTTCTTGGTAACCAATCCACTATAGCCACCCAAACCCATAGCCCAATATGTTTCGTTTCCATGTCCTACAATAGTCCTGCACCAACCGGGGGTTGTCCTTGGGTGCATTTGCATAATGCATACAGGGATAATCGTCGGTTGGTGCCTCCTCATCGTTTAAAATTGTCTAAGGGGCCTCTGCGAGTTGGCTTCGGCCCCTCGTACGCCTTCCAAAAGTCCGGGACCCCAGGGTCCCGAGAGATATATAAAAATAAAAAATAAAATAATAATAATAAATAACCCCATCGCCGTATCTCTACGTTGACGTCGTGGTGGGGCTTGCGCGCTTCGAACTCTAGGTCTGTGCCGGTAGAGGTTACTTTGCCGGAACAGGTCTAGGGTGAGGAGCCAGACCAAGAGAGATACAGAAACCCGCAGGGCAGCATGTGGCGAGCTGCTGGGCAGTAGCGACCCCACGTACCCTATCTCCCGGGAGAAGTCATGTTCCTCATCTCTGGCTTGCCTTTATTGGCCGGCTGGAGTGAACACTGACGAGAACTGACCTCCCACCTCATTCTTGCCTTTATTGGCTGGCTTGAGTAGAGATTCGCAAGAGCAAACGTGCTCGGAGGAAGGAAGTAGTCCAGTAAGATGCTGGTAGGGATCTTGACCGTACTTCCGGGATTGTCCTGATAGCCGTGGAATACCTCTCCACTCCTCTTAAGCACCTCAAGACATGTTGCCCCCTTGTCGCTACGACACTATGTGCTAGCGACCGTTTCCGGGGGCCCATTGTTGAGTGTGCAAGTCACCCCCTGCCATTTTATCCGTGAATTGTATTTCTCACACATTGGTCAGGCAGGGGCCATAGTCCTTCCATAGTTTTAGATAACCAGTCCACTTTAGCCATCCAAACCCATAGCCCAATTTTTTTTTTGTCTCCATATTCTGCAATAGTCCTACACCATCCGGGGGTTGTCCTTGGGTGCACTTGCATAGTACGCACAGGGATAATCGTCGGTTAGTGCCTCATTTCCATTGAAAGCGTGTAACGGGCCTCTGCGAGTTGGCTTCGGCCCCTCATATGCCTTCTAAAGGTCCGGGACCCTGGGGTCCCGAGAAATATCAAAAAAAATAATAATAAATAATACCAAAATTACAATTTAAAAAAAATAAATAATAAAAAATTAAATTAGAAATAAAACCAAAATTAAATTCAGTTGAGTCCAATCAAAATTAAACAAAATTAAATTAACATGAAATTAAAATTAAATCAAACTCAAATTAAAATCAAATCAAACTCAAATTAAAATTAAATCAAACTCAAATTAAAATTAAATCAAACTCAAATTAAAATTAAATCAAACTCAAATTAAAATTAAATCAAAATATATATATTTTTTTTTTAATAAAAATGTGTTAGTAGTGAGCGCCCAAAACAATGCGCATCCATTTATTTTGGATAGGGCAATCCGCACGCGATACAATCATCTGCAGGATGCCGTTGCTACTGCCTCGCACACGCTGTGACAAGGAAGCTACCCTTTTGCGCACAATCGCATGGAAGCCGTCCGTTCGCGCCTCCGCAAACATACCAGACGCACTACAATAGCGAGGCAACCGCATCAGCATCCTGAAAATGTTGTTATATTGGACAGGCAGAGCATTAGCAGACCGATGAGTGTAATTTATCCACAAATTGCTCGAGTAAAAGGATTGACAATATGCCTTAAAAAGAGTTATCTTTACTTCCCTCGAGCAGCGAGCAAACCTACGCGCAACCATGTTCCCCCTGACTGCCAATGCTCTGCGCTCCCTCTCAATGTCAGCATCATCCTGCAAATCGTCTGTCACAACGTGCCCCAAATACCTGAACCTGCTCACCACTGCTAGAACTGCACCATTAAGCATAATAAGCGGAACATGGAGTGGAGCACGTTTTCCACTCTTAAAAACCAGAACTTCACTCTTTTTACAGTTATATTTCAGTCCATGTTCCGCCGCGTACGCCTCACAGATCGCCACAAGTTTACGAACTGCGCTCACCGATGGGCCCAGCAGTACCATGTCGTCTACATAACGGATGTTATTGACGCTAACACCATCCACGAAACAACCCACATGAGTACTGCTGAGCTCACAGATGAGGTCATTAATATATAGGTTGAACAACAGAGGAGAAGTAATGCCCCCCTGCCTCACGCCACACTCCATGCCATATTCCTGAGAAAGAGCCCCCGCCCATCGTACCAGGTTTCGCTGGTACCGATACCAATGCCTTAACACTGATACAACCTCTACCGGCACACCAGCGCTCTCCAGCTTCATCCACAGTCTATCGTACAAAACAGTATCGAAAGCTCTGGATAAATCCAGAAAGCACGCGTATACCGGCGTACTCCTGTCAGTGTAATACCCGACAGCCTGCTTAACACACAAGATAGCACTTTCCGTAGAAAGTCCACCTCTAAAGCCGAATTGGGCATTGTGTAAATCCACATAAGTTTTAAGGGTGTCATTAAGCAAGCTGTCAAATACCTTGGCCTATACCGTAGCCAGCGATATAGGCCGATAGTTGCTCCTATCTGATAGATCCCCGGTCTTGCACTTTACAACCGGAACAACGATCGTTCTGGTAAGCTCATCCGGCAAATAACCATGCCACAAACAGAGATTGTAAAACATGGAGAGTACGCGCGGCAGGTGAACTCCTGCATTTCTTAGATGCTCAATGCTGAGACTGTCAAAGCCTGGAGACTTACCTCGCTGCATACTGTGAATAACTTTTTGCACTTGTTTTGCTGTAAATCTCACAACTCGCTTCTGAGTACCAGTCTCAGCACCATCACACCCAAGAGTCGAGGGTCGCCTCTGTTCCGCAGAATCACAATGTGGCGCTATTTTAAAATGGTCTTTAAAGAGATCAGCGATCTCGTCGTGATCACTGATCCCATCCACGCTCACAGGTAAGCCAGGCCTAACATTCATTTTCCCAGTTTGCCTCCAAAACAACTTAAAATCTTTGTCAGTATGACGTGAGGCCAGGATGTCCATTTTTATCTGATCCTGCCTATCCTGGCACCACTTTAGTTGTTTTTTAAATGCTGTTCTGCTCTCGCACATATCACAGTACACTTGACCCCTATTCGGCTTACCAGCTTGAACCCATAGTAAAAATTTCAGTCTGGCTTCCCTGTGGTAACCAGCCACATGTTTATTCCACCCCGCTATATATTCACCTCTCCTTTGCACTCCCCTGCGCTCATAAGAAGCAAAGGCGGCATCTGACAGGATAGATACTAGGTTGACATACATATCATTTAACAAGGTCCTATGGGCAACATTGTAACAGTAACCGTCGCAGCATTGTGAAAATTCGTCTGGAAAATCGATTTCCCGAAGCTGAGAGTGACACCGACGATGATATACCCCGATTTGATCTGCCGTTCTTTCCCCCCATATGATCTTATTGGTCGAAGTAAAGACAGCCTCCTTTTTAAAAATTAGCCTACCCAAATTACATTCAACAAAAAGTGGGAAATGGTCAGACCACTGCACATTGTAATCTACCCAAACACGGTTAATAGACGGTAAAGCGGCCTTTGTTACGACACAGTGGTCCAACCATCTCGCACACCCATGCGCCTCACTGACAAAAGTAAATGTATCAGAGTTATTACCTAGAATATTCACATCCACACATGTCTAATCCCGATCATTACAAAAGTCAAACAATTCGTTCCAAAACAGTTCCTCTGGATGCGCATTATAGTCACCTAAAATATAAATAGCCTCCGTATCACGATTGTCTTCAACTATTGAATTAATATTACTTAGACAATGCGTAAATTCAGGTAAGTTTACTACACAGTCAGTCGGCACATAGATGCAAAATATTATTATAGTCTTGTTACAAACCCAAACTTTCACTGCAGCTATACGCGCGTCATCACAATGTATTACTTTTACAGACTGAAACACACTTTTTCTCCATAATATGGCAACCCCTCCGTAGGTCCTACCCGACAGCCGACGTCCCTATTCCTCCAAAGTCATGATGTATCGCAGTCAGTAACGGTAAATCATGCGGTAACAACCACGTCTCTTGTAGAGCTACGATATCATCCATTTTACAAAGACTTCTCACACCATCAATAGAACGCTTCAACGATTTACAATTAAAGGAAATAAACTTACACGATTGCTCCTGCCTCATGCCTTCATCGGAACGAGACACACTTTCACAATTGTAACTTGCTAACTTATTTGGTTTAACAGTAATATCCACTCTGTCTTTATTACGCCGATTGAAGTTTATAAAACGACGAAAAGCTATCCCTTCAGGCCAGAAATCGCATTCCATAAACGTTTCCAGCTTATGTTTCGGGACATAAACTTTGTAGGCATCATAACCTTTCGCCATCTTCATATCCATTCTTTCCAACTTAACAGTAACATTACATTTATTTCTTATGTAATTTGCTATGTCAAATACGGTCACTTCCTTCGCCACATTATAAATATACATCGGAATTTGAATATCCGCCGCTTTGAACTTTACTCCAGGGTCCATCACAGCGTTCCCTCTGTTTCCAATAAAGCGATTCCTATGTCTCCTTTTTTGTACCTTGATCCAACCTTCATCATTAGGTTCGGGTTTCCAATGTCCCTCTCTTACAACATCAACAAAACGTTTCTGATTTTGTGTGACGACATGCTGTACATTCTGAGCGTTCGTATGTCCCACCACCTGTGTAAGTACCCGAGGCGCTTGCGTCGGCGCGCGCTCGGCTATGTTCGTGCCTGGTCGACTCGACAGCGGCTGCTGATTGGCCGATACGGCCGCATCAAGTGTCGCTTCGACTTCACAGCTTTGTTCCGTACGTACTGGTAGAAGTGTGTTACACCTACCCCCCTTATTAGATAATTCCACGGATGGAGAATTGCACTTCTTATCCTCTTCCACACAGATGGGTGGCAATCCAACCGGACCACTGCAGGCGTATTCAAAGCTATCAGGTCCGGAAGCGCCTCGTTTCGTGTTCACATTACCCGGAAAATAATTACCTACTGACGTGTTTTTTAACGACTCAAGATCCATTTTTATCTGTTGTAACTGGTCAGCGGTGGCATACTGTCCCTTTATTTGATTAATTTCACTCTGCATCTTTAACAAGTCCTTTAATAATCTTGTTACACCGACATGGTCGAATAGAACCGGTGGAAGCTTCTGCAGGTCTCGAGCCACGACGATCGGAATTTCCTCTGGGTCAGTTTCTTTCAATAAACAAATAATGTCGTCAATGTTACGGAGCGTTTTACCGTCCCTCTTCCTTATTTTCTTCCGCTTTGTCGTCGATATGGAATCGAAAAGTAGATCTTTAGCATTTTGAATATCCAATTCCGAAAAAGCACTTAAGCATATACGACTAATGCTTTCTTCATGCATGACGTCTATCTTATTGCATATAAAAGCAAGTACCTCGCATATCACAACATTGCATGAGTTACATTTTATCACTTTCGAAGCCATTTTCAAGGACACGGCACAACCGACCGGTAGGCGTGCGCGTCGTGGACTGAAATGTTAAGGTTTTGAAATGGGCGACTAGCTTCAATTTTCTGACTAACTGACTGACTCTTTAACAATTCAAAAGTGCCTGTAATTGGTTTAATTGAAATAAATGCTTTGAGTTTGAGTTTACATTTATTGTAATCTATTCGCGAGAGCTAAGTTCGTACGAACGCGCGATCAAACATATTGATGTCGAGTAGGTGTCCTAATTGAATTCGAGCGATAATCGCGTCGCGTCATCGGGGAGCGGGGTGAGGGGCAGGGCAGGGCCAGACCGCGCAGGACGTCGTTAATTCGCGTGATGATCGCCTATTCGCGTTCGATTAGGACTACTAAACAGATAAAAGAGGTAAGAAGGGCCTTGTGGGCCGGGCAGGCAAGCCGCATTTACGAGCAAACGACCATAAGTCAACCGAAATTTGCTTTATGCCGTCTTGCGCTATTATAACGCGTCGGAAAGGAAGCCAAATAGAGGCACCTGTGAAGCAATCTTCTTTATTCGGCAACTTCAAGAAAAGTGTAAAGAACAATCGCAACTGCTGGTCCTCTGTTTCGTGGACTTGGAAAAAGCCTTCGACAGCGTGCCTCGCGAAGCGCTGTGGGTAGTACTGCAAAAGCTTGGGTGTACAGATAAGTTCACCAGATTGTTACGTCTCCTGCACGACAACTTGCGTTGCTGTGTCGCAGTTAAGAGTGACCAGTCGGAATTCTTCCATGTCACCTGTGGGGTAAAGCAAGGATGTGTTTTAGCACCTACCCTCTTTGCCCTATATTTTGCGGTAGTTGTGGGAGAGCCTTTAAAGGACTATGTGAGGGAAGTTCATATCCGTTTCCGAACTGAGGGCAAACTTTTTAACCTAGTCCGATTAAAAGCTCACACTAAAGTCTCATACGACCTCCTCATCACCGAAGGCAGGTACGCTGATGATCTGTGTTTTGTAGTGGAATCCCCAAAAGACCTGAAAAAGTTAGTGGAAAGACTTGATAAGTCATGTCATATACTTATTCGGTCTAAAAATTAGCATCTCGAAGACTGAAGCTATGGCATTATACACAGTTAACCATGGCCCATTTGATATAGGTACGACTCGACGGTGCCATCCGCAAGCAGATCGACAGATTCAAATACCTGGGTAGTACCTTAACAAGTAAAGGTGATCTGGACTCGGAAACTAACTGTAAAATTGGTGCTGCTTCGGCAGTGTTTGGCAGACTACGGGATAAGGTATTCCGCTCGCACGACCTAAAACTACAAACGAAAGTCAATGTGTACATGGCCATCGTCTTGCCAAACGTCCTGTACTCCTCCGAGACGTGGTGCGTGTACAGGAGTCACACACGCGCATTATACCGATTCGACCTTAAGTGCCTCCGCGATATCTTAAACATCAAGGGGTCCGATCGTGTTAGAAACACGGATGTCTTGCGAAGGGCTAATGTCTGATGAAGAGATGCAAAATAGACCCCTCTCGTTGGGAGGAGTTGACAAAGAGTAGACTTGTTTGGAGGCGTTTGGTGAACCAAAATGTTTATGACTTTGAGGACCAGTGGAAGAGAGATCTCGACAGCAGGAGAGATCACCTCAAGAGTAAACCACCCTCCAACATACAATACCATTACCATAATGGCATTCTAACATGTCCGCACTGTGTACGTACTGCGTAACATATATAGGTGTGTATAGTCGTCGGAAACGAAAGTAGTCACCGTAGCCGAAATCGGCATGGGATTTATTTATTTATTAAAGAACACCAACAGCATAGACATTCAACATTGTTTTGATGTACCTATGTATGTAATATATATACTTTCCATTTGGTAAAAAGTTGTATTTTGACATTACAAACAGACACTTCAATTTTATTTATTTTTATGTATGTATATATATAATAATGTATAATGTTTAAGTATATAAAAAACTTTTTTACAACAAAAAACAACCGACATCCAAAAAAACACTACAAAGTGAAAAATAACTTTAATTTCGGAAGTCGGTGTCTATGGATCTGTATTTTAGGTTTTTGCCACCGACTTCCGAAATTAAAGTTATTTTTCACTTTGTAGTGTTTTTTTGGAGGTTGGTTGATTTTTTTTTTTTTTTTTTTTGTAAAAAAGTTTTTTATTTTTCACTTTTTAGTGGGTCGGTTTTTAATTTATGTAAGTTACAATAGCCTAATGACAACTGCTCATCACCTTTTACAAAACATTGCTTTTCCCGATGCAGGGACGTTAATTGTTAAGGAGTTCTCCTGGTACTTCACCATCAGTTCCACTTCACCATATAAATTGTGACGAGCTTATATTGCTTAGCAATCATTTTAAAGTAATCGAATTGCAACCCGTGAAATACTTATTATTGAGTTGTTCCGGTGGCCATCTTACCATCTGTGGTATTCGTCATCAGTTCTACTTTATCAAACGGTGCTTTCCGAGGGCAAATGCACAAGTTACTGTGCGGGACAGTGACAGACAAACAGTTATATGTATAGTATAGTTATAGTGTTCACAATAGTAAGTTAAGATGTCTTGTAAATAGTACTTCATGTTTCTTTATATTTTGTATTTTTGTTAAATAGATCTTAGTTTATAGAATGTAAAAATATATGCTTTACCATAGTTTTACAGATAATAGAGAGAGAAAAACGCAAATAATGTCACGCGGCTCTCATTAAGGTAAAGTTTCGTCGTATTTAAGCTAACTGTGCCGAAATCGACTCTATTCTGATTGGCTAAATATTCCCGTGCTCTGATTGGCTGACCAATCAGACTGCCCACATTTCATTAGCCATTTTTGTATAAATATCTGGAGGGATTTCGGTATCGGCACTTCCTAAAGAAATCCCTACTGACGCCATCAAGGCCGACTTAGAGGCCCAAAATATCCCTGTTTCGGAGGTCCACCGAATGCACCGCGCCAGAGGTGGTCAAGCATTCGACATGGTCCTTGTCGTCTGTCCCCCAACTGAAGGGCACCACCCGATCTTTGGTGTAAAAACCATATGCCACCTCGTGGGCTTTGAGATCCAGAAGCCCAATAAATATGGCTTCATCGGTCAGTGCCACCGATGCCAGCTATACGGCCATGCGCAGAAGAACTGCCACGCCAAACCCAGGTGCGTCAAGTGCCTGGGCGAGCACGGCACTTCTGACTGCCCCCGCCCTAAAGACCGTACCCTCTGCACCGAGCCACCTAGCTGTGTGCTATGTGGTGAGTCAGGTCACCCGGCAAATTACCGGGGCTGCCCTAAAGCCCCGAAATTATCCCCCAAACTGGCCAAGCGCGCAGTCGCCCGCCAGCAAAGGGAAGCCCCCGCCCCTTCGACCCAAATGCCAGAACGGCTAAGCCCTCAAAGGCCTAGCCCCTGGACGGCCCTGAACCATCAAAGGGCTTTCCCGGCCCTGGCCAAAACCAGCCCCCCTCCCCCATCCATCCCAGCGCTGATGGACCCCCGCAACCGCGCCGCCGCGCCCGCCCCCACCCTCCCCCCGAGACCGGTGCAAGCGCCTAAAACCGCCCCTGCAGCCGGTAATGCACCCCCCCACTCGCCGACTACGGTTGGCCCCAACCCCCTCGACCCCTTCAATATTATTTCGGGCACCTTCACGGCCTTCCTCACCCCACGCGCCAGGAAAATGGCAAGCGAATTAGTCGCTGCCAGAAATGCCGGCAACCTTCTGCAGATTCTGGAGATATATAACTCATATCCCGAGATCACGCAAGCCTTATCCTCCTTCGCCAACCTTCCCAACCCCCACTATGGATAAAGAAGCCAAAGGGAGAACTAAGCCCCGATCCCTTAAATTAGGCTACTTCAATGCCAACGGCATTCGCGGACAACGCGATGAAATCGCCGAGTTCCTCCGTGATCATCAAATTGATATTCTCCTTTTACAGGAATCCTTCCTCAAGCCCAACGTCCGTAACCCGTCAATTGCTAACTACTGCGTAGTTCGTAACGACAGGACTCGGTGTCACAAGGGTGGCACCCTCATATACTATAGAAAGGTTCTTCACTGCATCCCTATGGACCCTCCCCCCCTATCCAAATTAGAAGTGTCTGTATGCCGGTTAGGCATGTCAGGACACCAACCGATCACCCTAGTATCGGCCTATGTTCCCCCCCAAACCTCGTCAGAAAATCCCCAGTCGATTTCTGACGACCTCTCTGCCCTCTTCGGCCTGAGCGATTCCGTTATCATAGCGGGCGACCTCAACGCCAAACACCCTGCCTGGAACAGCAACACCACCTCAGCCAGAGGGAGACAGCTGTTCGGTCTCTGCCCCATACTAAATTTCGATGTCATCGCCCCGATGACTCCAACCCACTTTCCCCACGACCCCAACCATACCGCCGACGTCCTCGACATAGCGCTTCTGAAGAATATCAACCTACGGTTGGATTCTATAGAGGCGGTACAAGAGCTCTCCTCTGACCACCGACCAGTGGTCATGAAACTGGCCCCCCGTGTCGGTCTCCATGACCCCACTCAACCCCCTCTCACCAAAATAGTCACAGATTGGAGGAAAGTAAGCAATAGCCTGAAATCCACTTCTTCCCAACACCTGGACTCCATCCCTGATCAGTTCGACTCTGTCGCAGACACGACGGCCGCGATCGACTCGCTCACTGAGCACGTACAATCAGTCCTGAACGACTGTTCAAAGGTAACTCCAGCGGACGATGACCGTCGCTGGAGATTGCCGGACGATGTGCGTGAACTGTTGCGCGAGAAGAACGCGGCTGTCCGTGCATACAGCAACTTCCCCTGCCTTGCGAACAAAGCCCATATGCGCCATTTACAGCGAGCTGTAAAGACACGCCTAGCGGAGCTGCGTACCGCTGGCTGGGACAGGATGCTAAGCGACCTAGAGCCCACTCATCAGGCCTTCTGGGAACTTCAAAGGAAACTAAAGTCCAATGAAGTAGTCTCCATGCCCCCCCTACTCCGCCCTGACAAGACCATCGCCTTCGACGATGCTGACAAGGCTGAATGCCTAGCCAACAGCCTCGAGGCTCAATGCTCTCCCAGCTCTCAACCAGTAGACCAAGCTCACTTGTCAAAAGTCGACGCTGAAGTCGAACGTAGAGCCTCCCTTCCCCCCGTCGAAAACCCTGACTATCCTCTGCCTCCCGTCACTCCAGACGAAGTGCATGATATCATCAAGGGTTTAAAGCCCCGTAAAGCTCCCGGCTCAGACGGCATCACAAACAGGGTAATACAACTATTCCCTGCCCACCTCATAATGCTACTGACCACCATCTTCAATGGTGCCATGAGCAATAACATCTTCCCAGATGCATGGAAAAAGGCCACTGTCATCGGCATCCCCAAGCCTGGAAAGCCCAAATCTGAGCCCTCGAGCTACCGCCCCATCAGTCTGCTCAATGTCCTCGGCAAAGTCTATGAGAAACTTATTTATAAGCGTCTCAGAGACTATGCCGAAACAAAAGGCCTCATCCCAAACGAACAGTTTGGTTTTCGAACCCAGCACTCTTGTGTGCATCAGGCCCACCGCATCATCGAACACATAAGCGCTGGCTTCCAGCGTGGCATGATGACGGGTGTTATATACTTCGACATAGCGAAAGCGTTCGACAGAGTCTGGCACAACGGCTTATTATATAAGCTCTACCAACTCGGTGTGCCGGACCGTCTCGTACTCATCTTACGAGACTTCTTGTCGAACCGCACCTTCCGCTATCGCATCGAAGGAGCACTATCCTCCCCCCACCCAATCCGCGCAGGCGTCCCCCAGGGCTCTGTGCTTGCCCCCCTCATCTTCACGCTGTTCACCAGCGACATACCCAGGAGCAAAAAGGCACAGTTGGCTCTGTTCGCAGACGACACGGCCATTTATTGCTCAGGCACCAAACAAGCCTCGATTTCTCTCACTCTCCAAAGAGCGGTCACCAAACTTGGCGACTGGTTCAGGAAGTGGAGAATTGAAGTGAATCCCGACAAAAGTCAAGCGGTTCTTTATTCAAAACCGCGCCATAGGCCCACCCCCCCCCGACCAATCTCCATGTTCGGTAAGCCTATCCCTTGGGAGAAGCGAGCCAAATATCTAGGTGTGATTCTCGATGAGCACCTCACCTTCGCAGAGCACATAAAGAAGGTTCGTTCGCGCGCCGCTTTCGCTCTCGGTAGACTCCACTCGATAATGAATGCAAAAAGCAAGTTGTCACTAAAGTGCAAGTTGCGCATTTACACGGCGTGCATACGTCCTATTATGACGTACGCCTGTGCAGTCTTTGCTCACGCGAAACCCCACCACATCCATAGGATGCAGACCCTACAGAACCGTGCCCTCCGAATGATCACGGGATCCCCCTTTTATGTCCGGAACGAGATCCTCCATCTCGATCTCAAAATCCCCACCATCGTCCAGTTCATGAAACGCAACTCCAAGCGTTTCTTTGATACCGCCGCCAAACATCGCAACCCCCTAGTTGTCGCGGCCGCTAAATATACCCCCTCCAATATTAGTAAAGTCCGCCGTCCGAGGCACACACTATTAGACCCAGACGACCCTATTACTCTCCTCCAGGAAAGCAATAGGGCTACTAGTACAGTACACAAACATAAAAAACCGACATTCCGACCCCGCCGCCGAGGTCCATCGCGAAAACCCCGAGTTAATAAATCCCCCCGACCCTTGCTCGAAGAAGCGCCAGCCCGCGCCGAAGCTGAGCCTGTAGTTTTAAATTCCCCAGTTAATAATAATTATCCAATTTGATCCAGCCTGTCCCAACTTGCTGTCCCCCCAGTGACGCCCTAAGCCGAGGTTCGTACCCCACAGGGGGTGCCCTTAGCGCGCAGTCACTTAGTATTGTAAGTAACACGCCCCTGGCTGGAGGCTTTGAGTTATTAGCTTAAGGCAGCCACAGGATTGACCGGTTAAGTAGTCACGGCCACTCTTGGCCAACTACGAGATGCCATAGTTAGGAAAAAAAAAAAAAAAAAAAAAAAAAAGGTATCGGCACAGTCAGCGGGCAGCAGTTGAAGAAATAGGAACACTACAAGAAGATTAAAGAAGGCTTCAAGCTTCAACACTGGTTTTATTCCTCACCAACCCAGCACATAAATGTGTATCCCGCACAGTTACTTTAAAAAATACCCAAATCGCTATAGGTGTGCCTATAATATTTGCAGAGTTCCCTCGATTTCTCCAGGATCCCATCATCAGATCCTGACCTGATGTCTATGGGGCCACCTGGAGAGTGTAACCCTTTCAAACAAAAAAGAATTTTTCAAATCGGTCCAGCCGTCTTCGAGTAATCGGGGAACACACTTAAAAAAAATATTCCGACGAACTGAGTGAGAACCTCCTCCTTTTTCAAAGTCTGTTAAAAATATTTTATAGCCAGAGTGCATCTCATGACAATTCCAATAAGCCCAAACATGGCTAGGATACATTGTTTTATTACGGAGTTCCGGTGCCTACCTTCCGGCTTCATCATCAGATCAGCTCGATGGTACCATTTTCATCAGCACTATTTATTTAAATTGGCTTCGTCAGTGTCGCTTAACTATCTTAATCTAGATATCTTATCGCCACCCGTGAAATACTTATCATTGAGGAGTTCCCGTGGCCATCTGTGGTCTGGTGATGTAATTTATTTATTTATTTATGATTTCAAACACAATGTGAATTGTTCCTGAATAAATTGAATTGAATCTTCTCCATCAGTTCTACTTCACCAAATGATACTTTCTGAATGCAAATGCTTGATTTGTTGTTGAAAATATCAAAATCACTATGTGTTTGCCTATAATATTTGAGCAGTTCCCTCAATTCCTCATGGATCCTGTCATCAGAACTTGTTTTTTGATAAAAATGGGACCAATCTGGAAGTATGTCCTTTCAAATAAAAAATAATATTCCAAATCGGTTTATAAATGACGGAGTACTGAGGTAACAAACATTAAAAAAAACATACAACCGAATTGATAACTTCCTCCTTTTTTCGAAGTCGGTTAAAAAGATTAAATTAACAAAAAATATAAATTCCAACGATCTAACTACTGATTGACTGAAAAAATAGTCCTTTGATTTCAATTTAATAAAATAATAACGAAAAACCTAGAAATGCGACGTTGCCAGCCCGCGTGGGAAACTGTTCTGCATGAGTCGGCAAGGTATCCCTAACTCCAATTTCTGTATGATCAAAAGAAAATCTTTAACTTATCCGAGGTGGGGTGCTAAAATTTACGAGCTCGCCTTGCTCGTTTTTACAGCCTATATTCTTTTTATTGTTAAAGTTTTCTGAATGAGTCGACAAAGCATCGAAATCCTATTTCTATATGAATGATCTGACATGCTAACATATCCGAGGTAGGTAGGTAAAGAAAATTGGACCTCCTATTCGTATCGCTCGCCGTTACATTATTATGTATTTGTCCTCCCACTGGATCGCCATACAGCAATAATATGGGTTCCATAATGTAAAATCATCGTTATATGTACAGACGCCAGCAGGTCAAGCTATCCGAAACTGTCAAATTTTCCCAATCAACCTTGAACCTAATACTTTAGCGATAAAGTTGAAAATCTATTAAAGGACAGATTGTAGTAGCTTGATGTGCTGCCGTCCATACATATAATGTAGGTAAGTCCGCCTGTGAGTGTTGCTTTAAAAGGAAAGATTATGTAACTGGGGTGGCTTTATTTGCGTAGGTACGCCCCGGGTGGCTGAAACCTACGCTACGCCAGCGCCACTGTCCCATCCTGCGGGGAAATTGTGTAACACACTTACATTTTGACAGCTCAACAACATTCATTGCGTTATTTACGTTGTGGAGCAGACAACATTTTCGAGCATAATATTTTGTGAAGTAATGGATTAGCAATTTGCTTCAAAATCATTCTGATTGTGATTGATATTGTGATAAGCAATTAGGGTGCTGGTCTCTGAGCAGACTTTCCATTATAATAGTGTCTACATATTGCAGCATAACACTGCATGTCAAAACTTTTTGGTTCCTTATAATCAACCTTTTTTCCGTTTGTATTTGACCCAGTTTGTGGATAATTAACAAGTTTTTTTCAAGTGAAGCACACTATATCCCTGCCGTCCTATTAATACCTTATGGCAAAGCAATATTAAGTTTGGTATATTAAGTACGAGTCTAACCATTCATCTTTATTTTTTCTGGTACGTATCTTTTAACAGTTTTCCTCAATCGGAAGTTCAGTCTGATCACGCTGGTCTAACCCTAATTCATTTTGTCTTAGGATTGAACAGCTTTGAACAGGCCGCCTTTCGGCCTCCAGGTTTTGGCCTAAAATTACGCTGGACGTCCTTGGCCAACGTCGAGAGTTGGACTGCATTTTGACCGCTGAAGGTCTCGCAAACAACGCCAGTTCCTGAACAAAGAACTGCGACTCCCTACAGTCTACGTCACCTCGCCGGACGCAATTACGTTTCGCCACGGTTTTTTTTAATGATATTTTACGTTCTAATTTAATACTGTAGATAGTAACCCTCTGCGGATTTTTTAAAATTCATTGACTACTTAATTTTATTTTCAAATTCATCATAACGATATGTTTTGGTAGCGTTACAATTAGAGATTGCAATCGACTAGTTAGTACGTTTTATTTCTCGTTCGTTATTCGCGTACCTATCGGACCAAAGTTCTCTATTTTATTCCCTTCACACAAGTCAACCTGCATTTTTTATACCATAATGTTCATTTTTTTTACCTTTTAATGTTTTTTTCTATTTTTATTTTAAAAACAAAATTAAACGTGTCGTAGCAGAAAAGTGAATCTCCGTCTTTTATTTATTTTTTTTCGCTACAATATTCACGGTGTGAAGCCCCGCGAACACGCGTATCTAAACGAATACAATTATGTGACAAGAATAAAGAGAGACTCGTTTTTCAGGTTCGTTTCATGAATTCATGGTGCAAGTTATTGCCATGAGTCCAAAGAATAATGTAGAGCCAGTATAAAAGAATGATTATCGGTAGGTACTCAATTCTAATCATTCTCACAGCCGTTTCCGATTTGACTTTCGCCCGAAGGACAACTCCCGGATCATCGCCTTTCGCACTCTTGTCTATCCCAGCCAAGATGTAAGGGTCGGTCGTCGTTACAAGTCGGTCTATCTATTCTGGCTAGCAAGTAACGTCTCACGCTGCAGTATCCAGGTTTTCCGTGGGCCCGGCAGTATAACTTGTCCTTTGACCAACATGTATTAATTAAATACGACGGCGAAAACAAACTTTATCGACAAAAAAAGCTGTAATGAGCATGACTACGCACAGCTATTTGCACAAGGATGTACAGGGATATTTTGGCGCGTGGCTAAAATCGGAACTAACGCGGCTAGCTTGTTTTTTCAATATTTACACAAAACATTGTCACAAATGTCTATCAAAAGCAAAAGCATTAAATCTCTCACTTCCAGCCCCAGTTAGTGCAAAGTCACTTGCTCACTCATTCAACGGATCCTGTGGCGTGGAAAAGGTGAACCCTGGTGAACCCATCTTTCCACGCCGCGGGAACCACATGTATGGATCATAACCGTAGATTAACCGAGTTATAAAAAGGACTGCGTACAATTTAGTTTCCCTTATTTCGATATGAAGACTCGCACTGTATTATCTTCTGGTTTCGACGCAGTTAAAAAGCATGCGACTTCCCAACTTCACATCAAAAGTGTTGATTTAGCGGGTTATGTGAATTGAGAAGTGCTCCAATTCAAACATCAAGTAAGAGAAGGAATTTTTTTCAGATAAGTTCTTGTTCCGAATATAAATCTCCCGATTTCTATCTGAGTTTAAAACGATTTTTACTTTTACACTTTTGCAACACTGTTACTGACTTTACAGGTTACTGTTCTCTGTGCCGTAAATAGAGAATGAACATCTGTGCCCACAGTCTGTGCCTTGCCGTCCCACTTTGTCACTCTGTGCTCTTCAGTGTTCTTGTCTGTGGCTCTTGTGTGCATGTTGTACTTCGTTCAACTTCGTTTTTTTTTTATCACGATTTTATCTTGGAATTTATTTTCCATTAGTTTTATGTATGTACTTAAAACATGATGATATTGAAACTTTGTTTTTGGTGTGATGTGAACGTGATTTCTGGCGACTTGCTGAATGCCATTCAATTCGGCAAACATTTATGTAAGAATAATTAAAAATATTTGAGGCGATTGTAAATGGCATTATCCTTTTTACTTTGCGGACGTGGAGCTACCTAGTTTTTAAATTATTAAGCAAAACTTAACAGTACAAAACAAAACTTATTGTGGTGACAAAATTAAATGAGATTTTAATGAAATAAAATGATATTTAAATACTGTTAAGGCTATTTTAATAATCGACCTTTCCTGTTCCTAATGAACCTACTGATAACTGAGGTAAACTCCCTGTAGGTAGATGTCTGATTTTAATTATTAAGCTCAGTTGCTCAGTCAATACTTGCATTTATTATGATTTCATCATTAGTTTTTATTATTACAGAATAAAACATGTTACAATAATAAAGCAAAAGCTTGAAACAAAGATATAATTATGTTAAAATCCAACATGGATATGAAGATAGAGTTCAGTGATGCTGACCAGCTACCAATAGTTCCTCAAAACAGTATAGGCAAATGGAGTCTTAAAAGTGACACCTCGGTCCTGATCACAGATCTGCAACAGAGTGGATCTCACAGGAAAATTATTAGGGTAAGTCTAAACAATTATATTACCTGTAATCAAAGAATTAATGCTATCGCTGACCACTGCCATTCCTGGAAATAATATCTTTCAAGTTGTGTTGCCTAAGTCTGTTTTCTTGAACACTTCATTTTATGTTGCAAAGTGACAATTTTAAACAATATACTTACGTGATTTGATAATAAAAAATCGCCTTGATCCCTCTCTTGAAGTCTCATGTTAAAAACTCATCTTGTAATTTATCTTTTTTTTTTTAAACGGTGACTTATAGGATCACTTAGTTACCGTCTGTCTGTCTGTCTGTAATTAATATGGTAACCTCCAGCTGGTGACAAACTTATACTCTAAAAACTGTTCCTAAACCAATTCAGAATTAAATTATAAAAATAGAACATGCTTCATTGAACACCAAAATGATAATACAGCATACAACATGATGACTCAATAATAACAAATCAAAAACAAGCCTCACTTGCTTCTGATAATCTGCAGGTATTGCGAACAAATTAAATAATATTTTGATGTATGGCAGTTTGATCTTTGTAATCATTGTAAAACATCTTTCTACTGTGACTTTGTAACCATTATATTGCATTCATTTACATAATAACGTTACAACGGAGCTGACTTGTTTAATTATCGTTTTTATTTTTATAAGAATTTTCCTGTTATTAACACTTTGCGGGATACAAACGAGACAAAATAAAAGTTTTATTGTTATAATTACTGCTATAGCCATATAGTGTCCTTCAAAGCGTTAACTAGATCTTTGTGTGTTCAACTGTTAATGTAATCAAGTAATTTATTATTCATGTAAACCTACTCAATAATGTTTTGTACAGACTTTTTAATAGAAGCAACATGCAAGCTCTTTACATTTTTCAAGTGAAACACTTTTGTTTACCTACTTAGTTTGTGACTGATATTGCTAACTTAGCTAAAGGATTTCACAATATGCCTGCACAAGAATTAACAGTATGTATTCCATCCATTATTGCAAGTACTATATTTATTTGTGACTTCATGTGCATTGAAATTGAAAAGCATTATTCAATATTTTATTATGTGTATAGATAATTCACTCTGCATTCGAATTGTTGCTGTTTTGTCTATTCAATAATTACTACAGTAAATTCCAGTAACATTGAGGCCATTGAATTCATATATTAAAGCGTCAATAGGCAAAAATGGTAAAACTTACAAATAGATAAATTATATATAGTGTAGTGTCACTTTCAATAATAGTATTTTCACAAACAGGGTCATGTACTTACATTTATTAACCGATTCGTTGCGATGTCTAATTTCGCTAACTTCTAACTGTGGCGTCGAACAAAAATAACGTGACACTGTTCAGTGCCCAACGCCATACGATTAGATGACACGCATCTGTGCCTTCAGCCATGCGGGAAAAAAAAATTGAAGGAGTTACCATCGATTTTAAAATGACACACATCCGTGCCTAACGCCTCACGCAAAAAAAAGTGATGGCACTGAAACGTGCCATCCGCAACGAATCGGTTAATGTGACTTTGATACTATTGCATAAAATTGGGGTTAAAATATTATTTTACATGGTAGTAAATCATGGTTCAGCATTCTCATTTCCATTATTCTTATTGTCTGTGAAGTCATTTATTAAAGGTAAGCTAAACTATTTTTTATTTTCAGAGATGGAATCGCCTATCAAGACTGCAAAGATCTATAGTTTATGCAGTATTTGTTATAGCAGCAACTATACTAGCAATGTTTTATATCTCGAAAGTTTCTGCTGCAAATATAAATAAGATTAATAATAGTGATTTAGCACAAGTAAGTAATTAATATATCTCACTAGCTAATGCCTTGCAATGCCTTTTTAATTCTTTTTTTGTTAGGAACCTTCTACGGCGCGAACATAACAACTTACCATTTCATCACTTGCAATCGGTCAAGCTATTTTCGAGTTTTTGCGAGACTAACGCACGGCAATTAATTTTTTTATTATAGATATTGTTACTGTACCTACTTGATGAAACCAAAAATTTACCAAAGAATACGTTTAAAACAGAACAAAGACAAGATGATAAAATGAAATAAATAGATCAAATTGATGGCATTTAGAAAGTTCAGTTATTAATTTAATTAATTATTTCTCTAAGTACTTAGACTTACCTACATGGTAAAGAAAATAAGCCAGGTTGAGTGCATATAAATGCGAAAATAGTAAAACTCATTCAATGTTCCATTAATAAGCTTATCATTTAGTAAATAGTAATATGTGTTATCAGTTGTTCAATAACTTATTGATTGCCTTGTAATTCTTTATTTACAAATCACGTTATCTAAGCTTTCCGTAATAAAAATGATTTATAACTGTAGATAATATTATTATGTCCATGATAATGTTATAAGTGTTATCTAACAATTTTTATCTATTATTACTCAATACTTTACTGCATTCGATATATTACTATCACAACAAGGATATTCTGTGATCATGGGAAAAAGGCTGCCGCTATTTATTCCATATCTCGTGATTCGGCACCACATTTTCACCGAAAAATTTTTTTTAAGCAATCCTATAATAACTTAATACAAGATCGCTTTTCAAGCTTTTCCTTTAATTTTAGGAGAAAGTTATTTCAAAAGTGTAATAAAATACAAATAATGTAAATGTTCACTGCGTATTTCCTGCTACTATAGCAATCAATTCTTACGATAACATTGTACAGTTTACAGCGTGAACACTTGCTGGTAGCATTGTATAGAGTTACCAGATAACGGTTATCTAAAAATATGTTGCCGTGTATTTCATGTTGAGATAATAGAATGCTAATAATACACCAATGTGATAGTACTATGATGATTTTAAGTATTTAAAATGTCAAAAAAGGGGTGGTTTCTTAATAATAAAGACCCTAGGTTAGTACCCCGCCCCTGTTTCACACGGGTGCATGGCGACATGTCAAACTTTTGAGATTTCTGTGCTATCATTTTAAAATATTATACACATAAAACTTTTGGAATAAATGCTCTTATTCATGGTAAAAACTGTATCAAAATTCATTGCGTAGCTCAGAAGATCTAAGCGATTATATAGACAGACACGAAAAGCGACTTTATTTTACTTATAACTAGTTTCCGCCCGCAGCTTCGCCCGCGTGGTTTGTCGATAAAAAGTACCCTATGTCCTTCCCCATGGTTCAGTGTCCCCATACCAAATTTCATCAAAATCGGTTCTGCCGTGAAAGCGTAACAAACAAAGACAAAAATTCAAATATTTTCCCTTTATAATATTAGTTTAGATATGTATTAAAGATGTCTTATTATGTTTTAGGAAACTCTTAAGAATGTGTCTCTAGTCAATGAGCAAGCAGCTCAATCAGTTGCCCCCAAGAAGACTGTTGTAGAAGTTGAAAAACATGAAAGGCCCATCTTTACAGGTATTGTTATATTATATAAAATAGATTGTTCAGTTGAAAACTGATAAGCATCTACATGCACAGCTGGGTAATTGAAATGAATTGTTGTTTCAACCACCATTACACAAGGCCTATTCATCAATAAAGTTCTGCACTGTGTCATAAACTCGTATGCATAGCGCTACTTACTTACTTGACTTTTTGTACTTTTTAGTAGTTTTAAACGCACAACCTTTTTCAAAAAAATCTTTCAAAGCATTCAGTGACTGCCCGCAATACTAACATTCATGCCAAATGTGTGACTGAAAATTTGGGTAATGATAAAAAAAATGCCCTGTAGTCTGTTCCAAAAGTACCTGATGAAAGTGTAAACACCTAATTGCGTAACACACTATCAATTACATTCTGAATGGTTTTGAAGCATATTGCTGATCCATTGCTTCATAATAATATAATGTTCGAAAAATTTGTCTGCTCAACAACGTAAATAATGCAATGAATGTCGTTGAACTGTCAAAATGAAACCAATTCCTACTTAAGTATGTTACGCAATTTTGGTGCTGGTTAAATTCTTAGGGCGCGTTCCCACTATGTCGTGACGATTAATTTATCGTTGGACGACTGTCGTCTCTAGCTGTTCCCATTATATCGACTGTTTATTGACAATCTGTCGTCACTGCAAAAAAAAGTCGTGGACGACAGTTAATCGTGTCGTCCTATATGTGAACACCTCCATCTAAATACACAAGCCACGACGCTTTTAACGACACAATAATCTGTCGTCACGACATAGTGGGAACGCGCCCTTACGCAATCACTCGTAATGCTTTATTCCCGGTCGTCCCCGCCCCGTCGTCCCCACTGGGCACGAGTGGGAAAAAAAGGGTTTATTCCCGGTCGTCCCCGCCCCGTCGTCCCCACTGGGCACGAGTGGGAAATAAAAGTTTCGTTCCTCCGCAGCGGTGACGACTGGAACTTTTTATTTCCCACTCGTGCCCAGTGGGGACGACGACGGGGCGGGGACGACCGGGAATAAACCCTCGCAATCACTCATTACAGAGAATTCGTAACACATTCATCTGTATTTTGAAGGTTTTAACTTTATATCTCAACACTTTTTCCAAAAAATATTGTTGGAATAAGATTATTAAGTAAATGGTAATTGAAAAATCATCGACGAGATTTAAGGTTATTTATAAAATTAATCTTCAGTTGCCTAATTTGGGTTTACATATTCAAATAAAGAAAAAAAATAAAGAACAGACCATACTAACACATCACAGTTTTTGGACTGTGTACGTAACTCTTTAAAGAAATGATGCTTTTAATATTTAGCATATATATTATTGATACATAGTTATATATTTTACTGAGTTTACTTGTGCAATATGTAGCTTACGAAATTCCTTATTATTGTTTTCTTTTTTGTCCAAGTGGTGTTTACCTTTAAGTAATTGTTGCACTGTGTAGAGTTTAAACGTATGTTTTATTTTTGTTTGTAAATTAGTGTAAACAATTGTTGGTAGACCTAATAAAATAAATAAATAAATAAATCACGATATTATACTATGATTATGTTTTTTAGGACCGATAAATGCTCGTCAATACGCCGTGGTGGAAAGCTTCAGACACGCGTGGCGTGGCTACAAAGAACATGCGTGGGGCCACGACAATTTGAAGCCAGTGTCCGGCATGGCGTTCGACTGGTTCTCTCTTGGCCTAACCATCGTGGACTCACTGGACACAGCCTATATTATGGGACTGACTGAAGGTAATAATACATTATTTATACTCTTCTTAGCGTGTCGATGGCAACCGAAATGGAGTCGACCCAGAATTCAGCTACGAGTTTGGCGTCATCAGTAGCGTCCATCAGTTCCTACAACTTGCAGACAACAGGACACGATATTAAGTGTCCCATCGTTTGTGGAACAGTACCACATAAACTCCGCAAACGTGATGGGTATCGATATCCAAACACGACAAAATAAAAATGATTTGATGATTTTGTTTTGGGGTCAGTGACCGCTGGTAGTTTTGTTACTTGAAGTGTGAGTTGATAACATCTGCTTAATCGTATTGAGATATCGATACCCATTACGTCTGTGAAGTTTAAAAAAAAAAAAAAAACTTATTTTTAAACTGATATTTTAAGTGACTTGGTATTACTACACTACCGGCGGCAGTGGATGGCCCAAAAATAAAACATTCACAAATTATATTTCTTTTTGTTGTTGTTTAGGTATCTATACCCATCACGTCTGCGGAGTTTTGCTAGCTAATTTAATTTGACCCTGTGTTATGTCATCACGTAGGTATGAAGTACAGAGACAACGCGCGGCTAGACAAAAGCCGAACTTTTAATAGGTAATACGGGCTGGTGTCCGCAACTCCACGACAATGCGCGTATTTTGCGTGATGGGTGGGAAAATCAATTATTCGATCCACCCCAGCTCCTCAAGGAAGGCCAGCAACGCCTTGGTGTTACTGACAATGTCACATAGGGTACCTGGGTTACCGAAGTACTTTGCCCTGTATGTGGCGAGCACTGAGCAGTTTAGTAGCACATGAGTTGCTGTCTCGTCGTCCATGCAGGCCCTGCACAGCGGACTGTCTGTGACTCCTATGACAAAGAGGTGTTTATTAAATGACCCGTGGCCAGTTATGGCTGCTGTAACTATACGCAGCTGCTGTTTATTTAGCCGGAGCAGCCGCTTCGTGAGGCGGCCATCAATTGTAGGGACTGCTTCCTTGGCTTGCCTACACTCACCCTGTTCTGACCATTGCTTGTGGTGTTGCTCGCTGGTGCGTTTCCTTACCAGAGTGCGTATGTACCCGAAGGGGAGTGGCACGATGAGTTCAGGTCCCACTGGTGCCATGCTCGACCCCCTCCTGGCAAGTTCGTAGCCGAACTTTTAATAAAAGATGTGCCATATGTGGTCGTGAACTTATTTTTTCAAACTGATGCTGTGTTACTGGCTACTCACCTCTGTTTCGCTCGTTGTGATTAGGGACTGCAATCCCTCAAATGTTTGTCCCATGGGACTACGGGACCGGTCAAAAAAGTAGAGAATAAATAAAACCATCAGTTAAAATCGTTATGGAGCTTTTAATTATTAAAATTAAGCAAAAATTTGGTGTAAGTATTAGGAACTTTTGATTAAAAATTAAACAACTTAAACCGAAACCATTCAATGACGGAGAAAAATAAATTTATGTTTAGGTCTGTTTTTGAAAGTATTCTTAAAAAACGCAATGTATTGACAGTTTTGTTCTTATTTTAGTGCATGTGTAAAACGCACGCTCAGACTACGCTTGGGATGGATTTTACATATTTGTGCAGTAAATCGATTTTTTTCCTCTGTTCCTTCTGCATTCAAACAACGGCATTTCTTTCTTTAATATGACATCAAGTGACGAAATTCGGACACCAACTGGACGAGTAGCCTACTGAGATTGCAAGGTGCGCTCCAGCTCTTCTTACGAAGTGGCCGGTGTTGGTATTTCCGGTTGTTGCTTCATTTCGCGCGTAATTTTACAATTTTTTCAGTCCGGCTAATCTCGCGGATCTCGCACGCCTTTTTTTTTTTGGATGGGAAATCATAAAATGACTTTCTCCCGCTCGGGGCGGAGCGGGAGGGCGTGAAAAAAAAAGCAAGCAAAGGAAGGCCTGTCTTTCCCTCACGCGTTCCGCCTCCTTCGCGAGCATTACTGCCTCACAGAAGGAGGTGATGGCTTCCCATTTACTCTCGCTCCGTACCATGGCCTGGACCAGAGTCGGACGCGAGAGATCGCACCGCACGACATCTCTCGCCGGTTCCACTCTCCCCGGTGACCGGGGTAGATGACGGCCCTGTCCGTCAAATAGGCCTCGACCACGCGACTGAGGTAGGTCGGCATCCGGTGATACCGGAGTGCCTCCATGATGCAACTCCAGGGCAGGGTATTAAAGGCATTGGCGATGTCTAGACACACCGCCAAGACAACCCCACCCCGGACCACAGCATCCCCCATCGTGAGAGCTCGCACGCACATGATGGCGTCCACCGTAAAGCGCCCCATGCAGAAACCAAACTGGCTCTCCGCCAAATCCGGCCCCACCCGCACGAGCCGCCTGACGAGGCTGTCTGCAATGACTCTTTCAAAGAGCTTGCCCACCTCGTCCAGCAGCACGATGGGCCGGTAAGCGGACGGAGAGTCCGCAGGGTGCCCCGGCTTCTTGATGAGGACCAGCTTCCCCGTCTTCCAACGAAGTGGGAACCGGCCCCTCTCCAAGCATGCGGTTAGGAGCCCCTTAGTCGTGGCCCGAAATCCTCCAAGGCCAGAACTCAGGCTTTTCCAGGTAAGCCGTCGGGTCCTGGGGCAGTATTTTTGGCGTTCAGCTTACGTATCGCCACTCTCAGCTCTACCTCGGTCACCTCCGGAGCATCGTCGTCGTCAGCGGTGTGGTCCGCATCGGGCACCGCAGGAGGCGGAGCCATGGGCGGGAGAGTACGTTCCCCTCGGGAAGAGAACAGAGCGCTCACCACGTCCTTCACGAGCTGGGGCTGGAGACTGCGTCAGCGGGGAGCCCATGGGTGGAGTTAGTCCCGCACCATTTTGTAGGGGCGTCCCCACGGGTCTCTGTTCAGTCTCCAGTGACTCCTCGCGAGCCAGTCCCTTGGCCCGCAGGATCTCTGCTCGAGGGCGGTCTTCGCCGCTCTGTACCCCTCGTACAGCTCCGCCTGAATGGCTTCCGTATCTGGAGAATGGATATGGAGCCTGCGGTGCCTGGTGTACCGGCGTCGCGCAGCAACGCATACGTCGCGCAGGGACGTCAGCTCCGGCGACCACCAGCACACTTGGCGCCAGGCGCGTCCGGGCCGGACCCGGGGCATTGCCACGTCACATACTTCGGACATGGCCTCCCGGAACCACCCCGCCTCGTCGTTGATGTCAGCAGGCCTGTCCGGTGGTGACACCCGGCCTGCACGATCGAGGCTTCCAGGAGGAGCGGGGTCCAGCTGCTTCAGCGCCCACCGCGGATCACTCGGGGCCTGTCGGACCGGCGCGCTCGAGTTCTGGGCGGAGACGTCAAACCAGATGTACTGGTGATCGGAGTAGGTCTCCACCCCCTCCATTACACGCCAGTCGACGACACGCGGCGACAGAGCGGGGCTGGCGAACGAAATGTCCACCACTGACTCACCCCGCATCCACACACACGTGGTTACAGAGCCCCGGTTTAGGACGACCAGGCCCGTCTCCAGAGCCCAGTCTTCCACCATCCTGCCCCGTGTGTCCGTGTGCCGGGAATCCCAAGCCACATTCTTGGCATTGAAGTCCCCGAGGACGAGCACAGGGAGGGAACGGAACCCGACGACGACGACTCTCAACTCCGCAAGGGAGTTGAGGAACTCGGCGAGAGTTCGGTTCGGGGAGAAGTATACCCATACCACGACAATCTCCCCGAACCGTTCTGCCACGCAACCCCGTCCCCTCTTGAGAGTCTCGAGGGACGAGGTACGGCGGTGGCCAACGAAATTAGGGTCACTGAGCCGCTCAGGTCCTCCACCTAGTCATCCCTGGGACGGACAAAGTACGGCTGAGCGACCACGGCGATGTTAATCGACCACTGCGCCATGCTCTGGATCAACAGATCCTGAGCGGAGGCGCAGTGGTTGATGTTCGCCTGGAGGAGGCGTAATGGGGCCATTATTGGGCTGACCACAGCTGTAGCAGTGGCTGCTACGGTCCACCTCCGAGGTGCATTTAGCTCCCACGTGGTTGCCCACATGGCAGCGGAAGCACCTCGCGAGGTCTGGGTTCCAGCAGTTTCATCTGCGTGGTAACCCAGCCCACCTTGAGCCTTTGGCCCTCCCCGGTTGTTTTTCGGGCTACTGCCACGGGGCAGTTCACCGTAACAGTTCGCATTCCCGTGAAGTCAGGACGGATGGTGCCTTTTTTTTTTTGTTTCGGGGTGGAAAATCCTCATAGATGTCCTCCGCTCTGGGGCGGGCGGAGGGGTCTGTCAGACTCTTACTGACTAAAAACCACCCCGGTGTTCCATCTCACACCTACGCCGAGGGTCGCGGGAACTTACGATCCTTCCGCAACACCCGCCTGGTGCCGGCCCGCCACGGCGGGCCTCTCCTTGACACGAGGGAGTGAGGTGTTTGACGCCCCCCGCGACGTCTAAGAGGGGCGCGCCGCCACCTCGGGTCCGATGTATGGGGGGCGACGGACGTCCCCGAGTCCGTCGCCCCTGGACCCATTTAGGGGGGCTGGAAGAGGGCGTTGTCCGCCCTCCGCCGACACCCGGTGCGCCTGCTGCAGGTCGGGTGAGAGGATGTGATCTCCCACTCCCTTTTCGCAACCTCCTTCTGCGAGATGACTGTCTCGCAGAAGGAAACCACCGCGTCCCAGGAGTTCTCGCTGCCGACCATCGAATTCACGATAGCCGGCAGCGACAGGTCACTGCCTATTCCAGAGATGAGGGCACGGCGCGGCTCCTCCCAAGCGGCACACTGCCAGCGTATGCCGCGCCGTGTCCTCCCGACAGTCGACACCGGTAACACCGGGCGTCCGGCTCCCTTTTTATGCGACACAGGTACTTCCCGAAGCAACCACGCCCCGAGAGCACCTGCGTCACCCGAAACGACAGGGAGTCGTGCCTCCTCCCGAGCCAAAGGTCGAGCACCGGCCGGACCGCCTCGAGGGTGCCAAGGCGGGTAGGGCGTGCCTACCCTAACCTGCTCAGCAGAGCACTCTCCTAACGACGGCGGCCACCACCTCTCCCTCCGTCGCTGAGTCATCCAAACCCAGTATGCTCATATCAGCGCACTTGTGGGTCTGGAAACTCAGGCCTCGTCCGCATTTAGGGACGCCCTAAGTCTTTCGGCCAGAGCGTCAGCGGTCGGGCCGCTGGCCGCACCGGGGGGGACCTCCGGCATCCGGGCCCCAGTCGCAGTGACCTTTACCCGGATGCCATCTGCGAAACCGAGCTCGTCGAGGTTCACCGCCTCCCTCGCCTTGGCAAGCACGTCGCGGTAGGATAAGCCCTTCTTTTCCGCTTCCGGCTGTAGTGTTATCACTACAGCTGCGAACTTCGGGGCACGGAGCCTAGCCGCGACGCTTCGCTCCTTGCGCCGCTGCCGCCGCTCCTTTCGTTTGGCCGCCCTAGCTGCCTTATCCGCCTTCCTCTTCTCCCCGGCTACTTATCATTTGGCGTCGGCCGGAGGAGATTTAGGAAGTGGAGGCGGCCGTTTCGCCGCCGGGGCTGGAACCCTCGCGGGTGCCGGCACGGTCCCGCCTTTTGACTGCCCCGACGATCCCGGCTTGGCCGTGGCAGCCGTGGCGGTGGCATACGATGCCGCCTTCCGCTGGCCCGAGGCCGGCTGGCTCGCCGCCAGCGGGGTGCGCAAGACAATGGCCTCCAGGGCGGAAAACTGGCTCCGGAAGGCAGCCAGTTCGCGCCGCACCAGGGCCAGAACCCGGTCCTCAGCAGGCTCAGGCCCGCCCTGCCCATGCCGCGCCTCCCCCTGTGGCACCTCCCGGGGGCCAGCTCCTCGGAGCCTGGCTAGATCCGCTCGGAGCTCCTCATTTTCCTTTCGGAGGAGCTCCATGGCGGCTGTCAAGCGGGCGACCTCCGCCCGCATCTCGGACATTCCGTCCGACGGGGGCCGGAGGTGAGTGGCCTCCGCTGCCGCCATAATAAAGGCCCTGGCTGCAAATATGGCCTTGTCTTTAGACGACTGAGTCCTCTTCAAGGCCACACTCTTGATCACGGCTGCCACGACCTCTGCGAACCTGACCGCTCGCTCCGAATTGGAGGCGCCAGCGGCGTCCGGCTCACCACCTGACGACTCCGACCCGGCCGAGACCGACCCCAACTGCGTTGGCTTGGCCGGGTTGGCTCGGCTCGGCTTGCTGGCCTCCTTCGTGGTGAGCCCTCTGCCCATACCCCTTTCATGGCACCACCCCGCCGGCTGATTTTCTTGCGGGCCGAGCTCACCAAGGAAGACCCCTGGCCATCCCCCGGTTTGGGACGCTTCTTGAAGAACTCTAGGTTCTTCCTAGCAGCCCACCACCACTTCGCGCTCCGGGCTCTTACATGAGCCCTTTGCGCCAGATACGGCGTCGGACTCCGATCCCGCATCACTTCCCTCCTCTTCACTATTGTTTTGGTTTTTATAAATTGGATCCATATTTGTTCCCACGAGTAAAATCTTTATATTATCTCAAAAATCTAGTGGTTCGCACTAGCGACTAATTTAGCTACCCATTAGTCAAGCTATCAACCTCCCTAACGGTGCGCCGCCGCTTGGAGGTTTGGGGTGATTTTTTATAGAGGTTTTCTTCTTCGCGGCCCGGGCGGTTAAGCCAAGACCCTCGACAAGGTGACACTCTCTGACTTTTGACGGGGGTCAGAAGTCAGAGACATGACCTTGACAATCTTCAGGGCTACGAGATTAACGGTGGCAGAAAGAGAAGACATCTTCCTGCCTGCCCGGCGGCAGAGTTAGTGCACACCGACCCCGCTCTTACTCCGCCGCTGTGCGTCTCTGCTTAGAGTGCTGAGAGACACGTTGAAGCGTACCTCCGACAGGATATTATAGCAGAGCATACGGGCAACAAGACCCCTTAGGCACACAGTACCTAATGGGGAGTCATTGGCCGTACCCGTCCCGTCCCCCGTCCCGCACCGTCCCGGAGCCTGGCCTTCCCCGGACGCATCCATAAGGGAATTCCAGCCCACAGGCACACGGGGAGGTTTCCTGTCCAAGCGCCCCGGATCTCGCACGGCTAGTCCCGCAAATGCAATCCTGCAAAATATGCAAGGAATCCCGCATTTTGCGAAATGTGGGACTGCGGGATAGCAGTCCCTAGTTGTGATTAAATATTAATGGATTATTATCCTTAACCATTCAAAAGGCAGTCTCTAAAATAAGGTTAAAACTGCGGTGCGTCATAATCCTTTATCTATTTTAGAAGTATCTACCGATTACAGAGGCAGCCAACACGAGATAATTAGCGTTCTGAGCAAAACTAGCAAAAATAAAAATGATGGAATCACTTCAATCTGTCACAGTTTTTCTCTAAAACGATATGTCGTACAGATCTGATATTTAGCACCTGTGTTTGAGATTCAAGTGTAATGGTGGTATTAATCTATTTCAGGATAAATACATTAATTTTATGAATCGAAGTTTAATAAAATAATTCGATGTTGGAGACATTTGTCTTATTAACTAGGTAATATATATATTATTTCAACTCTTTGTTCTCAGAATTCGAGGAAGGCAAGCAATGGGTTAAAAATGAGCTAGTTTTTACAAAGAATAAAGATGTTAATTTCTTTGAAGTCACTATCAGAGTTCTGGGAAGTTTGCTGTCCTGTTATCATTTCACTCAAGATCGTATGTTCCTTACTAAAGCTGTAAGTGTCAAATTTTAACCATTTTCATTACCATTATTATTGTCTTACTTTGTAATGACCACTTTCCCTGTCAGAATGAGTAGAGATGGTCTTTCCATATTTATATTTGTAAAAACCTAACCTACAACATGTACTCAGACTACGATCTTTTCCTTAAAATTCGTTTCGGAAACCACATCATTTAGTTCATAAAGTTCAAACAAAAATACGGCCAGCTCCTAAACATCGGTTTCTACTATGCCATGGCATTTGTCGTTGGACGCCTCATTCCATCTCCATGTCGTTCTGTTTCCATTGAGTCGTGACGGCAGTAAAGAATACAATGAAAAATAGAACCACAGCAGGAAATGACCTGTTCGGCTTATATTTTAACTGCGATGTACTCATACCACTGCAACCGATACCTAAATAGAACTAACTCAAAATAAAATATCCTATCTCCATTTTTAGATTGATCTAGGAGACCGATTAATGGCTGCTTTCTCTTCACCCTCTGGTATACCATACTCTGATGTGAACCTTGGCGAGAGAACCGCGCATGCACCAGAATGGTCCCACTATAGCACTACTGCTGAGGTGACTACAGTGCAGTTGGAGTTCAGAGAACTATCCAGAGCTAGCAGTAATCCTGTGTTTGAGGTGAGTGTCAATACAATGTTTTCTCCATAGGAACCTACTACGCTTTGGAATGGCAACTAGCTTCATCTTTTTGACATACCAACTCCTTTGACAATTCAAAACTTAATTGAAATAAATGCTTTCAGTTTGTCAGGGATTCTGATTCCAATGAAAATTGGCGAATATTGTATGAATTCAATTGTCAATTTTACCCCTCTGCACCCTAATTGCGTAACACACTTGCAGTAGGAAACGGTTTCATTTTGACAGTTCAACAACATTCATTGCATTATTTACGTTGTTGAGCAGACAAACTTTTCGAACATATGAAGCAATCGAATATCAATTTGCTTCAAAATCATTCAGATTGTGATTGATAGTGCGTTACGCAGTTAGGGTGCAGGTCTGTATCGAGTTAAGATGTCGTCCTCGTCCACGCCGCCGTCCGTATGGACGAATGAGAAGGTGTTAGAATGTATGTATATTACGATACCAAGCACATCCGGTAATACGGATGCAAGCCGGAACAACTATAAGAATAAAAATTTAGTAGCTGATGCGTGAAAAACCATTTTACCTTTTTTTATTTCAATACAATATAATATTGACATGTTAAGCACTGTAAAAGCACCGATTTCGATATCGGATATCCTCACGTTGGCTCTGACGGGATTAAACTAGCATAACTCCCAACTTGTGGATGCCTTAACAAATTAACCAACCAACGTTGGTACCGGCGTTGGGACCAACCAAGGTATGTAACGCGTAGTTCAGCCATACTCGATTGTTATGCATGATAATGTGTGTTACTATTATTATAAAATTAACAGTATACTAAACCTCCAATGAACAGTAGAACAAGCCATTTGGTATGAACTTATGCAGGCAAAATTATTCATCTTTCCGTTACACCACAGTAAATACAACGTGTAACGTAAAATGCGCAAAACCTCTTAAGAGGGGTCATTGTACTCATCATTATGAACAACTTTTACTATGGGACCAAACCTGAAATCGCGAGAAAAAAAAAACAGCTGTTCCCTACATTTTGACGAGTTATGCGAACATAAATTTACTGAACAGCTGATTTTTTTTTCGCGATTTCAGGTTTGATCCCATAGTAAAAGTTGTTCCTAATGATGAGTACAATGACCCATTAAGAGGTTTTGCGCATTTAACGTTACACGTTGACGTTGTATGTGGGCAATACAGAAACTACGTACAAACGTCCGAAATGGTAGGTACACTCACAGACGTGCGCAACGTCGAGACCCCAAAGCGGTCGTCGCAGTGCTGCGAGTCGAGACGAATGTCCCGGCTTTTCCCCTTTTTATTGAGTACCTACTTCATTTGTAAATTACTTATTTTAATTCGATTGTTTGATCACTATAGAACCCAAGTAAATATTTTAATGAATAGCAAAACACTTTTCAATTTTACAAACACTAAAGCCCCGCTTTACAGAACCTCACTCAATACTCAAACATTACTTAAAACTAGTTTCAACCAATCAAATGGCTTTTTGCTTGTTTTAAGTAATGCTTGAGTTTTGAGTGTGATTCTGTAATAAGGGCCTACGAGTGACAACCCTAACGCTCCAATGGACTGTAGCTAGGTAATTATTTCAACAAATTAGGCCTAGTTTCCATACTGTCACAGATATTTTCTGTGATTAAACTGCCAATATTCATTTTGATTGTGTGCGTAATAAATTTAGAGAAAACAATTGACTACTGACACACTTACAACATTGATTAAAAGTTGTTGCAAGTTACCTGCCTGTATAACAAATAGTTTCGTTTGACTGTACGTCGCATACGCGTCTTACGAGGCATGCCAGAATAACATTCAAGAATGAAACGCGTCATACATTCTAATTTTCATAATAAGTAAACGTGGCAAGAACACGTCAGTAAAATGAACGATACAACGTCATTCGTACTTTCAAGAACCGTGTATTCATAAATTCAAGCTTAATGTTTCCCTGAAAAGGTAGGCAGAAGTGTAAGGTGTACATTTTATCAGTTAAAATATTATAATAAAATAATAAACATTTTATCGCCCATAGCCATAAAGGTACCTCACAAACGTAACACATAAAAAATACTAGCAACGCCCCGCGGTTTCACCCGCATAAGTCTCGATCCCGTAGGGATTTCGGGATAAAAATTATTTTATATGTTAATCCAGGTAATAAACTATCAGTGTGTTAAATTTCATCCAGATCTGTTCTGTAGTTTTTGCGTGTAAGAGTAACAAACATCCATCCATCCATCCTCACAAACTTTCGCGTTTATAATATCATCATTACGATAAACAAACTTGTGTTAATAAATAAGGCTTATAACTATGTTAGTAGCGCTCCACTTTGCACTAGCTTATCGTATTATGTTGACTCGGACGTTACAATACGCCAGCATATTGCTGGTAAGTGGATATCACATTTCTCAGAATTTTTGGTTTTAAAACAAAACATGACAGTTTCCTCACAATTGGTTCCTCACTGCTTTTAGAGCAGTGCTAATAAAATAAATTGCATAGAGTGAGGTCCTAGGTATGTTGCCATTTGACGGGGTCCGCTAAGGCAGATGCCAGCTAGGATCGCGGGATGTTCGAAAGAGTTGCCCCGGCACGAGCAACTGAAGGAACACGGGTGGGTTTTAGTCAGTAAAAGTCTGACACGCCTTCCCGCTCCGCCCAGAGCGGGAGAAGTCATTTGATGATTTCCCACCAAAAAAAAAGGTATGTTGCTGACATTGAATTTCCTTATGGTAAAACATAATGGTCGGTTAATAACAATCGGGACAATAATTACACCAGTAGCTGTAGATAATTGTTTCTATCCATGCCTAAACACTTCATGACAGCGATAATGTTTGGGTTTTACATACTGCATTAATAACTGCAATGCCTAATTACTCAATAATCATGGGAATGGCCTTCTAACTTTTTATTGACAAGAATTAAGTTAATCGTCGACTATCTGTGTTCCGTAATACCTACTTTATCAATGTGTAGCCATAAAACATATTAGGTACACATTGGGTACTTAATTGTAGCTACTCATTGATACAATATTATGTAACACAGATTGTAGACAATCAATTAATTAATTATTGTCTATGCATACAACTTTATGAGGTTGACTGTACTTTTTATTTTTTTTTTATTTTAGGACGCCGCCGCAGCCGTGTCTGAAAAAATCCATCACTTGCCGAAGAAGCACGGTCTGGTGCCAATATTTATAAACCCGAACACTGGCCATTTCCTGCCACACGCGACCATCACGCTTGGGGCCAGAGGGGACAGCTACTACGAGTACTTACTAAAACAATGGCTGCAAACTGGAAAAACTATTAACTAGTGAGTACTTATAAGTATATCTTACTAGTTTCTCCTCGCGACTTCGTCGGCGTGAAATTATCCGCGCTATTACTTCGTTTTCGCTTAGCGTTCTTTCCCATTTTATTTCTTTCTGTTCGGCTCCTAAGGGTTGTAGCGTGATGTTAAGCTTCCTCAAGAATTGGGCTATAAAATGCAAAAACAATTTTTCAAATCCGACTGGTAGTTCCAGAGAATAGCGCCTTCAACCAAAAGGATAATCAAACTTCAGCTTTATTATATTAGTACAGATATATTTACAAGTATTACAATACTTCTCATATCTATGCAATGAATTCTCAAACAAAACTTAGATACACAGAAAACAGCATTACTTAAAGCGAAAGACCGCGAAATTCAACATGCAAAACGTAAGAAATTTAGAATTATGCAGGCTATATTGAAGGAATCACCTTAAGGTGGAGCAATACGGTAGCCCACGAAATTCAAATTTTCTTACGATTTTTGCAATTTGCAGCTCAGTGTCTGGGTGTATGTTGAGTAAAGTATGATTCGCGACCGTAACAAATACATATGTATTTACAGAATTATAATTATTAGAATCAGTAATACAACTCCATAAGTTAGGATTGACCTCAAATGCCAAAATTTCATGAAATGGTAATTCTATTGAATGACCTCAAAGAGTAATATATGAACTTAAAGAGTTGTATTGATGATTTTAATGATTATAATTCTATAAATACATATTTGTTACGGTCGCGAATCATATTCAAATCAATATACAACCTGATACTGACCTCCAAATTGCAAAAAACGTAAGAAAATTTGAATTCCGTGGGCTACCCTGGCGCTTTCACCGTAAGTGATACGAAATTCGAGTTCGACAAGTTCTCAACTTCAAGTTCTCAGTTCAGAAACTGAGAGTAAGTCTCACGTTGTCACTATAAATTGGTGTATTGTTTCAACAGAATGAAGGTTATGCATCGTTTGAAATTAATATTATGTTCAACTTTCAGAATACTTACAAATTTCTGTATTCTGAGGTTCAACTAATAATTTGCCTAAGCTCTAAAACATGTATTTTCTGTCATAGTTCATGATTCAAAGATCTTCTTCTTTTTCGTGTGGTTAGTGACTAACCTGGTGTCAGAGTTTTAAAATATAAACAGAGCATAATGAAAATATGCATCTACTGTAGGGTCAATGTAATGAAGCTGCCTAATGACCCATATTGCAGGTTTATCACTTTACATGAAATAATGAGAAAAGTATTTTTTTTAATCAACAGTTCGTGATAACAGTTTTAAAGTTGTGCTCGTAATTATTATCTATTGATATTATACTATAGCGGGTTATTGCCCTTACTGGACCGTAAGCTACCCCAAGTTTTATTAAAGCCTTTAATACTAGACTGGAAGTATTATTTTTCATACAACTGGCAAAATGTATGTTATCTGTGACAAATAAACCTATTTTACTTTCGTTTTTTATCACTTCAACATTATTAAAATACCGTATTGTACACGGAAAATAAAAACAAAAATGCACATACAATGTGTGCTCTTATCGCTCAAGGTTTTTTCGATTCCTTTTCTCGTTATTGTTATACGACATGCTCCTCTGACTAAGCGAATTTCTGTTTGTTCTTCTACTTCAATTTAAAATAGCGTGCGAAATAGACAAACATTATAAATGTTATGTTATGTGTGTGATGTTTATTCAATCATTTATTTGGTTTAGACGATCGCGCAAATACTAATAATGGGTCTTTACCTATGTAATTGGAGATTCTATAATCAGCGTTTTCAGATTTAATTATCTGTGGATTGGCGCGCAATTCGAAATTCAAATAAATTTTATTCGAAAGCCGTGTTAATTTAATTTCAAATTCAGTCATTTCTTTTTATAAAATTGTGGTAATATTTGTACAACACTCAGCTTTTTAACAATTTTGTTTATTGTCGTATTTTTACATTATGTAATTCGGTTTATTGAAATTAGTTGTGAGATGTCAATGACCCCAACTGCTGTGCAATTCATGTAAAAATATCACCTATTTTATCGGCTTATGCTGGTCTTAATATCTCGTCTGTGCGATAATTAACTTAATTAGCCATTTAAAAGGTCAAATAACTGGACCATGGATATATGGCAAGTGTTTAGAATTAGCAGTATATACGCAAAAATTGGAGAAGCCTATTACCAGCATTGGACTGCTGCAGGCTGATGACGATGATGATGATCTTAAAATACTAGTCATCTTTGGAAACTGCCTGGCGAATAGACTTTATATAAATAAAAAAAATAAAAGTTAATTTGTATATTTTTTAGTGTTCTAAGGCCTAGTAAGGTGTATGTTGGTTAACGTATGATTCACGACCGTAATAAATAAGTATTTACAGCATTATAATCATTAGAATTAGTAATACAACTCCTCAAGTTAGAATTGGCCTCAAATGTCTTGGCATTTGAGGCCTTGATGCATGAAATCTTGATGTCATGGCATAGTTATTTAAAGGGTAATATGAACTTAGAGACTTGTAGGTATTGATGAGTTTAATGATTATAATTCTATAAAAGATTGCGAATCGTATTCAGATTAACATATAACCTGATACTAACTTGCAAATTGCAAAAATTTGAATTTCGTGGGCTACCCTAGCGCTTTCGTCTTAAGTAATGCTAAAGTAGAGTTTGAAAGCTCTCAACTTCAAATCCTCTAATCAGAAACCGGATATAAGACGACTGTTTCGTTTTAGGGCGCATTTGCCTCTGGCGTTGCTTGAAATCACGTGATGTATCGAAACTTACGTTGTCATGTAATAAGGCGTTAGTGTTGCGTATACATTTAAGCTACGCTAGTTGCGAAGGGAGCCTTGCGAAATGACTGGTTTTTCGTGGTCAATTAGCAAATATAGGTAACGTTTGTAGTCCACCTTTCCATGGTCTAAATGACGCTCCTAAAGATGCCTACAGACCGCTCGATTTTTGACGATAATTTTTTTCACTCCATAGGATTCTGTGTTTTGACTGACGATCAATACAATCGTCAGCTTCTTATAGATTTGCTAGATTTTATCGATCGTTACTGTTGGCTGTTAACAGTCGATAATTATCAAGGGTAAAATCGAGAAAAGTAGGCTCCTACGCCTTATTTATATTGATCGTATTTGTTGCACAATGGCCATCGACAAAAATACGATGTCGATCGTCTGTTGCTTACTTATTTATTACTGGATCACACCGTCAAAAATGGAACAAATCTGTAGGCATCTTTAGTTAGCTGATTGCTTATACTCTAGTTTCTCCGCTTGCGACATTTTGTTGGTGTATTGCGTTAGTTCAGGCGTTTTGTTTACATTTTACTTTCAGTTTACTCGACGACTATCTGACTGCCATAGAAGGTGTCCGTAACTTCCTGGCGAAGCGATCATCACCTAACAAGCATTTATTTATCGGAGAGCTGTCGGCTGGATCAGAGGTGAGATATCATGAACGTAAAACATACGACAGATAGGCACCCCAAAAATTAATCAGCCCATGGTTCAGACATTTTCGACAACAAACCAAATACATTTCAAAACATTGTTGTGGTAAAATACAAAAGTATTTTTTTAAATAATTTCACATAAATGATTTGTCATTCGTACGTTCATTTCAGCTCGAAATAATTACCTACAATTATTACAAGTTGACAATAGTCATATAACTAATAATTTTAAGAACGACAAACAAAGTATGATACAGTGGCGGTAATCAGGCTTTTCAGAAACTGGTTGCACAGTTATTTTTGACAATCTCGGAACAAGTATAAATAACCATTACATAAATGAAAATAATTATGGCATTATTTTCTTTATACCATATATACACTATGGTATAAAGAAAATAATGCCATAATTATTTTCATTTTTTATTTTCTTTATACCATATAGTGTAGCTTGATCTTTATACGATGGATTTTATTTGAACCATGGCATTAATGATATGCCTTATCTTTTTTTTTCTTTAGATATTGATAATCAGATAGTGTTGTCTTACCCTCACACTTCCACGAGATAAGTGAGTCTGAAGGTGTTTGTACTTTATGAGGTTAAACAGCAATGTCGTCGGCATGGTTGATACGGGAAATAAGGTAGCTTTGTTAACTTCAACTACACTTGTGATGATCATCATCAATACCTCAACTGGGCCCTTTTTGTGAAAACAAAAGCTATGCTACAACGGCCGTTAGGGTTGTCAACCAAACTTTTTAATTAATATGCACACACATTTAAAACGTAACCGTAACGTCTTGAAGCGACGCCCCGACGTAACTGGTTACCAGAAGCAAACTAAGATTTCGTGTAAACGCGTTGGCGTGGGTGGGTGAGTCGATATGATCTTTTTTTCCAAGTTCAAATACTGTAGGTGTGTTAATACTAATATGTGTCCACAATACAGGTTCAGGTGACGGTAAGGTAAAGTTAAGCCTACAGAGCGTACTATAATAGCGGTAGATTTATAATATCATATAAAATTAGAACATAATCATTGACCTTTCTTGAATGTTATTAGTATTGTCATATGCCCAAGTTATCAACGTAGATTAGATTAACATTTTCACTTGGGTTGTTGGCTTTTTTAAGTGCCGCGACATTATTACGCGACCTCTAAATATTGCCGTTTATTGGTGGATAAGCTGTGGTCGTGAATTTTCTTATTTTTTTTTCTATGAACTCTAACTGCACTATACGCTAAGTCTTCAGGTCATATTCACAAGATTCAGCAATGACGGTGTCACGGCTTTACTTGCACAGTCGGTTATCTCTACGGGGGAATGTATAAAGACCTGTCTCGGTCTAGTGGTCGCAAGTTCTAGTGCTGAGCACCTCATGCTCAGCTCCTGGATTCGATTCCCAGGTCGGGCAAAGTGTTATTGAGTTTTTCCATGAGAAATTTCTCAGTAGCAGCCCGGTGTCTGTATTTATGCCCGGTTGATGGCAATAGGCTCGCCCCCTATTACATCGGATTTGATCATACCTGGCGAAATATGGATGTACAATAGGTAGGTCCACCTTTGCCTAACCCAGGGAAAACAGGCGTGATGTCATGACATTTTATAAAAAAGTTACGATCAGTGACAGCTATAGTCACTAAGTCATAAGGTAGACAACGACCTGATGAGTATCGCGGGAATTAGCTGGATGCGGAAGGCACAGAACGGTGTTTGTAGCGACGTAGCGATGGGGAATGCCTGTGTCCAGCAGTCGACGTCTTTCGACTACATGATAACGAGCCGGCTCTCTCAGAAGAGCTAAGAATCTCCGGGTGAGATCGACTAACCGTCATACAACCACGGCAAATTATATAATGGTGGTGGTGGTGGTGTTTGATTGGTTTATGGGTGACGTCTCTGAGTGTGGAAATTGTGACTACATTGTTGTATTGGGTTCCCACTTGTAATAACAAATGTCATGTGGTAATAGTAAATAAATAATGGACACCGATACACTTCACATTCTCAACTACATTGTCCGAACGCTGATGAAAGACGAGCGATTAGTTGAACTTGAAAATGCTCTAAAAGATTGGGAGAGTGGGACATTGTATGCCTTTCAGAAGATAGAAGAGAGGGTGAACACACAGAAGAAAGAGACAATGCTGTATTTTTCTACTTCGGTGAAACTAGTGGACAAAACCGAGTGGGGTTCATGGTGGAAAATAAGTGGAAGGATAGTATCATCGAATTCGTGGGCTATTCTGAACTGTCGCTGTACTCAAATTCCAACTTACACAGAACAAAACGCTAACTCTTGTACAAGTGTATGCACTGACATCTGCACAAACTGATGGAGACGTAGAATATTTATATGATATTGTCAACAGAGCATGTGATGAAAATAAGGGGCACCAGGAACATTGGTCATTGGGGACTTCAACGCTAAGATAGGAAGGAGGCAAGAACTGGACAGCGAAGATATTCTCGGTCATCTGGCCTCCTAAGTCCCCCCCCCCCCCCTTTTTTTGGGAAATCATCAAATGACTTCTCCCACTCTGCCCAGAGCGGGAGGGCGTGTCAGACTTTTCCTGACTAAAACCCACCCGTGTTCCTTCAGTTGCCTGTGCCGGGGCCACGGTAACTCTTTCGAACATCCCGCGACCCTGTCCTAAGCCCCCTCTAGGACCGCAACGAACGAGGTGATCGTCTAACGCAGTCGGCCTATGGACAGAGCATGCACATAGCCAACAATTTATTTTTTATAGAAACCGCAACGGCGACGGACGTGGGTCACATCAAATGGTTCCACGCGAAACGAAATTGACTACGTCTTGCCATCAGATAAACATATAACCAAGAATGGTAGTGTTAATAGAACTAAATACAGATCCGATCACAGACCAATCCGAGCTAAAATTCGAGTTGATTTCAAAATCCACCGAGCCAAATTGTTAAGGTGAAAGCGCCAGGGTAGCCCGCGAAATTCAAATTTTCTTACGTTTTTTGCAATTTGCAGATCAGTATTATGTTGTATGTTCATTGAAATATGATTCGCGACCGTAACAAATATGAGTTTACAGAATTATAGTTATTAAACTCATCAATACAACTCTCTAAGATCAAGTAAGTCTATTGACTGACTATTTCATGAAATCTTAACATTTCAGGATTATACTAACTTCACCGACTCACTGCCACCATCATTCTCATACATACTTAAGCCAGGCCCCGAACATTGGATGATGACGCGCCAGGCGCGTCATGGGCATGTTGATGTCATTGTGATGTTTTATGCGTATTTCGCCGTTATCTTGCGTCGATCTGCTAAGAGAAAAAGTTCTTTGTGTGCTTCGATTCGTATTCGTTGGTATTCAAAGGAAATATGGCCTCACAAGGTAGGATTTATTTATATTAGTAAAATGTTACGGGGGTCGTCAACATTTTTGTAAATTTACTTGTATTAGGTCATTTGTTTGTGATAATAAACGTTTTATTTGTAGTAGATAATCAGCAAGGAGACGAAATTTTTCCTGAATGTAGTCAGGCATTATTCACTAATAAGCATGAACATTACCAACAAGATAACAATAAAGAAAATGATGTTTTTCCTGAATGTAGTCAATCTATATTGCATATTTCAAAGAAGCGTAAATTCATGGTACCATGTACCATGACCAATAGTCAAAATACAAATTATTATCTTATTTTATCTATTACAAACAAAAAATCAAAACTTTTCTAGAAAGAAAAATAGTTTATTTCGTACAGAATAGGCGCAAAATAAAGAAATAAAAGCGCCAGGGTAGCCCGCGAAATTCAAATTTTCTTGTGTTTTTTGCAATTTGCCGTTCAGTGTCAGGCTGTATGTTGAACAAAATATGACTTACGACCGTAACACGTATGTATTTACAGAATTATAATCATTCAAATCATTAAGACAACCCTCTAGGTTCATATTATAAGCCCATTGAATGTATTTCATGAAAAAGTAATTTAATGGGATTAAATTAAGTTAGAGGGTTGTATTGGTGATTTTAATTATTGTAACTCAGATAAGCCATATTTGTTACGGTCGCGAATCAATTTTAATCAACATACAACCTGACACTGACCTGTAAATTGCAAAAAACGTAAGAAAATTTTAATTTCGTGGGCTTTCACCTTAAATAATATTACGCCAATATACGGGGTGGTAACCGTTTTCGGGTCGGTGTCTCTTCCACCCCGTATAAGTTTGTAAACTGTTACCAAAGGTTTGCTATCCCTAACTTATAAAATATGTATTCAAAATTAATGGCCAAGGGTATTGTCAACTTCAATGTTTAATTTAGAATAAAAAGCGGTAGTTCTCTTTATCTCAATTTTTAAAAATCTGTTTTTTAGTAAATTCGTTGTGACGCGCCAGGTGCGTCAATGGCCTCCCGTGATATTTGCTCCTGACTCGCCTGGGGCGTCATTGGCCATGACTCGGTTAAGGAATTGTATTACTAATTCTAATATTATAATTCTGTAAATACATATTTGTTACGGTCGCGTATGATACTTTGATCAACATACACCCAGACACAGAGCTGCAAATCGCAAAAATCGTAAGAAAATTTGAATTTCGCGGGCTACCTTAGTGCTTCCCTTAAACAAAACAAACCAAGCGGCTTTCAAAAGAGACGCTTATCAATAACCGAGAACATTTTAATATTGTAATATCAAATTACTTCTAAAAGTTTATGAAACAGACGCTGAAGACCAATATAATTCAATAGTTACCGGAATAATCAAAAGTATCAAAAAACATAAAGAACACAACCAGAATAAAAACAAATTAACAGCTCATAGTATAGATTTGATTGAAAAACGAACAGAAGAAGAAATGGAAGCAGAAACAGAACAATAAATAGAGAAGTCAAAAGAATAATGAGTTGTTCGATTCCAGGTACACTGTTTACCGTCGCGATAGAATATGCCACAAAAATGCTAAAAAGGATGGCGGGGTGGTGTTCATTTCGCTGGTTCACGGGATGTTCCATCAGCCAGAGTCTATAGCTGGAAAAGTAATAACAAGGACCTTTGGGCGACCGTCAAACTAAAATTTTATAACATTTTAATAAACATAGCTATTTGTGTCTCGTATTTACCGTCTCCAGTAATAGCGGAGTCTTTGTCCTTTTTTTTTAATAATGTCAATGATGTTATAAACAATGTTGAAGTTGACGATGTTCTTATCCTCGGAGATCTTAATCTCGATTTTTTTAAATGGTCAGATGGACAAACTCAGTCTATTATTGCTGTTGGGGGGTTTGTTGCGCCACTTCTTCTTCCCAGCTAGAGCACTAGGAATTGGTGAAGGGCGGGTGTTTTGGGGGACTGTCTTATGTAATTTTGACGTTCGAAAAGTGCTGATTCTCAGCCTAGTTTGAATAAATGATTTTTGATAACTATAACAACACTTTAGGGGATAAATGTTTGTTGACTTTTTAGCAGTAATAATTTACAGTCTTTTTCAATTTCTCCACGTCCGTAACATTGATGACAGCACACTGGACTTATAAGCAATATGCGGAATCTTTATGCTTCCCATACCTCTGACCTTCTTACACGACTTTATTTTTATTTGAGATGGGTTTGCTCTTGACTCTACGTTTAGGTCAGAGGTGACAGAGACAAAGTCGACCATAGAGCGAGCTTACCCAGAAAAAGCTTGTTCACTCTCACTTTGAATAGATCGGGGTTGTATGTGTTCGGAAACACAGACGCAGGTAGAGAGTTCCTCTCATTTGCTGTGCGCATCACAGAACATATTTGGAAACGCTTAGTGCGAATTGGTGGAATAGCAACTAGGCAGGGATGGTAACTTGCAGTGCGTCTTGATGTCCGATGGTAGAAGGGGGCCGGTGGAATGAGGTCGTGGAGTTCTTGAGCACACTCACCGAAGTACAATCTGTAGAAGATCGACAAGCAGGCAACCTTGCGGAGATGAGCCAAGTTGTGAAGCTTGGCATCCACCAGTTTTACGTCACCAATGAGCCTCTTAGCTCTGCGTTCCACCGAGTCAAGCGCGGCAAGCTGAGCCATCCCAAAGATGACTGCAATACTCCATGCAGGATCGGACTTGCGCTTTGTAAAGGGTTAAAAGCTGTCCAGGCGTAGACTCGCTTCACCCTATTTAGGATGCCCAGTTTGCAGAGAGAACAGACCCCTGAGGAACTCCGGCATCCGTAGCTTTAAGGTCGGAAGAGCAGCCGTCAACGACTACTCTGATCGACCGTTCACTAAGGAAGTCTGATATCTAGCTACAACAATCAGCTGGGATGCCATAAGCAGGAAGCTTGCAGAGTAGACCAGCGTGCCAGACCCTGTCAAAGGTCTTCGATATGTCAAGCGATACAGTCAGTGCTTCGCCGTGTTTCTCGATGGCCTCGCCCCAGCAGTGCGTGACATACACAAGAAGATCGCCAGTTGACCGTCCCCGGTGAAATTCATACTGACGGTCACTAAGGAGATCATTGTCTTCAAGGTAGGTCGTCAACTTACTGTTCAGTACCCTTTCCAAAACCTAGCACAGAATGGAGGTAATGGCGATCGGCAGGTAATAGAAAATCAACTGTCAATCATGATTCCTATAAAAGCGTGTAATAGCGTTTTTACAAAACCGTTACAATTTCTGCATCGGAATTGAAAAAAATTGCATCTATATGGAGCGACGACATCATTTGACACGAGAAGAGATGATGAGAGCCGTCGGAATGTTGCAAGCTGGTTCCAAGCAATGTACTGGACACGCTATCGTATCACGGGCAGCGTGGCCGACATGAAGGACAATTTCGCATCACCACTCGTAGACCCAAACCGACCGACAGTACCGGTACATCCAAAATATGATGTTGGCTACGAGGCTCCACTCTTCAGGCTTGCTAATAAGCGACCGAACCATCCGAAATCGTTTACGTGAAGTAGGTCTGCGTTCCTGAAGGCCACTGAGAGTTCCACCTATAACACCCTGCAGTCGTAGGGCCCGTTTACAACGGGCTCGCGAACACAGAAATTGGGAGGAAGAAAACTGGCGTTGTGTTTGCTTTTCCGATGATTCTCGTTTCGGTGTGAGGCCGGATACAAGACGTTCACGAGTTTGGAGGACTTCTGGACGTCAAGGACATATGAAATTTTGTCAGGAAGTTCATTCATATGGAGGAGGAACAATAATGTTTGGGCCGATATTTGGATAGGTGGAAGAACCGATCTCATTTCAGATCAGGGGCAACCTCAATGCTCAGATTTATGCGGAGAGGATTGTTTCATACGTGAATCATCCCTTAGTGAAGCCGGTTGGGTGATTCGTTTCGACTATTGCACGACAATGCACGTCCACACGGTTAGTCGTAACACACACTCTTGCTGATGCTCGATCAACGTTCTGCCGTGGCCTGCTCAATCGCCAGACCTCAACCCAATAGAGCACGCATGGGATATGCTATGATTTTTTACAAAATATAGGGATAAGTTGTTAACTTAAACATAGGAATTAAAGTAAGAAGCCAGTCTGGAAGACTAGATTTGGTAAATAAACATTGGATAATTTTTTATAGTTAAAATTGAACTTGATCCCTAGGCACTTGATGTGTGTATGTATGTGTGTATGTATATAGTCTGTTCCAAAAGTATCTGATGAAAGTGTAAACACACCCTATTCCGGTTAAATTCTTACGCAATCACTCAGTAAAGGGAATTAGTAATACATTCATCTGTATTTAGAAGGTTTCAACTTACACCTCACCACTTTTTCCAAAAAAATATTGTTTGAATAAAATTATTAAATTGTTTTTGTTTACTGTAAGTGCCTCTACAAATTGGCATCTACAGAGGTACGTTTTCTGATCCATTTGTTTACATTTTCATTAGTAATTTTTGCAACAGACCATAAATACCTCTTCCTCAAAAGATCATTCTGCTATTACATGGCTCCTACATAAATCGTAATCTCTTAACATATACATACATATATATCGATCGTTATAGACTATAGCAGTGCAAACGTGCTCGTACTTTAAAAAACATCTATTTCATCATCTTCCTGCCCTTGTTCCGCTTGTTGCCTTGTGTGTTTCTAGAGGTCGGCGCACCACGTTCTCTCTTTCCATTCTTCCCTGTCAACTGTCACGCTATCAGTCACTCCCTTTTCTTTCATATCATCCCTCACACAATCCATCCATCTTTTCTTTGGCCTTCCTCTCACTTATTATATACTCATCACTATTTTAGTCACATGCGTTTCGTCCCTCATCACCACCAGCCCATACCAAGACAAGTGATTCCCTTTCAACATTTGTCACTGGCGCCACTTTCAAATTTCCTTTAATATAAGTAACTAAAAATAATCACATTCATAATTAGCAGCCTAAATCATAAAACCGATAAATACAGTGTGTTCTAAATTATAAACCTTTTAAATTCCAGGCATTCAACCCGAAGATGGACCATTTGACCTGTTTCCTGCCAGGTACTCTGGCACTGGGTCACGCCAACGGTCTCCCTGACTGGCACATGACCATGGCTGAAGAACTCCTGTACACCTGCTACCTGACCTATGCTGCTCATCCAACGTTCCTGGCTCCTGAAATTACTCATTTTTACCTAGTGAGTACCTACCTATACCTATGAACATCATAGCGACCTACATAATGGGGTTGTTTGCTTGGAAGCCTCGCCGTGAGAGAGCGCTGACTGTTTGTCACTTGCCAAAGTGATATAGAATGAAAAGCGACCAATTGGCGACAAGACAAAACACTTAGCGCCATCTTGCAGTAAAGTTTTAACAAGGAACTCCATTGGGAATGCCCAATTTCTTTACGAACGGAAGAGATCTGCATTCGGCATTGGTTGATTATGAGATTGCCACATCGGACTAAAGGTCTGCGAGACTGCCGAGTGATTCCGGCTCCGATTTCCAGTTTTTTTAATGACAAGGGTCGCTCCCCATTACAGGGTAACTACGAAATGTTGGTGTATACACTACACACATCTACACCTCTGCTTACCCATTCGAAGAACACAAGCGTGATGGTATGTTATGTTATGTAACTAACATGCTGCTTTCAAGAGTCCATTGAATTTATGGACCTACTGTTGCAACTTGTTTTTACTTTTCATGTTACCCTGAAAACGTATATTAGTTTAGTTTATGTTTTTTTTTCATTTGATTCTGTTTGTATTGAGTTTTAAGAAAAGCAGGCAGACAGCAGTAAACATACTGTCTACAAAATACTAATCATAATATAATTTTACCTCTAAAAGTGCGTTTTATGTGGCGCAAGCGGATAGCGTGACTTGTAGAAAATGTGGGAACACTTTCACTTGTTCAATGCAGACGGGTGAACGTGAAAATTACCACATAATGCATTTGACGAGTAAAAGTACAACCATCATAATACCGTAGCTAAGTGAATCATCGATTTAACATATGTCAGCCTGTGGTGTGATTGTGCTACGACAAGGCAATAGCATCTTCTTGTCTGAAGAAGATACTTGGCATGACCTTTGATCACCAAACTTGCTCATTGTAGGTTGGCGATTTCATATAAACAGGTTTCTGCACTATATTTTCCTTCACCGTTAGTCAACCTTGTGTATAATAAACTAAGATAATACATTTGATGACGAAAAACCTACATGCCAGATTTCAAAGTCGTATTTGAGCAGGCGTCACAATTTTGTTTTATTATTTTTTATGTTTTATTTATGTACTTTTTTTTCATTTCAAATAGGAAAATGTTCCAACACCCAAAAATATTCCGCAGGCAAGCGTGGCTGAAGATATGTACACTAAAACGGCGGATTCTCACACTCTCCTGCGCCCGGAATTTGTCGAGAGTCTCTGGTACATGTACCAGATAACTGGCAACACCACCTATCAGGATTGGGGCTGGCAAATATATCAGGTAAGATAAATATTATTATTAAGATTAGAATGAAATAAAAGCCGACCAAGTGCGAGTCGGACTCGCACACGAAGGGTTCCGTACCTCCCCTAAATCAAGTTGAAACTCAAAAGGATGGTGGGCGATAATGGTCCCAGTACCGCCAGCTACTAAGCGTGAATTACTTAAAAGAGCAAACAATACTGAATCTTTTTTTTTATGTCACCATCAAATATATATCCGAGAGGAATAGATCTACGTATGTCTAAAGTATTTTTCTTTAATAATTATTGATCTGTTTTGAGTGCATTCTTTAAAAGGAAGATAACAATAATAAAAAGCTACCAAGACAGTGTAACATTACGTAATGAAAGATTGACAAACACATGGACACGAGCTGCGCGTTGATTGGCGCGCCTCGATATCCTCGCAACATGCGCTGTCGTTGGTCTGGCTCGTCGTCGGCTCGGCGAAGTCCTTCACTTTGTTGTGTAGGGTAAAAGGTGTTTTTGTCTCATAGGTAATAAAGTATTCTTATTCATGAATTCATTTCTATTTTATCTATCTGTACGTGAATATATCTAATTGCTAACCTAACTTAAACTGACAATACGTGTCACAACGGTAAAACCCTACTTGAACTAACCTAATATTGTCAGAACTGAATAACTCTGGTACAGATTTTGATGCGTCTTGGCCTGAGTAAGAAGAGAAGTAATGTCTTCAAAACTACAGTGGTTTACACTATGGCGGTACTGGGACTTGCTCCCATATATTTTTGCCCGCCGTCTTTTAGCATAAAGGTAGGTTATTCTATATTAATATTATCGGAGTAACCAAAAGAAATAAATCGGAAAACTAAAATATATAGGATGACTGGTAATTAGTGACCGATACTTAAACACATGATAACAAGCGACTTTTACTATGGCACCAATCCTGAAATCACGAAAAAAAAATCAGCTGGTCCCTACATTTTGACGAGTTATGCGAACATAAATGTAAGGAAGAGCTCATTTTTTTTTCGCGATTTCAGGATTGGTGCCATAGTAAAAGTTGCTTGTTATCATGTGTAAAATTATGTGTTTAAGTATCGGTCACTAATTACCAGTCACCCTATATAATGGGTTTATTGTGGACAAAAGTACGAAACGGTGTACACGGGACATGAAATGACATTGTTCGGTGTCCATACATCGTTCGCCTAAGAAGCAGGAGATGTGAATTTACTTTTTGTGATCTACATAATGCTTATATTCAATTGAAACTAAATTAAAATCACAGACACTTCTGAGAATTGTAAAAAATCCAAAACACTGATTTTGAGATCATAATTAGGCCAATCGAAATATACTAACTTAGCGTTTATTAGTGAAAATACACTGGATTTTATCTTCAAACGTTTCATTACATAATATTAGGTATTCTAACTAGTAGTCTAACTATTCTTTCTGTATATTAATTTATTTGTAGTTATGACTAGATTATGGCTATGGACTGTTTCGTTTTTGTGTGACTTAGGAGTAAGTATTGCATTTTACTACGAATACTACATAAATAAAATCTCGCTTATTTACCCAAAAGGGTTAGGCAGAGCACCAGAGGTACTTATAGTGTAATGAATGTCAAACGTCATCTGTCAATGTTGACACTGACATGTCGATGTTGCTCGTTTCACATAGCGCTGAGAGTGCTGAGTTTTGTACTTACGGTGCACACTATACGGCTGCGTACAACGACTTGGCTGTATGAGCTACTTGCCTATTCAAAACGACAAAACAAAAAATAATGGCGCCGGGGAGTAAGACCGTAGTGAATTACTTTTTAAAATGTTTTCTAAATTCTGAAGTGTCCGTTCTAATGTAATAATTGTATTGGAAATTATTTAAAAAAAAACTAGTAATTATTATAAAGGTTTCATACGTGTTGATTCATAGGCCATTTTTAACAATGACCTTTTCATACGGATCGTGTTCTCATGACTAGCCCCCTTTTCGTGGCAATGTTTGGGATTGTCGGCTTCGCTGATAAAATAATTGAGATCTAAATGGTGGCTAAGTTCTATACAGATGAAAGGAAGTGTAAAGTTTGTAGTGTAACTTGGCAAGTTTTCAAAGCTAAAGTTTCAACAGTTACAAACGAGGAACCTAATAAACTTTCGACTTACTTTGGCACCCATTTACTTAGATGTCAATTATTTTATCGGTGAAGCCGACAAATCCTGTACTTCTGTTGTACCAAACTTGGCCTCTTACACAAATGTTTTCAACGGGGATTTTTTACTACTCGCGCTTCGCGCAGGAAAGATTTTATTGCCACATGCGATTTGACGGACTTTGCACAATACAGTGCAAAATCCACGATACCAATATTATTTTTTTACTTGGGTAATTCACTGTTACTAATTGACTGCACGATCTTGCTAAGTAAAATCCACGATATACCATTACTTTTTTTACTTCGTTCCGCTTTCCAATCTAACATAAGGTTTTTTTACTGCATAGTTAAGTAGTCCTTCAATCCGGAATTGGAAATTCGTAGGCTGTATCACTTGAGTGAAGTCATGGGCAGCCGGGTACAAGTTTGAGACGGAACCCTCAGGGCGCGAGTTGTGCTCACACTTGCGCGCTTTACAAATAAACATCGGTATATAAGATAATTATGTTCAGGTCAGGCTAGCTTCGGTAACAGATTCACGGACATTCAATATTGAATGATATACCTACTTGTACACAGCGATAATACTTAGGTACATTGAATAGAGCCGCTTCATCTGATTATTTTGCGTACCAGAAAATTCAAATTCTAATACATATGCCGGGCGAAAAGTTTCTGCTGGCGGGAAGGGATTGTGTTTTGTTTCATCGTGTTTGATGTTTTTCTCTGGCTTTTTACGATTAGTCTTAATGATATTGAGACAGTACACCAATACCGATATAATCATTCTGAATTTTGTGATAAACTTATAACATAATATTCTATGAACTTTCCAGGGTTTCGAAAAGTACGCCAAAGTGCCAAATGGCTACACGTCGCTGGCAAACGTGAAAGTGGAAAAACCAGTTCAACGTGACATGATGGAGTCTTTCTTCTTATCGGAGACACTTAAATACCTGTACTTACTGTTCAGCGATGACAGATTCACCATAGACTTGAACAAATACGTCATCAACTCAGAAGCTCATCCCCTACCCATACATAAGAACTAGAAGTACTTACCTAGTTATTTGTCTGTCCTAACCGTATCATAATGATGTATATGAAAGACATCCTTTTTGGATTCCAATTTTGAAAACCCTGACCGGTTTTCGCAAACCCTTTCAAGGTCAGAAAGTCTAAACGTGATCCTTTTTTTGGATCCATGGGATCTTCCCTTAGAAAATAGCAACAGTAGTGCAATTTCCACAATATCTAAATGTGTCATGGTTATTGTCTGTTTATTCCCAAAGTTCAATATATGAAGCTGTAGTTATTATTTGTTATGCCATATTTACACAATAATATAAACTACTCTACCGGTTAATGTACGCTGAACAGTGTATTGAAGTACCTACTCAATATTTGAGCTAAGCAAATTTATTATTGATTCTGTAGATAGCCAAAGGTAGCCACTTCATTTTTGTTTCAAAGCGCTCAAATTATGTGATTCAGAACGACATTTAACTATTTCGAGCAAACTGTTTAAGGCATTTAACATTTGGCCAGTAAAAAAAAGATTTCTTTATCAGCTGTATTTTCCAAGTTACTTAAAAATAAACCTACTTAAATAATAAGTAGTTCTTACTCTTTGGAGATTAATAATAAAAAAATAGATATTTAATTCCTAATCTTACGTTATGAGTACTTAAATTGTAACGAATTTTATAAATGTTTTTATATACACAAATTTAAGAATATAAAACGTATCCACTCATTAATATTAATTCACAGTCTTAATAGACTTAATTTATACTTTTTGTCAGACTTACACAGTTATTTCATTACTTTTGGGTAGACTATATTTTGACGGGACCAAATTTGGAGTGACTAGGGAAGGATATTAGTTATCTAACGAAGGATATTATTTTTATTTGGCTGTATTTTATTTCATTATAATATAATTTAATCTTCGTCATGTTCATATTATTTTTATATTATTTAATTATAGTCAATCAATATTGTTATATTTTAATTATGTTTTTGTTTTAATGTATATGATTAATCTCGCTTTATATTAGTCAACTAAAAGAAATTAAATGAATCTCGCATAGCTTTTACGGTCCCAACAGTTATAATTCTACTTATTTATGCATTTTAGTTTGGCTAGTGGGGGGGAGGGGACCTTAGATACTAAAATTACAAAACGTAAAAATATTTTTTTTTTTACTTAGAAAATATTTCACTCAGTCATTATCATATTTTTGTTATGTAAAATATTTATAACAATTTAAAATTTTATGTGTATACATAAGAGAGGTGTGTAAAAATATGAGGCGAAAACAATGATAGCGAATGATGTGCGTTAAGTTTATTAGTCAAAATTAAAACAAGCTCTTATTGAGATATTGTATTCTCATTAGGCTACCTGCTGCATCGGCTTTAGCGATAATATCTAAGAAAAAAGCAGATCGCCTTGCGTAAATTTTAAGATCTTACCGTAGTAATGTAGATTAATTATTTATCACATTGGTAAAACTCTTTTCAAAGTAGTCTCCCGAAGAATTAGGACAAACCTTGGCATCATCTTTTGCCTACCTTCGACAAGTTTGTACCTTGTAGACAAAAGACGATGCCAATTTAGAATACCCTAGAGTATGTCGTCTTTTAATGAAACACGTCCTGATTTTTACCCGACTGTGACCGAGCCAAAAATGGCCATGTGTTTCACACGTTTTTATGAAAGTCTCATACGTCCATGTACGTGAAGTTGTTGAAATATTACTATTTTGGCTTGGCGCGCACTGATGAGATACGGACACGACCACGTAAAAACTTGAATTTAGTATAGTGAGGCAAGTCGTGCGCTCGCCATGCTTGTCACAACCTGCGTTTTGATGCCAGTTTATTTTTTTATTTTTATCCATACTTACGATTGTGATTAATATTATATATTTAAATAAAATTAGAATACAACATACAATAAAGGCAAAATGTCTTCAGTAAGCAATTAATGCAAACCTCGCTCAGTGAAAAAATACTTTTAATCAATTAAGTTAAGTAGCTACTCTTAACGCCGAATATTTATAGATTGTAAACAAAGGGAGGAACTGAGGATATTCTGGTTCATACTCTAGTTAGTAATTTTATTGTTTTGAGTAAAATATTATGGGCATTCCGAGATAGTGAGATGCAAAATGTAACCGTAACGTACACACTATACTAAAGCCAACGAGACGAGATAAATTTCATGCTATGGGATTAAAAACTTTAACTTATGTAATTGCGTATGGTTTATCGATAGTTTTTTCATTTAAAAATCAACTTAGATTACTTGAGTTTAAAGTTGATATTTGTATACGTTGCAATTTTTATGTATTTATTTCGTATCGTTGGCCCGAGTTTAAGTATACTAATAAAGAAATTAGGAGCAATAAAACTACCGCGGCACGATATATTCTTATAGTTCGTACGACATGAGAGAAGTAGAGATAATATTTATTGTATCTCATGTCCGTTTTACTTGGCGCTGCGTATTTGAAAGCACTGAGATCCTCAGATGTCAATGACAATCATGCTGCAGAACGAAGTACTAGTGAATTTTGAAGTACACGCGTAAGACATACAATAGAATCTATAAGTTAAATATAATATGTCTAGATATACAGTCAAAGCTGTGAACTCGGCGAAAAAATAGCGTCCAAGTGTTGGCCGCATCTTGCACGCACACTAGTAAAGTAGAATGACTGGCGCGGGTGTAAGACGTAAGCTGTCAGGCACACCAGCATTACAAAGTTGGCTTGTTTATGCAGCGCGACACTATCTAGACATATATATATATATATATATATATATATATATATATATATATATATATATTATCAAAGCATTTGGCCTCTTTTTGTGCAATAAAATGTTGTTAGGTCAAGTACTGTCATTGTAATAACCGTAATTTGTTGTTGTTTTATATTAAATAAATCCACTTGGTTAGCATTAAACCGTTTTTACGACGCATGCCAAATTATATTAGAAATGAAGTGCATATCATGTATATGTGCCATTAGTGTTTTCAGCAAGAAGGTTTGTTGCCACGTGACACTTAGGTTCACGTAGAAATGTAATGCCGAGCCAAGGTTTGGTAGGCAACCAATTCTAGACGCCAAGGTTGGAATAACGCAGAGCTAGTTAGAGTACGACAATACAGAATATCGACACGACCTCACTAAAGTCGTGCATTGTTTTAGCTCAGTAATAACTAAAAGGGCCTAGGGCGTAATTACTACGTACCACATCTCGATAGTATTAAAAGCACGAACGCACAAGAAACATACTTATAGCCACTATAGTACTAAGGACTTGATAAACGTTGTATACTATAGTACGGTTCAATTAAGGTATGCTGCTCTTCCCTTTCACGATTTATGAGATATCGTTTGACATCCCAAACTCTTTCAATTTTGTTTTAGGTATTGGTTTAGTAGTAATCAAATTAAAAATATTTGACTTTCAAATGTTTAATGTTGTTTTAGTGATATACCATTGTCTTAAGTTATCAACTAGTTACAACTGCATTTAAGAAATAAACCAAGCTGTTTGACAAATAATTAATTTTATATGAATGTGTAGTATCTCGATAGTACCTATTCTATACACTCACTTTAAATGATTGTACACTATTCATTTCAAATAAGTATTCAAATGATTAATAATAATTTTCTGAAATTACATTGTGATCATGTTGACACTATTTATGCTGATTGTAAATACAAATCCGATTGCTTCGTGGTTTGAAATATTATTAAATTTCAATTGTAAATCGACCGACCTGGCCAAGATTTTATATTGTACCTACCTATAAGTTACGTTACTATACAAACTGATCAATGTCTCAAAACAGTTTATGTAAAATTGATTATTCGAGGTACAGAAATGATATATATTGAGGTTTTGATTCCAGAGCCACAAGAAAACATAACATTAATTAATCGCATTACTACTTATAAAACCTGGAACAGAACGCTCCACGAACGACTGCTATCGTCAGGAATTAAATAAATACGACCTTGTTAGTCCAGTGTAACTAAGCTGAAATATGTATATGTCGCCGTAAGATTGTGAACATCGTTAGTTTATAATCTATCTCGCGAGATTGTAAACTGTCAATGAATTGCTACAAGATAACGTATTAATTTTCGATAGTTTATAAATCTATCCATGTGAAACCGTCAAATTGTGAACGAACCTGCACTTACCGACAGGGTTCACAATCTGTCCGATTTTATCACTCGTGAACCGTCCGTGATTGGTAGTTCTTGGCGTTAGCCGAATTGGTCGCAGTAACTAAGCCAGGGTACCCCAACCAAACGGGTTAGGTTAGGTAAGAACTGTGACAACCGCGCGCGAGCGGTGCCGCGGGGGCGACCGGCGAGCGCTTCTTCCTAGTTGGTCGCAGTTACTTGGCTATTTAGTATTAGCGCAAGGTGCGTTCGTCACATGCAAGTTTGTTACCAGTTTACAATTGGTTGGTTTGCCATGGATAAATTATAAACTATGGTTTGTTGCAGTTCACAATTTATCGATAGTTCATAATCTCGTGCGTAAACTAACGAAGCTCATAATCATACGGTGACATAATATAAACAATGTAGAAATTGCCATTGATCGGGCTTGTAATGTATTTATAGATTCGAAGTCAAAAATAGTACATAATATTATTTCTGCAAGTACTTATGTGAATCATACCAAAAAGCTATATTGTTTCAAGATGTAGGTACTCATTGTCTACAACTTAGGTACAATTCCGAAGGCGACGGAAAACCACAGACTACAGCAGCAGTGCGGTCCAACCGCAATGACCGACCGCAGCATCACTACTGGTTTCTATGTACCTATTTCTATCAGCAACAGCTGATAGCACTACTGGTATGCCATCTGAAGTTGCCGGTCGACCGCAGAAATAGGCGGTGATGTCGCCATCACTAACCGAGCGTCAAGACTTATTTCTTTTTGTTTGACAAATGAGTTCCGCTAAAAACAGCTTAAGAAAAGTGCTGCTGTCGTCGTGTTCGGAATCAAAACTGCAGCGCCGCTGCCGTCTGCGGTCGGCCTTCGGAATTATACCTTCATTCTTCTTCAATTATTGAATTATTTCTTCTATATATGTGTTGAATCGGCTATAAGTTCAATTCACTGTAAATTAATGTTCAGTTACCAATTTAAATTAGTAATTAGTTACCAAATATTTCGGTTCTTCCTAAAATTGTGCTGCTTTGTTAAAATGTGGTGAACCTTTTTTCAAAGTTGGTATAAAAATATAATGAATGTGTTACATAACCATTCTTCATAAAATGGTCTAACCTTGATGTATCATTCTTCACTTGAGTGACAAATCATATTACACAGTATTGATACTGTGTAATATGATTTGTGGATCTCTCTCTCCCTCTCTTTTTACGTAAAAATATGCATTTTTTGTTTATGGATTATTTTGTTACAAAGAATACAAATAGTTGATGTATTATTAAAATTTGGAAAATAGAAGTTTTCGACGCTGGGTAAACATTAATGATGAATTTTGCATTTACACCTACTTACATAATATTAAATATCAATGTCAGTGTAGGTACTGGAATCTTAAAGTTGTGCTACTACATATTGGTTGTAATAAATATACTATTTATAACATGTCGTTTTATTTCTAAAGTTACAGTCACGAGCATAAATACTCTGGACAGCTCGACAATAATATCTGACTTCATGTTTCATCCGTTACTAACTGTCGTAAAGATGACAGCAAATATATTTGATCAGTTGTGAGAGGCATAATACAAGTAGCAGCACAAATATGTGACAGACAAGCGACCCCAATGTGCTGCATCGGCTTCAAAAATATGTGGCACCTCTTAGAATGCTGAAAACTGACCCGATGTCGGCTTAGAGCATTAAACCAACCGGAGACGCCACGAGCACTAATATCTATGCGAATAAGTCTGTCACTTTCATCACGGGGGACGAGGCAATGCACACAAATAGTGACAATACACTAATGCAATTTCGATCGCGTCGTTACGCACGCACACGGAAAAATAATCAAATACAAACAAAAAATATAAGCACACAAGTACAAACACACACAGAGACGCCTTGTCAGTGTACGGGATGACGTCATTTTTATGTAAGCGATGAGAGTGCTTGACACTATCGATATTTTGCTATCGATGAATTCAGCCAATAGATATGATAAAAAAGCTGGGAGCTTTTTCTATATCTGGACTTTATTTTATTTTTTTCATAATCTCGACAATCAAGATATGATTTCTTAGGTTGCAGAAAAAATTGAATAAGTATAAATGATGAATGAATAAATAAACTGAATAAATGATTTGTAAATTTTTATTTGAAAGAAATTTTGATTAGCACATACTTTTATTCACAAGAAGACCAGCAGGTCTAGCCAAGTTTAGTGTCGAATCTCTTTCTACAATCGGTAACGCCGAGGTGCGTAAATGATTTTAGAAAACGATTAGTTGGTAGTCATGTTGACGCGCCTGAGTCAATCGCTTGTTTTACAAATATTGTAACTTGGTTCCTATTTATACCATAAAACTACAGGATGTAGCGATGGACATTGTCTATCATTTTGAACGATGTTAACTTGGCTACGAATTTTCTATTTGTTTATTCTGACCACGCGACTTAACGTTGAGATGATGTCACTTCCATACATTTGATTAGTTTCCTACTAGCGTTAACGATTATAGATTATCAACTCGGCTGAGTCTGCAGATGCGATGACACAGAGCGTTGTCATTTATCGCAGCCTTATCGCTCGAACTAGCAACAAAAAGAATAAGTTTACTTTTGAGACAAGAAATTTAAAAATTATCTTTAAAATAAGATTATACACGAGAATAGATTACTTTTGTCATATTTTAGAAAATATAGCATGTGCGAGAAAGCTGCGAAGTATGAGTGGCCTCATAAGTTTGTCAAAGAACTTAAAAGTTTAAAACAAAAAATCTATGTATGAAAACCTATTGATTTTTAAAGTGTATAAGTTTGGTGTAAATATGCCTAATGCATTTCTTGGGGTCAGTCTTCTTAGACAAATAGTTTATTCTAATATTGGTATATTTTTGTGTTACCGTTTTCGCAAGTTCAATATTGTGCACAGTAAAATCATTATCAAAATAATGACTCTCGATGTTTGGGAACAATTGTCTGCCAACATAATGTTTTAAAACTTTGTTTGTAACACTTTGCGGCGAGCAAGAGGGGCTAACTTTTTTGTCATCAGTTAAGTGTTTCCGTATCTGCACTTCACAAAGGCGACATAAATCAATAACCTCTTTCGATGCGTACTTAAGCCCACCTCTACTTTTTTGATAGGTTAAACTTTTTTCATTTGGCTCTCCACATAAACCTTTTACGCATGTACTACATTTAATTTTTTTAATAGTAGAAAATACTACGTATCCCGCTATATATTCCACAACCTTTTCTCCAAAAGGGGACAAGTATGTTTCGATTTCTATTTCTGAAATAATATTATTTTCTTCCATGGGGTTATCATTTAAAAATATTTCTGTTTCTTGTTGTCGGGAGGTAGAATTGATTTTTTCAATTGCTGATGTACAGTTGAGTATAGAAATTTTTTCTAATGGGATACAGTTCGTACCCCTTTCATTTCGTATTAACTCTGTGTGGACCAATAACTTTTTATATATAGATTCAAACTGACGAGCAGTTGGATTGTCAGAATAGCCACCGTGGCTTCTGACAACTGAAAAAAAAATCTCAACGTGGTCTTGGCTTATTTTGTGTAACGGTAAATAAGTTAATTGTGAATTTGAAGCCAAAACTAAGTTTTCGAATAGACGTTTTGCACTTTCGATACATACAAGAAATCCGAGAAACCCTGTGTAACGAGGGGATTTTAAAAGATTGATTCTATTGAAGTTATTCTTGCGATTTTTCATATCAGTCTCCAAATTCAGCAGTACTGCTTTTGCTTCATCTAATTTCGCAAAAGCAGTTTCATAGTTTTTTAAATTCAAGGCTTGTTTAAAACCTTTGCCCCAAGTTTTTGAATCGAGGATGTCGAATAAATCATTGATTAATTTTAGAAAATCTGCTGCCGCGTCAACATTTTCAAACATGGGCAACGTCATTATATTGTTACAAAAAATTAATGCATCAGCTACACTTGTACTGAAGAGCTGAGCTGCAAGGCGAACATTCATTATTTTTGTTTTGAAAAAAATATGATTTGCCTTTAATTTATTTGTCATATAAAATAGTTCCTTTTCCTGTAATTCATGTAATTTCTGTATAAATGTCCATTGAATTTTATTTCCAGAGTTTGGTTGGGTAAAGAAGCTAAAATGCTCGAATGCATTACGAACTAATTTGAGCATATGGCAGGGGTCTAAAAAGAAAAAGCATTGTTGCCCCGTCTGAGGGTCTAGAATTGTGGTTTGTAAACTGTTTACATCTAAACAGCAGCCCAACTCTTCAGCCATGGCAAGATTCGCTTTAGTACCGTCACACGTCAATGCTTTTATTTCGACACCAGTTTCGTAAACTAAATGAAAAGCTTGTGTCACAAGTCGAGCTTTTAGTTCAGCTTTTACGCCTTTTACTAAAAAGTACGCAATAGGTAATTTCCAAGTAGTATTTATACCTACTAATAAAAATACTAAAGCGTCAGTTGCTTCTTCAGAATTATCAGATGTAAAATCAAATCCATAGTCCACGTAACCATAATGTCTTTGAGTGCTTGCTATACTTTCCGTCAATTGTTTTATTTTGATTTCATCCATTACCAAAGTACAATAAATTTTCTTGTCCGGGTTACTTTCAGCTCGTAATTTTAACTCTTTTCTTCATGGTGGTTACCTGAAGTGACCACGTAGTTAAGTCGCTGTAGTACTTTGTCAGCAACATCTAGTCGATAACGTTTGTACCACGACAATAGTGAGATAATCAACGTTGAGTTTTGTGTACGAAACTTTTGGCGCCACGGTCAACGAAGCTAACTATATTCAATTGAATGTTGATGATTGTGCAGGATTCCATTCGTGTAATTGTTTTTACAGCGGTAAGTACAAATCATAATAAATGTTACGACTGTATGTTTTTTTCTGTTGAATAAAGTTTATACTTTATATTTTGTGTAAAATCATTACATTTTATTTCGTATTTTTTCCATAAACTTACTTATTCAAAGTGGTTACCAGCGGTAACCACCGTTCGGTAACTGTGTATTTTTGGTTGATTTTTGTAAATACATTTGAGTTGTTGATTTTTGTTTTAGGAAGATGTCAAAGAGGAAGATAACCGATGCCGACATTATTAATCAGTTATTGTACGAAGAAATACCTTCAGATACAGATAGTCATGCTGGCGGTGATGGTTCAGACGAAGACAACCCTGAAATTGATGAAATGCTTACCAGCACTACTATTCCACTACAGTCTTCAGATGAAGAATTCGAACCTGATGATGTCGTCCCTCTCGCTGTTCTTCGTGGTGATTGTCCATCAACTTCTGAGTACCCAGTTTTACCTGAACCTGAAATAGCAACTCCCAAATGGAAGTGTGCTTACTCAATTTTAGCTCCCGACGATTACACACCATCTGTTCATCTTCCCGAAAGAATAAGTAACTTGGCTGCGCATCAACTGCTGACTCCGCTAAAAGTTTTTCAATTTCTCTGGACGGAAGAGCTCTTACAACATATTACGTTTCATACAAATCTTTATGCCCAAAAAAGTGGTAAGACTTTCAAGCCTGTTACTACGGATGAAATGTCTGTTTTTATTGCTTTGAATTTGGTAATGGGTATAAAGAAGAGCCCGAGTTACAGGGATTATTGGTCATCTTCACCGGATCTTCGTGACGAATATATATCATCTTTCATGCCACTCAATCGCTTCTCATGGATTCTAGGTAACCTACATCTAAATGACAATGATGATAACATGATGCCTTCTCGAAACGATCCTAACTATGACAAATTATATAAAATCCGTCCTTTTATAGAAATGATTAGAAAATCTTATAAAATTAATTATTATCATAGTGAAAAGATTGCAATTGACGAATCTATGATCAAATTCAAAGGCAGAAGCACACTGAAGCAATATATGCCAAAAAAGCCCATCAAAAGAGGGTATAAGGTCTGGACAAAGTGTGCTTCGAGTGGTTATTGTTTAGATTTTGATATATATGCAGGTAAGACGGGAAGCAATACGGAAACTAATTTAGGAGGCAAAGTCGTTAAAAGGTTTTGCGAAGGGTTAGAAGATAAGAACCACTGAGTTTATTTCGACAATTTTTTTAACAGTTATGAAAAGGAAAGACATGCTTTGAAGATCATCATAAATAAAAAACTCTAAAAATATGTTATAATACTCTTATTTATGATATAATACTCTTGTTTTGTTCTTGAATAAAAATACTGGGATTATTGTAAAGAATACCTACTTATTTCACAGTGGTCACTCTAGGTAACCACCCCATAACACACCCTGACCGTATGTTTTTTCGCTTTTAATATCCATATTTGGTTTTCTGAAACCATAAACAATAGTTTCATACAAAAACATTGTGTTTATCTATGTTTATAAATATTTGTGCCGAAAAGAGTTAATGCAACTAAAGCTTCTTTTGTAAACCCTGGTTTCCCTTCGATGGAACTGTACCATTTTGTTAGAGTCCTTGGAGCAGGTAAACATGTTCCAAAAGTCTTTCGCACATATCTGTATGCTTTCGGAGAATAAAAATTTAGAGTTAATGCAAAACATCGAAGTTCAGGGGAATATTTGTTTCTAGGAATTTTTCCAGTTTTGCTTTTAAGTAGCTGTCTAGTAAGAAGCTCTTTTTCCTCCACACCAATTTTGTTTAACACTAAACGATCTTCTTTATTAATTAAGGACTTTTCTGTCAGGTCATTTAATAGTTCTTGCAGCCCTGCAACCTTCTTCTTTAAGTATCTTTTTTGAGTTTGAAGTCTTTTTATTTGTTTATTTTTCATCTGTAGACGCTGCTTTAGTTTTCTTTTCCTTGGTGTATCTTGTATTGGTGGATTGTAAGTCAATGTAGGTGACTTACAAATATTAATTCTTGATGGCGATGTACAGGGCTGATCTTCAGTGGTTTTGCATTCTCCAGTTTGGGTAGGTTGAGGATCTTCATGTATTTCAACCTTTCTTATTTTAGATGAAGAAGTTTCTGGTTCAGACTCTTCTCTCTCTGGGTCAACCTGAAAAAAATATCAATATTTACCTATCCTTTCTCCTACTAGTTACTGTAACTCTCGATGAACACACCTGGATTTTAAAAAACCGAGAATACAAAAGTAAAGTAGATAATAACTTTCCAAAAATCCATTAACTAGCACACGTCTACATTTTTCGTTGTTCTCGGCCTGCGCGAGTATACGCGCTTTTGCATTGTATATTGAGTGCAAATGTTCATAAGTGGTTACTTCGCGTAAACAATTAAAGCGTCTGCGCAACAGAAAAAAACAAAACTACGTAAAAATGCGGAAGCGCGTAGGTAAGTAGGGGTTTAACCCTAAATAATTTTTTTGACTTCTTGTATCTTATAAAAGTTCTGGTAGTGCGCCATCTCAATTTTCCACTTTAAACAGTTGAGACGTCAAACATGGACAAAGTCACAACCAAAACCTAGTGCTTAAATTAAAAAAAATCACCTTTGCTAATTTCAAAGTTGGCAAAGCGCATTGTTTTAGTCTCCTCTTGTTATTAGATAGTAATATAAAACATGAAGCTTCAAAATGCTGTGAGCAAATTGTACTAGTACGTTTAGGAGTCCACGAATCATGATTTGCACAAGCCCGAATCCAGACATCCCGAGTCATTGCATCTTTTGGAAATCTGAAAAATTAATAGTCAGAATAACATACTCATAAAGTCGATATCGATATTTGTTTCTTTGCTGTCACAACTCTCATTTTGCTCCAGTGTGGCCTATTTTTAAATTAAAATTGCGTATTTTCGGGATAACTAGACCCGCAAATATTTTAAAGTAATGAAGAATAACGATACGAGAAAATAATAAGAGATTTGTGGAACATAAAGTTTGAATTTATTAATCAATTATTTGATCATAAATAGCAATTTTAAAGGGTTTAGTAAAAAAAAACTATAAAATAAAAAAAATAGATTTTAAACAGTAATAACAATAACAAATGCTAAATAGAAGTTTGAAATAATTGTCAAGCTCTATAAATTACAACTTTAAAAATTACTCAAAATTAGATCTTGTACGATTTAGTGGCAACACTTATTGACCGACAATATTTCTTGGTTTTTTGCTAATTTATTGCATTATTTGTTAATATTAAGACAAAATAATACTTACAGATGGAAAGTAACGTTATCCTTTTGTTTACTAGATGTTTCCGATCTCTTTTTACACGAAAAAACACTGCAATTCGGCATTTTTCACTTACGGTCGTTCCGCACTACTGTGATTTGCTGAATGACGTGGAACGCGCGGCAACTAGTTTTATATAACGTCTATGACCGGCGGTCTCGTACCTTTGGCAGGGGGGAACGCCTGACAATGGCGTCTCCGGTTGGTTTAATGCTCTAAGGATGTCGGCTATTCTGCCAATATCCATTACCCATCTTAAAGTAGGTACCTAAGTATCAATTTCGTACTTGATACTGGCAGAATAGCCGACATCGACTCAGTTGCTAAAAAGAAAAACGCTTATTTATTGTACATACACATAATAACAATAAACTGTCAGGTTTTTACGCTGTCAAATCGATGTCAGATATTTTTGATCACAAGGTATGTCATTCTTCTGAATTTAACTGAGTAGGCAGGAAGGTGGTAAATTGTCGCTTTCCGGTTCTACGGGGATACGGCGTACTAATAATGTAAAAACATTATTATTAAAATTATTATTAAATTAATAACAAGTATAAGTAAAAACTTATACTTGTTATTAATTTAATAATAATTTAATAAAATGTTTAAGAATACCGTGACGGGAACACATCCGTCTGTCGACTTCGTCGCCGATGTTTTTTTTTCCAATAATCTATTAAGGCTGTTTGTCTACCCGACATAACTTGTATATACGTTTCGATGGCGCGGCCACGTTCAAAGCCTTATAACTTTTTAATCATAGCTTTGACAAATTTATGGTTTTGGAAATCATAAGCCTCTATTAATTAGATATTTATGGTGAGATACCTACCTACCCATAACCTGGAAACTAAATATTGCATAACTTTTTGTTTATTTACGTTTTGGCGTTTTTTTTTTATTTTTGCAACAAATACAACAAATTAAAACATTTCTTTTGATGCATTATTCGCCTATCTGCATTATTTAGTTTCTGTGTAATCATAGGCGATGACTACGACAAGTGGCGGTTCTAGCGGCCAACTGTTTTTGGTCATAGCGTCTTAGATGTTTTGCAACAATTTCAGGAAAAGAGGTGTATATAGTAAAAAAGTTACCACTAATTCCTGGAAAAGTTTCATCAAATTTGATGAGTTGGCCGCGCGAGGTTGAAACGGACATAATACGAAAGCACAAAAGAAAAACAAGGTTTTACAAAGGCTGCACTTCCTCCTACTAAAAGTGCACCTCACTAACATCAGGGGGTTGCATCTCGATCCGGTCCATCACCACCTTGTGACTGAGAATCCGCACCTGTTTTTCCTAACGGAGACGAAGATAACAACCCCGTGGGATGTGGCGTATCTCAACTACCCGGGTAACTCTCTTGAACATAAGTTCAAGAAGCAAGCTGGGGTCTGTGTGACGTCTGCGATGACATTTGTTGTCGTCGTCTCCGTTGCTTTGAGAATTCGGGTTTGTCTGCCATATGGCTACTTGTGGACACTGGCGTCAAGAAATCCACATCGGCGTCTACCGATTGCACAGCGGTGACCAGGAAACAACAGCGCTCTTTAAATTCCTCGCGGAGTCGACTGACGGAGCTCAGCAGCGGTACACAACAGCGAAGCTCATTTTTCTGGGGGACTTCAACGCTCATCATTAAGAGTGGTTCTTCCCGTACCGGAAAACTGACCATGCCGGGTTAGAGGCGCGTAAGTTTGCTTTAACGCTGGATCTAACCCAGATGGTGAATGTGACAACGCGGGTACCGGATGTTGACGGCCATACACCCAATTGCTTGTACCTTCTGCTGGCATCTAATCCAGACAGTCATTCAGTATCGGTCTCAGCCCCGCTGGGAACGTCTGACCACTGTCTGGTGAAATCCATATCAACCTGCTCTCCTCCAGATGAGAGTCCTAAAGGCACGAGGCGAGTATGGCGATACCAGACTGGGATGAGATGCGGCACTTTTTTGCATCTTATCCTTGGCGGCAAGTGTTCTTCTCCTTGGCTGATCTCTCGTGCTGTGCTGACGTGGTTGCGGACGTGATCCGGCAGGGGATGGAGTATTTTATTCCATTCTCCGACATCGCGTTCGGCCACAAAACCCGGCCTTGGTATAATGCAGAATGCGCCCACGCTGAGGACCGAAAAGAGTCTACCTACCAAGCCTGAGTCAAGGCCCGCGACCGCAAAGTTAGAGCGCGTAGGGTTCGCGCGAGGAAAAGAGCTTTTAATGCTGCCGCCAAGTTCTGCAAGCGGGTTTTACGTGGGGCACATTTTGACCATGTCGGACGTATTGGGGACAAGCTGGCTTCGCACCCTCCGGGCAGTAAACAGTTCTGGTCCAGAAATTCGCTTCAGCTGGTTTAGACACGGCTGAAGCGAATTTCTGTCGACCCACTTTATCTCCAATGATAAAACATGATGGGTCGCTGGCTCACTCTGCAGGTGAGAAAGCAAATCTATTTGCATCTCTCTTCGCGAGCAATTCACGTATGGACGCTGGCTCCATGCAACCACCTACTGTATCTCATTGTGACTCCTCGATGCCGGAGATCGCAGTTCACATTAAAGAGGTCCGAAAAACAAGGCCAGCGGGCCTGACGGCATTCCAGCGAGAGTGTTGAGGCAGTGTGCGCCTGAATTGTCTCCTGTATTGACACGTTTGTTCCGCCTCTCTCTTAAAAAAAGGACGGTACCAAAATGCTGGAAGCTTACAAATGTGCAACCAGTGGCCAAAAAGGGTCACCGTGCAGACCCTGCCCATTACCGTCCGATCGCCATTACCTCCATTCTGTGCAAGGTTATGCAAAGGGTACTGAACAGTAAGTTGCTGACCTACCTTGAAAACAATGATCTCAGTGACCGTCAATATGGCTTTCGCCGGGGACGGTCAACTGGCGATCTTTTTGTTTATGTCACGCACTGCTGGGGCGAGGCCATCGAAAAACACGGCGAAGCACTTGCTGTATCGCTTGACATCTCGAAGGCCTTTGACAGGGTCTGGCACGCTGGTCTACTCAGCAAGCTTCTTGCTTGTGGCATCCCAGCTGATTTTTGGAGCTGGATATCAGACTTCCTTGGTGCACGGTTGATCAGAGTAGTCGTTGACGGCTGCTCTTCCGATCTTATGGCTATTGATGCCGGAGTTCCTCAGGGGTCTGTTCTCTCTGCAACTCTTTTCCTGCTGCACATCAATGACCTACTTCAGCCTGGTACTGTTGGGTACGCAGATGACAGTACAGTTTCAGAGAGATACTTGTCCAGCGCAAAAACCAGCGGGGCCGAAGTTCGTTCCTTGAGAGATGCCATGGTAGAGCGGAAATATCTGACCTTAAGCCTTGTCTCCCAGTGGGGTGATGATAATCTGGTCTCTCTTAACGCCACCAGAACACAGGCGTGTCTTTTTACCGCAAAAAGAAGTCTTTTCGACCAAACTCCTACTTTCCGGGGTACATCTGTTCCTGTAACTGATCGGCTCAAGCTCCTAGGCATGGAGTTGACATAATGTCTCAACTTCGGTCCACCATCGAGTACAAAGCCCAAACTGCGGCCAAGAAACTGGGCATCCTAAATAAGTTGAAGCGAGTCTTTACGCCTGGACAGCTTTTAACCCCTTACAAAGCGCAAGTCCGATCCTATGTGTGGCTGCTATTGCAGCCACTGATGGCTCAGCTGAATACCAATTTGCCGCGCTTGACACGGTGGAACGCAGAGCTAAGAGGCTCATTGGCGACGTAAAACTGGTGGATGCCAAGCTTTTTTTCTTCTGAAAAATTGTTATTAATAAATAAAGTAATTAAATTTACAATAATTTACAACATTAAATGATATAATTATCTTTTTCAACATTTTGGTTTTTTATTAAAATCACTTAATTTTTAGGCAAACATAAACTAAAATAACTGCACTTTAGAATAACCCTCCCAAATTAAAACTAAACGCCTAAATAAATTGTAAGAGCCATAAAATTATACTTTTTCTTCAGGCGCTTTTCCGATGTAAATTTATTAAACACTTTTTTATTGAAATTACAATTTTTAAAAGTACAATTACGATTCAAACAAAGTCGTACTATATCGTATTATTAAAATTTGGTGTGTTCAGTTTAAGATCACGCCATGTGTTTTTTATTAACTGAATAGTGGTCCCGCCATTTTGAAATCAAAATACGTATAGTGGGACTGCTTTCTTTGTAGAATATTTTGGAAGTTTATTAATATTATTATTTTATTCAATTAACAAGTAACAATAGACTCATACTTAGGTACTATTAGGTGCACAATTTAGATATAAATTACATTAAAAACAATAAACAAACACTGACATTAGGTATTACACATAAAAACAAATATGATACTTACAAAAATAAATAAATTATTTACTTAATTACATTCAAATTAAAATTAGATCAAATAAAATAAAACACAGTAATTATGATTTTCTTACCGGCATTGGAACAGTAACATTAGGGCAGTCCAGTCTATCGGCGATCATTGCCAGGATGGCATTGCCCGCAACCGATGCACCAGGGTCGCACAGCGCTTGCGCATAGAAGCGTGGAAACAGTCAGTGCGTGTCATCGCGAACATTCCTGATGCGCTAGAGAAACGGGGCAGCCTCAACACCGCCCGGAACCCGCCGCGTCGTGCCCAGGGGACTTTCCCAACGAAATCTGGCTTATGGCTTTCGCGACATCTTTCACGAGGTAACTTATTCCTACAATTTTATTGCTCGGATCAGCAGTCAACACCCTACTCGCTGGACCACGCGGCAACCGGACCGAAAAGTGTTCTCTAAAACCGTCCGCAATGCTCTTTGGATCACTTAAGACGCTCACAGGAAGGCCAGCCAGGGTTGCGGGATGTTCGAAAGAGTTACGTGGCCCCGGCACAGGCAACTGAAGGAACACGGGTGGGTTTTAGTCAGTAAAAGTCTGACGCCCTTCCGCTCCACCCAGAGCTGTCATTTGATGATTTTCCATCCAAAAAAAATACCGAGAGTTTACTTTTCTCGTTTTTCGCCAAAAGCCACGGAAGTCACCTTTCGAGTGTTCTTCAGCAGGGGCGTCCATCCGAATCTGGTCCTGATTATTCTGGCACCACTGTCGTCGACCCCCAATTTTCTATATTGAGGTAAATGTGTTGTTATCCGATTCGTTTGTCGAGTCGTTTATGTATTCATGCGACAACCCCACGGGGCCACTATCTTCGCCACGTTCCACGTCTCGTGTTTATTTTAAACGCGGACGTCGGTGGTAAGGAGTCGTTTCTTATTCGCAAAACTTCGGTCTTTAAATCGTGTAGGTACTCTCTCACCAGTTGCATACCTATATGATCTTTATGTTCTCAATTTCCGTCTTCATTACTTACGCTAAATTTTTACCTTATGGTAACAAACATGTTTTGGCCGTGAATGTATGGACGCCAGCACATCAAGCCACTACAATCTGTCTAATTTCATTAATAGATTTTCGACTTTATTGCTGAAGTATTAGGTTTAAGGTTGATTGGGAAAATTTGATAGTTTCGGGTAGCTTGATGTGCTGGCGTTTGTATGGACGGCAGCACATCAAGCTACTACAATCTGTCAAATTTCTTTAATAGATTTTCAACTTTATCGCTTAAGTATTAGGTTCAAGGTTGATTGGGAAAATTTTACAGTTTCGGATAGCTTGACCTGCTGGCGTCTGTAAAAAGCATACACAATGATTTTATGTCAATTATTGTGTACATAACTGACTATCAAACGTAGGTACGCACGAGATAGAAATCGGGAGCTGCGGGAATTTCCGAGAATGCGTTACTTTTTTGGATCGTATCTACTGCACGAAATAGAATGAAGTGTAGTAGAAAACTTCCGAACGTTCGGCCGATACTTCAGATTTACGCTTCCGATTCTCGAATCATCGGCAGCGCGGAAGCCAAATCTCTAAAATGTTTGTTTAGCTTGTATTTAATTTTACCAGCTTAAAAAAAAAACAAAATACTTCACATAAACCCACATGGGCACTTATGAAACGTCAGAAGCTAGGTGCATGGTTCCAATTGGTCGTTTCCTATGGAGACGAACCGGCAAGAAACTCCACGATTACGCTTTTAAAAATATAATAATTGGCTTTTACAATGTTTTCAAATTACAGTGTTATTATGTATGGGAGGACAGTGTAGGCCTGTCAACAAGTACCAGGTACATAAGAAAATGGTCTGCAAATCTACAGTCTACAACGTTCTCACATTCACAAAATATAAAAGAATCTATTTAAAAGACAAGACTATACAACGTGTATCTGGATGTAAGACATTATAAATGAAAACGAGCACAGTACTAATCCATCGAAACATTTTAAAACACGAAGATTAGTAGTTAATGGAAAATTTAAAAATTGCAGTTTTCAAACAAAATAAATAGCAGAATCAACGGCAAAAAAGTAAACACGTTTTATCTACCAAAAGTCACTGACCAACGGTGCGGGGCGTGGCGGCGGCGCGGCGGTGCGGGGCGCAGGTACTTTAGTCGGAGAACAATAAAAATGCAGAGAATAGAATCATATGTTTAGCACAGGTTCTTGACCTTACAATGTTTACCTATTATTATTAAGGTGAAAGCGCCAGGGTAGTCCACGAAATTCAAATTTCCTTACGTTTTTTGCAATCTGCAGGTCAGTATTAGGTTGTATATTGATTAAAATATGATTCGCGACCGTAACAAATATGTATTTACAGAATTATAATCATTAAAGTCATAAATACAGCTCTCTAAGACTAAGTAATTCTATTGAATGACTATTTAACATTTCAGCATTATACTAACTTTATTACTGATTCTAATATTATAATGCTGTAAATACACATTTGTTACGACCGTAACAAATGTGTATTTACAACATGATACGCGACCGCGTATAATCAACATACACCCAGACACTGAGCAGCAAATTGAAAAAATCATAAGAAAATTTGAATTTCGCGGCTACTTTAGCGCTTCCTCCTTTAATCAGATCTACATGTTGAAAAATTAGAAAATGAAAAATAATTTCCTGTGGCTAAAGTATTAATTGGATTTGATTGATTTTTTTGTATACAGGTAAAGAACATGATTCTCGTGGTTTAAAGGAATGTCAATCGTCCTGTTCCACCTTGTATAATGTAAAATAATGAAAAAATTCTATCATGGAAGTAGGTATGTCTAAAAAAATTAAGGTAATTTGGGAGCAGATGCAGAAAGACATTTACATAAATAGTTGATTCGTTACCTACCTTTCCAAATGCTCTAGAGATATCTCGCAGATGAATTATTGTGCCTAAATAAAAATAAAACTCTGGTCTCAAGTTTATATTTTATTGGTTGTACAAATGTGTACCTACACTTTTTATAAATACATATTTTCTAAATCTACAGTCAATATACTACACCAAGTACAGGCTCCAATTCTGGACGGAGTCTGATCCTCTAGTACTAGTTGACAAAGTATAAAGTCAAAAATAAAGCTATAAAGTTTTAATTACACTTGGTAAATTCATAATAAGAAAGGACAAAATTAGTAGCTTTATGGTCTCCTATAATGAGTGGTGCATATTGTTTGACCAGAAGAGGAAATAGTACCACTAAGGCAAGACCTCGAAAATTGATATGTTTATTAGATTCACAGGAATATACTATAAATCTGTAGATTGAAATAATCAATATCCACAAGATTACATATTCTAAAAACATTCAATCCTCCATAATATGGAGTTATAATATGTGTTACATTGATATTATTATAAAAAAGGTCTCCAAACTACGGCCCGCGGACTAGGTCCGGTCCGCGAGAACCAACAATCCGGCCCGCGCCGTCGAATCTTTTCCTTTCCCCTAATCTTACTCGCCGATTAGTCCCACTAATCGGCGAGTAAGATTAGGGGAAAGGAAAATTTACGCGTAATTCAAAACTACAGTATGTTGCTATGATAGCTAGCCCTAGGCCCTGGCCCTTGCGGGCTTTAGTATAGGAGTTAGTCTGGCCCTTGGGCTAAAAAGTTTGGCGACCCACAGAAGAAGATAATACTCATAATGTCCACATTGTTTCCTAAAGAATATCAAGAGGATTTATTTATCCTGATTTGACAGGTATTATTAAAGTTTTATGTATGGACTATTTAAATAAATATTACATTTACGAGATTGGCACAAGGCTTTTTATGAGATACAAAAAGTAACTAACACTACTACTCTGTTACTTAAACTATTAAAAGTAAAAAAGCTGCGCTAGCACATACAGTCGCTCAAACGTGAGGAGTATTGATTTGCTCGAGACAACACATCAACTGCCTACAGCTAGAGGGATGGAGAATCAAATTTTGTGTTTTATTTTACATTATTACATATTTATGAGTCTCAAAAGAAAGTAAGTTAACATAATGATTTTTAAAAAATCCATTTTCAATTTAAATTGGTCTTACTCAAATTCAAAATTATGATTAATTTAGAAATGTACCATCTAAATTCATCTTGTTTTAATTTACCGCATTGTTATACAACCCGTAGTCTTATACACTCTTACTAATAAGTAAGTCAAAAATATAATGTATTTAAGAGTGATTTAAAATGCAGTCTTTGTGCTAACAGTAGAAGACAAGATTTTTTATTCATATTTCTAAAAGTATCACTCAGTTTAGTTCCTATATAAAATTATTATAATTAATGTATATTAATAGTACAAAAATATATTTATTTCTTATCACATACTTGGAACATATTGGAATGCAACATTTCGCACAATTATAAATAGTTGCTGAGTTAATACATGGCAGATTAGTAAATGGTTTCAGAAGTCTAAACTCGCCCAACAGAAATTTATTTGTCATCAATGGCAGCAAGGTGATTTTAATAATGGTGACTAAAAATAACTTATATTCTAAATTAACCATATAAAGGCCAGCTTGAATACAATTTGTTTGGAAAAAATAGATTTGATGCCCAAATCAAAATTTGTCAAGACAACACCGCATGGCAGGTGAACAGAATAATACAAGTTTCACAACCAAAATGTGGTTATGGAAAGTTAATGAATATGAGTTCATACAAAAAGATTTAATAACTAGATGAGCATATTAATTTACGAACCTATGTGTTTATTACATGAGAACACAGTCACAACACTGAATGGTGTAGTACAGGCACTTGATGCCACAGTCTTCTTCCTCCTCTGTGGATGCAGCAGACCTGGTCTTGTGTGGGGGAGGAGGCCTTAGGTACACACTGTCAACCTTGTCTCCAAATTTCTCAGTATCTTTATCTTCTTTTTCAGATTTATTTGTGACCTTGTCATTCTCAAGGAAATCCTCACTTTTCTCACTTTTGAACTCCTTATTGTTTGTGTCTCCAGCCGCTTCCTGTAATGTAACAACAAAAATAATGTCAACACTTTGCGGACACATGATGAGACAATATTTTTTATGACTGCCTCGTTGGTCTAGTGGTCGCAAGTACTACACTGCGCTTGCGAACTGAGCAGTAACTGAGCATGAGGTTCTGGGTTCGCTTCCCAAGTTGGGCAGTGCTATTGGGTTCTTCCATGTGCAATTTCTAAGTGGCAGCCTGGAGTCTGGATTTGTGCCCGGTTGATGGCATTAGGACCTTATTGCACGGGACTTAAACATAACTGGCGAAATGTGGGTGTACTATATGTACACCAAACCCTTCGGAGATTACAGGCGTGATGTTACATTAAGTTATATAAGGTATTCCAGAATACCAACGTACAGCAGTATACAAGAGTATGTTAAGCATATGTACACTTACTTTACTATCTTCATTCTTGTCATGTCTAATGAACTCCTGTTTTTCTTCAGCATTTCCTGTAGCAGTACTATCTGATGGCACTTCAGAAGCACCTAATGCTGTACCAGCAGCAGCTATACTCGCAGCAGGTGCTTTTGTCCTCTCTGGCATCAACAAATCTGTCTCCTCTTCTTTCTTCTTGTGTGGTTGGAAATCAGGTGAATCTCCAGACATGCTTAGAAGAAGAATTTTTGCGATTAATTTAAGCAAGTAATGAAACTGATTTGCAGTGTTAACGTGACTGTACTACTGAGGCGACCGGGAGACGGAAGATTAAATTACAGTTCACGACAACTCGCACACATTGTCATCCATCTGTGTATAGCTTCATTATTAATAATGTAAACAACACTCGATAAAATGATGACTGCAGTTACTAGTTACCAACGTGTAAACGACATGCAATTTCTTGATTTACCTTACTACAGCAGTTTCTATTTGTTCCCCAGACAAACGTCGCCATGTGCTAATGATAGTTTCAAAATTGTTGTTTTCTTGCATCTCGGCGTGTCATAAACATAGGCCAACAAAAAAGTTTTACTGTTGTTCACAAACAATCACCAAATATCGACAGTATTAATAGCTTTGTGATATTGCAGGTCTACCGTTTGGCTAGATTTTTTAAGCTTGGCGTTTATTCTAAAAACTAAGGATTTATAAGTTATATTTCAGTAATAATTTGAGAGTTCTAAAAAAGAAGTACTAAAACAAGCCTTGACCTTTGTGATGTCATGTCACTACAGAAGTAAGTACAGACCTTTAGTACCTACTAATTCCGTAGTCCGTCTCTACTCTAGTGATGTGCAACGCAATCAATCGGGCTTCAGGGATAAATCAAGTAATCGACTACTTTACAAATGCATTGTATATTTTTTGCTGATACGGCAATTTTAGACGAAAAGATATTCAACGGTAAAAAAATATAATAAGAAGTATTGGGTTTTTTTAAAATGCGATTCGACTATTAGCAAATATTAGGAGTAACAGTAACTCAGTAAGTGTGTTCTGGCCTTTATGGTGGATCCGCAGTGGTAGCCCGCGATAATCAAATTTTCTGGCGTTTTTTTGCAATTTGCAGTGTCAGGTTGAAACTTGATCAAAATATGATTCGCGACTATAAAACATATGTTCATATTTACATATTTTAGTATAACCATAAGAATTATAATATCATATTTATGTACTTTGTGTACGTATTCTTTAGAGACTTAGTTAATTATGATATTATTTTTAATAGATTTTTTGGTTCCTTTAAAGAATGCCTAAGTTATTAAGTCCGCCTTACTTTTTGAGTTTGAAAAGTTTAAATAAATAAATCATCAACTTTTTGAGTTTGAGTTTGAAAAGTTTAATAAATAAATAAATCATCAATACCTACATCTCTATAAGTTAGATTTGTTCTAAAATGTCATAATTTCGGAAATCATGACATTTTTCATGGCGGTGCAGTGTTCCTTAAATGTAGCCCGCGAAATTCAAAGTTTCTTAAGTTTTTTGCAAATTATGACACTATTTAACGTTGTAAGTATGTTATTCAAAATTGATTACGCGGCAATTTTGATAAAATAATTACTTCATTATAATTAGTAAAAACATCATTATAGCTCTCTAAATAATATGTGTGCAGATCGTCATATTTTTTTTTCAGAGAATATAATTTCGAGAGTTCACCTTAAATGCTAAACCATACTGAGTTAGTCTTCTATCGTTTTAATGATGATCGGGTTTCCCCGGTCAACTAATAATACTCTATTATATTTCTACCAAGTTGATAGGTCTCATCAGTCTGGTTGATTCGATAAGCTAATTGATTAGTAGATAGGTAATCGGAACCAAATCCGAACTCTTGAAGATATTTATAAAAAATATGATTTATAAAATCTATAACTCGGCTGTGCTATGCAACAAAAATGAAAAAGAAAAAGATCTTGATTTTTTTGTATTATAAAGATAGTGAAGTAGTGACTATACAACACTTATTGTATACTTACATCCTGTACATTGAAGGTGATCTTTCATATTTCCCTTTAGGGTATTTGTCATTGACGCCACTATACACGACTTCCTTCTTCTTATTTTTTCTTGTAGGAATCCATATTATGCCGAAGCCCGACTTACTGCTTTTGTTTTTGGGCGTGCTTAACGATGATAAACCATAGCTTTTGGATGAGCTGGCACCAAATCCAGATGACTTTCCACCGGAACTGGAGCCTAATCCACTAGGGAGCTTAGGTGCCGAACTGGAAGATTTTCCAGTAGAAATCTTGCCACCAGAAGACTTGCCAAATCCACTGGTCCCACTCTTCCCAAGACCTCCAGCTCCACTTTTGCCAAGGGAACCGGCCCCACTTTTGCCTGTAGGGCCGGCTCCGAACTTCTTACTTATCGGTGCCAGGTTGCTGACCTAAGGCAAGAAAATTAAGAAAATACAAAAACTTATCTTGACAAAATACATGACATATTCCCTTAGACACCAGGATCAAACAAACTTCAACTTGAAATAGGTACTAGGTACTCCAGGTAGGTTTCATCAGACATGATGTTGTTGTCCTGTGCTAGTTAAAACTAATTCCATCAATTTATCTTGGCATAATCATAGGTCATCTATGATTGCCTACCTATGCCAAGGTATTCGATGGCTATAGCGGTTTGAAACGCTACGCGCAAAAATCAAATTAAACCCATCGCTCAAAAGCCTTCAGAATACTTATCAAAAAATTAAATAAAGAAACCTTTATTTACAAGAATCCTTCAATTTAAAACAATCGAATCATTTTAAAAGTCTAAACTACACTAGTCCCAAATGTCCCTGATCACTGATGTAAGTAGATGAGTAATATGGTAAGATAGTTGTGGGAATAAGCAGCATAAGAAAAAGCAGCAGTAGCATAAAAACGAAGGGCAAGAAGAATAAAAAGCTTACAACAAGTACACGTTGCTTCCAGAGAGCAGAGAAGAGAGAAACATGCACGGAATAGGGTCAGAGCAGCATAGATTAATAGATAAATAGCGGGGCAATTGCGTAACACACTTCAGTAAGTAGGATTCGGTTTCATTTTGACAGTGCAACAACATTCATTGTTGAGCAGACAACTTTTTCGAACATATGTATGAAGCAATGGATTAGCAATTTGCTTCATAATCATACAGATTGTGATTGATAGTGTGTTACGCAATTAGGGTGATGGTTAAGAAAGATAATATAACAGATATAAGGAATTTAAATACCTATCTAGTCAGTTTTTTCAAACTGAAGTTGTCAACCTTTGTAGTTTTCTTCAATTGATGCGCGTAACAGAGCCGCTGCTGCCGTCTGTTGCGGGTGGTCCCTTTTTGGTGTGGCAGTGAATTTACTAAGAGAACCCTGGATGCTAAAGCGAGCGAAGCGAGCTCGAAAACTGTGGCATCCCGTCTCGGCTATGTTAAATTTTCTTTACTCATACAGGAATAGGAGATAGGTACCTTGTCGACTTACGCAAAAAGTTTCAGTTAAGTATTGAGCTGCATCCGGTTAGACTGGAAGCTGACCCCAATATTGTTGGGAAAAGGCTAGGCAGATAATGAATATATAGAGAGCTAAGAGCGAGCGAAGCGAGCGCGATAATTTTAGCACCTCGCCTCGGATTCATATCCATGCCTACGGTGTCCACGGTGCGGCGTCTACGGGGTCCATGCCTAAGGGATTACGATGCTCTTTCCTCTTAGCTTAATACGTTGTTCAAAAATTGTTTGGCCGACTGAGGCTCTAGGCCGGTGCCTTGTTGAATTAGTAGACCTCCCGGCTCGGACTCTGGGGCCCCCAAACACCGCGCGGGCCCAGGTGCCCCAAACCACTATGCACCTTAATAGGTAGTTACGCCACTACATCTAGTTAGAGTGGCGCTACAAAATCACCGATCGTTAAGATTAGCAAAACAAGGCATCTCTCGAACCATACCTTGGATTAATAGTTTACTGGACATACATGGAACCAAACATAACTATAGGCAGAAGATTATAGAACTTTGCACAGGATTCTACAGCTCTCTTTATTCAGATAACTCAAAATTAAAAACAGAAAATAGATACAGCTGTCCAGAAGACATCCCTCCTATAACGGGATACGAGAAATAAAATCATTGCTCCGTGACTAAAATCTACGATCTGACGTTTCATATTCACTACATGCTGTTATACATAACCTCTAATCGTTGACCCGCTGCATTGACAAACGTAAAACGTTTAAACAACCTGGCGCGTTAAGTTCAGTAATTATGTAAAACCGCTAAACGTCGTTCAGTTGCTTTACATAACGGCGCTGTTTTGTAAAACATCTAGCCGTGTTGTAAAACAGTGGATTCTACAATCCGTCTGCGACATATAAAAATCCGGAAATAATCTTGTCAGATTATTTGAGGACCATGTCGATTGGTGTCTGATTGTCTTTTGAGGTAAGAACCACACGGATTTGAGTGGACCTGTCCAGTCAGTTGAGTCAGTGCCCTAATAAAAATACTCGCATTTAAAAAGAAGAGTCTATTGAAACATAAGTAATAAAACTAAGTATACAAACTTAGACGGTCATCATCCTCTTGCCCTTATCCCAATCTACTTGGGGTCGGCGCAATAATATGTATTCTTGTTCCATAGGTACACCTTTATTTACCGTCATCTATAAAGGGGGTGACTCTTTCTAGCCTTAGCTATCATCTTTCACACAGTTACTTAATCCATCTACCATTCTTTGGTCCTCCCCTTACTTAATAAGGGGATGAAGTATCAAACAGCCTTCCTTAGTGATCAGGTGATCACTGACGTTATACGTTGTTTATGGAACTCTTCTAGAGGAGAGGAGTTCTAGAGGCAGCGGCATACGCTGTGCGTTGTCTGTCACTGTCTGTCAGTGAATGAATGAATTTAGAAGATACCTACTGAATGCATTATGCTCTTGGTTATGGCACTGGCATCTACCTACTTAGTCGTTATGTTTCCATACATAAGCCTACTTACAAATTTATTTTAAACCTAAGTTTTAAAATAGAAACCTCACTTTTTTATAGTAGAAAGCTTTATCAATACCTACTCTTTAAATCAAATGCGAAAATAGTGATTGAGCTTTATTTTGAAGGCTTTGTTGGTGACCGACCCTTCCAATTCAAGGTTTGTGACTCAATAATGTCCAAAGTGCATGCATTAAACATGCGTAACCTGATAGCTACATAGTCCAAAAACCATCATGATAGGTAATTAACACCTTCAACGCGGCACCAAATATACCAAGCTTGCCGTGGGTGCGGCATGATCTCCATATTTTCATGCGCAACTTTACCACAGGTTGAATATTTCAACGAAATGTGAGGATATATATAGTTTTTTTATATAAGTACTTATACAGTTTTTATTTACAGTTTTTTTTAAACGTGGCAAATATATTGTAGCTATGCCACAAACAGCATTCATAATAGTAGGAACCCTTTGTCTATAATTTAATCTTAATAAATAGAAAATATAATATCTATATATATAAAAATATAATAGAATGAAGAATAGAGTAGTAATAGTAGAGAATAGAGTGTTCTACCCATGAACATGAACAACTTTTACTATGGGACCAACTATGAGATCACGAAAAAAAAATCTGCTGTTTCATACATTTTGGTCAAGTAGGTTTGAACTTTTCTATTAAACAGTAGATTTTTTTTTCGTGATTTCAGAGTTGGTCCCGTAGTGAAAGTTGTTCATATTCATGGGTAGAACACCCTGTAAAAATTTCGAGACGGTAAAAAAAATCAGCCAGTATACTAGATGTAACATAAATAATGCACAACCTCTTAAGGGGTCATTGTACTCATCATTATGGACAACTTTTACCATGGGACCAAACCTGAAAATGCGAAAAAAAAAATCAGCTGTTCCCTACATTTATGTTCGCGTGACTCGCCAAAATGTCAACATCTGATATATTTTTCACGATTTCACGTTTGGTCCCATAGTAAATGTTGTTCATAGTGATGAGTACAATGACCCCTTAAGAGGTTGTGCGTTATTTATGTTACACCTTGTATAGAGCGTAAAGAGACCTTAATTAGTGCAAATATGAAAATTGCATTTCAAATTTAATAAAAATTTATATACGGGACCACCACGTGAGCTACCTCTACCAAATAAAAAAAAGGAATTTTCAATATCGGCCCACAATTGATGAAGATATCGATGAACATACATTAAAAATATATATATACAGACGAACATACAATAACCTCCTCCATTTGAAGTTTGAGATTCTCTGAATCATCAATCAGCAATCAGCGTACAAATCGCACCTTCAGAACAGTAGTGACGTATCTCAAAAAATCATTTTTTTGGGAAAACGAAAACAAAGTTTTGAAACTGCAAACTGATGATGATTTAAACTTTGAACTGATTTAATTAATTAATTTTGTATGAAAACCTATCAATTATTTGATTTCTGTATTGAGTTAAGTTTATCTTTTGTGACATATGAGCAAAAAAAGATCGTAACTCGATTTCTTAGATTTTTGAGTTAAGTCACTACTATTCTGAAGGTGCGAAATATAGTTTTTACGTACTCAGTGTCAAGAATGCATAAACAATAATTTTGTGCGAACATATAAATGGTAAAAGATTTTGTAGTACCTACAGCCCAATGCAGCAAGATTGAACAGCTATTATTTGCATGCTCCAACAATCGTGTTTGCGCATAATAACACTCTTAGTAGATAAGCAAAGGGCTTAAGGTATGTTATGGCATAATATTTGGCCATGTCCTACTTTCTAGATGTTGGTTCATGATTACATGTCTTTCTGCAAACAATGTGATACCAATCAATTTTTAGATTACAGTTTTGTTTAGTCTGCTGAAGACCACTCAACGGTTGAAACAGTGTAAAGTAAACATCAGAGGCGAAGCGCGCTAACAACTCCAATCTTACCGGCTTCCCTTTGGAGGATCGGAAGACTAACTTCACCTACCACCATTGAAAAATAGCACATTCAGTAATGTCTACGATTGCCAAGTAATATATATTCCAACAACAACATAAATTATTCTAAATAAGCCGCCGCCACAACGTGATAATCGTATTTGTATGACTAAACAATTTCTTCTTCGGCTTCCCTCCTACGAAATGTCAAGCTTCGCCACTGGTAAACATCACCTTAATGATCGTTACTTTTAAATCAAAACTCGTTTGTCTGTAAATTAAATACCGATAAAGCGTTTGGTACCATTGGTTAGAGGAGTAGACAGTCTACTATACATTACCTACTAACCGCTGCATCGATTAGTTGACACCTACAATAGGTACTTTGCCTCAACTGATATTAAGTTTCTCAGCAAGGCTTTATTTAGAAAAGAAATTGTTACTATTTTAAGTGATCAGAACCCTAATAATTATGTACTTAATGTCTTTTATTCTGTTTATTTTTATATCGTTCTTTCTAACAACTGGTTGATCTGCGGGGCAATTGCGTAACATAGGTACTTACCTACAGTAGGAATCGGTTTCATTTTGACAGTTCAACAACATTCATTGCGCTATTTACGTTGCTGAGCAGACAACATTTTTGAACTTAAGAAGCAATGGATTAGCAATTTGCTTCAAAATGATTCTGATTGATAGTGTGTCACGCAATTAGGGTGCTGGTTAGTAATATGTGGATAACGTTGTGAGTAGCAGTGGCGAAAGCACCATATAACACGATTCCTACCGGCTTCCCTTCGGAGGATCGCATCAGCAACTCTATCGCTATTGAAAAATGGCACCGTCAATAGTGTTCTTCCAAAAAATATAATTACACTACGGGTATTTAATTCACCATAACATTCAAACAACAAAAACACCTATTATTAGCTTGGAATTACAACAAATTTTATTTTTAAGTTAATAAATAAATTTTTATTTTATTGATAAGTAAGTTAGTTAAAACCGGCTTCGCTTCGGCTTCTCTCTTATAACAATTCACACCTCGTCGCTGGTGAGTAGTGTATTTGTTACCTCTATTATTAAGTTCTAACCTGTGTTTACTTATTACCACACTGCTGTTTGTTGTCCCTAAATAAATAAATACAACCTAAGCTGAGAAAGTAGGCATTGTTGTTATACGCACAGTTTGGAAAAAAATGAGCAAAAAGCATTTGGTAGGATCTGACTTATCTGGGGGCAACCACAACCTCTTAAAGCAGTATTATTTTAATGTTACTTCGGTGTGAGAAAGAGATGAAGCTATACAGGCCGTCTAGCTCCATCTCTTTCCCACACTCAAGTAAGAGCACAATAATACTGCTTTAAGAGGTGGTGGTCTAGCTCCTGACCTAAGTCGGTCCACTGCATTTTAGGCACACTTGAGCCTAGTTGTACCACAATAATAAAATTATGTAATTGGCGAGCACTAGAGCTGTACATACAACATGCTTGTACTGATCTGTTATTATGCATGCTTGTCAAGCCACAATTCCTGTAATTTCATCAGCAACAGTAACTACTAACTATGTACCTGCTCCGCTCATAACAATACTTAGATGGAATTTTGTACTTAGATTTACTCAACATTCAGGTATTTCTTTATCTATACAAATAAATAAAATAGAAGGGTCTGTTTGTAATGTCAAAATAACAACTTTTTACTACATGCTTAAGAAAGTATATACGGTACATAAAACAAAAAAAAATTGTTAACATTTTTGTCTGTCTGTTCTGGCTTATCCCCAAAACGGCTGGACTGATTTTGACCGGACTTTCACTAGCAGATAGCTGATGTTACAGGGAGTAACGTAGGCTACTTTTATTTTAGAAAAATAATTTATATCTATAATACATGATAACACTAATATAAAGGGTTTTCCAATAGGGACGGGTCGATGTTGACAGTCTGTGGCAGCCATACTATTTTGGTGGGATCTGTAAAATCTGTTGTATATTATGCAGTCAGTGATGCCAAATCACCATGGCAAGTTACACGGTTGAGCAGCATGTGCAAATGATAAAACTTTATTATCAAAATGAGTGTTCGTTAGTGCAAACGTTGCGCGCATTGCGCCCATTTTACGGCAGACGCGGTGGCCCTTCAAAGTCCACTCTCCAACGATTGGTGACTAAATTTGAGACGACCGGTTCGGTAAACAACCAACCAACACCTTTACGTCAAAGGAACGCCAGATCGGCCGAGAACATCGCCGCTGTACGCGCTACAGATCAATGATAAACAATTTCTTTTGGCTTGAATTGAACAATATGGACGTGAACGACATGTGGTTCCAGCAAGATGGCGCTACTTGCCACACAGCGAACGACACAATCGACATTCTGCATGAACGGTTTGAGGGTAGAGTTATTTCTCGCAGAGGTGACGTGAATTGGCCACCAAGATCGTGTGATTTGACTCCGCTAGACTTTTTCTTGTGGGGTTTTCTGAAGTCGCAGGTCTATGCCAATAAACCACATTCGACCGTTGCCCTGAAAGCCAACATAACGCAGGCCATCGCTCGGATTCAGCCGGATCTATGCAGCAGAGTCATTAAAAATTGGACCTCTCGGATTCGTGCCACCATATGAAGCCGCGGCGGACATTTGAACGATGTCATATTCCATCCATAATGGCATAAATGGGCCTTTTAAATAAAAAATAAATTTCGTTAATATCTCACACACATCTTGTTTTATTCAATTTTAACATCGACCCGTCCTTGTTGAAAGACCCTTTATATATATTATGTACAAGTATACAATAAAAAATAAAAAGGGAGAAGAGCTCATTGGGCATCAAAAAATTCGTCCGCATCGCTGTCAATCGGAAAAGTGCCCAAAAGGCTGGCAGCATTGCCACGCTGAATGGCAATGTTGATTCTTTGGGCTAAGAATAGGCCAGCCCTCTGGTCCCGTAGAGAGTCGACCAACCGCTTAGCGATGTCCCGAAATACTCGATGAGCACTCGGACCCCACGGCCCAAGTGTTTCAACACCAAACGGCTCAAACATATAGCTCCCAATGAAGTTGTTATATTTGCGCCGTTTGAGGTTTTCTGCACCTGCAGCAGCCGCCCCAGCACAGCCCGCCGTGCTAGGAAGATGAGATGGCGCGAGGGTGTCGACACAGGTTGCATCCCACACCAAAGGCCTACCCAACTTCCAAGGCATTATGGTCATTCCGTCCGGCCTCTTCCCATCGTCACGTGCCAAGCCGTTGGGTTCTAAAACAGCTGGCACCCCGGCGGTGACAAGAGCCCGACGGATGATGTCGTTAATACTAGCGTGCCGTGCCATACGACCAGCGCTCTTGCTGCAGGATAGGCCATGGTGTCCGAGGCAGTCGACTCCTTCACCGCATTGACAGCGATGTGGAGCTCCACAAGGAGGGCCCAGACGCAAACAAGTAGCGAGCCGGAATGTGGTATCATCCAGCATAGTGCCTATGTTGGGTGATGGTAGCGCCTGAAGCCAGAGGCCCGACTCCCATTCACCCACAGCCAGCAGGCGGGCACGCTCAGCAGTGTTGGTGGACGTATTAATGAGTTTATTCCGTACCAACCTGCAGAGCGGCTCATCCCACTGTCTCTGGGAGGACGGGTTCAAAAAATAATTAGGGCTCTGCGCAAAAATTTAAAAACCCAGAAAATGTGAACAAAAAGTCGGATTTGAAAAATTCGTTTTGCATTTGGTAGCCAAATTTTCGAGGATGGTTATAGGCTATTTAATTAACATCACGCTACGACTCTTAGAAGCAGAGCAAAAAGAAAAAAATCGGAAAGAACACTAAGCGAAAACGAAGTACTAGCGCGGGCGGGCGATGCAATACGGCGGGTCGGGGGGAACGAGTGAGTTTTATTAAAATGTGGCTATTATTTTAGTATATTGTGTATCTTACGATTTCCACGCGAACGAAGTCGCGGGGCACACCTAGTGTTAAACTAAAACAACTTACAGTGTAAATCTCCAAGCTACGGCGAGGTGAAGGGAAGTCTATAAACATTAAACTAAACTTCAACATAAGCTGTAGTAATCGGTCTGACCCTGCAGAGCTTAGTCATCATTGAAAGCTCAGAAATGATTCAGGTAAGATTGAATCACTTTTGAGTTTATAATCAACTTCAAAAAAGGAGGAGGTTATAATTATGTTCGTCTGTATGTTTTTTTTGGAGTCCTTATTAATCGATTTTCATTTAAGGCCCCCGGTATGGAAATTTTATGAGGAGAGAAATTAATAAAAGCGTTAACTCAAAAGCGTTAACTCAAAAGCGTTAACTCAAAAGCGTTACGTTTTTATGCGCAGCTTGCGCAACTTTCACGGGGTAACTCCAGTCGTGCGTCAGAGCTGACACACACACTTTTTGTAGGTATGGTCATAGACATTTTCGTCAATTGTAGACCGATTTTGAAGATTCTTTTTTTATATGGTAAAGGGATCTTGCGCGGTGGTCCCATATAATTTTTCTTAAGTTTGCTTGCGTAGTTTTTGAGTTAGCTTCGATAATACGTATATAATACATTTTGTATATCTTGACGATGTTATAATACTTCCCGTCACTGTTGTTTACATAGCAAGTAAGTAGTGGTATAGGAATTGGCGTAGGGTAGGTACCACGACAAAAATATGAAAAATAAAAAAACTTTTTTTCAAAAAAAAAAAACGACCGACTTCCGAAAAAAAAACAAAAATGTTTCACTTTATAGTGCCTTTTTTGGAAGTCGGTTGTTTTTTTTTTTGTATAAAAGTTATTTTTGTATATATTTAGAATAATATGTAAGTAATTTATTGTTGTTACAGATAGTATTACAAAAAAAAAAAACCAGCCAAGTGCGTGTCGGATCACGCATAATAAAGGGTTTCGTAGTTGAGATGAATTTACCCCAGTAGTTGATAAACATGTTCTCCCATAAATTCCAAATTAAAATGTAGGTCTGTACCTACGCACAATATTGGGAGATATACCATGTTATTTTAAGACCATAGACTTATATGTTTTCCTGTAATCTAATAAGTATAGAACTATTTTCCGTATTTTTTTCGAAATTTTAGGCTCTGTAGTTTCGGAGATAAGGTGGGGAATAGCCAATTTTCGTCTATTGTCTTAATTAACTTTAAAACTATTTAATTTAAAATGATTACAAAAGCCCTGTACCGTAAGCCGTTTCATTTGATATATCACACGGTACAGTGTGCATTTTTTTTTTTTTTTTCTTATTTGTCTCCCAAAAGTGACCCCCATATTCAAAATTCATTAATTTTCGTAACACGTCCGTGTTTGGGTCACAGAAATTGATATAAATATGCACCAAATGTCAACTTAATCAGTCCATTAGATTTGGAGCAAATTGGCTGTGAAAGACAGACAGACACACCAGTGATCCTATAAGGGTTCCGTTTTTTCATTCGGACCTACGCTATGGAATCCTAAATATGGTCAAAATTGAAAAAGAACCCAGCTGTGTAACATACCCCTACTTGTGTACAATAATAATCATAACCTAACTTTATATACTTATACAAATAATTAAAATTGAAGTGTCTGTTCGTGATGACAAAATAACAACTTTTTACTAAATGCATAAGAAGTTATACACGGTTACGGTATTTATAACAATTTTTTTTTTTTTTAATTTTTGTCTGTCTTTCTGTTTGCTCCGGCTAATCTCCGAAACGGCTGGACCGATTTTGACTTGACTTTCACTGGCAGATAGCCGATGCTACGGGGCGTAACTTAGGCTACTTTTATTTTAGAAAAATAATTGGGTTCTGCGCAAAAAAATTAAAACCCATGAAATTGTGAACAAAAAGTCGGATTTGAAAAATTCTTTTTGCATTTGGTAGCCCAATTCTTGAGGATAGGCATAGACTATTTAACATCACGCTACAACCCTTGGGAGCCGAGCAAAAAGAAAAAGTCAGAAAGAACACTAAGCGAAAACAAAGTACCTAATAGCGCGGGCGGGCGATGCAACGCGACGGGTCGGGGACGAGGGTTTTATTAAAATGTGGCTGTTTATTTTACTATATTGTGTATCTTACGACTTCCACGCGAACGAAGTCGCTGGGCACAGCTAGTAATATAATAAATGCGTAAGTGAGTTTGTCTATTTCTTTGTTTGTTACGCTTTCACGCTAGAACGGCTGAATGGATTTATGGATGAAATTTGGCACACAGATAGGTTATAACCTGGATTAAGACTTAGGATAGGTACTTTTTGTCCCGGTAGTACGTTCCTGTGGGATAGTTTCCGACCTCCACGCGGGTGAAGCCGTGGGCAAAAACTAGTATGAAATAAAATAAAAAGAATAGGTAGGGACTTACTCTAACGTGAACACACGGAAAACTAATGTATGCACAAAAAACGATGCTAAGAAATATATGTAAGGTGAGAGATAGATACACATACCTAAGACAGAAATACCTAATTGAATTTTTGAATAAGCCTCTAAGAAAAAAATGTTTATTCCTACCAGCATCATGCATGGCAAAAGGATACAATTACAAGCGCTAATGTGTAAACTGCAGTTTCTCTCAAGTGATTTATCCTTGAGTAATTATATAATATATCAGTGTCAATCTGTGTCAGCTTGATTGCGAATATGCGAATAAGTATTAAGTTTCATTATCAGCTGACGTGATTGGTAATAAAAATACGTCGCAAAACACACATTAATGGTCTTATTATAGCCACGCACACATCTTGAAATGTTGAGGTTTTTACATATTAGGCAAGCAGGCAAATTGATATACCTAATCCAGTAAACAGGACATGCACTAGTAAAGCAGGTAGGTATAGTTGTGTTATAAAAAAAATAACATGATATATTATGTAAGCAAAATATTTCCAACTAATTATGGTAAGGAAAACATAATAAGGAAAAAACTGAATAACGGCGGAACCCAATAATCTATTTTCAGTACATAAAAGACAGATCGCTATTGACGGTAGATACTAGGTACTAATTATTATTCTAACTGTCCTTATGTCAGGCCGGTTAGATTCCAAAATCTCTTATAGATTATTGGGACGTTAGAACCATAGATAGATAGGTTTTTCTATCTCCAATATGCCAAAACTGGTGATAGATAGGTTATTGGGTTCGGCCGTAAGGCAATAAAATGCGCAAGCAGAGGTGACAAGCGGGGCAATTGCGTAACACACTTACAGTAGGAATCATCGGTTTCATTTTGACAGTTCAACAACATTCATTGCGTTTTATTGAGCAGACAAATTTTTCGAACTTAAGAAGCAATTTGCTTCATAATCATTTAGATAGTGTGTTACGCAGTGAGGGTGCTGATGGTGATGATTCAATGCTCATTCCTCTGTGCCTAAAACATTAGACAGGATGTTATTCGTTTATGGGAACTTATTGTTCATCACTCTCTTGGCCTTATCCGAATTTATTAATTGGGCTCCTTCCATTCTTCACTATAAGTCGTCATCTCAGTAGTCACTCCCTTTCTAGCCATATCATCTTTCACAAAGTTCTTTCATCGCTTCTTTGGTCTTCCTCTACTCTTAAGGTATAGAGCCATCCACTTCATACCCAAACTTTCACACATCACATGCCAGCCACGACAACGAATTCCACACAACTTTTCAGTCACCGGTGCCAATTTCAGACTTCCTCTTTATTGTTAGATCTTATAGAACACGCTCAAACTCTCGAAAAGCCTTGCGCGATGAGAGATCATAAATAAATCGCACTTATGTACAGATATTTTGAAAGCCATTTCTATCCAAAATCAAACATAGCCTTACTCTAGCATTGTCAGAATCGCGTTACAAATTTATCAGATGACAGGCTCTATCATCGTAACACTTTGTTTATATGTAGGTAAGTATGTATACCTAGCTTCTGTTTATAATGTAAGTAGTCATTTCTCTTATAAACAATCTTGACTGATTGAGTCAGTAGGTATACTATATATTGTATAGGTAATCGGTGATCTTAGAGGTCAAAATAAACATACCGTTATGTATAAAAAGAACTTTGCCTTATTTATGTAAATCACAAGGTTCACCAATGCTAAAGAAATCAATTGACGTAAAAATGCGCATTTTACCAATTTGCGTGATTGAATTGGAATATAAAAGATTAAATTAGATTAGATTAGACTGCCCGTTTTTGTATTAAAAATTAAAATATTGCCCTTACGATAGCAATCTGTTGTGCTAGTGCTAAATATGGTTGATCTATTGCTATAGGTAATTATTTATAGACAGCATACGTGGCAGAGCCGAGGCAAACTTCGGAGGCCTATGTCCAGCAGTGAACTGCGATAAGCCAATTTGATTGATACGCAAAGCGGTAAAATTATTGCGGTGCCATTGTGACATTGACCAATCAGAAATTGTTATGGTACACGGCATGCCAGCTACTCGCATAGTTTTGTACCAGCTACGGGCATGTGTATTTTCACCCTAACAGTCTTTTAATAATAGGCCAAATTCGCTTTTGAAATATTTTGAGCAGCACATACTCGTACATAAACAAAATATTGTAACACATTGAAAGGAAAGTTGAATATGTTACTTTAACTTACCGTAACATGACTTAAACGCGCATTAACATTAGTATCCCAACAACTAACATGTATAGCAGTAACAATAAACAAAAAGAAGTACAACCGATACTTACTGTTTTAATCTGTTAAGAAAATCCAGAATCACATGTATTTTATATCACATTGGTTCATGGTTAACGGTAAACCGTAGAAGCGCGGTATTTGGTTCGTATGTGGCACGTATGCTACATGTGTCCGCGCAATCGTTTGGTCGCTCACAGACTGTCGGTGCGGTGTTGCCAAGACTGCCGGCCTGCCAGGCGTATCACGACGATTAGCCAATAGCCAACCCTACTTGTATTGAAAATTGAGCGCTAAATTCTTTCTCTTCTTAGCCTGTCGATTCTTTCTTTTCCGTGTGGTTAGTGACATACCTGGTGTCACAGTTTTTAACGCTGAATTGAAGCCCTGTGACGAACTTGTGAGCTTAACTGCAAAAGCAATTAGGTACTTACCTATAATAATAATAAATCAATTTATTGCATAAACAAAATCACATTGCACTGCTTACATTCAGTTGTAATAATTAAATTGAACTATACCATAGGAGTACAATAATTTTAAACACTATCCTTTAAACTAGGTCTGGCCTGTATCTTAAGAGATAGGGTCCAGCCAATATGTTGGACTAAATTATATCTACTAAAAGACAACAACGAGTGAAACCACCGACGATGTGGTTCCTAAAACGTACTTAAATAAATAAACAAATTAATAAAGGAAAAGAAAAATAAAACTAAAAGTACGGAGGTATGAATCGGTTGCGTATTTTTGGGTGTGTGTGTGTGTGTGTGTGTGTGTGTGTGGTGTTGTGTGTGGATGATTAACACAAACATTAATCGGTGCCATAATATTGAGTAAAAGAAATGTCACTGTCGCACAGATAAGCGCACACGAAACTGTTATCAACACCTGTGTTTAAAACTCTCTTCCTTGTTACATTATTATTTTCAGCTGGAAAAACATTACAAAATAATCTCAAAGTCTCTTATGTAGATATAACTCTAGTAATAAGTCGGTTACTTAATTTAAATCATATTCTCAATTAAGCAATCGTTATTTGAATGTTACACGGGACGGCTAACTTTTGTCTGTGTGAAGATCTGTTTTAAATTGTGTTAGGAAATTACCGTCGGCATAAAAGGATTAGGATTAAATAAATATACCGAGTCCTCCACGGGTTTATGCCACGCTTATGTCTAATTAGGGTGCAGTGGGGTTTGTACATTATGATTGTCTTAATTATTCAGGAGACAGGCCCGTTTTAGAACAGAGAGAAGCATTTGTGGATGCTCTTACATGGTTTTGGATTTATAATTGTGTCTACTAGTTGGTATTGCTACGATCAACGTCAACTTCGTGTTCCCAGGGTTCTCACATCGCCTTAGTAACAGAACTCCAATGTATCTGGCACAGATCTTTTCGATTAAATATCAACGCTCAAGTAATTTTTCTAGGGAGGCTAGAGGGGCTAGAGCTTTCTAGAGGGGCTTGTGGCTAAGAAATAACAACCGCACGGGTCGATCGATCTGGTTAAGCTACGCTTGCCGCGGTTGGTCCGTGGATGGGTGACCATTTTTACATATCAAGACCCCTCCGTGCCTCGGAAAGCACGTTAAGCCGTTGGTCCCGGCTGTTATTCGTGTATCTTTGATAGTTGTTACGGGTTGTCAGAAGTCCGAAAGTCTGACAACCAGTTTTACCAAGGGGTATCGTATTACCCAGTAACTGGGTAGGAGGTCAGATAGGCAGTTGCTCCATGTAAAATACTGGTATTCAGCTGCATCCGGTTTGACTGGAAGCCGACCTCAATATAGTTGGGAAATGGCTAGGCAGATGATGAAGTAATTTTTCTACATGCGTATACTTATACTTAGCATTTATTTCAATGTTGTTTATTAGATTACGAACTGGAAACGTGGTCATAAACGCAACATTGTAAATTTAAGTCCTACTTACTTGTATCACGAGAAGCCATTTTATCAGCTGCATAAGCATATCGACCGCGACAAAGTTTTGCAATAAATAACATGCAGCGCTTACGTCACGCGTTTCAATGACCGTGTTGGCATACCGGGTCAGGATTCGGTTCTTGACTCACGATGCTTCCTTTCCCTTAATAGGCATATAATGGCATTATGTTGTTGTGTAGGTGACCGTCGGGCGGAGGATATCATGCGCAAGCGCACTCAATCAGACCAGAGTTGATCTTTGCACCTAAGCGAGGGTTCTATCAATTTGTTTTTGTTATTGAATTATGCTCTGACTGCCTGTAGTTGCTCTCTATTAATTGAAATCTACTGTACTTAAATGAGGCAAACGACACAGCTGGCCAGGTCACTACGTACTGGTAAGACAAAATATAATCCTCAACACGAGAAGAAGAAGAAGAATATCTGCTATTTCCAAGCACCACATGACCACACCCAATAATTAACTCGTACTAGAGACAAAGCTTCACGTAGGTGACAGGCTGGATATTTCAATGTGAATAATAAAATGGTGAAATCGTTGCCAAAATCGGTTTACCCTGGCGCATAATAGGAAAAGTTTTGTTGATAGACAAATGGCAGGAATAGAGAATTGGATTAGAGTGCCTAATTTTAGTCGATTTATCACGACTTCGAATGAATTCTTCGAAACTACGTCAATAACTACTTTGCTGAGTTGCTGCCAAAAATTGATCACGTTTATTGCCTAATGTTGTGAAATATTCAAGAAAGCAAAGGTCTTCAAAAAATCATACAGCTTACGTAAGATTATTTATTTAATATCTGAATCAAAGTTAAAAGAAAAGTCCAAGCTAATAATTTGACATCAGTACATCCTACAATACCTAAGTCCTAATAAAAAATACCTCAATTTCTTACTAGCCATGGTTCTCTGTCTGATGCACTTCCGAAGCAGTTTGTAGTTCCTAAACGTCATTGTTTGCGAGGCTTTACTGTTAGGGAATATGCAAGCATTATGATTTACTGGCTTTTGCCCCCGACTTCCTCCGCATGAGTTCATGTTCCACCGACCCACCCCGTCGCATCGCATTGCCTGCCCGTTTCGTTTTAGCTTAGCGTTTTTTCTGACCTTTTTCTTTTTGCTCAGCTCCTAAGAGTTTTAACGTGATGTTAAATGCAAAAAGATTTTTTAAATCTGACTCGTAGTTAAATACAGAGATTAGCGCGTTCAAGCAAACAAACATACTCTTCAGCTTTATTCTTAGTATGCATACATATAAATATGTAAGTGTATCCTGACGTGGTCGGCCTTAGGAACTTTCTGGATATCTGCAGGTTTGCTACAATTACCTCGTTTTTAAATTGGAGTGTTAATGGTTTACTGCTCACATTTATAGATACGTAATCAATAGAATCCACAATGGATCAGGTGTAACCCTCCACCCTCCTCCGCATAAGTGCCTTAAGGTCTGGATAAATCAGGAAATTGTAACTTACAGGAAACCCAATCACCTAATAAAACACTAGATTGTCTGCAGAAATGAGGCCTAGAGGATAAGGGAACCACGTCTTGAAAGCGAGGTGTTAGGGGCAACCCTGGCAACTAAAGAAAAACATCGTAAGGTGAAAAAACTTGTACTTATAATGGTTCGGGAAGAGTCTCAGGCCTCTAGTCTTCCCCTGCCATTCAGCGGATATATTAGGGGTATAGGGGGCTTGTGGCTAAGTAAATATTAACAGCCACACGGGTTGATCGAAAGGGGTGACCATCATACCGAGACGCTGTTGGCCCAGGCTGTCATTTGTAGACCTTTGACGACTGTCAAAGGTCTACAAAGTGGGTTTGTCAAAGGTTAAGGGTAGTCACAAGCCCGAAAGTCTGACAACCAGTCCTGCCAAGGGGTATCGCGTTACCCAATAACTGGGTTGTGGAGGTCAGATAGGCAGTCACTCCATGTAAAATACTGGTACCTATGCAGCTGTATCTAGTTAGACTGGAAGCCGACCCTAACGTAGTTGGGATCAGCATCCTAATTGCGTAACACACTATCAATCACAATCTGAATGATTTTAAAGCAAATTGCTAATCCATTGCGTCATAATTATGTTCGAAAAATTTGTCTGCTCAACAATGTAGGTAACCCAATAAATGTTGTTTAACTGTTAAAATGAAACCGATTCCTACTGCGTGTTACGCAATTGCCTCGCAAGCTAGGCAAACGACGATGATGCAGCGAATATATGCAGGCCAGTATTACAACACGAATTATTAAGTAGTTAAAGAGCTGATTAGACACCTCGCCATGTCGATTTTCCTTCAATATACGACGGAATGCATCAGCATTGTGTGCTGTACGTGGCATAAACGGAACCATTGTACGCTGAGCATGCCGTTTGCATTGAAATTTTGAAACACATCCAGCTACTGTATAGCTGCTAATCCTAAAGATATGAGATTACATACAATAACCTGTGACAACTGTAGGATAAAAATTAAAAAAATTAAAAACTCGACTGCGTAAAAAGTGAACTTTAAAAAAGATGGAAATAACTTAATACTATAAACAATCTCATGTAGTTGGAGGCCTTTTTTGTTGAACTAGCTGTGCCCCGCGACTTCGTTCGCGTGGATGTCGTAAGATACACAATATACTAAAATAACAGGCACATTTTAATAAAACTCCCTCGGCCCCCGATTACTTTGTTTCCGCTTAGTGTTCTTTCTGACTTTTTTCTGTTTGCTTGGCTGCTAAGGGTCGTAGCGTGATGTTAAATACCCTATAACCATCCTCGAGAATTGGGCTACCAAATGCAAAAAGAATTTTTAAATCCAACTTTTTGTTCAGAATTTCATGGGTTTTATTTTTTTTGCGCGGAACCCTAATTATTTTCAAAAATAAAGTCCCGTCGAAATCGGTCCAGCCGTTTTGGAGATTAGCCGAAACAAACAGACAAACAAAAATGTTTAAAATTGCTTTTTTGTTATAACTACCGTTTAGACTTTCTTATGGATTTAGTAAATAGTTGTTATTTTGATATTAGAAACAGACACTTCGATTTTATTTATTTGTATAGAGTATAGATTATTTCATAAAGTGTACTATGACATCTTTATCGAAAAAGGCAGCCTGGCAATTCACAATAACCACGCGTAGCGCGCAGCTACAAAGCAAACCTCACTTTACGCTTGTAAGGTTAGGTACATTTTCATTCGCAGCGTCTAGCGACTCGAAGGTGTAGGCCATTGTAGCAGTAGGTAATGAAAATTTTGTATGGAGTGATTTATCTGGTAATTTGTGCCGTCGCGTTGAATCGCCCGCCCGCGCTATTACTTCGTTTTCGCTTAGTGTTCTTTCTTTTTTCTTTCTGCTGGGGTACTAAGGGTCATAGCGTGATGTTAAATAGCCTATAACTATCTTCGAGAATTGGGCTACCAAATGGAAAAAGATTTTTTTAAATCCGACTTTTTGTTCATAATTTCATGGGTTTTCATTTTTTTTGCACGGAACCCTAAATATTTTTCTAAAATAAAAGTATCCTAAGTTACCCGCCGTAACATCAGCTATCTGCCGGTGAAAGTCCCGTCAAAATTGGTTTAGCCGTTTCGGAGATTAGCCGGAACAAACAGACAGACAGACAAAAATGTTAAAAATTGCTTTTTTGTTATAAGAACCGTTTATACTTTCCTATGCATTTAGTAAAAAGTTGTTATTTTGACATTATAAACAGACACTTCAATTTTATTTATTTGTATAGATGTATAGATATAAGAAGATGCCTCCGACTGCATGAGATTGTTTATAATAAAGTTAAATATATATTATGTTGTTTCCCATCTCTTTTATAAAGTTCACTTTTTACGCAGTCGGGTTTTTTTTTCTCTTTATTTTTATTTCGGGACTTTTACACGACTGTGTATGCCAGTCCCATCGTACCTTATACCATAGCTAGTTTACTTAACTTAATCTTAACTTAGCGAACCTAAAAACCTTGAAAGCGGCCTCCGAACTAGGTGTACACAGTATCTGATGGAATATACCCACATCATATCTAATTTTATTTAACTCTAATTGCTTAATTAGGTCTTCTCTTTCAGACTGAAATCTGACACATTCCGCCAATAAATGTGAGACATCTTCCGGCGTTGCACACACCTCACAGTTTGGTGAATTCGTCTTCTTCATCAAGAATCCAAATTTATTGAGCGGCACGTGCCCGGACCGCACACTGTGAGCGATCACAACAAGCCGTCTGCTTAACCTAGTGTTACAGAACTAAGGTATATGAGGAGGCTTCGATACCATAGATCTATACCATATCCCTTTATTCTTTGATCTTTCATCAAAATATTCTTTCCAAAGTTCATAACACCTGTTTTTATATTTAGGTAATAGTTCCACATAATAGGTTTCAAAATGTATCTCTTTTCCCTCATCCGACCCCAATTTTGCCAAACGGTCAGCCTCCTCGTTACCCTGTAAGCCTATGTGTGAAGGGACCCACTGCAACCTCAGATCGAACCCGCTCTCGGTTAACTTTTGTAACTTAGACAGAATACCATAAGCTATCGATTTTTTAAATTTACTTTTATTATTTTACATTTTTTTTAGTATTTGCAGATGCATTATATAAATAATGTATAGCCTATGTCGCTCCCACAATTAAGACGAATCTAACGACACCTCATATGTTAAAAGCCATCAAGCCGTTTAGGCTACAGAGCGTGCCAAAGAAATAGACATAAGTACATACATACATACTCTCGAAAAACATTACCCTCCTTCTGGGGCAGTTGGGTAAAAAGGAGGTCAAAGAGGAGTGAATTCAAACTTTTTAACCGACAAAAATAAGGAGGAGGTTCTCAAGTCAACGCGTATATAAAGTGTAATTTAAATAACTGCCAACCTCTTGAGGGGTCATTATACTCATCATTATGAACAACTTTTAGTACGGGACCAAACCTAAAATCACGAAAAAAAATAAGCTGTTCCATATATTTTAACGAGGTATGCGAACATACCTCGGGACCGCTACCATACGTAGGGACTTGCTGATTTTTCTTTTCGCGATTTCAGGTTTGGTCCCATACTAAAAGTTGTTCATAGTGATGAGTACAATGGCCCCTCAAGAGGTTGGCAGTTATTTAAATTACACCTTATATATTTTTTTTATGTATAAACTACGCATAACTTTGTACAGAATAGTCTGATTTGAACGATTTTTGTTTTATTCGGTATACCTCGAAGTTGGTTTCATGTATTTATTAACTTTGCTTGGGTGGTTTTTGAGTTAGCTTCAATAATACATATTTTTCCCACTTAGCCTACCTATGTGGATGAAGCTATAATAACTTCCTGTCTCTGTAATTTACATAGCAGATAGTGGTATTTGAATTTCTGTGGGATATGTGCCATAAATAAAATGAAAAATAAAAACATAACAACCGACTTCCAAACGAAACACTACAAAGTGAAAAATAACAAAAAACGAAAAGACAAAACTAAAGATACCGACTTCCGAAATTAAAGTTATTTTTCACTTTGTAGTGTTTGTTTTGGAAGTCGGTTGTTTTTTTTTATTGTAGCTATAGTTCATGACATGACTGAAGAATTGTATATAATGTTTCTAGGCAGCATGAAGAGCCTTAATATTTTAATTATCGAAACAAACGTACGGATGAATAAGTTTATGAACAAGTTATTATAGGTAAGGTACATAGCTAAACTATACCTACGTATAACCTACTTTTAAACCACATACCGTAGCTCGATATTGACAATGTTCCACTAACCTTGTGTATAGGATTCGTAAATTAGTTCGTGGAAGTCATGTCTACCATTTAACATCTGCCTAAATGTATTATTAAGTGGCAATTGACATTTATTAAATGATCACGACTATTGCCGTGGATGGCCGTCACCACTGTAAGCTGAGTAGTAACTGATAATTAGGAAGCCATTAAGTGAAGACAATTGCCCATCAGTAACATGGAAGTTAGCATCTATCGAGTCTGGTAGAATATAATAGTGCCTTGTTATTGGTGGATGATGATATTTTGACTAAAAAGGTTACAGGACATACTTACCTATTTATTTAGTGAGTTTTTAACTTCTTTTGACCTAACAAAATCTGCACTGCGTTCAACTGTAATCGAGGGATTTTCTTTGTGTTTATAGTTGTTGTTTTTTCATTAGGTTTTCATTTTAGAGATTGGCAGATTGGTCGATGTCGGCGTAGCTTGCCATTAAAAAAATAGAATAGAATGGTACATATTGTTGAGCGAAATGCGTTTGCTGCAATCAATCCTTTATGGGTCGAAAAATTGAGGCGCCTCCGTGCCTCAGAGAGCACGTTAAACTTTCGGTCGATTGTCAAACGAGAATTTATGTCAGTCGTAACAGGTAGTCAGAAACCCGAGTCTGCCAACTGTCCTTACCTGAAATTATCGTAATTATCCAGTAATTGTGTTGTGGAGGTCGCATGGCAGCGCATTTTCATGTAAAATACATATTGATACTCAGTTGCATCTGGTAAAACTGGTAGCCTGCCCAAGTACAGTTTACAATTATCTCGGTAACTGTTGTCCGAATTCGGTGCGCTGCTTTATCATTCCGATCACAATATTTAGCGTTGTTGTTTAACCAATGACGACCGTCCATCTATCCTTTTTGACGGACATAAGTTCTCCGAATTAAACAATAATGAAACGAGAACATAATAATAATATCGGGTATCTAATGTACTAGCGCCCGGCCCTTGGTTCGCACGGCTTTTACGACTTAACAAGACATCGAGATTTCTTTATTATATCGACACCAGCAATTTATACAACGCTAACTTTTTTGAGTTAGCGTAGTATAAATTGCTGGTGTCGATATGTAAGTTTAATATTAATGTATTATGCATATTAACCTTTCGGAATAAATTCTCTAAATGATGGTGAAAACCGCATCAAAATCATTTGCGGAGTTTAGGAGAACAACGCAGTCGCGCAGACAGACACGAAAAGCGACCTCAATTTGTAAGTATAGATGTACCTACATTTACCTATACATATAATTGTCGTGGTAGCTTCTTGAGTCAAAGTCCAATATAAAATGCTAAGTAGATAAACCTAAATATTTTATATTGGACTTGTCGTAAAATGAGCAATTAGGTAATATAAAATTCTTGCATCATTTCTGTTACCAGTAAAACATTATGATTATTTTCTGAACCTGTTATTTTAGAAACTGTTGGTACAACTTGTACCTACTAATGAATAGTTAAAATCCTTTCTTGAATCCACTTTAAAATGCGAAACACCTATCTCTCTAGTAACTCGTTCGATGTCATCTGCATTCATAAAGTTGTTATTGATAAAACTGCAGGATTCGTAGATGACGTCATTTGAGAACCGGTCGCTTGACCCATTGCCTTCGTCTTTAATATGAGTATTGTAGGTATACGACTTGATTGTCTACATGTCTCGTTGAGCTACAAATGAGTGAGATAACGTCTGTTTTAAAGGAGTCATGTCATCATCATCTTTACCTACGTCCCTTGAGGTGAGAATGGCGTAGGCTTTAACTCTGCAGGGATGCAGAGCTAAGCCTACGCCATTCTGACCCATTTTATGCTATTATCTAGATCTTTCTGACCAGATTATTATGGCTGTGTACCCATAATCATTGGTCTACTCGATCTTCGTAGATGTGTTGGAGATTTTCCTAGATGGACCGACCACCTTAAAAAAAGGACAGAATACATACGGAAGGCGGAGAAAAGGGTGTTGTGTTCGAAGAGAACAATGTCCTCAGCTGCTGAGCTGTTGAGTGATTTACTGACGGTCTTTGTGCCCAATCTCGGCATCCCAGGAATCTACTGCACCTGCCGTGCACATTATCCTAGTGTCCAGCCAATTGGCCAAATGCTGAATATAAAATAGTCTGCTAACGCAAACGCGTTTTGAGCAAGCGTAATTATCAATTAGATCGTTACTTCTCTTCATAACCAGAAGTCTCCCAGCAGTGGGATCAAAATACACCGATATAGTTCCATACAGTAGTTTGTAAGATGTCTTGTAGGTCTTCTTTGTTAACAAACTCGCTTAGCTAACCAACTATAAACCTTCAACGACACTTAAATAAACATAAAGTTAATTGAAACACTGTCAATATACGCCTAATTAAAATGTAATTGGCACACGACTGTTACACTTAGATGGAGAAGAATCACGGCCATTTTTAACCGACTTAAAAAAAAGAAGGAGGTTATCAATTCGACACATGTATGTAATATTATTGGAACTGCAGTATGACATAAATTAATTTGGGTTTCCAAATAAATATACAAAATTTTATAGGTGAATGCATGTTTATCCACGCATTTCTTCGAAACTATTAATCCGATTGTGACCATTTTATTATTGGCTTACACTTACTTTAACTTAGGGAAAAGTGCAAGATTCATCAAAATCGGTTCTGTAGTTTTCAAGACATGGACTAATACGTGTAAATGTGACGGCCTTTTTTTGGATGGGAAATCATCGAAAGACTTCTCCCGCTCTGGGCGGAGCGGGAGGGCGTGTCAGACTTTTACTGACTGAAACCCACCCGTGGTCGTGTTGTTAAATAACTCGAAAGCTACAAAAAATCGCCGAACATAGGTACATGGGGTATTTTCGGATAAAAGTTTTTTTCGACCAAAAGAAAAATCTGATTTCCGCATACCCAGGGGGAGTATGAGGAATTCAGATTTTTCTTTTGGCCGTCACTATTTGAACCACCCAGTCAATCAGTCAGTTTAATCATGGAATTTGTTATCATTTAATTGTGCTTTTGTGTGTTGTGCTATGTCTGTTGTGTGCACTAACTTAATGTTTTATTTATCTAAAAATCTAATACAATAAATTACGAATAAAAAATAGTCTTACACTTACGCAAAATCCAAAAGCGATTAACGATTGCAACTTTGAGAAAATACCTACTGATCCCATAATAGCATAGTTTGGCGAATACTGTGCTCGTAACACTATAACATTTCTATCTACACTTAAGGAGAAAATAGCTTTTGAATCTTGCGTGACTGTTAGATGTTTATGCTTGTGACTGTACCTATTTCTGCCATCAAGCAGCTACGATGTGTAGGTACCGGTTTGTAGGGTATGAGCGCCACTGTACCTAATTAAACCCCGACGGTTAAAAAGTAAACGGTTTGGCGCCAGATTTTTTTATAGTGAAAAACTCACGCTTGTTTCAGTGCGGATGTAAAGGGTTAAGAGTGTGTTTACTTTAATTTGTGATCTTCCTGTGCGAGTCTCAATAAATACCTTTTTCTTTTTTCTAATCACAGGTACATGAGATTTCAGCTTTGTCTTCGGCATGGCAAAGAACCAAGAATGCCTCAACAGATGTTCATAGACAACGGGGATCAGTTATCAGGTGGTTGTTTGCAGTGGCCTAACTACATATCAGAGGCCCTGGTGCAAACTGGAAATTAGGCCCCGGCCCCGTCACCTATCTCACAAGCACGATTTTTTTTCAAACTGAAGTTGTCACCCTTTGTAGTTTTCTTCAGATAATATTCATAATTAAATGGAATTTTTGTATGAAATCATCAATTGATGCGCGTAACAGAGCCGCTGCTGCCATCTGTAGCGGGTGGTCCCTTTTCGGTGTGGCAGTGAATTTACTAAGAGAACCCTGGATGCTAAAGCGAGCGAAGCGAGCTCGAAAACTGTGGCATCCCGTCTCGGCTATGTTAAATTTTCTTTACTCATACAGGAATAGGAGATACCTTGTCGACTTACGCAAAAAGTTTCACTTAAGTATTGAGCTGCATCCGGTTAGACTGGAAGCCGACCCCAATATAGTTGAGAAAAGGCTAGGCAGATGATGAATATTGAAAGAGCCTAGACTCCAAGAGCAAGCGAAGCGAGCGCGATAATTTTAGCACCCCGTCTCGGATTCATGTCCATGCCTCATTTGATTGCGGTGCTCTTTCCTCTTAGCTTAATACGTTGTTCAAAAACTGTTTGGGGGACTGAGGCTCTAGGCCGGTGCCTTGTTGAATTAGTAGACCTCCCGGCTCGGACCAAACACCTTGCGGGCCCGAGTGCCCCGCACCACTATGCATCTTAGTAGTTACGCCACTGGTTGTTTGCCACTCATTATCATAAAAATATGGAATGAAAAATCTCAGACACATTATTTGCATTGTACACAGATGATTAGGTTCATTACCTGCATAACTTAGAACAAAACCAGTAATAACACGCTTCCTTTTCTGTTCAGCGTAGCAGGAAATTTCTAATTAAAGTCTCGTTATAACCGCTTATTAGTTCCTCAATGCGTTTCCTACATTATTTAAGAAGAGACCGCGCGCGCAGTGGCGCCCTCATCGTTTGATTGGTTATTTATTTTTAGAATGAAAATGTAGAAAATAAGCATGTTACGTTGCGCTCCACAAGACTATACGTTATTATTATTACAAACAGTATTTTTACATTGTTATGTTTTATTATAATCCTTAAAATGGAAAATAGTGGCCACTAAGCGCCGTTTTAAGGATTCTAAGGAAGGGGGATAAGGGAAGGGGGAAGGGGGAGTTAGGGGTTTTAAGGAGGATAGAAAACAGATAGGATATAAGTAGGTACTGTACTACCTACAGTACCTACTCATACTGTAAGTTCTACCGGTTGTAAGTTCTATTTTTTTTCAAAGAAAGTCAACATAATGGCTCATTTTCGTTAGTCAATAACTCGGTCGATAGCATGCGGGGCCTCATCGCAAGCGGGGTAATGAAGTCGATAACGCGGTCGGTACCACGTCTGCAGGGACTCAATCAAACAATGAAATTCATTGGTCGGCAAAAATCAATGAAAATGACCGAGGAAAATGAGCCTTCAAAGCAACTGCCACGAACGTGCGGTGCAGGTTATCCGTATCCGCTATCATTCCCTATCGACTAATAAAAATGAGCCTTAAGTCCTGTTGATTTATTTGTTGTTATTATGCTTTAACGTACCAACTGGTACAATATAAGACTTTATAAGCACTTCCGAAGAACAAAGCCAGCGACCCATTTTTTGGGTGCAGTTAAAAATATTCGTTAAACAACCCGTCAGACCGGTCCTATCAAGTTTTTGTGAGAAGTTGGAGTTCGTCAACCGTTTGCGACACAACACCGAGTCAATAAGCTACTCATGGCCTTGAGCTATCACGCAAACCTTCATTTTATGTAGTACATAACGCAGTTATCCATCTATTTATGTTTTGAATAGTAGTTTAGGAATTATAGTTACTCATTCAGTAAGATGTGTTTTTGAACAATTGTATAAAGTAATGAATATTTTCCCACAATACGTCCACTTTTCAGTATTTCCCACCCACCGTTTCAAAAAAGGACTCTCTGACCATGGAGGAGACTGTGCAAACCTATTCCCGATTTGGCCGATATTTCTGAGACGATTGAAGTGATCTTCTATTCATTACGCCGAGTAAGGCTCGCCACACACGGGGCGCACGCTACAGCCACTAAACGCCGCCACCGAACTGCGCTATCGTGGCGTGTAGCGACTAGCGAGCACGGCGTTACCCGTGTGCGGCGAGTTCATATACAATGTACGAAAACTGAAAACTGAAAAGTGTAGTCCGCAGCTCGTTGACGGCGGTTTGTGTCTGTAGCGTGAGACCAGTGTGCGGCAGGGCTTAGACGCTTCCAGGTACCTACATGAAGATATATACTTCATAGTTCCATGTTAATCTTCAATACAATACAACACAAATATATATATATATATATTATAACAAGTACCTATATAAAAAAGGGGAATGCTCATTGGGCATCAAAAAAATCGTCCGCATCGTTTTCAATGGAAAAAGTGCCCAGAAAGCTAATCAAAATCGTGGTTATATTTTTAACCACCCATGAGACCCATAGCAATTTTTGTCCTACGACCCTCAGTTTTATTACCCGACTTCAAAAAGGAGGAGGCTCTCAATTCGTCGGTATCTTTTTTTGTCACAAGTACCTAGTTGCAGTACAAGTACTTGTGTCTATTGAATTGATGCATGGTATTTGGGAGGCAACAAGTGAATTATTTAAGTACTCTATGTATGGATCAAACAAAACCCTTATTTTACTCAAACACTCCGAAAGGTTGTTGTTTGAGCAGCTGCAGAATCTTCATCCTCTGCTTAGCCTTTTTCCAACTAGGTTTGGGGTCGGGTTCAGTCTAACTGGATGCAGCTGCATACCCAGTTACCCACTAGTAGTATCCAGCATACATGAAGCAACCGCCTATCTGATCTCCACAATCCATTTATGGCCGAACCCAATTACCTTTGTATCACCAGTTTTGGCATACTGGAGATAGAAAAACCTATCTATCTATGGTTTTAACGTCCCAATAATCTATAAGAGATTATGGAATCTTACCGGCCTGACATAACGACAGATAGATTTATACTGTCTACCATCAATATTATTATATATTATTATTATATATTATTATTGTTGATTATTCTTTTCTATAACAATTAATAATTGTGAATGAGTGTACACCTTTAAGGTAGAGTTTTGAGGAACTATTTATTATTTATTTATTAAGATCTCATGTAAAAATGTACCAAAAATCACACCAATAAACGAATTTGAATTTGAATTAGAATAGCGATCTTAGTTATTGGTTTCGGCCGTAATACTACAGGGTTTTACAGTCCCACTAGTCCATCTGGCCCGATGGCGGCGAAAAAATGTAAGACCTGGAGTCGTATTACGAAGTATTAATGCCATCATGATTCCAGTCCGAAAAAGGGATGGGGTTATCGGGTTGGTTATCGGTCGGGTATCTAGGTCTCTCTCGCGCACTGGAATCATGATGGTATTAGAACGTCATAATATACCAACTGAGGGCCTAGAGCTAGACCACCACCTCTTAAAGTAGTATTATTGTAATCTTACTTGAGTGTGCGAAAGTGATGGAACTAGACGTCCTGTATAGCTCCATCTCTTTCTCACACTGAAATAACATTAAAATAATACTGCTTTAAGAGGTAGTGGTTGGCCCCCTAGACGAGTGGCAATCGCTTTCGAAGTGTTTCCGTATTTCTACGACTTTCAACGGGATTCACATACCTATTTTATCTAGGTCCTCTTGTCAATGTTCATAGTGTTTCATTAGTTTCACTTTCAGTCACTGGATCAGATTTGTACCATTAAGTAAGTAAGGTTCATTCAGCTTCATACGAAACTTATATTATATTATTTTATTATTATAACTTATATTATTACTTTAATAAATAATAAAGAAATAATGTCACAAAAATAATAATAAAATAAAATATCAATAATAATATATTAAATAATCCCATCGCCGTATCTCTATGTTGACGTCGTGGTGGGGTTTGCGCGCTCCGAACTCTAGGTCTGTGCCGGTAGAGTTTACTTTTCCGGAACAGGTCTAGGATGAGGAGCCAGACCAAGAGAGATACAGAAACCCGCAGGGCAGCATGTGGCGAGCTGCTGGGCAGTAGCAACCCCACGTACCCTATCTCCCGGGAGAAGTCATGTTCCTCATCTCTGGCTTGCCTTTATTGGCCGGCTGGAGTGAACACTGACGAGAACTGACCTCCCACCTCATTCTTGCCTTTATTGGCCGGCGCGGCTTGAGTAGAGATTCGCAAGAGCACACGTGCTCGGAGGAAGGAAGTATTCCAGTAAGATGCTGGTAGAGGTCTTGACCGTACTTCCGGGATTGTCCTGATAGCCGTGGAATACCTCTCCACCCCTCTTAAGCCCCTCAGGACATGTTGCCCCCTTGTCGCTACGACACTATGTGCTAGCGACCGTTTCTGGGAGCCCATTATTGAGTGTGCAAGTCACCACCTGCCATTTTACCCGTGTATTGTATTTATAAAACATTGGTCAGGCAGGGGCCATAGTCCTTCCGTAGTTTTAGATAACCAGTTTACTTTAGCCACCCAAACCCATAGCCCAATAATTATTTTTGTTTCCATATCCTGCAATAGTCCTACACCAACCGGGGGATGTCCTTGGGTGCACTTGCATAAAGCGAACAGGGATAATCGTCGGTTGGTGCCTCATTTCCATTGAAAGCGTCTAACGGGCCTCTGCGAGTTGGCTTCGTCCCCTCATATGCCTTCCAAAGGTCCGGGACCCTAGGGTCCCGAGAAATATAAAAAAAATTAAATAATATAGCAATAATTATTATTCATGATCTCATAAAACAGAGCTTCCTCTCTCCTACCCTTTTGCTGTGCCCTACAGGGTTCATAATGGTATCAAATATATATTATAGTTACCACCTAAGTACAAATTATGGTAAAGCAATAAAGATATTGAGTACATATATAAAAGGAAAGCATGGTTTTGTTAAACTTACCTTCCTTCATAGCATTATTTTGTAGTCAGCCACCGTAAATTAGTGTCCATGTCAAGTTTCTAATCAGGATCAATTTTAAACATACAGAACCTATGCTAGGGAAAGAAAGAAATAATTCGTGGGAAGAACACACAGTTTTTTTTTTAATTCAATCATTTATATCCAATGTTATCATAAAACATTCTAGTTAACCTAAAATATAAAATAGATGTAACTAAAGAACACATTATCAATTATAATCAGTCATTCGATCACTCAACATTTAGACTATTTTAACTATATATTAATTAGTATGATTAAATATCATAGTAATACAACATTGGAATGCATGACACATATAAAAATACAGACGTTATTGAGTAAGAAATACTAAGGCAGTATATTCGAGACAAATGTAAAAAAAGAAATATAAACGTTCGTCAACGTGTTATAGTTGGCGCTGTACACAATGGCGGATGGTACAGGCTCTATTTTAGTCTGTGCTAAATAATGTGTTTTCTTTATTTAATTTTTTTATTTTGTCAAATAGCCTTGTTCATTAAAATAAATCTATGCGATCGTCCACAGTGAATATTAATTATTTTAAAACAGCTTTTAAATCATACTTCAAACATTTAAATAGCCTAGAGGGTTAGTGCATCCGAGAATTAAAATGAAATTGGTATTATGGCACTGTTTTCTTTTTTAGGCAGATTGGCGTTGCCAGCCTCAATTCCTCAAGAAGGCTCACTGTGAAAGCTTTTGGATCCCTAAAGACTCATAAGGTGCCGACTGCCCAGAGAAAATTAGGTGCAAGGAGCTTTAACTTTAGGGTTCAATACTTTGTAACACAAAATATTTGGTCGCTGTATGCAGTACGAACTACTTTCTCACTTATTCTAAGTACCCTATCTCTTAAAAAAAACTCAATTTATACTAGGAAATGCAAAATTTCAATAGTCACGTTTTCAATAACGTTGCAAATTAAGACTTTGATCATTAAAAATAGTCGTTCACTTTATTCGTAAGTTACCTCAAGGTCATCTTATTTCTAGGTATAATAATTAATACTGCTATAAAATATATTTAACAGTAAAGTTTAAAATTATAACGAATTTTAACAAAAACAAGTCTTCGTAGTTTTCGGGCAGTATTTGTTCCATAGAAACGAGAATAGTTACTTCTACGCTGAAGTTAATATTACTGGATGTTTATACCATTCAATTGTTGCTATTATTATTATAAGTGAATATGGATTGGAAAGAAGTATAACCCTCTTATTTATATTAAAAAAAAAAAAACTCAAACGCTTTATAAACCTGTTTTATTAAAAAAGTGTCCTGTCAATTTCTTTTGATTTGAATTTGAAAGAAGAAGACAAATTATTATAACTAATATACGTTTATAATAAGTTTTAGTTTTTTTTTAATGAATAATACGGTAAGTATAAGTTGCAATTACGGTGGAACTAGGGTAGTTCGTTGCTCGTACTCTGGTATTTTATTTTCGCTCAATTTCTTTTCATTTCAGTACATTTCTTGATCTAACGTCCCATAAGTCCCATATCCTATCCCTTGTGGGCTTTGTGCCTTTTCGCTTTTATTAATTTTTAATACTAGCTTTAATGCAATGTCTTTTAATTTTTTTTTGTTAGGAACCTTTTCCGGCGCGCACACAACAACTTACCAAAGTTTCATCATAATCGGTCGAGCCATTTACGAGTTTTTGCGAAACTAACGCACGGCCGATTTTTATATGTAGATAAAGAAAGGTACTGCCTATATGTAGGTATTAACGTCATCGTAGAGCATAAGGCTGATCCCACCCTAACTTCATGCGAGAAATATCACAAGGAATAACACGAACAAGAAAATAAAAACCTACCGTTAGATTCAATTAATCATCTCCAAAAATGAAGACTTTGGATTCTTAAGTACCAATGTATCTTGAATAGTACGTAAAGAAAGCTCAAAACCAATCCCTATAAATGAAGGTTACGTAATCAAGAAAGTATTCGAGTTGAGATCACTGAAACTAAATTACAAACTTATAACACAAATTATGTGCCTAAACCACCAGGAAAGCACCATTGATATATTATAATAACGTAAGTATGTCAGCCCTATATATTGTCAGCACATAAGGCTGATGTTTCACTGTTATAGTATAATACTTTCACTGTCGCGTTAATGTGAATTGTCATAATGTAAACTGCTATAAAGCGACGTGTACGCTGCTCAAAAAGCTTCATAGATCCATCTTTTCGTGAGTTCAGTCTAACATTATATTTAATTTGCATTAACATTATAATCAATATAAAATAAGCCGTAGTGAGCGAGTATGAATACGTTATCACGTGTCTAGATTAGTTATAAGTACTTGCATCCAATTTGTTCTCGTACAGAAGCCTTATTTTCTCCGGAGAAATCGATTCTCCGGTTACTTTCCTAATTTACCTACCTACTAAAATTAACAATAATATTAATATGTACCACACTCTAGAGTAAATTGTCGTGTATTTTGTAAGAGTTAACACATGAACTCGAACAGTATTCGAGTGAAGCCACGACGTGGGATCGTTGGCTCACGACAATGTCAAACGTGTCGGATTAGAGAATTTTCCGGCACGACCTCGTACAGTAGAGCAAACGTCTATATACGGATTTATACGCACCTAAACACTTAATCCTGTTAAATGACTCCTAATCCAAATTAGGCTTCAATAGCCAACTTTTTAAACAGCGTACACAGTATGTGCTAAACATTATAGCAGCGTGTGCTTATTAACTAAGATCTTTCTTCTGGTGAAGCGTATAGGGATGAGCCGCCGTTTCTTCTTAGCACCCAATTGTAGGAGCAGATTCTTGGCTTCAGCGAGGGTGGCTGCGTCAGCACCGTCTTCAACGCCGGAGATGAACCCGCTCTCAGGCCGCGACAGCGCAGGAGTATTGCCGGGCAGAAGCGAGAACCATCGGTCTATCTTTGCAGACGAAGACAACTGTTGTATAACAAATAACATTACAATTACACGTATTATCATTACAATTAAACATGTCCACATTAAACCTCGCTATTGTCGTTTGCATTGTTACTACGCGCGCTGTTGAAAATTCGCTAGGCACGATCGCAGTGTTCCGGCATTGAGTTTGTATAGTAAGCAAATTATGTCTTTTTAACACATAGGTAATAGGCATGTACGCTGTATTTTTTAATAGAAGTCGATAATATGAAACTATGCTCGTCCTGAAAACGCAAAATCAAATAGACTATTTTCATATTTAAAATATAATATCACAAAAACATAATCAGATCCTAACATTACGTTTTCGTTGAACGGAAGAGTTTGTCCATAATACGTAAACGTAGATATGTTGAAGCTTATTTTTGTTGCCGAACTTACTGCTGCGAAAACTTGGATTGAATATTTTTTAAAACTTCGTTTACGTAAGACATGTGTTTGAGTAAATTTCAAGTAAAGTGAGAACATCTTTAAGTGTGGTACTACTCATTACCAGACAAAGCATTCGTTTCAAAAGAAAAATTACCAAGTCTGCGAAACAATGCTTATTTTGTATTTTCTGGGTTACTAGCCTATTAAGTATCTCTTTTGTCTAGCCTAGAACCAGCATAGTTTCTAGGCATATTATGTAGCTCAAAATATTGGCTCAAATATTTGTGTAGCGTTAGAATCGCACGATAGGTTCTGTCATATTTCTCTTTATTTTTGTCACTTTAATCTAAAAAAAAAGATTGTTAGAAAAAATTGACCCCTTTTAAATTGGCACGTGGATACTATATATAGGTCACAGACTAGCAGCTGTTTCATTATCACAGTAGGTTAGTACACAAACATACCTCTCAGTAAAGTTAATGGATTCTGTATCAGAATAGGTGAAGGTTGCTTAGGGGACAAGTCAGTGTCCGATTTCTTTAAGAATCTTTTTGACTATAAGTTTTGCGCTTTAGCTGCTAATTCTGTAATACGTAAAGTTGGCATTTTCTTCTTTACTCCCATCATAACTGCACATCCTTCCGTTTTTATCGACATATTAAAATGGTAGGATCTCCAGGATGGATATCCTTCATCATCCTGCCCTTATCCGTATTTGGGGTTGGCACAGAATGTCTTTTTCGTCTATTAGATCACTAGAAAAAAAATTCTACTAAAGTGATACCTAATAGTTTTGCTTGCAAGTGTACGTACAGTACGAGCACCATCCATCAAGCTTCAGACTTCAAAACACGCTGACAGCAGGAAATGAGAGCTCCGTCAACCACTCAGACGATGAAATTAAGTTGTATTCATGAATCTGCTTATATTGTGATGTTTTATTTAAAAATGAATTTTTGTCTTAGAACAGTAAAGATTTCTCAAATCGAGTAAGTTTTAAGTAACCACCAATCAACCTTATTCTCGTAACTACTTATAACCGGATCAAAAGGCTCTTCCACTGTTGAAGTTAGAGCACCTACTAGAAAACTCACAAATCGTATAGGAGTCCTTTTTCATAAATTTTGCGGGATTTTTTCATACGGCGCGGCGGTTCTAAAATACAAACTGCTGCCCTTACTGCCCCATGTCAATTTACAACTCTCTGTAGTAAACGTGAATGATTCCCTCCAGTAAACTTGAAGCGTTAAGCAACACCCGACACTATTTTACGGCGAATAGTTCTAATTTTGAATTTTGTTTTGGCCAGACTGGTGAGTGTACACAGAATGAATGGACGATGGACGTGGCGAGCGGGAATCGTAAACACATTATTCGTATTGTGTATAAACAGAGAGAAACGGAGCGGAGAGTTCCGGGGGCCAGGGAACATGCGAAACTTTTTAACGTTCGGATTATTTCATAATATTCTTTATGTCTAAACAAATATATTGTAGGTGCCAGTAGCTTGTATTGCGGACCTGCACCCAAATTACGTAACATACTTTCAATCATAATCCAAAGGATTTTGAAGGAAATTGCTAATCCGTTGCTTCATGAGTTTGAAAAATTCGTCTGCTCGACTACGTAAATGACAAAATGAATGTCATTGAATTGTCAAAATGAAAGGTATTGCCGTTGTAAGTGTGTTACGCTATGACCCCGCTGATATTATTTCCAGCCAGTCTACCTTGTCTCCGCTGCCCAGCAGCATCTCCAGCATGTTATCTGTTTTCCTAATACTTACTGAGTAGGTACCCGGCACGTCCGTACTAATTACGCCAGGCCGACTGAAGATTTAAGATTATGCGATTCCGTCGGATTTTACTACTGGACAAATCCCTGGATCCCTAAAATGCTAATATGCAATTAGATCCTGGCCGCTTAGCTTGCATACAGTGATACTAACGCCGTTGCCCATCAGTTATTCAGTCGTAAGTCAGAACCACGTTGGCAATGAGAATTAAGAGTAGCCCATCCTGACAACGCGCCAGACTAAGTCAGACGTTGACTGATTAGCACTGCGCCAATCTGCATGCACTTGCATTGCAATCGCAACTAGCATGGCGGTGAACACCGGTTAGATTTTCAGCTCAAAATGCTAATTTATTTTGTCCGTATTAGTATCAGCTTGTGTTGAAACTAATCACACTATTTTGTTAGTTGGTCTATTTGACATGTTACGAATAAATTTTTGTTAATTTTTTTTACCAACTACTTTTGGTGGCTCATGATTGACGAAATCAAATATTGTGTCATTTACAATTGGTGCAATCTATTTTTTTCAGTTTATGAAAGGAATCAGGGACATTAAAACAACAATTTATTTTCGTATAAGCCAGGTGCTATTTAATGATATGGAATGATACGACAATACGGATCACATTGCTATGTTTTATTTGTGGCTTCTATTGCTGCTGTAGACAAGGTTACAATAAGTTTCAAACAGTTTCTAAACCATAAGAGTATGCATAAACATTTCGGCTATTTTCTACACAGTGGTTACATTCGACTTAAACATTGAACATTTATATTGTTTGTTTGAAACATTGACATCGCTGCTAACTAATTTTAATAATCATCGTGTGACTATAAACACATATCCTTCTTTTTTTTGCATTTTTCATCTTTTTTACTTGTATGCGGAGAATGACTATTTTATGTTCCTTAAAATTATTGAATATATGTTATAATTTCTAGAAACATGGATAAATTGATTAACTTTTATAATTATACCAGAGTAAGCTCACATTCAGAGTTTTCTTTAATGATTGTTATAATAAGTGTAGAATGATATAATAATAGATTCACAAAGTGTAAAGCCAAGGGTGGCAATTGAGTTAGACAGAGGGTTAGAGAGGATTAGGCGAGGAGCACGGCCTGCGGGGCACTCTGCCGAGGGCCAAGTTGGCGAACGAATATTATTTGTATAGTAATATTTAGACAATCCCTTCTGTTCCATGCCCTGCGACACCCTTAACTAAGACATCATGTAAACAATGTGTCAATGTCAATGTTCCTTTCACGGCAATGTTACGGATTTTTTTTAACATTCTGCTTTTTAGTTCTTATCTATACTATTTATAAACTTCATTATAAATAAACGGTGTGGTTTTACATTTTGTTGAACATGGTAGGTACGATTATCAGTCCACACCGCGTTCTTTGAGTTACACGCACCATGCCCAAATATAACATTAATATATACTAGACCGTTGAATTATTATTAAAAATAATCTGGTTATTGACTAGAAGATATCTCGTCAATAAGATTCTTATCCCAGTGAAGGCATCTGCGCCAAGCGTCAACACCTCGTATATTTGCATCCATCTCTGCATCGTTGATGGATCTCCCCACTAACGGGGTCAACTTTGAATTCTCTTATAACGATGTACCTACCAACGCCAGAACATGACGTCTTTTACAATCGAAAATGTGATTTAAACAATACTGATGTACCTACATGACACAAAAAGTTTTTATCTTTCGTCCATATTTGCATAACTTTGGCAGATATTAAATTGATATATATATTTTTCTCTTCGTTAGTTTAGAATTATTATTTATTTGGCATGTTTGGCTCATACGCCTCATACTTTACGAACACCTTCATTTTTGGCATTTAACATGAAATATTTAAATCGAAATGAGTATGTAGCCAATGACAGGCTGTCTTTTAGAGGTAAGTTTGAAAATGTTCCTATAACATTAACTGACTAAAATAATAACCATCTATTTTATAAATCACGACGACTTAAATATTGTGTTGAATTCCTAATTAAAACTAACATTATACACGGTTACACTGAAACTGTTGAATATATCGAAACTAAACATGCATACAAATACCTACAGACAGACAATCTACAAATTGTCTATGTGAAGACAAATCTCATTAAAACGCTATTGATATCAATTGTAACATTGTAAGTAAAATGTTATAAAGAATACTTGTAGAAAAGTATTCATCCATGAGTTATTTTGCAACTAACATTCATCGTTAATTGAAGACCTATGAAGCGCGGTACATTACCTACATTAGGAAACAGTATTCTTAAATGAGGAATGTCTCCTAAAATACGATTATCACAAGGGCTACATAAATCGTAGAAAAGCATAAAATCCTTGCGATAATAGACTATTATATTTTTATGGATCATCAAGAGCATAAATATCGGCGTATAACTTGCACTTTATACTATAACAATATGGATCATAAACCTAAAACCTATACTTTAATGGCGATATGATAAAGGATATTCTGATACATACGGGTTTTATTATAAAAATAATAACGTCGGACTAGTATAAGAGAACATGATATGTAAATAAATCTCTATCTTCGACTCTCTTCCTTTTATCGCCAGTCACATCATGTAGCACAAGTTTGGCACCATTGTTATTCTCAATCTTCAAGCGAGAATACTATCTACCCTAAAACAAATATAAAGCAAAAGTATACATACAAAATATACCTACACTCTTTGTACAAAAATGACGAAAATTAGATATTATTTTTATAGAAGATACGTCTAAATATAAATAAGGTTTTAGGTAACTTGACTCAGATCAGTTAGCGTAGATTCAGTGCGAGTTCACTTGGTGGTGTGGCGTGTCCATTGGGAGCGCAGGGCAGTCATCATTTCGCTGCGGTTGGGAACCTTCTCGCTGGTCGTGCGGGTGATAGGGGCCGCGGGGGCCAGGAGGCTCCCCGGTAGGTCCTGTCCGGGCACCCTCAGAGTGTGCCCTGACGCACCTTGCGGCTCAGCCTGTGACTCAACGACATCGGACGCGCTCTCCGAGGGGCTCACCGGCACGATGAGACGCACGCGCCCGTCCTCACCCGTCGCCGTCAGTGTACAGGTGTGAGACAGCGGCATTATGAACGGAGCTCCTTCTTCCGAACTGGAGCCCTCCGGGCTGGAATCCTTCGAGGTCGTCGGTTGACTGTTGTTGCTGTACAGCGAGTTCTCCGACTGGCCCACGCTCATGGCCTGCGCTAAGTTCCCGAGCTCGTCGCTTGAACTGCACATATCTTTGTAGATTTGATGGTTAAGTAAGCTCGCTAGATCTGAGTTGCTGTAGTGGTTGGTCAGTGGCGGGATGGTTGGGAAAGCGTTGCTGTTTTGAAAGAACTGTTGGTTGTAGTTTATGGTGGGTGGCGGCTTGCTCGCTTCATTGCCGTTAGGGAAGCCCCCCATGTTTTGGAATTTAGATATCAAGTAGTTTTGAATCTGATCGTTGGTCATTCCGCCGAAGCTGGGGGCTGAAATCGCGCCATTTGCTGTCTCCTGGACTGGTGACGCACAAAATGGAGAAAAATTCATATTATTATTCTCCATATTTTGATTAACTCTTGTGTTCTGTGTGATCAGGTTGATCAGAGCTTCGGTGTTGGTCGGAGAACGGTTGCCATTGCACATCGGCACTGCGTCGGGCTTGAACGCTTCGCTGTACGAGAGTTCGGCTTTTCTCTGAATAATCTAGTAGCGTTAACAGAAAACAATAGTAAGTAAATAATTAAAGCTGCAAACGTTAAACAATTATCAGAAATTAAATAGCCATTAAATAAAAGCTTCTTAAAGAGTTAACATAGGAATAGGCTAAAATACTCACAAAAAATAACATCAACAAGCTACAAACCATGCGACACTTTCATACGGGGTCACAGCAAAGCTAAAAGTAAAGGGCTTTTCATGTACCATACGAAATGCAAATCCTCGGTGAATGTTCAAATTATTGTTTGGTTAAATGGATGGTGAGAAATTAAAACAAAATTTGTAAATCTGCGGTAACACAACGAAATAAAATGGTTACGTCGGGTGGGATAGGATGGACATTGACAAATGGCGTGTCAATCTATGGAAATTAGCGATGAGAAATGGATGCTCTCACTAGCTATGTAACAACACGCCAATGTGGTCGTATTTACACTAGGTACCCACCAAACACGTCAGAAAGTTTTGAACGTGAAAATGCGTTGAATTTTTTTTTGCGCTCAATTTAAGTAATAATTTTGCAATAATATTCACTGAATTTTCAACAGTAATCGTGAAATTATTGCGTTAAAATTTTATGGAATTTTCCTGAGAAAATAATGATTTTTAATATTTTACTCTCAGCATAAAGCCGCTCTGAATGTTTTGCAGTTGATTTATTTTAAAAAGAGCAGGTAATTTTACGGATAAACAGGAACAACCAAAACGTAATGTGGGTTAATTACGAAAATAAATAAGCTTAATTAAAATAAATATACAGCAGTTACTAAATAGGTACCTATAGGTGAGAATTTTAAGACTAACAGCTGGATTCTGAGGCCCAGATCTATAAAAATTACGCACGTACCTACTTTGGCTAACTGTTATTCCTGTCACTGTCGCTCAACTGTCAAACTACATCTACAACATAGAGACGGGAACATGTCTACGTCAAGCACGAGCTAAGAAACCTTTTTAGATCTAGCAGCTAGAAAGCTTAGTATAAAGATATGTAAAGTATTATTAAATCTTCCGTCAAATGTCAAAGTGTTGTGATTGGTTGGCAGAAATAACAACTGCCAATCAAATCAGAGGGGCAATTCTCGTAATTTTAAGAACGTTCACAGTCTGATCTCAGTCTTAATATCTCAAAAATACTTATAATTTCCCTACATTTTTGATTGTTTGTCGCTGAGATGAGATTGCGACTAGATTTTGAACGTTTTTAGTTACGGGAATTGGGCTTCAGGTTCGACGAAAGATTCGACTAGGCTTTCAGGACCTAGGAGAAATTTTGTCTACGGTTTAGTCCAAATATATTTTTTGTTAATAATATAACAGAAATATTTATAGTAACCGGTCGTTCATTTATTACCCCGAGTTTTAGAAAAAGGTTTGGATATATAGACAGTCGATTCTGTCAATCATACTTGTGTCTTTGAGTGTATTCACGTAGTAAGCTGGTAACTGGCGCCGATATGCCAGCGTTTGTCGGCGCTTACAAGCGCTGGTTGTCAACGCTGATCGGTGCTGGCAGTTTTCATGTAGAACTCTGGTAAGCGGCGCCGATAAGCGCTGGCTGTCAATGCTGGTCGTCCGGCGCAGATAGTTTTCATAACTTTTACCAAATCAGCACGAACCTTCGCTGATAAGCGCCGACACGAAATCTGAATTAGTCTGCGCTGGTTCCCACTAGTTCGCGCTGATTTGGCAAAAAGTATGAAAACCGCCTGCGCCGGCTGAGCAGTGTTGACAACCAGCGCTTATTGGCGCCGGTTACCAGCGTTCTACATGAAAACTGCCTGCATCGAACAGCGTTGACAACCAGCGCTTATCGGCGCTGGTTACCAGCGTTCTACATGAAAACTGCCTGCACCGGACAGCGTTGACGACCAGCGCTTATCGGCGCCGGATACCAGCGTTCTACATGAAAACCGCCTGCACCGAACAGCGTTGACAACCAGCGCTTATCGGCGCTGGTTACCAGCGTTCTACATGAAAACTGCCTGCATCGAACAGCGTTGACAACCAGCGCTTATCGGCGCTGGTTACCAGCGTTCTACATGAAAACTGCCTGCACCGAACAGCGTTGACGACCAGCGCTTATCGGCGCCGGATACCAGCGTTCTACATGAAAACTGCCTGCACCGGACAGCGTTGACAACCAGCGCTTATTGGCGCCGGTTACCAGCATTCTACATGAATACAACCTTTTTCTGAAACTCGATGTGTCAGTCACACCCGCCCGGGTAGAAGAAAAGTTCTATGGTGAAGTATCAAAATCGTTTTAAAACTGTTAGAAAATCAGAAGGAAAGTCTATGATATTCATACAAGTAGCTTTTCATACGGTAATATCACAGATGTTTCCTGCAAAAGTTCGCTTATTTCTTAGAGAGTTCCTCACTCAAAACTTTGTGGTAGAACTCAAAACGAAATACGAAACGCACATGCCTTTTTACAATGCAAAACAAATAAAACATTAGCAAAATAAAATCGGGTTACTAAAAGACGATCAGAGCACAAACAATCCTTATGGTACACGCACATTAAGCATAGAAACGCAAAAGATACGCTAACTAAGACCTAGATTCATTTTGCACATGATGCAGATTTTTGGGATTCTTTACAAAATCTAATTCGTACTCGTTCATCAAGTGATTACAAACTGCAGAGATCTAGTTTTAATGTGCGTGCACACTTTAAACGCTAAAGGTTAACGCACACTTGCATATCACCAGCAGCATCAATCTAAATTTGTAATACTCGTATATGCAAAAGTTTTCGAGATTAGCTAAATGACGCTGAAAGTGTCAGCAAACGTGCGCTCACGCTTTACGAACACTACCAATTCGAAATTTTTAAAAGTCGATATAATCATACCTGGGGCAAGAGTGTCAGTTGCTGAGCACTGATTGGTCGAGACGATCCTCGCTCTCGCTCTTGCAAGTGTGCCACTAGAGCTGCAATGTGTTCGAGCAGCTCTTTGTTGTGAACCAGCAGTTGGTGAGTACGAGCCTGAAAGATAGACAATACAGACAATTAACGAATTATTTTAATAATTATGATTAGGGACTGCCTCGTTGGTCTAGTGGTCGCAAGCGCTACTGCTGCATGAGGTCCTGAAATCGATTCCCGGGTCGGGCAAAGTGTGAATGGGTCAGTAGTAGCCCGGAGTCAGGATTTGTGCCCGGTTGATGGCAATAGGCTCGCCCACTATTACGAGGAACTTAAACATAGCTGGGTGTACTAGAGGTACATCTCTGCCCAACCCTTCGGGGAAACAAGGCGTGAGGTTATGTGTATGTATGATTAGGTATCTATTCGATGTAAACCTTCTTAACACCTACATCCTCATTAGATACATCATTAAGCAAGTGAAACATACATCAAACCAGTATCTTATCACCATTATAGAGGTACGTTTTGCGAGATTAATAATTTAAAAACAATGCGATGATTGATTGACGACTTGATTCTGAAACGAACAACATGGGGGAAAGTAACCGTAGTAAGTAACTGCCCTGCCTCCATCCCTTCTGTTGACAGTATCAATAAAATTGTTACAAATCCCTTTGGTTCAGCGCATCGGTATCGCGTATTCATTTTTAAGCCTTCCAATTCCGATTTCCAATCAAAACTTCATTCAAACGCCGATCTAAAAAGTAATCCAGCCGATGACAGAGTTAAAAAAGTTATCAACTTTGCATTCTGACCGGAGCACTCCTTCTGTTTCTACAGTTACACAGTTACAGGATTTGCGTTTTTTTTTAGTTTTGATTGCTATTTCAGACAGCTCAATTTTAATGTAAAAATGTGAAAATCTCGACACTGACATTTATTAAGGGAGTGGTGATACGGCCCACGTTTATAGAGATTTTTTATTCTAACTATCAGCTTCTGAATTCTGAAGAGTTTGCTACTGAAATGTGAACCAGTTCCATGAATTATGCAGCGTATTACCACTAAAGAATTGAAGACACAAACATGTTAGGAAGGAAGTTCCTTGGAGAGTCACTAAGAAAGAAACGACTAAACTCCACTTCTAAGCTAGATAATATGGGGGTGGAAGTTAGAAAAAACATCAGGGCATTGCAACAAAATTCTGTAAGATGATTCAGGAGTACCTTTAGTATAAGTATTGAAATGTATCCCCATTATCATAATGTTAATAAAAATTAAATGTGCGTAGTAGATGAAATGTTCACAATTTCATCGACCGACTTGTTGATCCGACAAATGAAAGAATAACAACGAGGGTATCAGATCTTTATCATCCTACGCAGATTGCTACCAATCACTGAAATAAAATGGGTTTTTCAATGTCGGTGGGCAAAGAAAAAACATAGGTACCTACTTCATCTATATCTTTACAACAGGATTCCCCTCTATTTCTATCAGTAAGAATTTATAGGGTATTCACGTTGGAGGAAATAATATAACTTCTTTTATGTTGCTACTTATCAGATGAAGTAATACTCATGTGTACCATTTACATCGCTCCTGTTACCCGTCACTCCCACGCTGGTTTCAGTAATATTATATACTTTAAGCAACTTTCAGCCGAACCATTCATTATGACCATAGATAGTCGTCTCATGTAGCTGGACGTCTACTACTACATCTACTCCTCATCATAATCTTCTTTCATCCACTTTTTTGTGTTTGTTAGTTTTTTTTTTCTTTCGTTGTGCGTCTCTTTATGTGTAAATTAATGTATTTTTTGTCTTCTTTCTTTACATCTGGTTAAATTCCCATATAGTCTTAAATCAAAGTTACACACCTGAGCTTCGCAGCGCGCGGCTTGTTCGGCCGCGAGCTGATCCCGCAACAGCAAAAGCTGCGCGACTGCGGCGCGGGTCTGTTGCGCTTGTTGTTCGAGTCGTTCGCGCAACAGTTGCAACTGGTGTTGCGCGCTGAGCGGTGTGGCAGACTCGCCGGTTTCCTCGCCACCCGTGATTAGGTCTACTTTGGTCACACATTCTGGGAGATCTGGCAGGTTGATAGTTGGCGCTGGAGTTGTGCGGTGCTAAAACAATAAAGAAATAGTTTCTTCAAACATTGATTGAAAATAAATGAAGTATGGTGTTTGGTCAAGTCAAGACATTGTCGTCTATTGAGGCACAGCGCTCACACTTATCAAATATTAAATTCACACGTCATCGATAGGTATACGCACTATCGCGGTTTTAGTAGGAGCCTGTTAGTTAGTTTTATTCTATTTCATGTATTGCACCAGTCTACCGACCACTTTCTTACTGTACGCACGCTATTCTTTATTAAACCTTATATTGTAATTGGACTTTAATTAGCCCCAGTGTATAGTCAAGATATAGGGCAAAACTTGGCTAATTCGTGATATGCAGCTATTCGGTGATAGATAATTGTGTTTTATTACCAAGTTACTACTGACTTGATAAATGTACATTTTTCAATCATTATAGTATTTGCCACATTTTTAGATATAAGTTAGCAAAACTTATTTTGTCTACTATATCACAGTAAATTTAAAAAATAGTCTGATCAATGAATCGAATTTTACAAGTAAAAAACAAAACTATCACCGATTACCCAAGTTTTGCCCTACACGGTCATAATGAAGAAAAAATTAATTGTGTTGTAGTCTACGGTCCTAATGACGGCAAAGAAATGAATGAGCACGTTTATTTTTAAGCGCACTGTTTCGTTTTAGAGCAAGCGCTATGTGCAGCGACAAAGTGCAGAAACTGCTATACTTTTCCGCCTACATTCAAGTGTGTACGGCTGGCGAGTAATAGAATTTCATAAATTATTTAACTTAGACCGATGGTAGCTCCCAAAGGTAGCCCCCCTTGGGTCAAAACCTATAAGGGGCTGAATGAAACATTTGATTTGTGACTTCATTAAATTCTATCAGACCATGGGACCCCCCGCTTGCTCAGGATTAACCCCGTGGTGAGTTTTATTGTGTGAGATCTATTCCATTCTAGCGTGGTTCATTGTGACTTATTGGGCAATCCTAAGGTAGTAGTTAATTTAACATGGTATATAGCTACTAAGATCATTAATCTGTCTGTCTACTGGGTAGTGCTCACGGCAATCTCCGAGCCTGATTAAGAAACTAAAGAATTAGTATACATACTCTAGCTGTGAACAAATAATAACATTGTAGTTTTCTATAGAAATACGAGTATAGTATTCCTAGCAAGAATTTGGGGATAAAGATGTTGATAATCCAACTATTTGGTTTACGTGTAGCGTAACACAAATGATTGCACCTATTGTTTACGTGCAGAATAATTTGTAGATATTTGTACGATCTTGTACGGAACACGGTCAGGGTTGATCGCGGAAAAGGATGGGAATAATAATACTTTATTATATGTTATAGTGTTGCTTTTGATACGAATCGCCAGTTGAAAAGGCAAGAAAAACTAATCATAATCGTGGACGATTGGATCCTTAATTTTTTGCTCGTTTCCACCAAAAAGTTATAGGATCAGATGGTATTTCATTTTCATCGACGAAGGAAAAAAACATTTAATTGACGATTTGAATAATCAAAGTCCCTGACCTCTGGATGAAAATGAAAAGAAAACACAGAACGAAATTAAAAGTTTCACACAAAAGGGTTTCATTTTAAAGACAAACGAAAATTTTATAATTAAAACCGCGATGATAAACCAAGATGGCACCATTGTTATGTCCTTTTTATCTGCTGCAATCATAATAAAATGAAGACAACCATAGGTACTGGATACCTACTCAAAATTAATTAAGATAATGACCTAATTGCATTAAGCTCTTATAATTACCATAACACTTGAATGCACTAGAGATGTGAAGTGGAATGCGATATGGGTTCTCAAGTGCCACCATTAGAGCTTAGACGCCATGACAGTTGGACATGGACAGGCGGACTACAGGCAACCGATATACGTCCTTATATACGATTTCTCAAACATCATAGCGAAGTACACACAAATATTGTATTTTGAACAAAAATAACATTATTTTGTACGGAATTCATAAAAATCATTTTCTATAACGACATTTCCATACAAGACCGCGGAAATGGGGAATAAAATCTTTTGTTCGTATGAATACGAATTATTGTAGATACCTAATTGGCACAATTCCAATTCCACGAATAACGGCACAATGCCTACACAATAGTAGTAAAAAGTCATCATATAGACGAAGATCTGACATATAATTTGCATCTGAAACTATGCAGGACACGAGAAATGCTTTGAAAATTTTAGTACCTACCGTTATTTCAGTAAATGTAATGTACCTATAGCTTATGGCGGCCTCGACGGCCTGACTCTTCAGCATATAAAAGACTTATTGAGTTCAGGCGCCGAGGAAGCTGGTGAGTCACTTTTGAAGGAGCTTGAAGCCCTAATTAACCTGATGCTCAACGGCGGTGTGAAAGATCCCGTCGTGGATGTCTTGTACGGTGCCAACTTATGTGCTCTGCGCAAGAGGGACGGCGGCATTCGTCCCATTGCCGTTGGGTGTACACCTACAGGCGTACTGCAGCCAAAATTGTACTGCGAAATTTCAACACACAAGTTCCAGCCCCTACAGCTTGGCTTTGGATCCAAAGGGGGCTGCGAAGCTGCCGTACATGCATTTTTTAAATTCCGGTAAAGATGAGGTTATCCTCAAGGTTGACGTTAAAAACGCCTTGAACTCCGTCAACAGGATCACTTTGTTGGCTGAAGTAAAAAAGGAGTTACCGGAAATTTATGGTTTTTTGGCAGTGCTACAGGCCCACCAAAATTACTATACTGGGCAATTTTTTTATCACTACCCAAATTTTCACAGGATGTTCTACCCATGAATATGAACAACTTTCACTATGGGACCAATCACTATACATTTCATACAAAAGTTCAATACTTACTCGACCAAAATGTATGAAACAGCTGATTTGTTTTCGTGATTTCAGAGTTGGTCCCACCTTTTAGACAAAATTGATCTAATTATTCGAAGTACTCTAACATCCATTTTAAGTGTGGCATTGGATGGCCGCGCGTGGCTGCAACCCACACTACCCATTCGTTTTGGTGGGCGCGGCGCCCGCAAAGTTTTTAGTGTAAGCTTACGGGCGTTCCTGTCCTCGGTACACAGTATCGAAAAGTTAACCAAAAAAATCATAGCCCATTCTCAGGTTGACTCTGAAGTCCCGTGTTTGACCGAAGCGATGAACGTCTCGAAAGTTGCTTGTTCGGATGCGGTGCAGCCCGAGAACCTGTCTTCCCAGAGACAGTGGGATTAGCCGCCTCGCAGCTTGGTACGGAATAACCTCATTAATACGTCCACCAATACTACTGGCTGTGAGAGAATGGAAGTCGGGCCTCTAGCTTCAGGCGGTAGCGCTATGCTTGGTGACACCATTTTCCGTCTGCGTCTGGGCGCTCCTTGTGGGGCTCCTCATCGCTGTCAGTGCGGTTAAGCAGTCTACCGCTTCGGACACCATGGCCTTTTCTGCAGCAAGGTCGGTTGGCACGGCACGCCAGCATAAATGACATCATCCGTCGGGCTGCCATTGCCATTGGGCGGCGGGTGGCGTGCCGGGGGGCCAGCTATTTTAGAACCCAATGGCTTGGTACCCGATGATGGGAAGAGGCCAGACGGGTCATTCAGTCTATAATGCCTTGGAAGTAGGGTAAGCCTTTGGTGTGGGATGCAACCTGTATCGATACCCTCGCGCCATCCTCTCTTCATAGTACGGCGAGCTGTGCTGAGGCGGCTGCTGCAGGTTCAGAAAACCTCAAACGGGGCCAATATAACAGCCATATTGGGAGCTATATGTTTGAGCCCTTTGGGGTTGAAATACTAGTATTTCAACGACCCTAGCGCCGTGGGGTCCGATTGCTCATCAAGTATTTCGGGACATCGCCAAGCGTTTGCTCGACTTTTCACGTGATCAGAGGTTTAGCCAATTTTTAGATCAAAGAATTAGCATTGCCATCCAACGTGGCAACGCTGCCAGCCTTTTGGGCACTTTTCCCACTGACAGTGATGCGGATGAATTTTTTGATGCCCAATGCTCTTCCCTTTATAGACTTGTGCAACACGCCCTGCTGGCAGGTGTTGTTGAGGAGTCGATCGGCCGCCGCACGCACCGCCATACATCGATCGGCCAATTCTTTGCTGGCCGCAGTACGAGAATGGAACCACAGCCCCCAACATACAAGATGGCAATCCTATCACACGCCAATTACCTAATTCACGTATGTGTGTGTAATGTGGATGTGTCTTATTTATGATATTTGTATATTTATTTATTTATTAAGTTATCTATATGTGTATTTATTGTAATTATATAAGGTTTTATACCTGGAAAATAAAAGATTTCATTTCATAATATATATATTTTAATGTTAGATTGATTTATTCAGTAAAATTAATCACCTGTAGCTTTTTCAATTATGAAAATGTTTTACATATACCTATATCAGGATTAATTAACTTTTATTTCAGTTGAACGCCTCGTTGCCTAGCCTTTTATTGGGAAGCTATATAAATATGGTTAGTGAGGAAAGCGAATCACAGCGAGTGCCAAGAGAGAGGTCAACAGCAGTGCAGAGGTCTTGTATCGAAGAAAGCGTTCTGTTGCAAACAAGGGGCGTGACCGGGGTGCTAAGAGTGTGTAATACTAGCTCAGAGCTCCGAAATATCTACTAGTGAAACACTGCAGACATTTGGAATTCCTTCTTGAATCCAGTGCCGTCGTGACTCGTGGCGCAATGTGTCGTGATTTTAAACTTACCGTCGTTAAGCGAGACTTTTACATAATGACTTCTAGCAAAATTCTAAGCTCCTCCAGAAGTTTGTGTTAGTTTTGTTGTAAACTCTTGCGCGGCAACCTCATGTGGCCTTGTAAGGCTTAAGTAGACACATTTCTGTGGTAAAGTGCTCCTTTAGTGTAATGTAAACGATATCGTTTATTTAAGACGTGGGCTGGCTGGTAATTACGTATTTAGTAGCCAATGTTTGTTCAAGTGAACACAATGGTGGACAAATAAGGATTTTGGCGAAGGCCGTACCATTCATTCAAAGATCACGTTTTTCTAAATCATATATTATTGAAAGCTTCCCAAACTGAAGAAAGCTATTTGGTGGCGCATAGGTTAGGTTATGCACAATATTCTAACTACACTGAAACCAAGTAGTTTTATAGAAATCTTTTTTACTTAATAAAACATTCAACAAGAGCAAACGTCATATATTTACACAGATATTACCCTATTACGTGTAATATATGGCGTAATATACCTACGTAAATGACACAATACTGTGAAAGCAGCAAATATGTGAAACGACTATCGCATTCGCATCAGACACAAATAAATCGACGAACTCTTTAACGACGTAGAATGAAAATTAAGTACCAAAAGGAAAGTACATTCCTACCATTCCTTTCTCTGTCATCTCAACTCAGTAGTCGCCCTTTCTAGCCATTCTTTCACACTATCCATCCATGGTCTTCCGCTACTCTTAAAGCATACACATACACACATGCACCCATGCATTCATATTAAAATTTTCACATAAAATAACATAAAGTCACGCCTGTATCCCCGAAGGGTTCAGCAGCTTTCCTCACGACATTTTTCGCATCCCTAATGATAAAATAAAATCACGTATTGAAACTTATACATAAATATAGGCAACACCGAATTATTTACTATTGTAGCAAAAGCTGAAACAGTTGAAATTGAATCGAAGTCATTCGCGTTCCGATGATATTATTATAGGTTTGATTTATAGTAAGTAACGCTCTCGGATTCAATGTGGGAGGGCGATTATCGGGAGTAGTGGCTACTATTTTCAGTACGGATAATAATGTATCTATTTTTACCAGGTTTGTTAGAATACCCAATGCTGATCAACATATACAAAGGTCAAATATTTCATTCATAAGTGCGGTGTAGACGTTCTTAATGGTCTGTACTTTACGAAAGATGCTCTTGTGTTATAGTTACTGGGTTACGGGAGTCGGGAATATGCTCGAGAGCTGACCTATAATTTTAAAAGTTTTTACTTAGTATGCCAAAATTGTGCTTGGGTGGTTGGGAGTTTTGCCAAACTTTGTTGTTGGAAGTTTTGCAAGTATGAGCATAATCAGCCTATAATGTTCCCACTGCTAGAACACAGGCCTCCTCTCGGTGAGAGGGAGTGGGCCGTACTCCACCACGCGGGCCCAGAGCGGGTTGGTAGATGTCACATGTCTTGTGCCTGCTTGGGTTTGAACCTGCGACCTACAACTCGTAAGTCGCGGCTGTTACTTGTTTGATTGAAGCCTAAAGACTAAAATTGTTGAACTAGGTAACATCTTTAGTCTTTAGGCTTCAACCAGACAAGTCTGGGAGCATTAGAATAGCATCCGTAATGATAAAACTAATGGCAGCAGTCAATGATAAAATGTGTGATGCTACCAAGTTTGGTATGAGATGTTCTCATAAATCCCGTCCCAACATGAGACAGGAAGAAATGGAATGCCATAGTAACATGTTAGCAAAGCCTATTAACCACCAGTGTACCCAATTCTAGCTGATAAATAGTGACTGGCGCTTGTCTCGCAGCTCATATGCATGACTACTAATCGTGATTATGGCAATGAAAGTATCCCTACGGACATTAAATCAGCCTATCAGCGAGGCTGAATAGTTCCTACTAACTGTGTCAAAGGAGCTCGTGGCTAAGTAATAACAGCCGCATGGATCGATGGATCAGGTTAAGCTACGCTTGCCACGGTCGGTTTGTGGATGGGTGACCATCTTTACATGCATCCTCCGTGCTTTCCGAAGCACGGAGGGCCCGTGCTTCCGAAAGCACGTTAAGCCGTTGGTCCCGGTTGTCGTTCTTGGATCTTTGACAGTCGTTACGGGATTTCAAAAGCCCGAAAGTCCGACAACCAGTCTTACCAAGGGGTATCGTGTTACCCAGTAACTGGGTTATGGAGGTCCGATAGGCAGTCGCTCCATGTAAAATAATGGTATTCAGCTGCATCCGGTTAGACTGGAAGCCGATCCCAACATAGTTGGGAAAAGGCTCGGCAGATTGAACTCTGTCAATGGTCCGTGTTCATATATCCTGCTGACAATACCACAGGTAAATTATTCAGGCTCCATCTATATCTATCTATTGTATTAGTTGTAAGCCAAAAATGATAGACGATAACTATTTTTAACTGGCGAAATGTGGATGTACTATAAGTACACCTCTGCCTAATCTTTCGGGGAATACAGGCGTGATGTTACGTTATGTTAACTATTTTCATTCGAAGCATACAAGTGTGCAATGCAATCATATCGGTATCTATTAATTTTTGGACCGACTATTATAGCCTCGCGTTGAAGAACTGCACCTGATGCTAAAGCTGTGGTGCATTCGACGATACTGCACGCTTGCCTAGAAGCATCCTATTCAATAATGAAGTTGTGACTTGAGGATTTCAAGGAGCAAAACAAAAAAATAAGTTCCACTCCTTGGTGATTAACCCACAATAAACGTGTTTTCATAACAAAATGGGAACGGCAAATATCCACCACATTTCGGTACGTTTGGTAGAGTTGGCATGATTAGGTACCTTACGGCCAATGAATCATGGCGGGTCCGAAAGGAGATATTTTTTTTTTGTTTTGGGGAATAGGCCCACCACAAATTGTGGCGTATAGTAATGAAATGCATGTTGGTTTATTCCTTATATTCTCTAGATTACAGTGGTCATATTAGCAAAACTTTATGTAACCGGAATACTATGAAATACGACAGTCAAAATATTACTCATAATAACCTAAAATCTCACAAGAGCGATTGTCTAATGCACTGTTCAATAATAAATAGTATAAAACAAAGTCACGTCTGTACTAAAAAATAAAAAATAATTATGGATTAATGTAAATGGATTAGATGTATTCATTTCGAAATAGCGCGGCTTTTCCCGGTCATTGAATGTAGATCTAAAATAATAAGGTGATGTGTTATAAGCTGGTTGTGTTAAGAGAAAAAAAAAAACAAGAGCATACTAAATATCCTCCTTTAAGAAGAGGGACTCGCATTTGAAAATATTCTACGGGGTTTTGCATCCAATACATTTCGAATAAATATACCTCATTAAATTCTTCGCATTTTCAAAGGTAAAACCTCAGATTAGGGAGCATAAACACTCACCTCGCGAGTAATCCACATACACACAAGTTGGCGCACGTCTGTAGCTGTCTCGGACAGTAAAGCCGATCGTCCACCGCCAGCTAAACTAAGTTAGTTTAGTTTAGCTCGCATAGTTGAGCCAGTTTTTCATTTTAGTTAGCTTAGCTGGCATAGTTTGCGGTGGACGCACATGTATGAAAAACTAGCTCAACTATGCGAGCTGAACTAAACTAACTTAGTCTAGCTGGCGGTGGACGATCGGCTTTACTGTCGTCGCACATTCCGTTGCAATCTTACTGCACAATAGATACAACAGCTTTGTGGATTGTGCACTGTACCTACAGATGCCATTTTCATAAAATCATTCGAATAAAAATACGAAAAGAACAGAAGAAAAACTTTCATGCAATTAGAAATCGGAAACAATAATGTTGTCTGTCAGTGTCAAACTGATTGAAACTGATAAACAAAGGACCTCAGAGCATCTACAACGGGCTTATTAATTATGTTTTGTTCCACGGTGATTTTTAAAGTGGGTACGTTACGCGATATTTGCGTTAACCGTTAATAACAGCATTAAAAACGAGTTCACTGTACCAATGAATTATTATCTCTTTAAACGCATTTAAAGCCGATATTATTACCGCCGCGCACCGTAGTAATATATTTTTTTCACTTAAAAAAAAACTAAAAACGCTCCTAAACACGCATTTTTTGCCGTAACACTTTTTTACTATTATTTCATTATTCCGGTTAGATTTCTATATAATTATTGGTCTGTTAATTATACAATGATGATCACTTTTTTTATGTGTAATATGATTAATAAACGTAACCGTTTTATTAAACTTCATAATCATAATAATCATAATCATAATCACTTCTGCGCAATAACGTTTTTAAGGAACCAAATGGTGACATGAGGCGAGTGTGAGTGAGAGAACATGCGCAAAAGTTCGGAGAGCCTGTGTTCACATCCGCCATGATTCATCAGCCGTATTGTATAGTTACATTCTTTGATCTAACGTTTAAGTAAAAGTGAAAAACAAAACTTTTTTACGAAAAATAAAACCGTTTCCGAAAAAAAAAACACTACCAAGTGAAAAATAACTTTGATTTCGGACGTCGGTGTCTTTGGTTTCGTATTTTCGTATTTTCACATCGACTTCCGAAATCAAAGTTATTTTCCACTTTGTAGTGTTTATTTTTGGAAGTCCGTTTTATTTTTTGTAAAAAAGTTTTTATTTTTCACTTTTTAGTTGTGGTACCTACCCTACACACATTCGAATAGGTACTACTACTTGCTATGTAAATTACAGTGACAGGAAGTTTAATAACTTAGAACAGCATCTGGCACAAGTTTAAACCTTAGTGGTTTTTAGTTGCTAGTTAATATGAATGATCCTGTATTCTTTTGTATAAACGTTAAAAAAAAAACATAAACTAATTGGAAAAAATACGTGTTATTGAAGGTAACTCAAAAACCACCCAAGCAAAGTTAGTAAATTAAGTATAAATGCGAAGAAAACACGAATCGTTCAAATAGGATTACTCTGTAAAAAGTTATGCATGGTCATAATAAAAAAAAAAAAATATACGCCTTGACTTGACACCTCCTCCTTTTATTTTCGTCGGTTAATGAATAAGGAGCCTCGTTCAGAACATTGACTTAATACCTTTAAGTAAAAATTAAGTCAGTCTTCGCGATTTTCTGAATTTGTTTAGTCTTGCACTGTCTAACATGCTGCGGTCTCCTAGGAATATGTGAAGGAGTACACCTACTTAATTAATACCTAATGTAGCCATATAAGTGTCATGTATTGTGTATATTTTTGGTTGGAGATCGTAAATAAATAAAAAAAGTAATCATAGCTGGCGAGAGTGCTGCATTTCCAATTACTTTATTACATAAAATACCTATCACAAGGATTTTCCTCCAATCTACGAGTAGTTATATTAAGAACGGTCCGTAGTAACTGGGTACGTAATTATGCTATTGAATACAAAAGGAGTATTGAGAGTGTCATAAATATCAGTCACACTAGGAGATTAATTAACGACAATGATACTAAAAATAATGGCTGAGACGAAAGCGATGACGTCATGAAATAGGAGCCCTCTCACAAAACAATGGTTTCACGTTTTCAGCAAACAAAACAAGTTCAAACACTCAAATACCGTAGGTACCGTTGTATTTGTGTTTGAATGAAAAGCATATTTTAAGTAATGGAAGTCCTTATTGTTGTTGTAATCCGAAATTAATGTACTATATCGCTTTCCATAAGGTACCTCTAGTTCCATTTTCTCTAACGTACCTTTGTATTTTTTACAGGTATTAAATAATTCAGTATGTATTTAGCATTAATTTGCTTTAAAACTAAACGAGAAGAATGAAAAGCTTTGTTTATGATGGTAACATTTATGTTTGCGGTTAAAACGGAGTTTAGTTAGGCTTCATTAACTGACCGCTTCAAAACAACGCTTTGTAAACACTCAGAGAATGTTGTGAAAAATAACAGTAAAGAGAAATAGATACAAAGCGCTTTAAAAAGACAATGTTGGTTTGTTTTTGTTTACAGGTACAGTACGACACAACTTAGATGTAGCATGAATTTGAGAATTTGTATTTGGTTATATGACTTTACAAGTTATTGCGTTTGCGTGAAGATCATTTTCGCCTAAAGCAGTAATAAAGATTGGTGATTTTGAAGGCTGAGTGCGCCTTCAATCGGTAGTTCGGTTGGTGATCGGTTTTACGAATTTTACCGATGCTACATCTAAGTTGTGTCGTACTGTAGGATAGAAAGCTAAATTATGTATTTATTGTTTAGAAACTTTTCAAAATAAAAACTATAATGACAGCCTTGAGAGTCTTTCCCGCTATTACATGGGACTTAATTAAAAAATCAGGCCAAAATACCAATCACTTTAGAGGCGGCTTGATAATCAAAACAAAAACAAAAGAAACGTTATTTTTTAAATTCCAATAAGGAGAGTGAAATCCTGAGATTAGAAGATTTCCTCGAGGGAATCGTCTTAAAAGAATTACTTGTGTATTAAAGTTACGGAAGGAAAAATATCAAAAGTGGCTTTTCTTCTATATATATGCCTAGATAAGAATGCCAATATCTCATTACTTTGGATTATGATGGAGTTAACGAAGACAGACGGACAGACTAAGCCGTCAGGCAAATCATACATAATCTTGATGTCTAGGCTGTCTTTAGCCTGACTATCGCACTATAAAATAAAATAGTCCCATAGTCCAAGTTCTATCTATTGTAAATCTACTGAAAAACAGTTTTTGCTCATAACAAAACTATTCTGCCTACAACAGACATAACTATTTTGAATCTAGTCTAGTGAGGGAACAGTCTTTTTTTTTTTTTTTGTGGATGGGAAATCATCAAATGACTTCTCCCGCTCTGGGCGGAGCGGGAGGGCGTGTCAGACTTTTACTGACTAAAACCCACCCGTGTTCCTTCAGTTGCCTGTGCCGGGGCCACGGTAACTCTTTCGAACATCCCGCAACCCTAGCTGGCATCGGCCCTAGCGGACCCCGTCAATAGTGCTGACATCTCTTTGAGGCGCGCGTGGAACACGACGCGCCGTCGACTCGGGCTTGGTCCTTACCGGACGGCGAGCTACCCATTGCTCGCCGTCCGCAAGCCCGCGCCTACGGTGGCCGGGAATCGGCTGCCAATTCCCGACGCCCAGGGCGTCTCCTGCGGCGACTAGGGGCGTGAGGGCGCAAAGCTTGCCTCTCCCTCACGCGTCCCGCCTCCTCCTTCACGAGCATTACTGCTTCGCAGAAGGAGGTAATGGCTTCGAGGGAACAGTCTAAGGCACCATATTCATTGTAACTAGGGGTCCCTCTATCACATAAATATGTTGCACAACTTGGGAAACAACGTAGTACTATTTTGTTACCAACTGAACGCGGCGCATAAGATGGACTATACAGTATACAGACTACACAAGGAAGGTCAGGTTAAATCGAGTGATTAATGTTCAGTGATCGGAATAGGTAGTGCTAATTTGCCTAAACTTCGAGGAAGGAAGTAACATAGAGTGGATAATACCTCCTCTAAAATCCCGGAATAATTTTAATGACGTTTAAATCTCGGGGTTTAAAAACCACGAATATTCGAGTTTATTTGTATTTACAAATTATTGATTTGAAAAATCATAACATTTTCTAGGGTTTACACACGCACACATACACACACACATTTATATCTGTAATTTTTATGGTGTTTAAAGTAAAGAGTATTCTATCTATCAATAAATAAAGTCCAATAAATAATTCGTGGTTTTTAAATCCCGGGCTTTAAACGTCATTAAAATTTATTCCAGGATTTTAGAGGAGGATCCACTCTATGTTACTTCCTTCCTCGAAGTTTAGGCAAATTAGCTCTACCTATTCCGATCACTGTTAATGTTACAAGCATTTACCTGTTATCCAGTTCGTGGAACAGGGTTATGCTACGACCTTTATGTTGAGCCTATGAAAGAAAAGAAGTAGTAAGTATCCTATATTAAGTCAATATAATACAGAGTATGACATGTTCATCAACCGAGTTACGTAGGTTTGTTTTTACCGAATTTCGGGCGTATTTTCTGATACAAAGGAAAGTTTGTGGATTCAGAGAAAAATGTTTTGTGAAGGGAAAGCTTTTCGTGTCTCATGTTGTCTATCGCAGAAATATGTACCTATAAATGTTTGTTTTCGGTTGCATTCATAATTTCATATTGTATTATAAAAAGTAAATTACTTACTTTAAAAATGGTTAAAGAAGATTTAAAACATTTAATATCCACTCGGAAGAAACATTTTACACAAGTAGTTAAAAAGTTATCGAATGCGAAATACTTCAATGCTGGCAACATTGAATGGACTTGGAAACTTCACTACCACAGAATTGATAAGTCTGGAAAGTCACAAACGATTCCAAAGTGTTCGAAACTTAAAACTGTAGATTGTGGCGGGAGGAGGAATGAGAATGGACGAATCACAGTGGTCCCAGGTGACGTGCAAAATTTAGTGTTCCACTTGAAATGTAATTAGGTAACAATGCCAGTTTGGAAGCCATCCAGACTACTCGTCTAGAACTCCAGAGAATCACTGGAACTAAACTATTTAGTATTTACCAGTATTTACGTACTTTTATTAAAAATGTCGAGCTTAAAATATACGGGTCTGCTCGTTGTAATGTCAATTTTAAGGTTGTAAGGTAGACATTTTATTGTGTCTCGAACTTACGCCATAAACGATTTTATGCTGGTAATGTCTACATAATTAGCCTATAAAGTTCCCACTTTTGGGACACAGGCCTCCTCTCTGTGAGAGAGAGCAGGCCATAATTCACCACGCGGGCTCTGTGCAGGTTGGGGATGTCACATGTCTTCGAATTTTTGGTTCTAGGACATGCCGGTTTCCTCACGATGTTTTCCTCATCGTTTTGAGAGCAGTGGTGATGAAATAAATAACACAAAGTAATGTGCCCGCTTTGCCTCGAACCCACGATCTAAGACACGTAAGTCGGGGCCGTTACCACTGAGCCACCACTGTCCACATGGTCACCGCTCATGGTAATCTCTACTTTGATCCTATTTTAATCCAAACTAATAATAATGCCAGAGCTCAGATATTTCTTGCTCAAATCTCGATAAACCAGATGATGGATATGCAAGGTCATTCCTGGTTGGAATGAAATGGTTTTTCTGAGACTTTTCGTCCCAGAAAACACCGGTTCAATATCACAATGTCCAAGATAGTGAAGTTATTATATTAGATAAATATTTTTTAATAGCCTAATAGTGATCTGTGCTGCCACCGACGACGTCATGAAAGTGGCAAAGTGTTGGGCCAACAAGATCTAAAATACAGTCGTGTCGTCACATGAAGACGAAAAATAGCCTATTGTTAACTTAGGGCTTGTTGCGTATAAACATTGAAATGGTCGTGACTTGTTTATATCCGTATGACCAGTTGCAAGTCTTATGTAACGCTGCGTGTGCGACTCTGTGCTCAATAACGTGCGTAAATGCGCACGACTATTGCTATAATGTAATTGCTACTGCTGTTTTTTTCTTCACAGATTAAAGTATTAAGCCTTGAGAAAAGAATTTTACGAATTGAAGTAATGTTATAAGTGTTATAACTATGGATAGACAAGAAAGAATTTGCTTAGAGTATGGGCATAATTCAGGAACTGTGATACAGTAGAGGAATATTATAAAACTTTTATCAAGAAGGTTCCTTATACGAGTAGTACCTAAAGCATGATGAACCCTCGTTGTATTAAGACATTACAGTAGGTACATGGAGCATGGAATATGATAATTTTTCTCATGCATAAAAAATGTTGGAGAACGCCAACTTCGCAATATTTTTGCCCCTTATATTAAACACCATAAGCTTCAATGTGTGACGGTGGCAGTATCTCGATTTTAAATTCCCTACTTTAAATTTTGGATCCGACTTTATTATCTGGATTGTATTATGGAGTTACACGGAGAAGGCTTATTCCATCACAATAAAGCTAGAAAAAAGACAAAAAAAAAGAAGACGAGGTTGCTCAAGCTGAACTACTCGTATGTATCATCGTCTGCGTAGTCTCAAGTACATAGAACTATGTATAAAAGCAGAAATTGTTTGCTAATTTATACTCAAAACGAAAAGAGTATATTGGCGATAGCTTCATTTTCAGCCCTTAGGGCTCCCATACAAAACTGCGAATTCGCATCACATCGCAAAAATCTGCGAGCTACGCATTGAATCGTAGCTAACAAGTTAATGCGCAGCTCGCAGATTCTTGCGATGCGACGTCGCATCGCAAGAATCTGCGAGCTGATTGACTGACTGACTGAGAAGATTCAATGCGCAGCTCGCAGATTCTTGCGACGATGCGACGTCGCATCGCAGTTTTGTGTACAAGCCCTTATAGTGTTCAATATCATGGGTTAATGTTCATAATTGAAGTTGAAACTTATGTTAAACTAGACAATCAAGTAGGTACCAGTTGCGCCAGACTAGTTAGTTCTACGTGAGTAGCTATCACCTAGGCTTGCAACTTGTCCTCGACAGCCGGTGGTATTTCGTGGAGCATTTCCGATGTTTGGCTCCCAGACTGGAGCGGGCCGGGGCTGTCTTGAGGCGGCTCCTGCCAAATCTAAGGGTCCAAACGCCTCCTGTCGGAGGCTCTGCGCAGGGGTCATGCGGTCCATAGCCCTTTACGGGCTCCGGTGTGGGCGCGTTCCGTGAGGCGGCGACTGGCCCACCGGTTGAACGCGTCCTAGAGGGTCATGGCCATCCGGCTAGCCCGGGGATACCGCACGGTCTCCGGTGAGGCGGTGAACCTCCTTGCCCGTTTACCGCTATAGGATCTGGAGGCAAAAGTCCTCGCGCACATGTAGGAGTGGCGCGAGGAGGCAAAACGCCGGGGCGTAACTCCGCTGCGGCGAATAATCGCGGCACGGCGGCCAGAGCTCTGACGGGATCTCATGGCGGCATGGAGAGTGCGATTGTCGCAACCCAGTGCTGGGCACGCCACAATTGCGGTGATAAGTCCCCTCTTTGAGGAGTAGCTGGAGAGGCGCCACGGCGTTCTCACCTTCCGCCTGACGCAGGTCTTCACCGGACATGGGTGCTTCGGGAGGTACCTGTTCCGGATAAGGCGGGAGGAAACGCCCGGGTGTCACCGTTGTGTGGATCGCCCGGGGGACACGGTGGAGCATACGGTGGAGGTCTGCCCGGCTTGGGCGGAGCAACGCCATGTTCTCGCGGAAGCGATCGGCGGCGGCGATCTCTCGCGTCCGGCCCTGGTCCAGGCCATGGTACGGAGTGAGAGTACATGGGAAGCTATCACCTCCTTCTGCGAGGCAGTAATGCTCGCGAAGGAGGAGGCGGAACGCGTGAGGGAGAGGCAAGCTTTGCGCCCTCACGCCCCTATTCGCCGCAGGAGACACCCTGGGCGTCGGGAATTGACAGCCGATTCCCAGCCACCGTAGGCGCGGGCTTGCGGACGGCGAGCAATGGGTAGCTCGCCGTCCGGTAAAGACCAGGCCCGAGTCGACGGCGCGTTGAGTTCCACGCGCGCCTCAAAGTCAGCACTACTGACGGGGTCCGCTAGGGTCGATGCCAGCTGGAGTTGCGGGATGTCCGAAAAAGTTACCATGGCCCCGGCACAGGCAACTGAAGGAACACGGGTGGGTTCTAGGCAGTAAAAGTCTGACACGCCCTCCCGCTCCGCCCAGAGTGGAAGAAGTCATTTGATGATTTCCCATCCAAAAAAAGGGTTGCAACTTGTGCAGTCAGCTCGACTGAGGCCGTATTCTATGATTGGTCAATCGCTTGTTACATTGTTTGCCAATTTAGATATTAAAAGGGTTGTACATTCTGTGTATTATTAATCGATTTAGGTAGGGGATGTACCTACTTAATGAAGAAGTAGGATTAGATGTAGTGGTGAAGAGAGAATTTATTAAAGGTTTTGTTAGAAGAAGTTTGGATTTGTTAGCGTAAACGTCGTAGAAGTGGTGACCACCAAAAAGGTCAGGTGCATAGTGGTCACACTCGAAGGCTTAACAAAACAAATTATAGCAGTAATTGAAGACCGTAGCACGTGGAATCCGTTATTTTCTGCGTACCCGCATGGGACAAAGGGTTTTCCCAAAATCTTGAATTTATCGGCAATTTCAAAGATAATGAAACTGTACAATTAAAGCATGCGAGTAGGCGCAGTCACGCTAAATAATTCGAGTGTTAAAATTCCGAACAACGAAGTTTCTTGCAATTTGCTTGAATACCTTTTAGTGAATTCCTCTCCGTTTGCGATTGTGAATCGTTTATCGGAATGACGAGTATTCTTTTACTGAAAATAAATTGATAAGTTACCTGTGGCATTCGTTTGCTCTCCTTCCTTGGTGGAGGCGGCAGCAGTTCCAGATGTTTGGGTCTCTCCTCACGACCTCCCACTGCTCCTTCCTCCACTATCGCCTTCGTCGTAGATGAAGCCCCCTCAGAGGCACCGCACTCAGAAGCCGCTTCTGTTGATCAGACATCACTAACTTCTAATAACAATTCCTGGAAATGGATCCAATTTTCCGAGGCCAGCCGTGCATAACCACGTCATTTTAATTGACTAAACAAACGGCAGACGGGTTATATGAAATATTATTTCGTTAGTGGTAAGGTTTATTGGACCATAATGAAATGATTTATTTAATACTGTGTTTACTGAAAGATAAATTTTCTGCATAGTTCTGAGTCAATATTCTTTTCTTGGCATTGTGGTGCGACACGCTACTCGCAGAGTCTGTTTGTGCCATCTGTTTGCATGCAGGAAGTGACAATGTGAGGTGGACAAAAATACGAGACTAATGTTTACGATAGGTGCATGAAACCATAAATTTCGTGCAGCGAAAAAAAGGACACGGTTGACATGGAATCATAAAAGTAAAATCACACGATGAAGTTGTTAGACAAAATAGCGTGAAACTAAAAATAGCCGAAGATAAAAAGAAAGAATTAACTTTGTAAAAAGAAGAATTATTTGAATTGGGACAAAATATCTACATGTCTATAAATCGTCGATGACCAGTCAGGGTAAGTATGACTTTATGTAGATTAAGGTAAAGGCAGTAAAATTATGACGTTGCTCGTTAAACCAGCTGTTACGTCGGATGTCATAAAACGATACATAAAAGCTAATTATAAGCAACCCGCAGAAACAGCGAAAAAAGAATTTGTGACGTCATCTACTGTGATACAAGTTGAGCTGTCAAATTACTATGTGCTCACACTTGCGTGACGAGAGCACGAACATATATCTGTGTACTATAAGATTCATGAAAAAGAGGCGTAAGAAGTAATGCGGCGCTCTATGTAATTACGACTCTTTCCATTGTCTCTGTATCTAGTAAAACTTCCAGACATGGCATAAACGAATGAATAGTTGCGTCACATGGGTGATAAGATGACAAATTTTGTAAATAAAATTATATTTAAGACCGCCCACTGGGAAATAATATAATAACGTGATCGTGAACCTTGTTGGCACAAACGTCTCGCCTTTACGACTTCCCGCTTATGAGCAACGTTGCAGCGCGGGGACGAAACCTAACTGTACTCTACCTCACCATATTTTATTTGTTACAAACGAAATAAAATATGGATAATTTTGGAAATCAATTCGAATAACATATTGAAGCTCATTTTTGAAAGGATACTTTCTGCAAGTAGATGGAAATTGTTTCATTAAACATCATCAATTTAACATGTCTGTCAAATGTTATGTTTATGTCACTATTAAAAAAAGTTACTTATAAATACAGTAACTTACCATCCAGTAAAGATTTTATAATTTAGCTCTTGTTCTTAAAATAAATGGCTGAATATGAAATTATGTATATAATTCCGTCTGACGTATTTATAATTCTTATAAAATATGTACACTCACATAAATAAAAATTCTGGACGCTTAATTTATTTAAGTGACACATTAAATTTTATTCGCTTTGCAAAAAAATGTGTGTACATTGATGAAGTCGCTATCTGGCTAAGAAAAATTAACTCGCCAAGATTAAAATCGCGAGGCAAAGGCTGAAAGATTATAAATGGGAAGACAATCTGTCGCGACCGGCGAAAATATCAGGATCAACCAAGAGATGTACCTAGGAGCTATAATTAAATTCTCCATTACGTGTGAGCAGCGATGTCAAGTAAATAAAAATAAATTGCACTCCAATGTAAGGGGGTCATCCTGTCATACGTTTTCGTGTATTGTTCAACACTTCAGTGCAAAATTATTGAGTAATTTATTTAGTATGTCAAGATAAGGCCTCTCGTTGTCGTTGGTATATCAAACCTTTGGAGGCAGCGATGTCGCTGCCGCTGGCGACCGGCTCATCTGGGGCGGTTGAGGTGGAGGGTGCTGGTTGCTCGGGGGAGTTGATCTGCATCTTATGGCACACCTCGAATGCTTGACCCACGGTGCGCACGATCTTCATCGCTTGACTCTGCGGAAAAAAAGGTTTATTTTACTTTTGGTATTTCTCAAGGATCTTATCCTAAGTCTTGTGAATAAGTAGCGCATTTTAGACTTAAGTGGCATCCAGACCAGGCAAGCGTTTTTTGAGTTATATTATATTTAGTTCTTCATCCATCTCTAAAATTGATTTAGGCTCGCCTGCTATCACCTTGGGACTAATACGGTCAAAGACAAACGACCGCTGCTATCTACCGAGGCTTTTATTTATTATTTTAAGTCCTCGCTTTATATTTCAAAATGTGCCAGCAACAAGCGTAATTTTGAACATAAAGTACCATTGGAATCGACTTGTTTAACTACTATTTAGCACTGTGGATGGTTTCCACTCGAATGGTAATCAAGTGCCGAATGTGCGTGTTTACTGAATAAGTAGTCCCCTTAAATGCGTTTACACATTAAGGGCATGATACGACTATGATCTCGAGATTGATATTGTATTTTTTCGTACTAATGTACACAATACACATTGTCTCATCACTTAATTAGATTGTAACGAAGAGCGAACAGATGGCTCAACATAATGAAGAGTAGGAAAAATGTCGTGTTTCTGAAAGAAAGGAAAATAATACCTACGAGGAAGGGCACTTTCTTCATAATAAGATGTTGAGTAAGATACAACACAACAGTGCTAATTCCCTAATATAATGTGAACTGCTTGAAGGAGCTGTTTATTTTTTCGGATTTATGATCCATTACGTTTAGCTCTCAGCCCTATCGTAGTTTGCACAGTTGTTTTTCTTCGTAAAGGGCTTCTCTTTGCTTCAATTGTGGCGTCACCGCGGTGCCTAGAATAATCACTCTTCTTCAGGAATCTGTTTCAGAACTATAACCTGTGTCAGTTTTGAGCATATGAACACAGTTATTTTTGTTTCCCTAAATTATAATCAGCGATTGGCTTTGTTTCTCTAAATTACCATCAGCGATTTCATTCCCTTCCAATGTCAATAAAGTTATATCTGTTTGTAGTTATTGCTTTCCTTAAAGTAACGCAACAATAGTCCAAGGTTCGTCAATCTTTTTATTAGGTACCTACATTTCAACTTTGACTGAGTCAAATATTTTACTACAGAACATAATTATATTTATTTACAAGTTTTCTTTCTGCCGCAGTGGTCTTAAAATTTTATTAACGTAAGCTACTCGTTAGAAGCGGACGTGATATTCTGGTGTTTAGGAGAAGGCAACATTGTCGCTGGTAATGTTATACAGCTGTCGGAGCCGACGACAAACAATTTAATCAATGTCAATGTATTAATAATAAAGGGTTCCGCTACTACAAAGTGAAGTTCAAGTTTGTCTGGTATGTCCAAACTTACTAACTAATAGTTTAGCGCAGATAGAACAGTAACAGTCCGGCAAGTTTGTGTAACTTTACTAAGTGCTTGGTTACAAAATATATGGGACAGGGCGACTTTTAGTTGTATTTTTATTCGGGTGAAAAGGCGACGGAAAACATGTAAATAGTTCGGAAGACTGAAAGTAATTTTGCGTTTTAGAGCTTGACCCCTAGTACAAACGAAATCGTCGGTATAACTACACAATGGAAATAAAAGGGTACAACTGCGGATGATATTTTACAAAAGGGAGATAAAAGGTCCGGGCGTGGAGCCAGCGTGGGAGATGACATGTGTTTAATTAATGCTTTTCTCATTCAGCCGACGTAACGGATGGAACAGATTATTCAGGTTCAACGCTTATGTTTGAAACCAAAGAGTCGCCGTGAAATTGAAACATAATTGTTACTCGGCAAACATCGATATGAAGCGATGTATCAAACCACCCACCGGAGATATTATTCATAACGCAATCATCCGAGGTAAATGAAAGCACAGGTAGGCAGAAAAAACCATATCTGCTTATCTTCAATTCATATTCATGAGTAAACAATTTTCACAACTGTCATGAAAGCATAGGGAATAGTAATTTAGTCTGAATAAATATTTGACTGAGGTGATGATTAATAGTCGTCAATTTGAGTGTAGTACCAATCCAGAATGCTAAATGATCAAGCTCTACTAAAGGAATAATAAAAAAAACACATTATGGTTTACTATTTAAATTCAATTAAAACGTGGAAATTGCAGTAAACCACTTGTTTACTGCGTGCGCTAAGACTTTAATAATTAACTTTAATGTAATATATTTTGCAATATGGAAAATAGGAAGTTCAATTAAGAATTTTCATTTCCTCTCGACGTGTTTCGACATTATTTTGAGTGCAGCTGTTGGTAGGAAGCAATCTTAAGTTTGGAACCAAATACCATCCACTCTCAACACGGCTGAGGGAAACAATTCATTATCCAGAAAATATTGTTAATTTCATAACGTTGAACCACTATTTCTGTTCAGTAGCCGACACATGAGGTCATATGTTGAATCGTTTATCGCACATTAGCTATGAAATGCTGTTGATCAAACTTAGATAATTCTATTTCGTATAATAATATTAAATTACGCCTGAAAATTTGGAATATCTGATCTGAATGTGCTAATGAAGTTGAATCTTTATAATAAGTGTAATGGAGTGGACACTAGACAGAGTTCAGCGACAGTGCTTGGCCCGCGGCCAGGGATCGACACGATATTACGCTTCTCGTGCATTTCGAGAAAGAGATACCTACGACACCACTATTTGTCACGCCTCGCGATTCTACATAAATTGACGCTAATATGACAGTTTGCACAGGGAAACAAAAAACATGCTCGTTTTTACACAGAAACTAATTAATTCACTTGGAACGCCTAAAAAGCTTTACGAGCGATCTTGATTCTGCGGCCGAATCTCGGCACGTTGTCCTTTTATATAAACCTACGTAACACACCTTTGTGAGCGAAAAATATAAAACCTCTGCAAAGGAAAATAAATCTGTTTCGCGAGAAGTTTTTCATGTTACCTTCAATACGCACGCACGGACTGACTGTAAAAACTCCAAAGGGTCGATAGAAACTAATAATTCAAGTTCTTTAATAAATCCATATCAATATCCATAATAAAATAAATAGCCGTTCACGGCCCGTTTGTGTGAATAATGGCAAAGTTTGACACTGATCGATGATTGAAATGCCCAATATTTGTACGCGGATTACTGATGGATCACTAAAACGGGTATTAGCTACCTGCTCTGAAACATGAAGCTACTCACTCCTAACATCCGTAGGTATTCAAAACATTAGGTCATGATCCGTATAAAATTACAAAACTAAATAACATTTTGATGAACTATTTCAGAAAAGTCTGTGTTTGGTCATCACACGTCCTGCAGTGAGCTCGAATTTTATGTTAAGTAATTACGTTTTGGTTGACCGATGTGGAGACACGACTGGTTTTATATCTTATTTCAAATATTTATAAGATTCTATTTATGGTTTTAAGGACATCGGCTGTGTCGTGAAACTTTCTCCGACCGATCATTAAAAAATTATAACTTTTGTGTGCAGAATATCAATAAACCGTCAGAGGATCGTGATCGAGCAGGTAGGATAGCAGGAAAAATGGCCGAAAAAGGAGTTATGGCAAAACGAGCGAACAGTAACATCTGCTCCAGAAATAAGGTAATTTATAGTTTAATTAAAATGTAAATTACTAATCAAAGAAGAGACGGATTTAATAAAGTATAACAGATATTGGAGACAACTGTACCTCTAGGTACGTTTAGTTAGACAGCTGTGCCGTAAAAGAACTATTTTTAGAAAAATTGGGACAAAAACTGGTGAGGCCAAGACAATGACCTTTATGCCGATCATAATTTTTGGCTACCTCATTGCCATGTATACGTCGGTGGTCTATTTTCGCTGGCGTCGTCATTACAGCTAGAGTGAGGTCAAAGAAATGTGGTTGGTTTAGGATAAAAGCTTTTGTACGTGTGCCACCTCGGACGGCGTTCGCTCGCAATAAAAGCGCAGCCCTGTGTTTACGACTCCTGCATCACACTTGTACTCCTAGTAAATTAAAACCATTTTCATAAGTAAAAACAAAATTAAGGTCTGCTCTAAAAGTATTTGATGAAAATGTAAACAAATGGTTCAGAAAATGTATCCGTGGATGCCAATTTGTAGTGTCACATATCTACATATTGAGTGCTTTTATTTGATTTCTTAAATACTTAAATTCGAAATTCCTAGTTACCTTAAAGATGTTTTTCAATTGACTATTGTGGTTAAATTTTTACTAATTTTCGTCGATGATTCTTCATTTACAATTTAATAATGTTAGAAAAAGTGATGAGATATAAAGTTGAAACCTTGAAAATGTGTTGCTAATTCCCTTTAGTTAGTGATTGCGTAAGAATATAACTTGAACAGGGTTTGTTTACATTTTCATTAGACATTTTTGTAACAGATTATAGTAGGGATGTGACACTTGCTAAAAGTCCTCCAAGTGATGAGGGTAAGGTATCGAATATCATTTGGACGTATTGACGTCGGCCAACACCAACTGTTACCAGTACCTATTTTCCTAAACCTGACATCAAAGGGTAGTAATAATTTTACATTCATCATTCGTAATGAGTCTATAATGTTCCCACTGCTGGGACACAGGCCTCCTCTGTCGAGAGGGAGTGGGCCGTAATCCACCACGCGGGCTCAGTGCGGGTTGGTAGATGTCACATGTCTTCGTATTTTTGTTTCTAGGACATGCCGGTTTCCTCATGATGGTTTCCTTCACCGTTTTGAGAGCAGTAGTGATGAAATAATTTACATAAAGTAAAGTGCCTGCTTGGGTACGAACCCACGACTTATGTACAACCAATGGGCCACCACTGCTCAATAATTTTGCATATAATTCTTTTATAACGATAGACGACGCAATAAAATGTATTAATGTGTCGTTTAACATATTTTTATAAACGTCATATTCTACGCGAATAATGTTTTTTGCTCTGAGCCAAAAAATGACTGATCTCATTTCGCTTAGATGTGTTTTTCTTTGATTTAAAGACTGAATTGAGTAAAGCCGTTGTGTTACTAAAAATGTGGATGTTCAGTACAAAGTCCATAGATTATAAATGTTATTTCATGCATATTAATAAATGGCTCTATTAAAATTGGCTCAACATTAACAAGAGATAATAAACTAACTTCGATGTAAACACTAAAATTGGCCTTTTGTTTCTAACAATAATTTCGCATGAATTGTTTGATAAACATCATTATTATAACGTAATGTTTACCATTTATTACCGAGCTTACACCAGAAATCATCCATGTAGTTTTAATGAGTAGGTACGTACTTATAATAATAATAATTATGAACTGTGACCGAGTGAAGGACAACGGTGGTCAGTAGACCGATAGACCATTTAGATATTTTATGACGTCATTAATATAGTAGGCCTAGATGAGACTGACCAAAAACGATGACGTAAGAGCACAGGGCCCTTTACTGTGGTTAGAGACAGAGGGCTAGAGGGCTAATTGAATATATTACGTCCATTAGACACGAGGAAGAGTGATAGACGTGAAACTCTTGCAGACTGTTATTTTACGAAAATGTTACCAGTTTAGTTTATTTTCAACAGAGAGGACTCTTTACTTAGAAACTGATAGCTTCTAAAAGCAGCAAGAGTCCTCTCTATTGAAAATAAAATTACAATTAGCAAATCTGGGAACATTGTATGCTTCATTTTACTCCATTAGCACTTGTATGTTGATTTAGAACGTAAACTAAACGCACCGAGAGAATTAATGATAGCGAGACTATATCTTACTAACTGTTCCAGTGCGTAACTCACACGTTGGCGGCGGCAGCTTCAAAATATCTCTTGTGCAAACATTACCAGTTTACTAAAGTTTTCTAAATAATAAAATGGAGTCGACGACGGAAGTATCGCCCTTGACGTTAGTCCACGCTACAGCAGAATAATACGCAGATAAATGTCACTGGAGACTTCGATTTATAAGAAATCGGCGCTTCCGTGAGCGGCGGTCCTTGGCCACGGCGGCGGGCGGACGCTATCAAAATAAACATCAAACAGTTGTGCCGACACAACAGTCACCGCCGCCGCTGCCCGCTGCCCGCTCCGCTATTGTTACAGCTTCGCGTGTTACACCATCGTCTGTGTTTCGTGGTCATCAACATAAGTGTACCAATTAGCCTGCGTTGACGTAATTGTGCTGTTTGTTCCTACAACTATTCCTATTTAACTATCATCCACACAACAGACCCACTGTTCTAGCATCGTGAACTCATCGGACATTCCTAATTCCGAGTTAACAACCGACTTGACAAGCGGACGTCTTTACTCAGTTTTTAGCAAAGTCCGTATGCAACGGAAAGTTTTCATATTTCATGTTTTTGACAGTTGCCGGCATAAATAAACCAAATTAATTTTCTCAGAAGGTGGGTTCTAGATAATAATCAAAACTGAGCCATATTTCAAATAGATGGACGTATGTCATTCTTGGCTTCTACAAACAAACATGTTTCTTAAATTAACTTATCAAAGTAAAGTTCACATACCTCTAAATCCGAGTCCAATCCTTCTAAACTCGCAGAATGTGGTTCAGATCTAAGTGATAATCTATTAGGTCTTCTAGAAAGACTATTCACACCCATCAATTTATGAGACCGACCGAGTGTTGCGCTGCCACTACTGACGATCTCGGGTTCACGAAACGATAGTTTCTTTCTAGGTCTTTCACTAACATCCTGCATTTGGACATCTGGATTCAGTCTTTCAGTAACGGGTATCACAAGACGTGACTGTACACAAACTTCTTCCGCGGACTCAAATTGCCGATGCAATGGTGACGACTCTTTCGGGAAACCCCCGCTGTGGTAATCCTCTAGTTCCTTCTCATATCGCTTATTAGCTCCCACTGATAACGGTCTAGGTCTCAAGCTACCAGAGTATGAATCGCGAGAATGACCATCCTCAATTCTACTTCTGTGTTTGTTTTTCCGAACTTCACTGAATTCCGGTTCAGATCGGCTGGGTTTGAGTCTACCGTGACTCTTTTTGTCTTTGGGCTCTTGTTTGGGTAACTTGGGTCGTTGCTGCTGCTGCGGCTCATGTTTTGGTTTGAGTGCACCTCCTAACGAGAAGAGAGTGCTTCGCGCTTTCAATAACACTTCAGTCGGCAAGTTTTTCAATAGATGCTCGTTTTTCCTTTGTTTACTATGGTCCCTGTCCTTGTGGTTGGACATTGTAACTGAATCACTGTTAATCAGGCACACTTGTATTTCTTTTAATCACGACACACATAAGTTTCTTATCATAATGCGCGCGTCCGTGCGCCTTGGTACGAAACAACTGAAGTGGCGAAGGCATGGCTTGCGCGTGCGTCGCGCGTCGCTCCAAGTACCACAAATAAACATATTCGCGTGTTTCTAAGCGCTAAACTCCTCAGTACGAGAGTGATCGGGAAAACTCTTGTTGATAACACTTGACGTCACCAAGAAGTTTTATTTCTCTTCGTTTCACACATTCGTATTTAAATTAGAAGGTAAATTATAAATCACAGCCCTAAATTGTGAAGTGGCAGGTCCCGACGTAAGGAATGGACCTGATAAAATTTATAAAGACTTCAGTTCGGCACAACTTGTTATTAATAGCAGCACCATATTATTTTATTACTCTCGAGCTACTTTATCGTTGGCAAATGTTATTCGACTGAGTGTTAATGTAATGTATGACAAATGGTATATTCAAAATCGATGAAACGAAAACGCGTCGAGGATTTTCATTTTATGAACATATTCCCGTTCATCAGTGAGCTTAGGAAAGATTTGTGATTCTTTTACATATTACATTAAGAAGTTTCCGTCCCTCAACAAACTTATTAACATTTATCAAACAGATTTAGTGGAACCGAGAGGTAAGGGCTATTTCTTGGAATTCAGGGGTACTTTATCAACTCGATTTTTGTAAGATCAATGGCACAGTCACAAAGTGACTGACTTGATTTCGTTTAGTTTCAAAATGGATTTATACATAATACATGTGGTTTTAGTCCCCTTTTCAGGGGTTCGGGAAACATTTAGACCAGAAGACGTCAAATTTTGCTTCGGGTTGCTGGTCTGTGGATCAAACGTTGAGCGTAACAATTAAACTGGTTTGTTTGAGTTTACACAGCACTAGGAGTAGGTGCACGTGCGCGTTTATGCGTACTATTCGGTTACTGAACGTATAACTGAGCCATAATCGTAATGTGGGCTATAATAAAATACTCTCAATCAATTGGTGTAATTAAAAAGCGGCCGCAAACGATTCAGCGCAAACAACTTAGTTACTTCTTGAATATTTATGGGCTCCGGGAACGAGTGATCGGCGACGGTAATTGATTATAAAAGTCGAGTAGCTGGTAGACGCGAAGATTTATACTGACTATAAAACGAAGGTTTGCGTACAACATCCCGAATTAGATAGGTAATACTAGCAATAACCTATTAAGATTGGAAATTCCGTCATCTTTGCAAAGTTCGATTATTAGGGATGATGACTAATTTTTTTTTTGTCCGTCAGATAGGTTATAAAAAAATATTGGACATGTATTTTTTCTTTTTTTATGTAATCAAAAGCTTACGGCTAATCATTGAGTAAAAATGTGGCATGACGTCACGCTTTGCTAGATTTTATACTGAGTTGTGACATAGCGAGCTCCCGCTCCCCAACTTTAATGCGTTTTATCTAAGTATTTTTTTTTAAAATAATAATGACAAAGCAAAAAATACTTGTTTAGTATTTTTTTTATTATCTGACTGACGAACTAAATATAATTTATCTTTTTTACCCAGGCATCTTCCCTATTATAAGACAGATTCGCCTTTCAAAGATGTCAAATAAATAGGTATGCTGTAAAACTATTAATAAGATAAAAGCACATGGGTAGGTAGGTTAATAGTTTACTACAAGCTTCTCCAATATTCTTAGTAAAGTGTTGGACGCAGAGGCGTTCGGTTAATTGATTGATATAAAGAAAGAAAATAAACTGAACCGCGATAGATCGAGGCGATGTGTATTGTTTGTTCACACGCGTGAGCCAGACTTTTGATGTAGAGAATTTTACGTCATTACACTATTATTTATTACGGAAGGTCGTAGGTAATTTTGAGTAAGAAAAAAGAATTTTAGGTATGTATGTAGGTACTTACTGGATTCGTAGAGAGTCCCTTTTAATGTTAATTCAACACAGTTACTTACTTTTATATCACTTGTATAAAAGTAACATCAAAGGCAATCATCATCTGCCGAGCCTTTTCCCAACTATGTTGGGGCCGGCTTCTAGTCTAACTGAGCTGAATACCAGTTTTTACTTCGAGCGACTGCCTATCTGACCTCCACAACCCAGTTACTGGGTAATACGAATACCCTTCGTAAGACTGGTTGTACTTTCGGGCTTCTGTCGACCCGTAATGACTGTCAAAGATCCAAGAATGACAGCCGGAGCCAATGGCTTAATGTGCTTTCCGAGGCACGGTGGGGTCTCGGTATGTTAATATGGTCACCCATTCATGGACCCACCGCGGCAAGCGTAGTTTAACCTGATCGATCGATCCGTGCCGCTGTTATTACTTAGCCACGAGCCTCTCAAAATTATACGTGATAATATGTAAGTATTACGTTACAATTTAATAATTATAAAAAAAAACAAAAGTTTATAAGTATTTTTACGGCCAGTTTGAAATGTTACAGTAAAACAATAAAACCTTATGTATTCCGTACCAGAATTAATTCTTGGCAAACAATGAATCATTTTATTTTTAACCGATTATAATAGTCACTGGTTCTTTTTTAATCAATGATTGAACGAATTTCAAGCAAGATTAATCTTTGAAATTGTATACCCCTTATTAAAGTCGTGGGTAGTTAATCAGTAAGAATTATTGGGCTGACGTCATTGTTGGGGGAGCTTACAATTTAAATTATGGGATTTACGCAATTTTGATTAACGATTCGATTCGATTGTTAATGTTTCAATTTTGTTGAACATCTACGTCTGTCCAAATAATATATCGATATCACCGACACATGGATAAACAATAAATATGTTTAGGTACTATTTTTGTTTGTATTGACAATCTTGTTTTATTTTTTGCTAACTTTTTGTTGCTTTATGTCACTAAGTCTAAAAAGAAGAGGTAGAAGTTTTTCTCAAGTTATAGTTGTTATAATATAAAGTTTATTTTATTTCCTTTAAAATAAAGCTAAAAACATAAAGGTATGGAATGGCAAGCTAAAAATATGACGATTTATATTTTCAAAAAACTTTAACTCTCATTAAATCAAAACAGGGTTTTATGACTCAACAACTTTTCGCTCTACGGGGACGATATGTACAATGACATGAATATTTACTTTGTAAAGTATTATATTATTTTAATTATTGTGAATGTGAAGATTATGTGGGTCATTGTTTTTATTATTATTTTTTGTTCTCAGTTAGTTTTAATCATGGTCTTGCAGTTTGAGTAATTTATGCGGCCTACTTAAATGTCCTTTCTTTGGTATTGTTCGTCGAATCTGTGAGCTCCTTAAGTTCTGGGTAGAGCTGTACGATTACTGATAAATGCGTGCACTAGATGGACAGATCCTCTCAAACTGTGTGGGTCTTTCCTCAAAATACCATTTCAGACTCTAATCTGCATGGTCTAACCAAGATTATGTTTGGACTTTAAACGAGACTGTGACCTCTGAGTTTGTTTCGGCCTTTCTTCTCAGAGTAGTCAGATAGGAAACGCCGCCTCATCTAGTTAAAACAAAAATGATTGACGTGTAAAAGTGTTTGTGCAAACCTACATACTGAAATAATATTTAGTTATTTATGCTACAAGTGCGGAAGGCAGGTGATTTCCGGCGAGTGGCATTTTTATTCACGAGCGAGCGAAGCGAGCGCGTTTATGAGTCGACACGAGTCGGAAATCATCTTACGCATGTATATCATACAATGTTTCACTATGCATTGTGCGGGTAAATAAAAAATATTACGATTTACATAGATCAACTCCGAACTAAGCAAGAAATTAGTAAAATGACGGGCATATTTTAAATATATGCGAGCTCAACATATCTACTACTGCGCATGTGCAAATAACTGCCACGTCGTATCGCAAAAAGGCACGAGCAAAATATACGTTCAGCCAAACATGTTTAATGTAATAAAAGTAATTTATTGATTAAAATCTATATATAGAGTAATTAATAACTCGTATTAGTTTTATTGTACCTTATAAATGAATGATAATCTGTACTTGACTAATTTGTAAAACTTTTCTCAAATAATAAAAACTCTTTGCATCGGGCTAATGACAGAGTTAAAAATTAAAAAAAAAAACTGAAAAGTAAAAAGCAGTAGTGCAAAAAAGTGGCACTTTCCGCACGACTTGGCTGCTTGGAAAACGCTTTTTTCGAGCACATGCATTCCCATAAACAGTAAAAATAATTGTATTAAAATCAGTCTGAAGAAAGCTAAATTCCTCGTTCTTAGCAACCTTTTCTCAAACAAGGTGAATGAAAGGCATCTTGCATCTTTCAGAAGCGCATTTCTTCGTAATGGTGAACATACAGTTTTCAGTATACTTACTACACCCGGATATGTAAATTCCAACTTGTTTTACACTTGTATTATATTACGTCCTACGCCATCCTATTTTCAAATAAAAAAAACTTTAAGGCGAAAGCGCCAGGGTAGCCCGCGAAATTCAAATTTTCTTACATTTTTTGCAATGCAGATCAGTATTAGGTTGTATGTTGATTAAAATATGATTCGCGATCGTGACAAATATGTATTTACATAATTATAATCATTAAATTATCAATACAACTCTCTAAAAGTAAGTAAAGGCCAATGAATGACTACTTAATTTCATGAATTCTTGACATTGGAGGATTATACTAACTTAAGGAGTTGTATTACTGATTCTAATGATTATAATTCTGTAAATACATATTTGTTACGGTCGCGAATCATACTTTAATCAACATACACTCTGACACTGAGCTGCAATTTTCAAAGATCGTAAGAAAATTTGTATTTCACAGGCTACCTTAGCGCTTCCCCCTTAATGAAAAAGGTTCACAAAGCAAAGAAACTTTAATACCAACCTACTCATCAAGCTCCATGAATTACCTCGAAAGTCCAATTACTAGGGTACCTATTTCTAACGTATATTTTCGAATAATTTTCTTTATATCTTTTTCTGGTTAGCTTTATTCGGGCCATATGTCAATGTCAGCTTTGGCAGGGATTTAGCAGAATTACGTTTCGTGTACATTCCCGTCTAATGTGTAGATGAGAAAAGATATGTGATGCCTAGCTTACCATTTTGTTACTAACAGATGATTATAATATATTAAAGGAATACGTTACACATTTGATGTGCCAGCAGTGTTCCATGAAATATTGGGCAAAGTCCCAGGTACCGTCGTGCTCCTACATAATAGTAGGTGTAGGATCTCAGATTTTAACGTAATCGTAACGGACAAAGGACGTCCTAGCTGGACACTGACTATACACCCAAAACAATGGGAGACCAAAGAAGTAAGCTTATTGAAGTAGACTAATTAATACATTATTATCCTTAGGTATCTAAATCCGGTACCAGTAAATATATTTTACTGTGCCGGTATGGAACATTTGTGCAAGTTTGACTAAGTAGCTCTTGCCTAGATTTTATTTAACCCACGGAATAGTTTAACCTTCATAAAACATTGCAATCTGACGTCGGTGGCACGGCTAAGTGCAGTGATGTGATGTCACAAAGGGAAATGAATTTCGCCGTGAAGATGACGGGACTCATGTGAATATTGCATTATTTGCGTAATGCATTTGGTACAAGGAGTGCTCTTAAAACGTTTCGTAAAGGCTTGAGTTTCGCAAAGGTAGGTCAATAGGTAGGTATAGGTAGGTATCAATCTAGCTGTTCCCCAACTATGTTGGGGTCGGCTTCCAGTCTAACCAGATGCATCTGAGTACCAGTATTTTACATGGAGCGACAGTCTAGCTGACCTCCACACCCAGCACCTAACTGGTACACGATACCCCTTGGTAAGACTGGTAGTCAGACTTTCAGACTTCTGACTACCCGTAACAACTGAGTAAGATCTACAAATGCTCGTATTGATAGGTTTCAGTTTACCTGTAAAGAATTATTTCACAGGTTTTGGTCTTGGTGCAAGCAGCACGCTTGAAGTAAACGTTAAGATGCCGTTACTGTCAAGATAGCGTCTGGACCCCACTCGAGACATGCCCTCTGCTCTGATTGAACGTAATTCGAAATGCAGTACAGTATCTTTCAAGAAATTTATAAGATTTTACACAATAGCAAAACGTAAGAAATCAAATTAAATAAATATTTCACAAAATATTTTTAGAAGCAATATCTCGCGTTATGAAACCAGCAATCGACTCGGTCCTGACTACTTCCTCCGACAATTTTGCTTAACCATTGCGAGACATGAAGACACTACTGATATTCCTTTATTATTTCACCTTTACCTCTCATTCTCACTGATTTCCAAAAGGAATGTCTGTCATAAAGTATTTCCACCAAGGTAATATTGAGTTTTCATTGGTAAGGGACCGAATCCAAAGAGGTTAATTTTATTGGACACGGTTTGGATTTTTGGAACCCATAATATTTCTTTCAAATGGAACGGTACCGCAAACACTTAACCCTCTTCCTGATTCAATGCGAAACCTCTGAGTACCTCACCTCACCTTTACGAAGAGTAAGATTTGTATCTTTGAAAATATTTCGGTGAAAGTACTTCAACAGCTGTGTACAAAATTAGTTCCTTCCTTAATGTGTTAAGCGTTTTATTACGTACGGAGATATTCGCAATTTTGTTGCCGCACCCGGTGTACATAATAATGTTTTTTACTGTAATTTGTAGCTTCAAAATTTTAAAAAGGAGAAACCTTTTTCGTCTTTTTCGGCATGGAAACAAAGATTGTATAGTATATAGCCAGGGATGTCTTTACCCTATTGGAACCCCTGGGTACTTTAGCATAATGGAGAATGTACGATGCAAGGGAAACGAGCCTAAAATTTTTAGCACCCGTCTCGAGCCTAAAATTTTTAGCACCCGTCTGGAATGGGTTAGGTTCCTAGAACCGGTCATTCAGAAATAAAAGTTCCTTTATCGATTTATGTAGCAATGCTAGAGAATAATAAAAAACTTTTTTGCAAAAACAAAAACAACCGACTTAAAAAAAAAACACTACTAAGTGAAAAATATCTTTAATTTCGGAAGTCGGTGTTTTTAAGGTTTTTGCCACCCACTGACTTCCGAAATTAAAGTTATTTTTCGGTTAGAATTCGGTTGTTTTTTTTTTGCAAAAAAGTTTATTATTTTTCACTTTTTAGTGGGTCTGTTTGTAACTTATCTAAGTTACAATAGCCTAATGACAACTGCTCATCACCTTTTACAAAATATTGCTTTTCCTGATGCAGGGACGTTAATTGTTGAGGAGTTCTCCTGGTACTTCACCATCAGCTCCACTTCACCATATGCATTGTGACGAGCTTATATTGCTTAGAAATCACTTTAAAGTAATCGACTCGCAACCCGTGAAATGCTTATTATTGAGTTGTTCCGGTGGCCATTTGTGGTCTTCATCATCAGTTCCACTTTACCAAATAGTGCTTTCCGAGAGCAAATGCACAAGTAACTATGTATAAACAATACCCAAATCGCTATAGGTGTGCCTATAATATTTGAAGACTTCCCTCGGTTTGTCCAGATCCTGACCTAATGACAATGGGACCACCTGGAAAAAATACCCTTTAAAAACAAAGAGAGAAATTATCCAAATCGATCCAGCGGTCTTCGAGGGGAACACACATAAAACAGAGATTCCGACGAACTGAGAACCTCCTCCTTTTTTTGAAGTTGTTATTAAAATATTAGAATAATATTTGTTGTATAATAACATCTGTCACATTTACGAAGCCTGGAGCCGCTTAGAATCAATGTAGAAGCTTAGACTACATTATCTACGTAATATTGTAAATAAGCACCTAATTTCAAGTAAATATATTAAGTAATTTCAAGTTATAGAGTCAAGATATTATACTTATAGCCAAAGTCTGAAATTGCAAACGTAGGTACGGTCCTGACACGTGGACGCACACACAAGAGGCTGTGTACAGGGTAAGAGTTGCACAGAGAGCCATGGAGCTTTCCATGCTCGGCATAAGACTGATAGACCGAGTTCCAAACGTCGTGTTCCGAAGATGAACGAAAGTTTTCGATATCGGAAAACGAGTTATGGAACTCAAATGGAGTTGGGCAGGACATCTGGCAAGGCGCAGTGATGACAGGTGGAATAAGGCAGTGACCGAGTGGCGTCCAAGGACTGGAAGACGAAGCGTCGGTCGTCCGGCGGCGAGATGGGCAGACGACATTGTTACTATCGCGGGTAGACCCTGGATGAGATTGGCACATGAAAAGAGAGGCCTATGCTCAGCAGTGGGTGAAAATGGCTGTGGATGATGATGATCATAACATATAAGCAGAACACAAAATTAAGAGAAACTTAATCATCAAACTGGGGAAAATTTTAAATTATATTATCAACATAATCATCAATTTGAAATCAGTCACTTACAGTTACTACTAGTTTACAAAATTATGAACATAAATTTAAAAACATAAAAGCAAAGAAAAACAAGTCAAACATAAAATTCAAAGAAATATACAAATTATGAACATTATTATTCACTGATACTTACTTACAAGGTTCGGCATTCGATCGTTCAAGTCAATTGGAATTACTTTTGAATATGAAGAATTAGGTTTTTATTTGAAGAAAAAATCAGATGAAAATAGTAGTTATGTTGTGTACGTCTTTTGAGATAAAAAGAAAAATATATATTCATGTTTATCATCTACATATTATTGTAGATTCGCCCCCCGTAACGTAATTTCTACAGTATTTAGGTATCTACAGAACAAAATAAAATATTGTGAATGAAGTTCGATCCTGATGATTCAGAGGCTATAGTGGATATTATATTGAGGATGTCGCATTATGGATGGCTCCATCAATTTATATCTCTAGATCAGCATGCAATCAAGATCAAGACCATTTCAAATCGGAGTAAAGGAAACTGCGCATTACGTCTTCGGAACCTGATAGACCGCATACCTAAAACTGAGTTGCCTGAAGAATGTCTCGCTCAAGCATTGATTGGATATTGCTGACAAAAACTAAGAATGAGAATAAAATCGATTATAAATAGCAGACATAGTATACACTGGAAATGTCATTGGTGCGGCTTGACAGGTCGACGACTATTTGACTGTGAGAAACCAAGTTACGTGCTGACGGTTTGCCAGGCCAGGAAGTGTTGAGGTGGAACTGTGGAAGGCCAAGGATGTCATTGTGAATTGTCACTGACCCTAGGAGGGTTGCGATTACCATGTGGATTAGAGATATAATTCGGTGCGAAGTTTTGGTTACTTTTTATGTGATGCTGGATCATCTTGCTCGCTTTTAACTAACTTCAATAAGAGACGGTTACGTTCGATGCATATTACGGTAGAAAGTATTCACGATGGATATTCGAGTCTCTACGTATGCAATTTTTTAATCTATTTTATTTTAAACCGATGTTTTCGAAGATGACATGCAATGCGCTTCTCAAACGAGTTAGCAAGAATAATAAAGGAATGTTTACTTGAATTTTCATTTTGCTTCTGACCGTGCAATTCCAATATAACCTGATACAGCACGTGTCTCTGGTCCGTGTTTCCCCGTGAACATTACATTACTCAAAATTACTATCCCTATTTATTCACAATAATGATAGTAGACAGTATAATTATACCTGTCCTTATGACAGGCCGGTAAGATTCCATAATCTCTTATAGATTATTGGGACGTTAAAACCATAAATAGATAGGTTTTTCTATTTCCAATATGCCAAAACTGGTGAAAGATAGGTTATTGGGTTCGTCCGTTAATGAACAGGAGGCCGTGACGGCAATGAAAATAAGATAGGTTTCAGTGACATGTTGCGTACAGACTCAAACGATCTGATGTGATTATTGTGGAGCAAGGTTGTCCAAACAGTTTTCGTATTACGTGACATTGGTATTCGAATATATATTATTGGACATTATGACGTGATAAAACTGGTCGTAGTTTTGGTAACTATTATGTTTTGCAACTGGTCGAAGGGACGGTATTGTCCGGTCCATGCCGCCTGTATGTGAATGGTCGAACGTATTTGTCCCGTTCAGGTTGTTGACGAATGACGTGATGATGCAACTGACTGATCGAACGATGTCAACCAGTTTATGAGTTGAGATGGTTGTAGGCAAGCACATGTTTTCTGTGACTAATGTGGGGTTTTAGGGTGACGGCCAAGATTACTGGGGAATCGTCCTGATCGTCAGGATGGACGAGCAGATAACTGAGTGATTGAAAGTTTCTCGATTCCAGAACAACTTGAGCCAATGAACGACGAGTGAGAGGTGGCGCAGTTAAGTGTCGCCTTCTATGTTTGTAACGAAGGAACTAATAAAGATACGATAATACAAAGATTTTACCTATGTAATGCAAACTTCTTGTATTGTCTATAGGACTGATTACCATAATAACGTCTGTTGTAAATCTTGAAGAACATTCAAATAAAAAATACGATTGTATCCTAGTGAATTTTATTTTAAAAATATTATTTTTTCATATTCCCAGATGAGTGAACTGGCTGGTGACAGTCACTTTAGCAGAGCATCGCATCGATGGTTGCGTGGCGGCTGTCTTTTGATGACAGAGTACAAATACTACTTAGTCTGTGGATGACAGAGTCAGGGGAGCCGCTATCGTACCACGTCCACGACGAACTGCTATATACCGGTAGAATCCTGCTTTTAATGAAGTTGCTGAATCAATAATACGATGATCTACCCTGGTATTATCGTAAAGATTGTGCAATTGACGCTTTATGTCTAAAAGAGATGGATAACGGTCCCATACAAGTTTGGGCCAGAAACGAACACAAAAAAAAAAAACAAAATGTATGAAGCTATACCTAATAGTGTTTCATAGCAATGTATATTTTTGTTCGTCGTAAAACTCTGTGAAGGGACATAAGACCCTTCCCAAATCTATTCTGATGACTTCAAATAATAATTCAAATCTGTCGATCGCGGAGTAATCCACTGTCTTCCAACATAATGATATTCTCTCAAATCTAATGACTGTATTAACTCCAAATGATTAATTAGCTATGCCCCAATTTATAGAACGTTGGATCTCCGTTGGACACCAGGCAAAATCAGAGTGGTCCGAGATGTGAGTTATAGGTATTGTTATTGTAGCCCAGGTAAACTGTAATGCGAAGGTCCGTAGTTCAAAATTGGCATAGTCGCTCAGTAATGCAAAAAAGATTACCAGAAACACAGCCAATGATATTTTCGAACAAATCACAAGAAATCACAACAAAACATTCATGATGCTGTCATACGCAGCACCCCAGAGTTATAAATTAAATAGAAATCGTCAAAAGACAGACCCGATTGACAGAAGGGTTAGCGCATGTATTTGTATGGTACATAGTTATGCCGTATATAACGTAGGATTATTTATTCTCTCGCAGCATCCAGACGTCTGGATGCATTTTAATGATTTACATGTCGTTAAGTTTGTGGTGACCGCCCAGGGTAACACACTTTACTTTCAATCGCAAACCGACGGATTTTAAAGGAAATTCCTAAACGAATAAGTGAAAGGTGAGGTTTCACAAAAATCAACATGGCGGACTTTAAAACCCAATACGTAAAGTCGAGAAAAAGTTTTCAGTACGTCAAAATAAAGGGCTCGAGAAGACGATTACAAAAATATGAATTAAGACCCTCGGGTCACCAAGGTCATTTTTTATTTTTATTGCTTCACCAACAACTGTTTACACTAGTTTTATACTAAAGGTAACATGCAGAAGTGTGATGCAACAGTGCAATAATTACTTACAATCACATGTCATATTTTAGGAATCGTCGTGTCTACGTCAAAAAATAACTAATGACAATTATATACGAGTATGTAGGTACAAAAGCTCTTTCTAACACACAGGATGTTTCGTAGGTATAGAAAAAATAAAATAAAAATTTCATTGCATTGTATATTTATATCTTTTAATGCCTCCCTCTATATCCGCTAGGAGTATATTTGTGTTCTGTGCTCTATATAGGTCTGTGTAGTGACAATGATTATGAAAGATAAAAAAGGTGCTGCCATTACATACTTTTAAGATGGACTAATCAATTGATTTAAAAATTTAATTATTACAATAATAATTTATTAAATATCATGCTCATTACAGTCTATTTATTATTCAACATGCTTTAAATACAGTTTTAATATTTCTAAAAATACTCGTGAAATCATATCAAGTCTACCAAGTCTAGTATAGGCATGCCCCAATGGGGAAGGCAACTGTCAAAATGGCGCTGTCGTAGCTAGTTCCCAACACAAGCCAATAATACAAGGCGTGAGGTGGTTTTATTTTATTTTTGCGAAAATGATGCGTTGTTGTGTTACTAAATACTCCGAAATTGGAGTCCACCATTTCCCTAGAGACCCTAAAATTAAAATATTGTGGCTTAAAGCTATTCGTAGAGATGTTTTATAAATTAAACAAAGTAGAAACATTTTGAAGAAAGTGACTTTGAGGATATATTTATGGTTTTAAATTCTGACACTTTCCATATCATTTACTTGATTTAAAATATTGAAATCACCGAAAATAACGAAATAGCGAAATAAAAGTAAACTCATGACTCAAAGAAATGTTAAACTTATTGTAGGCCGTGGGGACCTAGCTATGATCACGCCATCTACAATTAGCTTTGCCCGACCTTCGCCATTACTTACCATCATATTTCCAAAACTGGCAACATAAATATCTCCCCGAATACTTGAATCAAAATAATAATCATAAATAAAAATTGAAACATTTCCTGTAATGTTTTGCCAAATAATGAAAGCTGTGGTGGGATTTCAAATATTATTAGTAATTTTTTTAATAGATCATAGTTATGTTTTTGTCTGTGCTTGTTTGCTCAGCACTGCTGGACCAAACTTTATCCATGTCCTTTGGGTTTCCTAACAAAAGCAATGGCACCATACCGGCCGTAAAATGAAGGCAGTCTGAAAATGACAATGGATGGCACCGCTTTCTTAGGAAGATCCAAACTTAAGTATTGTCAAAAGCAATTTTGTCTAAACTGATAAGACACTTAGCAAAAAGCTTTCATCTTATTCCTTATTCCGGCACCGATTAAAGTCCATCAGTATGAGTGTAACGTTTGCTCAGTGGAGTGGTAATTTCCACATATTGTACGGACGAGTGATACGCAGCTGCGGTTTATAGCTGGGCCCGTTTACGAGCCTGTGCGATCTTAATAAACAGCACGCTTGGCTCGAGACCACTCTCGGAGCCGACGACTACGTTCTGCTCTCCGGTCGTTAAGGCACCTTTACTCCCTCCTCGGATCGTACGTTTTAAAGTGGATTATCTAGAAAGACAGTGGCGAAATGTTGCTAGGTTTACTTTAAAAGGGCGGTAAAGCGCTCCGTGTTTTTGTAATTGCTTGTGTCTCCGATCGGTAAGTCTTTTATGTTCGAGGTATTTTAGACAGTTTTGCTTATTTTTTGACAGTTTTTGTGGGGTAACTCTTGATTGATATATCGAACGTTACGATCGTAATGCGAAATAATATTCTAGTTACCAAAACGAAAAGAGACTTGGTAGATACTTGTATATAACTTATTATTATTCAAATAAAATCATTTGGTATTGCGACATTTGTAGCCCTATTTCTGACTACACAATAGATTTAATAGTCCTATACATTACGAGTGTACCATCCGAAATTGTGAATAAATGAGAAATATTTTCTCAAGAAGAGGGATGCGGACGAATCTTTGATAAATATTTCGCAAATTTGGGATTCCTCTCCATCTCAAATTGAAGTTGAGGCCATTTATTAACTGTTGATCTTCAGGCGGGAATCCAATTTGTATTATTGTTACAAAACACTGCTTTCTGATTTTAATAAATTGCTTTGCTAAGATTTTTAATTAGAATACCTATAATTTTGGTAATGTTAAATAACTACTTATAATAACTGTTTTAAGACGTCGGCAGATTAATAGCTGCTGTCTCTAAGGAGACTCCTGAGCAGCCCTACAAATTCTAAATGGGCGATCGCGTACAGTAGGACGTGCGGCCGTGGTAACAAAACTAGTACAAGCCGGCCTCGTATTCTATTTTAACTTCGTACTACGCTAGGCCAGCTCAAAATCAGAGAGTTACCAACGACATGCGGTATACTGTACCTGCCGTGAGGCGCAGCGTGGGTAGGTTCCATAGGCGAGGTAGACCGCCGTCCAGGAGGGGTATTCCCGTATTTTAAGAACGGTCGCATTCTAATTTCAGTCTCAATCTGTCAATTTTTTTTATTAGATTTTGAACGTTTTTAATTACGGGAATTGGCCTTCTGATCACGGACTCCGCTGTTTGCGGGTAGCACAGGACTGGTTGTGACGGTTTTTGTGTGAGGCATACACACATAAGTATACAGTATCATTGCTGGACGTGGCCAAATGATTCCACACGACGTCCACACGTCTTTCGGCAGAAACTATCATCATCATCATCTGCCTAGCCTTTTCCTAAATATGTGTGGGCCAGCTTCCAATCTAACAAGATGCAACTAAATACCAGCACTGTATGTGGTTTGACTGCCCTCCACAAGTCAGGTACTGGGTAACACTATCATGTTATTTTTTTGGTCAGTTCTCCGACATTCTTTTGTTTCAAATGTCGGAGAACTGTTTCAGAATCTAGTAAGACTGTGTCAGACTTTCCGGCTCTTGACAACCCGTCTCGATTGTCAAAGATCTGCAAATAACAGCCGCGACCAATGGCTAAACGTGCTTTCCAAGGCACGAAGATCAACAGAAATGATAATACTCGACAGAACTGATCTTTTATTATCCACATAATGTTTTAATGATAAAATAGTACTAACCTTGCGGTTGCTCTTAAAAACGTTGCACTTGAAGACATTGGTGGCGCCATCTCTAGCGATGTAGGAGAAGATCTTCAGGTCCGAGCTGTCATGGGAGACGTAGAAGATGCGGTAGATGGGATGGTGCATTATCTCGGCAGCCTCCGTGGTCAGACTCGACTTGCTGCCGCGACCAAACAGCTTACTTGAACTCTTCTGTAACAAAGATTGCCTTCAGGTTTCCTCACGCTTGATGGTATTAAAGCATGCGCAGAAATGATAATTATGGAATTTAGTTTATACTTGAAATTCTAGTAGTGGGGCGATTTCAATAAATAATTAATACATCAGAGAAAAAAACTTTACCTACTTACATAGAAAAGGAAAATGTAAAAAAACTTGAATGACCGTTAAAGTAAGTAGATACACACACATATCAAAATGAAATATTAAAAAGTACCATTTAAAAAAAAAGTAATTCAAATAATGAAGAGTGGACCAAGATTATTCTTCAGGGGCAACAATGGATCGATGCTACAATGGACGCTGAACGCGGCGGCTCCAAGACAGCAGGTTGACAGCCGTCCATTATGCCCGACATGATTTACGAGCCCGAGAAAAAATCACTGTCACCCGTTACTCACGCCTAACAGATAATTTAGTAATATCAGCCAATGTGTGGAAGAGGATAATGTCTTTCGAATTATACAGCATGCTGCTTTAATAGCGACATTAATTTAACACACGTATACGGTTTCACGTTCTCGTTTTATGAAGATATTTTAATTTTATGAAACTTTATTATTTAATTTGTTTGAAAATTTAAAATGTTCTTTCTACGAATTATTTCATCTTATTACAATTTGTATGATTGCTAATACTGGCCACTAGCCCTACCCGTGTGTTAAATTAATGTCACCATTGTAGTGGCAAGTTATATGTTACATAAAAACCTTAAAAGCTCCTGAGTTACAACCACATAATACAACTTGGATTTAAAATTGCTACCAGTATTTTTGTCGATCCAACTGTGCAATAAGCTTTGTTTATTCCAATGGCTACAGAGCAAATCCCATTGAGACTTCCAACAATAGTGCCCCAATTAGAAAATGACTCGATTAACGGGAACAAAACCCGGTTTTCTGGGGAAATTCGTTCAATCCTAAATCCGCAAAACAAGCAAAAGTATTCGAAGAAGAACACGTGAAACACGCATTATAGGACGATTCCATTTCTGATTTGAACTAACATTTTTCTTCGGGACGCTTTGAAGAATATAAAAAATGGTATTGAGATATTTCCTCAAACTCTGAAAGAAATTGTACTACACATTTATGAACGTATATGAACGAAGATGAATAAAATTGGGTAGATGTAGGTAATAGAATCACACAAAAAGGGTATATGAAGATAAATAATAATTAATGAATAAAATTATAAATACCATAGAAGTAAATAACTCGATTAGCGTCTTCGAAACGATTTTAAGTGCATATGAACTCTTTTCGCATACAACAGCCGCCCCTGCAAATGATTTTGTCGTGAGATGAATCAAACTTTTTAACTGAGTCAGTCGAAGTTTTCAATTTAACTTGAGATCACGTTCAAGCAAGCAGATGTATATTATCAGCATTTCATGAATAAAAAGGCCAATGCATTATGACAAGTATTGAATATTATATTTTTGAATGCCTTTCAATTTTTTTTCGGTTTTTTTGATTTCTTGGAATGAGGACAACTTTTCGTTTACTTTTATTATTTTTGTACAAACGAGTATCCTGTGATTTATTTATTTGGTCACACACTCTGTGACTGCGGTCAGCCAGACCTAGCTTGTTATTCACAGTGATCTACATTTGTTAGTATAATTATATTAACACCCTTACCGTAAATGTAACTTAAAGTGGTGTTAAAACCTTCCTCGGGCAGCTGAGGGTCGAATTTAGCAACAATACTACCCATTCATCTAATAAATAGGACCCACTTTGCGTACATTATTCCTAGTTGCTATTGTACTGTGTCATTTGTATTTATGATATTAGGCTCTTTTGCTGTCCTTGCCAAGTGTTTTTCAGCAATTAGGGAGGTCTCATCTGATGAAGCTAAGAACTGTAGACGGCAGAATCGTTACTTCGAAGTCCGAGATACTCGAGGAAGTCGAGGTTTTTTAGTGGCACCTATACTCAACGCGGACGACGAAACCAGCGGAACAGAGTGGAGTGGTGGTGGCTAACCATCGAGCCAAATTAACGCGCCACTAGACGGAGGACATCTCGAATATCGACCAGTCCGAGATTAGGGCGGTTCTCGAGCCGCTAAAAAACAACAAGGCACCTGGTGATGACGGTATAACGACAGAGCTCTTTAAAGCGGGCGGGACTCCAGTCCTGAGAGAGCTAGCGAGTCTCTTTAACTCCGTCATCCAAGAGGGTACAACGCTCGAGGTAGCGAGCAGGGATGGTTCTTTTCTTGAAAAAAGGTGACAAATCCTTGACGAAGAACTATAGACCCATCTCACTTCTGAGCCAAGCTGTTCTCGAGGGTCGTTGCCAGGAGATTTGACGAGTTTCAGCCGCAGAACAAGCCGGTTTTTGATAAGGCTTTAGTACCGTAGACCATACCCATGCTGTTCGGCGAAATGTACGAAACCGAAGAGTACAACCAACCGCTATGTATGACATATTTTGTGGATTACGAGAAAGCCGTCGAAATATGAGCAGTTCTGGCCTCTCTGCAACGATGTTGAATTATCTGGCGCTACATCGAAGTGTTGAGGTGTTTGTATGATGCTGCCAAGATGACTGTCCAGATCCAGAACCAGAAAACAAGCCCCATCCAACTGCTCAGAGTGGTGAGACAGGAGGATGCGATATCCTAGAAACTTTTTACCACCACCACATTAAAGGGTCACTTCTCAAAGTTGTGAAGGAGTATGTCTACCTAGGGAAAGTCATCCATCTCAGTAGAACTTTGAGAAAGAAGCCGACAAAAGGATCTAGTTGGGCTGGGCAGCGTTTGGAAAACTTCGTCATGTCTTCTCGTCGCCTATCCCGCAGTGTTTCACTAGGGTCTTCAACCAGTGCGTCCTGCCCGTTATAATATACGGTGCCAAAACGTGGACACTGGCAGTCGGGCTGGTCTACAAACTCAAGGTCGCTCACCGCATTATGGAGCGGGCTATGCTCATGTATCTTTGAAGGAAAAATTAAGAATAAAATTATCCGGAAAGAACCGGAGTTACCGACATAGCCTGCAGAGTAAGCAAACTGAAGTGGCAGTGGGTTGGCTATGTTTGTCGAAGGACATCGGTCCTTCGACAAACATGGCCAGTGGAGACCGTGTATCGGCAAACGTAGTGTGGGACGCCCTCCAGCTAGATGGACCGACGACATTAAGAAGATGGCTGGGACAGACTGGATGCGGAAGACGGAGGACAGGGGGTTGTGGCGCAGCTTCAAAGAGGCCTATGTTCAGCAGTGGACTGCGACAGGCTGAGTTGATTGCTAGCTTTGCCAATAACTTTCATAGATCACTCTGACCCTTTAAGCTCTAGCCATCTATAAGCTAGTTACAACTTTTGCCAAGTTTATGCCTATTTAGTAGCTACTCATTCTTAGCTTTCCAGTAACAACTTTTCGTCTCCATTAGCAAATATGAATTATCTACGTCACTCATAACTGAATCAATATTCTAACTTGACATTTTTTTTCTGTCACTTTAGTTTTAGTCAGTCCATTCGCCGATACTCATTGAAAATTTGATTTGAACTCACCTTGGTCTTCCTAGTTGTGATATTGGTTCTAGTCGTCACCCGGACTCCATCAGTGGACACATCCACAGTCACCTTGCGTTTCTTCACTCCCCTCGCCTTGAATTCGTACTACGGAAATAAAGTTTCATTAGATGGAGACAATTTATTTGTAGGGATAAAAGGCAGTGGCTGATTGGTCATGGGTCATTTTCGTAGTAGATTTCTGGTTGGGCCCAAAGCGCCAACCCTTTGGTAGAGCGCACGGTGTACTTGGTGTAAATAAAGATTGTGATGTTAAGTGAATAAGCACAACACAACATAACACAACTGAATCGCTTGTTTTCAAAACAGCACATGTCCAAAATTTTGAATATAAAAAAAGGGTAAAAAGATCATTTTTTTATTATTATATTTGCTTAATCATTAAAAATATATATTTTATTTGTTCTCAATTGACAATAATCATGGGTCATCCTGAAAAATATTTTGCTATCTTGTTTTTTGTTCCTCCTGTAAAAACACAGTTTTGAACAAGTGCTGTTTTGAAAACAAGCGATTCAACTATCCTTTGGTTTTTTTTAAGTATTGTAACTTCAAAACTACATAAAGTACTGTCGCTTCCGTAATTTCATTATTTCATTAAAATATTCTAATACTAGAGTTTTAAAGACAAGAAGATTACGAATTATTTTTAAATGCTCTTCCCCGTTTTTCCGCATTTATCGTGTGTATTTTCCGTTATGCCACCATAAGTTTGTGATGAGGGTTTACGGAGGTTGGTTAACAATAAAAAGAACTCTAGAGATCATACTGGTCTCGGGTCGGATCCTAAATCAAAACAAACTTCGATGAATTACTAGCAGATTATATCTTCAAGTAACATCCATAATTAAATTAATTCTAAAGATGGTCTTTAAGTATTAAATTCTTCCGTTAGTGGCTATTTAAAAGCTGCTATTTCCATGCGAATTTTCAAGAAGTCATCATCTGACGCCGTAGGCACCAAAAATAACTAATCCCGTTCCGGATCTCCGCCTCACTTAAACCAACTTTAGCATTTCTGTGAAGTTTGGTGTGAAATAGCCCGAAAATAGCGAAAATTATAATCGTCCACGTTTCCGCCGCGTACCTGTACACTGAGAATAATGTAATGGAGGCACCTTATTACTTAGCGAAATGCATCATAATTTAGTAAAGGTGGAAGGAAGCTGCGAACATTAGGCAGATGAGAGGCAATTAGCAAAGAGGCTCTTATCAAGAGGTTTAAAAGTCTACATTCTGCATAACATTTTCGTGGCATTCTCCTGAAGCTAGTTCACTGTCACGAAGAATTTGAGGATATTAATCAGGTGGCGCTTAAAATAGCGTTGTCTTTATTTATTAGGACAAATTTTTCGACGGAAATTAATAAGCCATTAAATAAAAAGAATGACCGAGAATCAACTGGTAGGCACACCACTAAAAAGTCTTAATTGAATCAACGTTTTACGAGGACATGACTACCGTTTTTATGATTATAGCGATTGACGTCATGGAAGGAAATTACGTCCCGTAGGTATTCCAATCTTATAATTACTTTGTGCGTTGATGAGTTGATCAATAGACGCCGTTTCATATCTCTTTTATCTCGAAAGTCTCTCAATATGCTAAACTAGATGTACAGACTTGCAAATGTCTAGAGCAGTTGAACTTGTTGTCAGTATTGCTCAGCTGGTCAAACCGCAGTTACTGAATAGTTAAGTTGGTTTAAGCTGCATACTGTTTATGTTATTAAAACTGACTGTCTGTTAAACTAAACTGACTGACTGACTGTTGCTGCTGTGTGAAACTGACTGTCTGTTTAACTGTGTGTTAAACTGACTGACTGACTGTTTGTTGACAATTGGCTATCATTAATTGTTATAACAGTTTATGGCAGAAATGACAATGCATGAATGAATTAGATAAAGATACAGCGGAAGAAAAGAAATATATTGTATTTGTTAAGTGTAACAGGATACATGAAATTACTTTCTTGAATGGCTTTTTAACCGCAAAATATGAGGGCAAGAGAGGGTAGCAGTTTGCGCATACTTATGAATAAATATGTACGAGTATATTTTCCAGTACAGGTGCCGCTCATAACGGTGTCGTCACGATTTTTTCAGCGGTTTATAAACAAGTTCATTTATATTCAGATGCGGAGCGCTACCGGCGCGGCGACGCTCCTCCGTGTGGTCTCACATCCATGTTTCAATGTAATACGATCACTCATACACCGATCGCTTATACAAGGATATAATGTGTTTGTAAATTGAAACCGAACTATTGGTGTACTTTAATACCACCACCTTCACCAGCCACTGAAAATTTTTCAGCGAAACATTTTCAAGAAAATCCTTTCCATTCGGAGCTATTTTCAGATTTATTTCGCGGTAAATCGGGTTTTTCACAGACGATAAAACAGAGCCCGCTGATAATATCACTCATATTTTTCAACTGTAATGGAGTCAGTTCAACGAAAAATTACTGACAAATTACTAATGAAAATTATGGCAAAGTTTGTCATAATTTACTAACACCTCTTTCTTTTGATAACTAGGTTCAAGGTAAGTACTAATAGTAAGCAGTAGTAAATAAAATATCAATAAAAAGAAAGATCCGCCAAGAATGATGGTGATGGCTATGTTCATTTGCACATTAGAGAAAATGGCATTGATGACAAATGACAAGCTTTATTTATTAAAAAAAAAAAACTATTAAACTAGTTTTTATTTTCGCGATTAAAAGTTTGAGCACACTTTCAGTCGATTTGTTAAGTTCAGAGAATGACCATGAAAGCGGAATTGCAAAAACAGTTCGGAGAAGAGGTAAGAAGAAAGAAAGAAAGAAAGAAAGAAAGAAAAAACGTTTATTGGCACATGCCACAAGTGCACACAGTATCATGAAAGGAAACAAAGAAAAAGAACTTAAAACTAACAATATTTAAAAAGTACAATTACCTACATCAAAGCCAAAAAAAAAAGCATGTAGGTAAATACTGTGCGACTCACGGCTGCGCCAAATAGGCCCATTTCAGCATAATGTCGGACAACAATGGTGCCCGACGCTGGTTTTCAAATGAACCTAAATGGTGAGTGTACGAATGTCAATGTTAGTTTAAAATGATAGAATAAAATAAAAGTAGTATATGAGAGAAAATATATATATATAAATAAGAATAATGTTACGGAAAAATTATGATAATATAGTAAACAGTACATGCGGTACAACTACAATACAAGAAATAAAAACATTTAAAAATACTGGTATCATCCGGTTTCCGGTAAATCATAAAGTCCGAGGCAATCACAGTGCGCTGCATGCAGCCTCCTGTGACCTCCGCTAGGAGTATTAGTGTTCTGTGCCTGTGACGCACGAACTACCGGTCTAGCTTGCACATTTAAAAAGGTACAAGTTTGCTCGTCTGTGATTTGTGCAATATCTGTTCTTATTTTCGTATCTTATGCACCAGTGCAGTGGTTTGACTTGTAAAGTGAACTTTTGAAAAAAAATCTTGGGTTGTGTAACATTTTTAGTATTTTTTAGGTGACTAGTTAACAAAACGGTTTAAATTTTCTTATACTTTAAGGTTCTGGACTTACTCGTGCCTGTTTTTACTAAAGTGGTATTTACTTTTTTAAATACAAAAATGTTATCTAGATACATGACATACATGGTCGATATAATTACAATAATTCTGCAAAAAAAAAAATAAGATATGTTTAACATACCTTATATTTCAAAATATATCATAATATTGTAAAACGATTACAAATAACAAAGGAAACACAATAAACAAGAATACTTAACGTTTCGAAATAGATCGCAAACAACGCGAAGTTGAGAAGTAATATTAAAGTTGTTCAAACCATTATGCCTACTTATGAAGAAAAGAAATGAGAACGCGAAATTAAAAACATATTTTTTTTGTTAGTAAATTTGTAACTAAGAGAGAAGAAATATGTGACTTAAGTGGAACGAAACGGGAAGCCAATTGTGAGAACAAGGGGCGACAAATTACGCAAGGGTAGGAAGAAAATTCTGCAGCCTATGTATGTATACTCGCCCCTTTTCTACACGAGGAGAATGCCAAAATGTACCACCATACACACTTATGGTAGAAGATCTAACAAAAATAATGTAAAATATAGAATTGCGGAAAAGTAAGTATGTTTTAGTTTTAGAGCCTCGGAGACTAGTTTGACATACTGCACTATTACTTTGTATTATTATCGTGAATGGAATACACTAAGTCTAAACTGATAATTATTACAAATATCCAGTAACAGTCCAATGCTATGGGTATCAATAAAATGTTTCATGAAATATCAGAAGATTTGATAAACTTGTTGGTAGAACAGTCACTATGACTAGGTCGATTTAGACTGTAGGTTAGGAAACAGGTTTTGATACTTCTTTCTGTAAATATTCAGCACGAATAACGTTGACGGTTTCCGATTTTGTTTACGAGGAAAAAAACAAACTTTTCTCCACGGACAAGCTTAGGAGGATTCATTCAGTCCCGCGTGGATTATGTTACAAATCACTTTGTCTGCACAAATTATTTTTTGAGCACGCCACAAAAATATAGGTACTCTCATTTTTTACCCGGCTACGCCAGAAAGAGGCTTATGTCTTTAAGAAATTTGCCACTAATACTCTATTAAGAATTAATTATTATATTAACAGAATGGATTTCTTTAGCTAGATAATGTAGATTTTCTCTATTCCCTTCGTTTTTACCGGTCCTGTCAAAAGTATTCTTTTTTGTTTCAATGACATCAAAGCGTCAGTTATGTTAATTAACCCTTCGTATCCCCGGAACATAGACCTACGCGAGACACAGTGGCTTTTTTAATGTTTCTGTAATTACTAATGGTTAATGTGTCCTAATACTTATCATCTGCTAATTATATGAGGAGAAGTGCTTTTATGCTTAAACCTTTTAGAGGGTAAGTACTTACCTATAAGTAGTTTACGAGCAATTTAAAACGGTTTGAATGGTTTGTCCGCTTGCAAAGGTTAGCAGAAGTTTCTTCTATAAGTACTACTAAAGTATTTACTAATTTTTATTTGTTATAAAAAGAATTATCCAAGTGATCTTCAAGAACTATTTCACAAAGAGCGCGTAGTTATTTATACACGCCACGTAATACGTATTAATGACATTACCTAAATACAATTTTGTCCTAATAGAGGTACTGTAGCCATTCAGCCAAGCAAATGTGGCATAAGCCCACGTTCAATAAAAGCTCTATTTGCTTGTTCCTAAACAATGTAAAATTACCGGGTAAGCTTAGCTAAATCAATTTTATGGGCAAACGGTGGGTACTAGCGCCTTAAGTGTGCCACCGGGGACAATTACGTAGTTCGAAATTAGACTAACCTAATCTTCTGTTTCAGATTGATATGGATTTTGTGGTCTTTAGGAATTTCATTTGTGCTGAAATGGGGCCGAAATGAATTCTAATATTTATAGTACCTACGTGCAGTTCCTACTTTCTGCGGATTTTAGACTAAAGTACTACCTAGGTACGTATAACTATTTGTCAACTAAAGTTAATTTGCTAACCACTAATAAAAGAAAGCAGGAGAACCATCCGTCCATCCTCAATGAATTTTATAATGAGATTTTATAAATTTGTCGGTATTTACTAGTGGTTTTGAAGAAGTTGCAGAAGGAGTCAGAGATCGCTTTGTATGACAATGCGCGAACGGATACCTACAGGGATATCCACGTATGTTACGCGTACATAGGTATACTCGTACCTTCTTTAAACTCGTGTTCAGCGGGTGAGTGAGTGTAGATAGTAAGTGTTATTAAAACATTTCCATGAATCCGGGAATAAAAAGAAAGCTTAAACTATTTACTAAATATTGGCATCATTATAATAGTATACTCACACGAACGCGGCGCATCGCAGCGACGATCTCAACACGGCTGGTTGGGCGCGGCACATCCATTGTCCCGATGTACTGCAACAAATTAAAACTTATTACATTCGGATTCAAAGAAAGCAACTCAAGAAGTTCAGTAACTTCTAACATATGGATAATACCAGTGTATTACATATATGTTAAGATTTTTTCCAGGAACGAATTTATACTCTAAAAGAATCGGAGACTTTTGTACACTTAAAACGATTTCCACAATACACAGGGCGTATATCGAGCGTCGTACTAAGAAACTCCAGCATATTGTTATTTAAATTTTCGCCACGTAAAAGATACAGTGTTCAATATAAACAGCAATAAAAGCCAACGACAAAAGCACAGTGTCGCTTTAAAATTCGCTCAGCTAATATCAACAGCAGCTTTTACAAGAATAACAAAGCAGCACAGGTTCCTCAGAAAACATAAACAAAAGTTAAAAAAGAAATAGTTTAAGCTTTCAAACTGAATTTCTTGAACAACACATACAAGTCACCTGGCCAACGTTACGTCGAAAGATCAGTTAAATCTTTTATCTCATAGTGTGTTCGCGTCACGTGCTCTCGTCGCCGTCACGTGTGGAGGGAGCATTATATAAGATAATATGATAAGATTATATCAGTGTCAAAGACCCTAACTAATTTATTTAAATCTAATACTGAATACTGAGATGAGATGCTTTAAATATTGAAATTTCTCCATCCTATTTCTTATAAATCTCAAATTGATTATGTAATTTGCAATAAAAATAGAAAAGGGTACGGTTCATACTTATTCAATTTTTTTTGTACTTCGCCCAATGTGACTGCCCCGAATTTAATCCTAGTTAGAGCCGAGAAAGGGATAAGTATAATATTTTTACTTCAGATGATTTTATTGGAAGTAGGCAGAATAAATCCATAAGGATATTGTGGTAAAAGTCAAGATTTTAATCATTGACTAGGTTTAATTTAATACTAGCTGAAAAGTGTCCTATAGAAATAGTTCCAAGGTATACAAGTAAACCTGGTCAAGTACTGAAAGATTAAGTAGAAAGATTTACTTATTCCAAAATGTTCAATATAACTAACATTTCTAAATTCACTGTGAATATCTGTGTTATTTTGTATGTACGCAAATAACGCCTTAATTCGAAGGTATACATTAAAACATTCATGATTAATGAGGAAGGGATCAAAGTTGTCGGTACATTAAGTCCCAAACATAAAATAATATAATCAGTCTGAGGGCGAGTCGCGTCTGTGTTTGCACAGTTTTTATGAACCAGAGATAAATAAGAAAATCACCCGAAAAAACTAGTTCAATCTAGTTAGATTGGACTAGTCTTTCCGGGAGATTTTAAAATTTATCACATGAATCACTTGATTAAAGTGATAAATTTTATTAAAAAGCTGCGTTGTTTAAAAGTGGGTAGTCGAGATAAAAATTAAGACCCTATTACATCGTCCAAAGAATCCAATACTCTCTTGGTAGGATGTCCACGAGCCACGACTGAGTTAATTAAAAGAATTATTATATTGCTATGAAAGTATTTCTCGGACTAAATGAAGGAGAAGCCGCATGCGGAAGACACCAGCACAATTACGCATCACACTTTTAATAACAATAGACTAGTTGACGGATTTTGAAAAACCAATTAGTAATGTTCCTGGTTTATTTACGCGTACCTATATTTCAGCGAAATATTTTTTATTTTTTTAACGTCATTTTATTTTGATTGTCAAAAGGGGCATTCCACGGGCATTCTGTCATAGTGGCTCAAGTATTTGCTTCAAGACTTTCATTCTGTCTAATCTGAAAGTTTTTTTAAAAGTGTTGCTTGCACACAACCTTTGTTTATTGCTTCTGTCGGAATGTTATACATTTTTAAAATATTTAAAAAATTACGTTCAAAGCAGACAAATAATTATTTGTGTTAATGTTGTGCTATTTTGACAGCCGTAGACGATTTCCATTCCCTAATTTTTACTCACACAAAATATGACTAAATAATAAACTTTTAAACTTTTAATTTAGTAGATGAATAATGAACACATTGTGCGAGAGGGACACACTACCAATCAGTGTAGTTCCGCTCAACACCATTCCTTTCGTACCTCTAGTGGTATTGCAAAAGAAACATTATGTCTGACGTCAAGTTTGTTCCTATTTACAATTTGAAACTGTCGCCTGAAAGTCGTATCGCGGTCAATGCACGTGACCAATGGCTTTATTTTGCGCAATTATTTTTGAAAAATATAGGTAAATTAATCTAAAATAATTTACTTACAAAATATATATATTTTGTTTTTTTTTTTGTTTTAGTTTACATCCATTCTACAATATTCGGAATATTTTGAAGGAAATTGCGACCATTGCGTCATTTATTTGAAGAAATCGTCTGCTCAACGACATACCAAAATAACGCAATGAATGTTATTGAACAATTCAAATGAATGGCATTGCCATTGCAAGTGTGTTACGCAATTGCTCTGCAGTATACCTACTTATCTTGGAAACAGGTGAAATAATGAACTACATTATTATTTTTTTTGAACTCGGCCTATTGTAGGTATTTAAGTTTTCCTATACGTAGCGCCGCCCGTAGCTGTGGAGATATTCTGGGCAACTCGGCTATCCGCCGCAGGGTTGCATCGTCAAGTTTGACCTCTTTGGCAGTCGGCTACCTTTGTGAGGAAAGCCTTTCACGTGGCGAGGCTTGAGAATAACCCAAATGACTTTGAAAATGGGGCTAGGTAACTGGAAACGCTACTATTAAAATGTTTCCAGTACCTAACTACCTCGCCATTGAGATATCCGACCCATTTTGTTACTTTGTTGGTTCAAGTTGGCAAGTTTTGCTCCTGAACTTGAAACTCAGTTTCACCTGCATGATGTACTTTAATCGATAACACCACATTAATTTATAAAGTTACGGATTCTCTAACTTTACCAATGTGAGACTGAAAGTTACAGACGAAACCAATCCATAGTTTGAATTTGTAAAATATTGACGTATTGATAAGCGTTCTATTGAGGGAGTTCGTGAACTTTGCGCAACGTGCGACATAATAGCGCTTCAGGAGTGCTGGCTGCTGCCGGAGGAGCTGCCGTTCCTGAGCACCATCCATGGTGATTTCAGCAGCACGGGGACGTCGGCTGTTGACACGTCTGCTGGTATGCTGCGTGGGCGACCCTATGGAGGGGTGGCTCTGCTATGGCGAAAAAGTGCGTTCAGTGGTGTGTCGGTCGTTCCGAGTGATAACCCGAGAGTGTGCGATACGTATTGATACGAGTGATCGGCCTTTCATTGTGATGAGTGTGTACATGCCCACGGATGCAGTGAGTAACTTGCCGGAATTCTCACATTGTTTAGGACTGGTAAGTGCGATCGTGGGCGGTAGTGATGTGGAGGCGGTTTATTGTCTTGGTGACTTTAACGCACATCCGTATGGGTTATTTTTTACGGACTTGTTGAACTACTGTAGTGATAATCACTTCTCATGCGTTGATGTAGATAGGCTGGGTTTGACGTCGAACACGTACACGTATATCAGTGACTGTAACGGGGCTAGGCGATAGCTTGATCATTGTCTCTGTACAGAATCGTCTCTGAAAACTGTTCGTAGTGTTAGCGTTAAGTGTGATGTTATGTGGTCAGATCACTACCCATTGTTGATTGAATGCGATCTTAATATAATTAGGCCGAAAGTAAAGCGAAATATGTCCTACGACAATTTAGTTGTGTGGGGAGAAAAAAGCTCAGATGCTATCTACACCTACAGGCAGGAATGTAATCGGCGATTGCGAAATATTGACTTCCCTCGCGTATTGTCCAATTGTTGTGATCGCATATGTAGTGATTTGGGCCACAATTTAATAATTGATTGCCTGTATCGGGATGTGGTAGCCGCTCTAAGGGAGGCCGCCATTGTTAGCAGGGACACACGAGTCACTGGTGGGAGGCCGAAGCGCGTGGTGGGTTGGAATAAGCACGTCAGCGGGGCTCACTCGTACGCTAGGCTTAAGTTTAATGATTGGCTTAATTGTGGCAAACCTAAGTCTGGCGTTATTTATGAGGAAATGTGTGACACTCGTAAGATCTTTAAATCCAAATTAAGGTGGTGCCAGAATCACCAAGACCAAATCCAGATGGACATCCTAGCCGAGTTGCACTCTAAAAAAGACTTTCGGGACTTCTGGAAGTCTACAAAAAAGCTCAACCTTAGGCCTGGTTTGCCGGTGAGCGTCGATGGCGTGTCTGATGAAAGAGATATTGCTAATGTTTTTAAATCCCAATTTTGTGTCGAGCCAAGCAGTATTCCACCCTCTGAGGTGGTCGATGCTGAGTCACAGTGTACTGTCCTGGAACCAAAAGTTAAGTTCTCAGCTGCGGACATAGCGAAGACCATAGGGTGTATGACCAAGGGTAAGTCTCCAGGACATGACGGTCTCAGCATCGAGCACCTACAGAATGCAGGTCCCCACCTGCCACGTGTGCTGGCCATGCTGTTCACGTTCTGCCTTCGCCATTCGTACTTGCCGGACGAGCTGATGAAGACGGTCGTAGTACCAATTGTTAAAAATAAAACAGGTGATATATCAGATAAAACCAATTACAGACCGATCTCATTAGCGACAGTCATCGCGAAGGTATTTGACGGCATGCTTAATGCTCAGTTAAACAATACAATAACTTTGCACGATAACCAGTTTGAGTTTAGGCCCAAACTGTCCACAGAGACTGCCATACTGAGTTTAAAGCATGCTGTCAGATATTACACGGATCGGAGCACGCCTGTTTACGCCTGCTTCCTCGATCTGTCCAGAGCGTTTGACTTGGTTTCGTACAAAGTGTTGTGGAAAAAGTTGCTCGATAGGCAAGTTGAGCCTGAAGTTGTGAAAATCTTCCAGCACTGTTACGGGAACCAGGTCAATAATGTTAAATGGTCGGGAGCTCTGTCGGACTCGTACAGGTTGGAGTGCGGGGTGAGGCAGGGAGGATTGAGCTCACCTACGCTCTTCAATCTGTATATCGATGGACTTGTTGCCGAGCTCAGCAGCCGCCATATTGGACGCCATGTTGATGATGTTTGCTTTAACAACATCAGCTACGCTGATGATATGGTGCTGCTGAGCGCGTCAATAGGGGGACTCAGAGAGCTAATAGGCATTTGCGAAACGTACGCTCATACTCATGGCCTAATATATAACGTTAAAAAGAGCGAGCTTATGGTTTTCAATTCGGGTTCTAAGTGTCCGGCGGAGGTTCCACCAGTTAGGCTATGTGGGGTGCCCTTGGAGCGGGTACATACTTTCAAATATCTGGGACATATTGTGACGTCCGACCTGAAGGACGACGCTGATATTGAGCGAGAAAGGAGGGCGCTGTCGGTGAGGGCGAATATGATTGCCCGCAGGTTTGCTCGTAGCTCCAAGGATGTGAAAATCACCTTGTTTCGAGCCTACTGCACATCTTTTTATACGAGTAGTCTGTGGGTGTCATATTTGCAGAAATCCTACAGCGCTCTCCGCGTTCAATATAACAACGCGCTGAGGGCGCTGCTGCGGCTGCCTCGCTTTTGCAGCGCATCGGGAATGTTCGCTAGCGTCCGCATTGACTGTTTTTATACCAGCATGCGCAAGAGGGCGACATCGATAGCGAGTAGAGTGCGGGGCAGCGGTAGCAGTCTTCTTACCATTGTTGCCAACAGGTTGGACGGCCCTTTTATGCAGCACTGGCAGGCCTTACACACACCCGTATATCGGGCGTGGGGCAGGTAAAAGTAAATTAAAATAAAATTCCAATAATACGACAGTCATTTTTATAATTATTTGAAATTTTGTGCACTTACTGAGTTTATTTTGACATTATTTGTAATTTATTTATTTTTTGACATTTTTAATAATTATTGTTTTTTATTTTTTATTATTATTTTTATTGTGAATTGTTCAATATTTAAATTTAATTAATTTCAATTTTATTATTGGTGTTTATTTTTAATGTATTGTATGTGTTAATTATGGACAGGAATTATGTCTGAAACAAATGAATAAATAAATAAATTGACGGTCGGGACGTTTAATGAAAGTTCGCAAAAATAACTGAGCACTCGTTTCCTTAATAGTGTTTAGAAATCGAGCTTGTGTGTTTGATTATATAGATTAATTTGTTCCCAAACGAAGTATAGAACTTTGTTAAAATAAACAATAAGAACGGAGCTCTGCTGCCAAATTCAATAAGTGTAAATGTTAAGCACCAGCTTACGTCAAATACGTGTAAATGTCTTTGACGTAAGCCGTCTACTACCAGTCGGCTGCGGTAATTGTTCGACACACATAGGTTTGTAATCCAATCTTATTCTAAGACCGATACCAAGAGTGCCTGAAAGATATTTTTAAATTCTTGCACCATGAAAATGTAAATAAATGTAAAGTGACTCGCCGTCTTAATTTCAGCTTAAAAGTCAAATCTCCAAAAAAAGCTCCATAACTTATTACGTTAGCTCCTAGCATAGCGCTTTTCTCGTCTACATTTCATCTGCATAATTCCGGAGGTGACATGCTAATTTGCTTCCTTGCGAACAAGATAAAAGCAAACAATTATTTTTCGGTTACATTAAGACATTTTTTATAAGCGCCTGAATAATTTGTGGTAGCAAAAAGTCGAGTGTAATCGCTAACAAATAATATTAGGCGTTGTGTTGGCACAGAGTAATTCCTTTGCTATTAAAAAAGGTAAACGATTTTATTATCTACTTTACTTTGTTGTAAATGTTTTATTTTAATTTGAGAGACATTTGTTTCTTAATTTGTATATCACGAGTGTTATGCGATATCCGCAACGCTTTTAAACCGATTTCCAAGCTAGTTGATTGTCTTTTATTCAAAAGTAGGTATATGTTTAATGTCATATGTCGAAATGAAAAAGCGAAATAATTCTCCACAGTAGGTCAAAACCTTCATAGGAAACGAATTTGCGCTTCTTCAGTTATCGCCGTACGTCAGCAATTACCTACCTTCGATTTCCGCCCGGAGGCAGCCGCTCTATAACTCTAATGTATCTAATCGTCGAATTGATTTGAGGAATATTTCGCACTTTGCCGTCATAGAATACCAACCTTAGTTGGTAAAATACAAAATACATACTTATATGTATTTTGTATTTTGAGTCCTACTTTCTGATTTTATTTCGAGTCTAACCGATACTTATCCCGAAATCGCTGTTAAGTAGGTAGGTACAAAGATGAAAGAGATTCCATAAGCGTGTTACATAATTCAATGTTTGGCGTGGGAAGGTTATGCATAAACAATCCAAAATGCTTACTTAGGTAAAATGAACAGTAAGTATGTACTTTCGTATCTGTCAATTAATATCTTCAATAAAGCACTGACTAAAGTTCACACTCGCAGAAGCTCTTGCTGACGTAATAACGAAACTGTTCACGCTATGACCTTCCTTATTTACCTACATTGTGATATGTTTTGCAACAGTGTTGAACACACGTCCCGGAGACGGAGCGACTCGGGCGAAGTTCTGCGCTATGCGGTCTCACGTACTAAAAGAAAGAGCAATAACTTTGTAACATGAGTACAAAACAAAATGTAAACCTGAACAGACACGCGACAAAGAAAGAAAATAAAAACCGGCCAAGTGCGAGTCGGACTCGCACATGAACGGTCCGTATCACCGTACAATATTGAACACCTACATAATACATTAGAAAAAAAAAACTAAACGAAGATATTTTTCATTTTAAATTTTAACAATCGCAAAGATGACTGTATTTCATAATTATATTGTGAATTACAAAGTTATTTTTTGCAGTTGCAGAAAATCGCCCATATTTAAACAAAATACCATATGAATCAGCGTTTTGAGTATTTGTTGATTAAATACACTAAATGATACATGATATACACAAGTTTCAAATTCCTAACTTGTTTAGTTATTGCGATAGAGCTCGTACAAATATGGTCAAACTGACAACTTTTGCGGTCCCCTATTTCTTCATTTTCGAAGATTAAAAAAAAAATTAAAATTATATTTTTACTCTACTCGATGAGTTCTAGATAATGACACCCCACATGCCAGGGTAAGAAAAAAAAAATCTAAATCAAAAGTTTATTGTATGGGGACCCCCTTTATTTTATTTTTATTATTTTTTGTTATAGTGGCAATAAAAGAACACAATCTGTGAAAATTTCAACCGTTTACCTATTACGGTTCACAGATACAGCCCGCTGACAGACAGACTGACGGACGCACGGACGGACGTACATCGAAAGCTTAGTAATACGGTTCCGTTTGGCAGCCTTCGGGTACGGAGCCCTAAAAAACAAGAGGATTTTGTAAACTAGGAAAGTACACGTGTTTCCTGGTATGGGTAAAGTTCAGTAAACTTAATAAAATTGTTCACAAAAGCGGTTCTACCTCTGTATAATTAATAAACAGACTCTGAATCTCAATCAGCCATGCGAACAATCTCGTATGATCTTCTTAACAGGCAAAATTTCCACCCGAACTAACATTGCTGCGAAAGCACATTGACAACATCCTTTATGCGCCTAATCTATGTTACAAATTAATGAAGCAAACTTTATGATCACGAACTAGAGGGTCTTATGACGACGGACGATTAAATATTTTGAACATTCAATTGTCAAACTGTCGAAAGCGAGTTTTATAGCCACGAGGACTTCAAATCTTCGTTTAAAAGCTTATTGTTACGTTAAACTTTAGTTAGATTTTTGCATAGATTGCAGCAAGCAATTTTATTGACTCTCAGAAACGAAGGTAATGAATATGTGACAGGTATATTGGTACCTTACATACCTGTGTCTGGTCAGTCTATTGTTACCTTGTTGTCTGGTTAATTTTTAACTTGACCTGGAAATATGACCTGGAAAACGATCATCCACTTGTATTCGGTTAATCGATAGAACACACCATTTTAAAAGCAAGTATAAAACCCTCGTGTGACAATTTTGTTCCATACAGGTTGGCCCATTTATAGTGGTCCAAACATTTTTTGGGTCTATGACATCCTAATGATTCATCTAAACCCTTAGTTCCCAAAGTGGTCCAGGTGGTCCACCCAGGGGTTAACGCAGCCAACGCACCATAGTTAGATCTAATGTTCACATTTGTTGTCGAGTTTTGGGAATATGGTAGAATTGTAGCTGCAGGCGGTCCACCGGAACCAGCTAAATTTTGAAAGTGGTTTGATGAGAAAAAAAGTCTGGGAACCTCTGATCTAAACGCAAAATATAATATGTTCCGCGAAAATCAATAGTTTAGAAGTTGTGATTTATAAATATATATATTTTTTTAGCTTAATCATCATCTGCCTAGCCTTTTCCCAACTATATCGGGGTCGGCTTCCAGTCTAACCGGATGCAGCTGAATACCAGTATTTTACATGGAGCGACTGCCTATCTGACCTCCACAACCCAGTTACTGGGTAACACGATACCCCTTGGTAAGACTGGTTGTCAGACTTTCGGGCTTCTGACGACCCGTAACGACTGTCAAAGATCCACGAATGACAGCCGGGACCAACGGCTTAACGTGCTTTCCGAGGCACGGAGGAGTCTCGGTATGTAAAGATGGTCACCCATCCACGGACCAACCTCGGCAAGCGTAGCTTAACCTGATGGATCGACCCATGCGGCTGTTATTACTTAGCCACGAGCTCCTCCATTTTTTTAGCTTAATATTAAAAGAAAAACACTGGAGTTTGTTAAAGAAAGAGAATTTATTGACAAATCAAAATGAAGAAAAATACAATTACAATAAGTTTTCGAAATGTCTGCCTCGATTCACTGATTTTCGCCAAACATAATTTATGTTGCGATTAGATGAATCATTGGCATGTCCTAGACCCAAAACAAAAATTCTGGACCACTATAAACGGGCCATCCTGTGTAAATAATATAATTTATTTAAATCTTTCTCTAAGGTTTCCTAGAAATTGCTATATCTGTTCCGTTTTGTTGTATGATCATTGTATTAAAATTTACTTCATGCACCAAGACTCGTAAATTAGCTACTAAGCATAACTATTTATGTATTTACATAAATAAATTAAAGAATTACTTTAATTTATTTAATTTTTTTTACACACTTCCATTGTATAATCTTTTATATTTTGTGAATGTGACAACGTTGTAGGCTTAATAGACTGTAGATTTGTAGACCATTTTCTATTTTGTTAAGTACCAGGTACTTGTAGACAGGCCTGCATTGTCCTCCCGCACTTAATAACACTGTCATTTGAAAACATTGTAAAAGCCAATTATTTTTAAAAGAGTAACCGTGGAGTTTCTTGCCGGTTCTTCTCCATAGGAAACGACCAATTGAAACCGTGCACCTAGCTTCTGACGTTTCATAAGTGCCCATGCAGGTCTAAGTGAAATAAAATATTTTGAATTTTAAGCTAACCCTCAATTTCTATCGCTGTCCTGAACTGAAAAAATAGGCACATCAATTATTAAAATTTATTATTAAAATTTTGTTATAATGTAACAACGTAGAAAGGATAAAATTTCTAGATTAAAAATCATAATTACTAAAATCCTTTAGTTTTCAGAAGTTACAGGATTTTGACGCTAGTGATGGCACAAATTGTACCCCGAAAGATGTATATGAAAATAAAATCTGGCACGAGTCACGATTCTGTGTAACCAATCTATTATCAAAAAAATAAGTTTTTTTTTTGTAAAGTATAAAACCAAAATAAACAAAAAAAAATCTTTGGAAATATTTTGTACAATCTAAAGTGATTCGGGCGTTGTTTTTATAGTGTTTGGTTTATCTTTAAATGGTAGGTTCACAGTGACAATTGATTCCTAATGAGTCAAAATACAGCAATAAAAAATCAAAAACTAGAAAACACGAGATGCATGATAAAAATCTGTCCTAACTCTGGAGATCTTAATCAAGCATTTTTCGTCAACACTGTGTTCCAATCACTCTAAGTCACAAGACGTTTTAGTCGCAAATCTGTGTTAGGCTCATACTGCACCCTCATTCGTCACAATTTGTCGTGGCTGAGTAAAGCGCGCGCGTCTCTCTACGCGTGAATAATGTCTCTGTTCGCAAACCCATAATTTATTTAGTGTAATTTCAAAACTACTATGTCAGCGAAATTTGGGTATTACTGTGTTATTTCATGCAATGAAGAAATGCGACTGTTTTTATTCCAACCCTTTTCATTCTTAGCCAATATTCATTAATGAGATAATTATAGGTGTTTCACCCTGGAGGGAACTGTGGTAGGTATTACAGGGAAAAGCCATGAGTTATCTTTATGTACATACTTAATATATTATATTTTTGTAGATACAAACTTGAATAAAGTTGAGTCAATCAGTCGCAAGCAGCCGACATATACATATAAAAATCAATAAAATTGAAGTGTCTGTTTGTAATGTCAAAAAACAGCTTTTTACTAAATGCATATTGCACGGTACCTACTTATAACAAAAAAACAATTTTTAAACTTTTTGTCTGTCTGTTTCGGATAATATCTGAAACGCCTGGACCGATTTTGACGGAATTTTCACTGGCAGATAGCTGATGTTATAAGGAGTAACTTAGGCTACTTTTATTTTAGAAAAATAATTAGGGTTTCGCGCAAAACATTTAAAACCCATGAAATTAAGCTATTTTGCGCTAATCTCTGGTACTACCTGTCGGATTTGAAAAAATATTTTTGCATTCGGTAGCCCAATTCTCGAGGATAGTTTCTAGGCTATTAACATCACGCTACGTCCTTTAGGAGCCGAGAAAGAACGCTAAGCGAAAACGAAGTCATAGCGCGGGCGGGCGATGCAACGCGGCGCGGCGGGTCGGGGGACGAAGGAGTTTTATTAATTAAAATGTGGCTGTTATTTTAGTATATTGTGTATCTTACAACTTCCACGCGAACGAAGTCGCGGGGCACAGCTAGTTTTTAATATTTTAATGAGTGTGTCTCTCTGGTCAAAAGCTCAGTTTAATGAGTGTGTCTCTCTGGTCAAAAGCTCAGTTTAATGAGTGTGTCTCTCTGGTCAAAAGCTCAGTTTAAACTCGATATGTAGGATGCATAGAACTATCTAAACTCTGTATCTGTTAAACTTTAATCTATCCAAAGGTTGTCTGTAAAAGATCGCTTTTAGCGATAAGACCGCCCATTGCGTCACCCTGTGTAAAATTTCTACTTTTATTTCTGTATATTTTACGGTGCACATATTGAATATCATATGAGTATTCTATCTATCTATCTTTTCTGGGGAATGGGAATTATAATGATAATGGCTTGCTTGTTCTTGAGCAATCATGAGCTTCCTTGCATCTTTTGAAAATACATTGCACTTTGCACTGTATTTTCAAAAGCTGGTAGAATGCTTTGAAAATCCAGAAGTAGTTACCATTTCAAAGCTCTCCGTACGCTGTTATTTAACATTTGCAATTCTGCCCGAAAGGGATGCTGAATAAATAAATATAAGTCAATGGCGACACAATGCATGAGCAAGCTGAGTTCAAAATGTTGAATTGGACCTTTTTTGCTCCCCGACAGCTTTGCTATTCATTTTGATGTAGGTACATAATAACGGGGTTTTTCACAGACATTTTGACCGAAAAATCTGTTTACGTAGATCGAAAACTAGAGGAGTAAAGATTTGCATTAATTGCTAAAATTCTACTGAAACCAATTTATTTTAATGGAAGTGACTGTATGAATGCTGATTTTGAATGTCAAAGGAACCGCCCAGTCTCCGCTAATTAACTAATTGGCAACTCCGGTAGGAATAAGATCATAGTTAGTTACTTAGGTAGGTATCTACTTACCTACTTTATTTACTATAGATTCACGTAGGACGCTAGCAGTCTTTTCACTCATCAATGGTTCTTTGGAGATCTTCGGCTAGTTTTACTTTATACTTATTATATGTAGTGGTACTCTAATTAATAATTCTCTGCCTTGTATATACATACTAGAAATCTGTAAATTCGCACACACACACCAAGACTTTTACACAAAACGTGAAGACATACAAGCAAGATACACACTCCGACACAAAACACGATTAAACCTACCGATATCCCGTTTAAAAATGCACTCATCTAGTCCACTGGTTATGTCGATAAAAATATATAACAAACTACCCGAGGTACTCAGAAATGAGAATAAGATTGCTGTTTTTACGAATAAATTAAAAAAGTTATTACTAAATAAATGTTATTATAGCATAAATGAATATAATTTAATTGACAAATGTATAGAACTGACATGATTATATAAATTAATAAAAAAAATATTGATTAAAATAATAATTAAGTAACAAAATGTTACCTTAGATTATACTTAGAATAAGTTAGTTGCATGTATACCTAAATAAGTCCTCTTCCTTCAAATTTTTCTTTTGCTGTGCCCGACAGGGTCCACGATTGTTTTAGCAAATATTTACTTACCACCTAAGCATATACATTGTGGAATGCAATAAATGATTGAGTATTGAGTAATTTTCTTGAACTTTGACAACTAAGTACCTAACGTATTATTTCAAATAAGTGTGAATAACAATACCATCTTATTTATATGATGTAGATCGCGCGTACTTTAGGTAATAGGTAATACACACATCAAAAGTAGACACTTTTGGTGTGGCTTGAATGTACTTGATCCCTAGACAGGGATCAAGTACATTTTAGAGTATCGCCGCCATTGAGGATTAGTGTTTTAATTTTTTTTTATCGTTATTGATTCTTTTTAGTGATGTTCACTGTTTGACTAAATAATTTTCTTTAAATTTTGATTAAAAATTGAAAATCAACTGCCAATCAGGATTCATATAAAAGTGTGTAATAGCGTTTTTACAAAACCATTACAATTTCTGCATCGAAACTGGAAAAAATTGCATCGATATGGAGCGACGACATCATTTGACACGAGAAGAGATGATGAGAGCCGTCGGAATGTTGCAAGATGGTTCCAGGCAACGTACTGTGGCTGTCGCTCTTGGCACTACACAGAGCGTCATACGCCGCCTCTGGACACGCTATCGTATCACGGGCAGCGTGGCCGAGCGACATGAAGGTCGATTTCGCATTACCACTAGCAGACAGGATCGGTACATCCAAAATACTGCTCGACGGAATCGTACCATGACTAGGCTCTTTAGCTCTTCAGGCTTGCTGATAAGCGACCAAGCCATCCCAAATCGTTTACGTGAAGTAGGTCTGCGTACCCGAAGGCCGCTGAGAGTTCCATCTATAGCACCCCGCAATCGTAGGGCCCGTTTACAATGGGCTCGCGAACACAGAAATTGGGAGGAAGAAGACTGGCGTTGTGTTTGCTTTTCCGATGAATCTCGTTTCGGTATGAGGCCGGATACAAGACGTACTCGAGTTTGGAGGACCTCTGGACGTCAAGAAAGTTTGAAATTTTATTTATTTATTTATAAATAAATAAAATTTCAAATTTTGTCAGGAAGTACATTCAAATGAGGGGGAACACTAATGGTTTGGGCCGGTATTTGGATGGGTGGAAGAACCGATCTCATTTCAGATCAGGGGCAAGCTCAATCCTCAGATTTATGCGGAGAGAATTGTTTCATACGTGATCATCCCCTTACGAAGCCAGTTGGGTGATTCATTTCGACTAATGCACGTCCACACACGGCTACAGTCGTAACACGCACTCTTGCCGATGCTCGCATCAACGTTCTGCCGTGGCCTGCTCAATCGCCAGACCTCAACCCAATTGAGCACGCATGGGATATGCTCCCAAGAAGAGCTATGCCGAGTATGGATGCCGTGCATGCATACCCCACAACTACTTTTTGACTTGTTAGACAGAACGTGGGCGGCCATTCCTCAAAGTGATTTTGATGAACTGTTTTTAAGCATGCCAAATCGCTGTGATGGTGTGATTCGTGTCAATGGTGGAAACACAGATTATTAATTTTTTTATCTTTACAAAAAAAAAAAATCCTCATTTTGGCCTTTTTGCCATTTAATTGACGACATTAAATAAGTTAATTTCCCACAATTTGCGAAAATTAAATTTTTTCTTAATTTTTACAAAATATAGGGATAAGTTGTTAACTTAAACATAAGAATTAAAGCAAGAAGCTGGCTTATTTTACTTTTTTTTTTTAATTTATCCAATTAATATTTACTAAGTCTAGAGTTCCAGACTGGTCTGGATGACTAGATATGGTAAATATTAATTGGATAACTTATTTTTTATAGGTCAAAATGTACTTGATCCCTAGACACTTTTGATGTGCGTATATACCTATACCTCTGCCTAATCATTAGAGGAAACAGGCGTGGTGTTATGATTTGTGTAGATATTTTCACCACGTCATTCTGATTAGTTTGTGTTGATACGACTGACTTTCGAATTGACTACTCTACATACTACTACTACTGATCTGTGATAGTGGGGTGCAACCTTTGAGTGGTCTACATGCTACAAATATGGACAAATAGATTGAAACTAGCTAGCCTAGTACCTTTTTTTTTTTTTTTGTGGATGGGAAATCATCAAATGACTTCTCCCGCTCTGGGCGGAGCGGGAGGGCGTGTCAGACTTTTACTGACTAAAACCCACCCGTGTTCCTTCTGTTGCCTGTGCCGGGGCCACGGTAACTCTTTCGAACATCCCGCAACGCTAGCTGGCATCGGCCCTAGCGGACCCCGTCAATAGTGCTGCTAGTCTAGTACCTAAAGTAGCTATCTACCGCTTAGATTTTTGTTTTCTCAAGTTGATTTCGTGATCATAATAATTTACATAAACATTTTATTCTGAAGAAAGTAATTAAATAAGGGTGTATGACTAGATAAAATAATTTAAATATACACCAAGTTGTTGAGAATCTCTGTTTAACTTCTTAAATCATATTTTAAGACTTCAAAGTGCGCCATCTAACTTTAGGGATTAATCTTGATTAAGTATCTTGTTTAAGATGTTTGGACAAAACATTATCTTCATTTTATCGTCCAAATTTTATTATAGAGTAACTAATAAAATTATGAGTACTTGATTGTTAGAATTAAAACCTACGCATTGGTCTGCTTTTACCATAAAAAAACCTGCCATGTACGTGTCGGAACACGCACAATGAAGGGTTCCGTAGTTGGGATGAAGAAAGAAGAGACAGAATTATTCAAAGAACAAACTTAACATTGTAGTTGAAAAACATGTTTTCCCATGCGGAATGTATGGGAGAACATGTTTTTTAAACTGCAAACACTTTTTACACTGCAACTGCAAACTGTTTTTTTAACTGTAAGTTTGTACGCACAATACTGAGAGCATTACCGTATTTTTTTAGACCATGGACTTCTTATAGGTTTTCTGTAATATTTAAGTATAGAACAATTTTCTGTATTTTTAACCGACTTCAAAAAAGGAGGAGGTTATCAATTCAGTTGTTTTTTATAATGTTTGTTACCTCAGTACTCCGTCCTTTATAAACCGATTTGGAATAATTTTTTTTATTTGAAAGAACTTACTTCCAAATTGGTCCCATTTTTCTCAAAATCCAGTTCTGATGAGAAGATCAATGAGGAATTGAGGGAACTCCTCAAGTATTATAGGCAAACACATAGCGATTTTGGTATTTTCATCAACAAAGTCAAGCATTTGCAATCAGAAAGAATCATTTGGTGAAGTGGAACTGACGAAGAAGACCACAGATGGCCACGGGAACTCCTCAATGATAAGTACTTCACGGGTGGCGATATGATATCTCGATTAAGATAGTTAAGCGACTATGACGAAGCAAATTTAAATAAATGGTTCTGATGAAAATGGTACCATTGAACTTTCTGATAAAGAAGCCGGAAGGTAGGCACCGAAACTCCGTAATAAAACAATGTATCCTAGCCGTATTTGGACTTATTAGAATTGTCATGAGATGCACTCTGGCTATGAGTGATTTTTAATCGACTTCAAAAAAGGAGGAGGTTCTCAGTACGTCGGAATCTTTTTTTATATATGTGTTTCCCCATGCCCAAACACGGCAGGACCGAATTGGATTTTTTTTTTTTTTGTTTGAAAGGGTATACTTTTCAGGTGGTCCCACTGTTATCAGGTCAGGATCTGATGATAGAATCCTAGAGAAATCGAGGGAACTCTTCAAATAATCGACTTTGTCTCTGTCATCTCTGACTTAGACTAGAATCAAGAGCAAACCTATCTTAAATAAAAAAAATAAAAAAAATATTATAGGCACACCTATAGCGATTTGGGTATTTTTTTTATTAACTTGTGCATTTGCTTTCGGACAGCACCATTTGGTGAAGTGGAACTGATGACGAAGACCACAGATGGTAAGATGGCCACCGGAACAACTCAATAATAAGTATTTCACGGGTTGCTATTTGATTACTTTAAAATTATTGTTAAGCAATATAAGCTCGTCACAATTTATATGGTGAAGTGAAGCTGATGGTGAAGTACCAGGAGAACTCCTTAAAAATTAACGTCCCTGTATCGGAAAAAGCAATGATTTGTAAAAAGTTATGAACAGTTGTCATGAAGCTATTGTAACTTAGATAAATTAAAAACCGACCCACTAAAAAGTGGAAAATAAGAAACTTTTTTACAAAAAAAAAAAAACAATCGACCTCCAAAAAAATCACTACAAAACTACAAAGTGAAAAATAACTTTAATTTCGAAAGTCGGTGGCAAAAACCTAAAATACAGATCCAAAGACACCGACTGCCGAAATGAAAGTTATTTTTACTTTGTATTGTTTTTTTGCAAGTCGGTTGTTTTATTTGCAACAGTTTTTTTTTCAAAATTTTTGTCTCAGTAGTTTCGGAATGGACATGGACATGGACAATTTTCTCTATTTTCTTAAATAATTTTAAAACTATTAATTTTAAATTATCAAAAAAATATATATTCGAGACTCCTACAGTAAGCCCTTGCATTTGATATGGCACACGGCTATAGCTTGCAAAACTTTTTTAATTTTCTTGTTTGACCCCAAACAAGAAAATCAAAAAAGTTCATGCTAACAATATAAATGTAAATGTAATGGATCAATGGTTGTCTGAATATAAACTAAATATGTATATATGAATATACATATTCAAACAAAAGTGACCCCCATATTCAAAATTCATTTATTTACGTTACACGTCCGTATTCGGGTCACAGAAATTCATGTGTACCAAATTTCAACTTAATCGATCCGTTAGACTCGGAGCAAATTGGCTGTGACAGACAGACAGATAGATAGACAGACACACGAGTGATCCTATTCCGTTTTGTCCTAAAGAAGAAAATGAGTTTATTGGCAAACATACAAATAAAACACCTTAAAATAAATAAAAAGTAATTTTCCAGAGGATGCAATGAGCTGCAGCATCCTCCTGGGAGCCAACCACCACCTCTTAAAGGAGTATTATTTTAATGTTACTTCATTGTTAGAAAAAGATGGAGCTATACAGGACGTTTAGCTCTATCTCTTTCCCACACTGAACTAAGATTACAATAATACTGCTTTAAGAGGTGGTGGTCCAGCTCCTGATGGGTCGGTCATGCTTACAGTGCATATATAAGTAAGGCCTGAAATATGTTGGTACATAGGTAGAGATAGAGGTACTTAAATAGCTGTTCATGCAATAGTTTCCCACTAATTTTATCTTTCCCGACCCTGTAATGCATTATAGCCGCTAAACTATATAGGTACTTACGTCATAAATGAAGTAATATGTGCTCATATACGCCGTTGTTATTGCACTATACTGAATTTAATATAGTGTGAATCGTTCCTCGCGGTTAGAAGTGGGACGCGCGCATGCATACTTGCATAGTGAGTTATTAAGAGGTCACATCTAGGCATGACCATCACGCTTTGACCTGGCTGTGTTAGGCAGAGAAGTGTTAGGTTGGGTTAGTGTTAGTTCTCATGTTATGAGTTGTGTGGAGTTTGTGTTTACGTGTGGTTAATATGGTACATACGACGATATATCAAGCTAGATACACTTCCAGTGTAAGTTGACCTTGCAGTTTATAGTCTTATCGTACAATGTAGTTTTATTGTAGATTCGATAGATCAGTGGCAACATAATACCGTATTATTTATAAACAAACTGAAACGTATTATAAGCCTGACAACTGCGGCGACGCCAAAAAAGGAGGGTTATGTGTTTGATCTGTATGTATGTATGTATGTCCCTCCCTATGTTCCTTCATAACTAATAAACAGCTGAACCGATTTTGATGAATTATAAGTCGTTAGGTTCATCTTTATTACGCGAGTGCCACTGGGTATATTAAAATTATAAAAAAATCAAAATGGCGGATTATTGGCGCCTAAATCAATTTAAAAAAATCAAATGCGTTTTCAAAAAAAAAAAATCTCCCAGATCTATTGAGTGGGGTATCAAAATGAAGGGTTTTAAAAGGTGATTACAAAAATATATACGCTGCTTTTTTATTGGCTAGGGAGCTGCCACGATAGTGTTGTACTCGTGTACAACACTATCGTGTAGCCAATAAACAACATTATGAACCAGCCATTATGAACAACTTTTACTATGGGACCAAACCTGAAATCACGAAAAAAAATCAGCAGTGTCCTACAAGCTGATTTTTTTCGCGATTTCAGGTTTGGTATCGTAGTAAAAGTGGTTAAGAATGATGAGTATGACACTACTGTGGCAACTCCCTAGCCAATTAAAAAGCAGCATGTATATACAAATTACATATGTTTAAATGTAATTTGGAATGAGAAATGAGTCGGAGGCATCTTCTTAAATTTAATAATAAATTAAAGACCTATTGGCTGCCACTGCATCATATTATTTGGAGACAAAATAGGTCATCTTGTTTCAATCTTTTTTAAAGTTCACTGTTTACGCAGTCTGGTTTTTTGATTTTTTAAATTTACTTTTTCATAGAGTGTTGTATCTTCTTTTTTCAAATTCAAATCATAAGTCGAAAGAAATTGACAAAACACTTTTTTGTCTGAACTAGGTTTATTAAGCGTTTGAATTTTTTATGAATAATACGGATAGACTTTAGCACTCAATGAGATGATACGTACGTAAAATTATAACTTTAAGTATATCTCGAAGCGACACGAGAACAGCTCAGCTTAAATATTATGAGCCAGACAGCAATTTACTTTATACAGGCTTAAAAGGCTATCAGCAAAGTGGACACACAGGAAATATAATAAAAACAGTGAGTCGATAACATCGGTGAACTGGAGCGTATAATCACGTTAAGAGATACTCTCCCAAGTCCTCGAGTGGACAGCATTCTCCCATCGTCGTGGAAATCAGGTTAAAAGCTTAAAAGCATATTCAGGCTTACTAAAGTTGTATTTTTTTTTCAAGTTTATTAGCCATTTGTCACTTAATTTGTGATAGTTTTCTTAATAACCCTTAAATTAAGCTAAATAATAAAATGAATTAGGTTTTATATAGGAGTAGGTATGTAAGTTTACCGATGTACCTAAATTTGCAATGGCTGGGGTCCGATCTCCCGACCTCTCGCTTGCTAGACCGCGGCTAAGGCGCGACACAAAGCGCGTGTCGCGCAACAAGCGGTGTTTTTATTGTCGCGCGCGATTCGCGACGCGAATCGCACCTGTTTGAAGGAACGTTAATAAAAGCAGGGCTATTGCAACTTTTTAACAAATTATTTTGTGATAAGAGTAAATTAAAATTGTGATATTTAATTTGTTTATAATTATATGGTGTTGTTAGTGAAAACTAGTCACTCACCTCACATTCCTGAATGCTTAGAATTTAGCTTCGCATTACCTATCGATCTTACAAGATCGCTTCCAGTGTGACCTCGCTTTTAAAAGTTCATCCTTATCCGCACTCCTTTGTTATGAATGTTTCATCCACGTTTATTTTATTAAACGCTAGATTTTCTACCAAACAAGCCAAAAATCACTCCTTATTAAACCAGGCTCTTTTATAGCCCCCGATGCCTTATAAATAGCCGAAATATAATTTCATTTACATAATAAACTTCGATCTAGACTAAATTAACATATATCCTTTATCAAAAAGCTATCGAAATAGCATAGCGTGGGTGGCTTTTTGAAGACAGAATGGTCTTGGTAAATGTCTAGGCTGTATTGTTAGCTATAAGTCCACATTCTGCGGTATAGGATGGTGAACCGGTCTTAGTCAAGGCCGAGGCGAGTCACGAAAGGCACTGAGATCCCGCTCTAGACAACACGACACTGTCGAGACACTGTACTATTGCTCAGTATCAACGTAACTTTACTCATAGTTACTACAACATTACCTAGGCTCGTAGGACGGCATACTTCGCGCGGTCATAGCATACCTTCTTATTATTAAGTGGTTAGCCAACTAAACCTTAGATTGCTTATGTGCTCTTGTGTAACCGCACTGTAGCAAGCTCACTATCTCTACGCGAAAAGAACTTTGCATTTGCGGTATGAAAATCCTCTTAGACTATTCAATTTTCCCCCGCAAGCAGAATACATTCTTGAGTCCACTCGACTATTGTCCCTTTGTCTGTCGTTGAACGGCGCGGCTCGACTCGTGTCAACGTAATCGACAGTGAAATTGTACAAGCCACAGCTCCGGATGAATCGAATGCTTTCGATGATACCTACTCATTTCTACTCCCGGCACGCTCAACTTCCGATAAATACAGGTGTCCGCGCTGTGTCGTCAAATGTATTGTCATTGTACCAATGCGCTTCTTAAGTATTTATGTGGCAAAATATGTATACAATCTGAACATGACGAACGTGTTTATCGAGTTCCTTGTAATTGTTTACAAGGAACCTTGGCACAAATACAATAAAAGAACACGAACGAAGCACATAATTGCCGACACTCTCCGCATTTAAACAAAAGGTTTACAAGATCTGTTGGGAATCCGTAAAAATGTAACCCTTAGTGAGCGGCGCCTCACTGCCGAAGTTCATTTTTCACAAAGTTTAACAGTTGTAAGCCGAGTAATTGTCTTTGGAAAATAATCGGACTGTAAAGTTTCACTGAGTTAAATCGCGTAAAAGACTTTAACACTCCCAAATCGTGACGAATTTTATAAAATGAGATAAGGGTGTTCGGATATAAAATGTAGTACAAATGTATTTTTACTGTAACGTTGACATACTAAAGAACGATGATGTATTCCATTCAGACGCCGCGAGTCTATTATTCTATCTATATAGTAAATATGTTTCTCTTTTATCACAGGAATGTCTTAGAAGAGGATGTTCAAAGGACGCATGCATAATTCGGAGTTCATTAAGGTTTCATCTCTCCGATTGCAATGAAAACCTGCGTGAAAAACGGATGTAAAAGCGGGTCGTCGGTACACAGCCTATTATCGTCATTGATACTGCAAAATGTCATATGTCAAACAATATTGAAATTCAGTTTTTGACGCAAAAGACTCTTTTGCATCAAACACCGAATTTCAATATTTTTTTTTAAATTTAATCTTAAGATTACGATTTTGGATACATTTGCATCAAAAACCGAATTTCAATATTTTTTGACATATGACATTTTGCAGTATCAACGACGTTGTGTACAAGCAGTGGGTTCTGTGGGAGGTACCGCTGCACGCGCCAAGGCCTCACAAAAGTCGAATATGTTTGTTTAACCCTCAGAATGGGAAATGAAACACACCCACGCAGCCGCCACTCGCAACGTTTTCATTCAAAGGGAGGATACTTTAGGAATCCAATTACGTACTCGTCTATCTTTATAATTTATGTTGGGTGGTCTTTTCGGTGATTAAATTTTTTTCTGAGCAATTTAGATTCTGTGTCGGCAATTTAAGTACCTGTGCGTATCAGCGAATTTACGGAAGCTCCGCTGAATGGGTAAATGGGACATGAATGAATATTTAGTAGGTAAGTGAAAAGGTATTTTTGTTTAGTCTTCTGAAAATGATCACTCCAAGAAGTTGTTCGCTTATTCTGGTTCATTGTAAAGGGGTAGTAAACACTTCCTAGACACAAATTATTTTTCAGAATCTTTGTAGACCGATATAAAAGATACGGTAGGTTCCTACCTACAAACAAAAGTTCCTATTATTAACGCGAGACTGGATGATAAATATTTATTAAAATTCTTTACAAAGTAACATATTGCCGAGTTCGAAGTATTTTTAATTAAAACCTTAATGAGAAGAACATCGTCAATAAGATTAGGAAGCCGTTGAACTGAACAAATGATGGCTTATGAGAATTTGTGAAAGCAATTAAATGATAATAGTCTGCTTTATATAACCTCGTACCTTAATTAAATGATTGAATAGCACTATTACATTTTTTTTGTACGATATTATGGAAACCAAAAGGCAAAATGAGATGAATTCATCCTTAGAAACACGTCTGTGACATTACATAGGTTGAAGCGCTGGTCTCACAGTTAGCGGAGCGGGTAAGCCGACCAATTTTGCGATACGCTTGCGAGGCAAAATCAAATACATGAATACAAGAATTAGTTAAGATAATTGAAGTTATTTCTGATCCCTCTGAACCAATAGTGGGCCTCATTGGTCCTACAAACTTTCACAGTTTTGTTAAGTATTTTTGGGATATCAAGCAGATAAATCTAAATTCCAGATACCTACAAGAAAACACGAGCAGGTACCTACTTATGCACAGACATGTGGCGGCATCTACATGGCCACATGCGAACTACGCATCACACTTACGTCACGCAAAAATCCTGCATCGCGCAAACAGAGTTTACCGCGCGACTGGTGTATATACAACATCCTGACATCAACCGTCGGGCAGTTGCCCACCAGACACAACACCCGCTTCATCGGAGGATCCTAACTTTTCTATAGAGGATGAGTGAACTTTACACCCTGTCCCTAATACCTCTATAGACACATGGCATGCAAGAAGTTCAGATGTCTCTTTTTAATCGGTGTTTAATTTTACATCGCATATAAAAAAGGCCGGTAACCTCCGCTTTCTACGTGGCCATCTCCTCAATCTAGTAATAATGCATGAGACGTGCATAGTTCATTGTTACGCCATACAGACCTTGATTAACGCCTGCATCTCGTAAGGAAAAAAACTGCAGTTCTGTTATTTTCCTTAGGCAGACTATAGACTGCAATTTTATGGAGTTGCAGTTAATATTGTTATGCAAACCAATTTTGTGTGAGTAAATTCTGAGATAGGCATTTCGGAACCTTTTACGCGGAGTTGAGTCTCGTTACAAATATAACAAGGGGAAAATACCCTTTAATTTTTTTTTTGATTTTTAACGTCGTTTTAATTCTTTCGCATTTGGTGAGGGGCTTGTGGCTTAGTTATAACAGCCGCACGGGTCGATGGTGGGTGACCATTTACACATACCAAGACCCCTCCGTGTCTCGGCAAGCACGTTAAGCCATTGGTCCCGGCTGTCATTCGTGGATCTTTGACAGTCGTTTTTGGTTGTCGGAAGCCCGGAAGTCTGGCAACCAAACAACATACCAAGAGGTATCGTATTACCTAGTAACTGGAAAGTGGAGGTCAGATAGGTAGTCGCTCCATGTAAAAGTTCAGCTGCATCCGGTTAGCCTGGAAGCCTACCCTAACATAGTTGGGAAAAGGCTAGGCAGATGATGAATTCTTTGGCTTTTGCTAAGGAGCCTTTCATTATTATTCGGCCAGCAATACAATTTATCATCATAAAATACTACGTCGCTGTTTCATCTAGTTTCAACATTACATTCCATGGTTTGCATGCTGTAGTAAATTACAGGTTGTTACTTACACCATTGCATTGCATTGTAAGTATATAGTTAACCAGCGGTTGCTGGCGGCTGCTTTCGCTTACAAACTTCAAGCCCTCGTCCCATTTAGGGCTCGGATCTTCGTTATTTATCTATTCTATTTTCAGTGGTTAAGACAGTTGCCTCTACATACAGTCGGTCACGGAACTACTGATTATCAAAGAAAACTTTTCGACTTTGTCTCTGTCATGACCTAGACTAGAGTCAAGAGCAAACCTATCTCAAATAAAAAAAAACGAAAATGCCGTTAAAGCATACTCGTAGCATCCGTTGGTGATGATTGGACAACATTACCAAACTAACCAAGTCTTTCTAGGTTACATGTTCAACGTAGCTATTACCAATCTTCGACGCAGCCTCATGATAATCCGACGCCGTTACATCTGAACAGCACGTCTGCAGAATTGCTCAGTAACTAGCTGACTCATCGCCGACTAAGCGAGTAGCCAACTACGAACAGTTCGACCAGTCCACTTACTAATCTAGCAACAACTGCCAACAATACACCAGTGTTTTACGCGTAACTTAACTTCGATTCGCAACTAAGCGTTAACGGTAAATGCGAGGGGGAACAATGTTGCGGATTCCATTTCACAGACGATTGGTTTATTTTCATGGTCATCATAAATGCGATGCTATCGGAAAGGCGTGAAACATTGCACAGATTCCGGATTTGACGCTTTGCAGTGTTTACGCGATCAGCCACTGTGTTTCTCAGTGGACGTGCATAGACACTGTGTCCGTAGCCACCGGGTTGACCTGATTTCCTTTTGCGTGGTTTAAATAACAAACATATTATTGACTCTAATAAAGCTGAAATCTAACAAACAGTACAAAGTTCACCGAAACTCACAATATTAACAATGAGAACGTGATCGGATTCTTCAAGGTTGACGAACGAAGTGCATTGTTTGATCATTATGTAGCCCGGAGTGGATCCCCTTTCTCGTTAAGGCGGTAGGTACTTGTGTTTAATGGAGCTGACACTATTGGTTGTACAACGTGTCATGATCACGGGAACACGTGCGCTGAACACGCGTAGTTACTCGCACTCCTCAATGCTGAAGATCGTGACCCGCAACTCAAAGTGTTACGTTGGCAGTCTTCGGCGGTAAATTGTGCGAATGTTCTGCGTTTCGATTACTCCTGGCGTGTCGACAGGGCTGAGTTACGCGTTACATTACCGTAGTCAAGCCACGCGTTCCAAGTAATGAACGTGTTTAATTAGAATAGCATCACGTTTCAATCAATGCGGTTAGAAGGTTTATTTGATCACACGGTAGGTTATTCTGTACATTTTCGAAAATCGACGTGTACAATAACAAGTCGAACTTATCTTTCGAATTGTATGAGCTCACTTGAGTGAGTTTCGAACGCCACAAAATAGCAATACGTACTATTTCTTGTATCGAAATTCAGTACAAAGGAGAAAAGTCAATATTTGTGTTAGGTGGCAATAGCGGTGCCTTCACACTTAAGTGAAAAACAGGTTTAAGTGATATTTACTCTTTGGGGAAGAAAAGTTTGCTCAGTGATTCTCAGCTGAGTATTGGCGACCTCCCCTTTTTCGAGTCACCTCGAGCTATCATTTGGCAAGAAAGACTATTTGAAATACCTGAGATTTAAAAAAAAATCCGATATTAGTCATCAGAGTGTGATATTACCTATAGGTATCGCTATTGTAAATATATCAATTGAATTGTTCGTAGTTTTGTTTGAAATGATTCCAACTCTTATTTCCACAACTAAAGGTGGGATAAGCAAAGAGCAAAGTTTACTAATGAACATTAACGATATCGATTTGTATGTTACGCTTCGTGCAAACCATAAAATTCAGGGTGTTAGGTTAAACAAGAGACATACTTTAAGGGAGTGTAGTACTCCAGAAACTGAACAACATTTACTACGGGACCGACTTTGAAATATACAAGTACTAGCCCCCATAAAATATGATCCTCGTTTAATAAGCTTACACCCTGTGTAATAGGGTCATTCATAGGAGATTATAACATCTCTTTCATTGCGAAATGGACCTGCTCTTGACCTCTTTCTCGTCTGATGGAAAGCGATGGATGAAGTCTACGATGGAACGAGCTAGTCACAAACCTAACCAACAATCAAAACACACAAAGCTCGAACTATCACGTTTAATTTTAATTATCATAGGATTTAGCTCATATACTGCTTCTCATCATGTTCCTTTGTTTACGAAGACGCTAAACAATCCAGAGAATGATTGAGTTCGATCAACGTTCAGCCCGTTAACCAACTATTGACTTAACATTAATGTGACGTAAACTTGTATACTTATATCGTGTTATGACGTCATACATAATTCATGAAACGTCATCGTGCTGGCGGTGCAATAAAATGGTACCTAGGTTAATACTGGGGATGAAAATGCTAGCACGGCAGTGTAAACGTGATGTTGCTGCAAATGACGCACCTAATTTGAACTATATATACCTACCGTACTACCAATAGACTGAAAATATAGACGTATTCCTGAGATTATTTTTTTTCTGCGAATCATTTATGTGCAGGTACGGTTTTGGTTAATAAGATTATTTACCTTAGGTATTCCTTTAATTAGATACAGGATACCTAACTAATTCTAGTTAAAGGAATAACAATAGAATAATAATCCAAATTAATATTGAGTACACGAATAATTTAGTATCAAGTTCAGATCTAATATTTAACACCCCCGCAGTCTCGAAAATTAACAAAACTCACAAAACTAGGAGTTCGATGTAAGTATAGAAAATGCCCGTTAGTGGAAACGAAAATTTTAAGTACTCAGATACCCTTTGAATCTAGCGTGAGCGTTCTTCCAATGTAGACGCTGCGTAAACGCGACTCTAGCGCAGCGTCTACGCGGCGTCAACCAACGTCAGATGTGAGAGCTTTATGAAGTTTATCAGACACAATGGAAAGAGAAAATATTTTATTGTTTTGTACTATTGTCCGTCAAGACGTTTTTGTTAGCCTTTTCCAATGAATAAAGTTGTCTCTTGTTCATATATAAATTAATTGGTATCTTTTATCGCCAAAGATAAATCATCAGCAAAGTAAAAACTTATAGGTACCTAGCTAACTTAAGTAACTTGTGATATTATTAGAAATCTAAGATTTACTCCTCGGTTAATTACATAGAAAGCTAAACTTAGTTTGTTCTGATAATAATTATGTAGCAAGTCAACGTTATAGGTACTGGTGACGATGACGGTATAAGAATGATATTTCTTCACTTACGGATTGTGAAGATTATTTTTTCTTACAAGTTTTATTTCTAAGAAAGAAAGAAAGAAAAACTTTTTTATAAAAAAAACAACCGACTTCCAAAAAAGCACTACAAAGTGAAAAATATCTTACTTTTCGCAAGTTGGTGTCTTTGGATCTGTATTTTAGTTTTTTGCCACCGACTTCCGAAATTAAAGTTATTTTTCACTTTGTGGTGTTTTTTTTTTTGGAAGTCGGTTGTTTTTATGCAAAAAAGTTTTTATCACTTTTTACTTACCCCACACAAAGTCGTATACCACTACTTGCAGTGTAAATAACAGTGTCAGGAAATTATTATAAAATTATCAGGATACACTAACTGGAAAAAATATGTATTATTGAAGCTAACTCAAAAACCACTCATCAGAACTAGATCAAATTTATATGGGACCAATATCCTTTCAAATAAAATAAATATTTTTCAAATGGGTTTATAAATGACGGCATTCTGAGGTCATCATCTGCCTAGCCTTTTCCCAACTATATTGGGGTCGGCTTCCAGTCTAACCGGATGCAGCTGAATACCAGTATTTTACATGGAGCGACTGCCTATCTGACCTCCACAACCCAGTGACTGGGTAATACGATACCCCTTGGTAAGACTGATTGTCAGACTTTCGGGCTTCTGACGACCCGTAACGACTGTCAAAGATCCACGAATGACAGCCGGGACCAACGGCTTAACGTGCTTTCCGAGGCACGGAGGAGTCTCGGTATGTAAAGATGGTCACCCATCCACGGACCAACCCCGGCAAGCGCAGCTTAACCTGATGGATCGACGGCATTCTGAGGTAACAAACATAAAAAAAATACAACCGAATTGAGAACCTCCTCCTTTTTTGAAGTCGGTTAAAAATACGTTTATTTGCGGTAATCAAAGAAAGAACACAAACACAAAAAAAGAAGTATTTGAACAAGTTGGTTGGTAAGACATACATGGTGTGAAAATTATGAGCTTTCGCATTTAGCACACGAACCCACCTACTTACATTGTAAAAATACCTACCCACCTACTTACATTAAAAAAAAAAATATTTTCTTAAAATCGAAACCTACGCTCTACGCTATATTATTTTGTGCACCAAATAAGACCACCTTTGATTTTGTGTACCAGTAAAGAAAAACAGACTTTTTCAATGAACTTCCTCGACTCAGCCGGCTGCTACGAGTATTAAGAAAATTGTGCAATGTAATTATGATTGTGAGTAAAGAAATGTGTCACCAACACTTGCGTTATTTGTGAGAACCCTCTTGCATTATATATAGGATATCACTCTATGGAACGCTATGTTAAAGAAACATTATCATGTGCCGTAAAAGCCTTGTTATTCGTTTAGTTCTTAATTATTTTACTCTTTTACTATCCTTGTTTTGTTGCCGAATAAAATCTTTAATGCAGATTCCCAGCCAAGGAAGCAAATGCTTAATTTCAGGCAGTCTTGTATCAGCATGAAGTTATAAAGTAATTTCATGTCATGGTCAAAATAAGGTCAGTCCTCTTGAGGACTGACCTTATTTCGACGCCTTGGTGGCAGCCTTTTAAGCAGTCCTTTTAAGTAGCACTAAACTGCAGTCAAACAATCCGTCTTCTTAAAGAAATCCATAATCAATGTGACCCGCTGATCTTCTCTGCAAAACTCTCACCACTCACTAGCTTAAGATGGGTACTCACGATAGCGCCATTTGGCGTGGCTCCAAAACGACTAAAGTCAATTGGAGCGATTAGACATCCAGGGTTTTACATCACGCCAACGGATTTTAAAGGTGGGCATTCACAATACCGCGATTTGGCTTGGCTCCAAACCACTAAAGCCAAATGGAGCGATTAGACATCCAGAGGCTTAAATCACGCCAGAACGATCAAATTTTGGATGTACATCACGCCATTTGGCGCGATGGACTGACCATGAATGCCCGCCAACCTTTAGGTGAAGGTGAGGTTGTAGTAAGTTGTCATTCCACCTAATGCTAGGAATTGACGCTATTGACGGTTCACTTCCAGACCGGCTGAGGTTCAAAACAGAGATCTATGAAGAGCTCAAATAAAGCTATAGTAGCTTACAAGCTACCAGTACGTTAGTCAAGTGACCTTCTGAGAACAAATCCTTTTCTCAAGAGATACTACTAAATATTGTAAGCCTGGGTACACAAGACAACACTGCTAGCTAAGCTTTCCGACATAAGCCGATTAATTTGAATAACAACGCTGCCCCAAATTGGGACTTAAAGTTTCATAATGCTGTTGCGTCTTCAAGTTTAAACAGACCTGCAACTGAATTCATACAATTTGCATGATTCGTGGGGAAACTATTGAGATATGCTGAGCAAGAGATCGGCGTTTTAATATTTAATGGTACTCGAGCCGATCTTCGGGAACCTTTTGTCTCGAAGACATTTTTGCTCTACACAAACATACCCGGAAACCTCAAGAATTACTACGTACGCGTAAAAGCTCGACGAATATCACTCTCTCGAATAACAACGACAGTTACTTGAGAGTTCCTAGTCGCAACAATGTTTAATGACAGTCAATTAAACACATGCCATAAAACAACTGGGAACAAAATACATATTCCTATAATTCACTGAATTAATTGTGACAGACACGTTTCATCTTTGTTGCTGAGGTGTGAAACTGCCAGTAATTAAACATCTTTACGATCTTATGTGAACGGCAAATTCGTAAGAGCGACATCACACCTAAGTAATTATTAAGACATCTCTGTCTTAAGCAAGCAGCAATTTTCTGTGCCTCGTTAATTAGAAGGAATCCACTGCTGACTTTGCAAAATTTTCATGCAGGTAGGCCGTCTGCGACGAACTTTATGATGGCACATATTAATTATCCAAGTTAAGACGACGTATGAGACAAACTTGCTTCTCATAGATCACTGACGTCGATTGTCACTTGTCACCCTTATGCTCGCAATTCAGTATAGGTACTGAATTGTGACAAGGTAGGCCTTGTCTACCTACCTAGTCCATGTGTGACGTTGTGACTAAACTAGCAGCTAAGTTACAAACAACATACAATTCCAACAAAACTATTCACTTCCTCAATTAAATTAGAGTGATCATGGAGAGATCAAACAAATGAGCAGTGGGAATTGCGCATTGTTTATCCTATCGTCTAAGGGATTAGTAGTTCGTTCCCGACGGTTCATGACAGGATTATGGAAATCTAGGTATCTTTATCACTTAATTAACAGATCAAAGGAGCTATTGATAAAAGGTCATACATAAAATGTACGTGAAAAGCGAACCGGTGCAGGTTACGAATATGTTCAGGGAGCATTTTTAGGTGCGTTTTGGAGGCCGGACGTGAGGAGGATGAGTCGTCTGTATATTTTACAGTTGGACAGGTAAGAGTCGTTTTAAAGAAAACGACAGGCGGTAAATTCCCGGTCATGGTAGGCTTAGTGTTGGGCACTTGCAGCACGCTGGGGTTCACCTACCGAGAGTCCTGGCCATGTTCTTCACAATGTGCGTGAATCATTCTTATTTACCACACAATTTCATGAGAACCATCGTAGTGCCTATTGTGAACAGTAACTAGCGCCCTATATCTCTAACTTGATTGCAGATTGGATAAATATATAAAACTACATGACGCTCAGTTCGGATTTCGGTTCGAGCTATCCACTGAAGGCGCAATAGATCTCAAGCATACTGTCCAGTACTACACTGGTACTACACTGACCGTATGTGCCAGTTTCCTTGACCTCTTCAAGGCTTTTGATCTCGTGTCGTATGATGTGCTTTGGAAAAAGTTGAGGAACAGAGGTGTACCGGTGGCTGTGATCAACATGTTGAAAAATTGGTATGGGAATCAAACCAATTTACGGAGGGCTAATACACTCTCTAGAGCGTACAGGTTGGAGAGCGGGGTGAGACAGGGTGGATTGACATCTCCCAAGCTCTTCAACCTGTATGTAAATGACCTCATCGTCGAGCTGAGTAGTAAGCATGTCGGTTGCTGGATAGATGGCGTTTGTGTCAACAACATAATCTTCGCGGACGATATGGTGCTGCTGAGCCTGACGGCGGGGGTCTCGGAGAGTTATTAAAAGTTGTACATGGCCTTTTGTACATACAATGTACAGGAGAGTGAGTGCATGGTCTTTAAGTCCACTGGTAGATGTTCTGATCATTCCAACAATATTACCCTAAAAGGCTTGAGCGTAAATCGTGTCGCGAAGTTTAAATATCTGGGACATTTCCTTACCGATGGCCTTGAGCATGATGTAGACATTGAGATGGAGCGTAGGGCTCTAGCGGTCAGAGGCAACAGGCTGGCCCGCAGATTCTCCCGTTACTCTAAACAAGTGAAGGTTACGCTTTTCAAGGTACATTGTCAGAGGTTTTACACTGGAAGTCTGCGGGTCTGTCACACCAAAAGATCGCTGGATGCCCTGCGCGTCCAGTATAATAATATCTTCAGGATGATGTTGGGGCTGCCACGATTCTATAGTGTATCGGGGATGTTCGCGCTGTTTCGCACTGATGGATTTCATGCCATCATTTGCAAAAGGACGGTATCCCTGATCTGCAGATTGCGTGAAATCTTGAAGACTGTGAATGATAGGATCTCATCGGGGCTTTTGGAGGTCCTTTGTGAAATCAGTCATATAATAATATTAATTTCAATTTCCATTTTAATTTGAATTTAAATTTTTGTTTCAATTTTAATTTCCATTTTTGTAATATTATATTATATCTGATATAAAAACATGTTTATTTATAAAAAATTATGCTGATGATATCGTCTTCTTCTTCTTTTACTCAAAATGAAAAAGAACATAAAGAGAGCGTTTTTAAACGGCCAAGTATTTGTAAAAGAATGAGTGATAAGATAAAAATGTCATACAATATAAAGGTACTAAGATTAGATTCTAAAAACACGGTGATGGTCCCAATATTTAGTCCCTACGCCTAGTCCTAACGCCTATTTCAAAATAGCGTTCCACTAATTCAAAAATGCTAATATTTTCGTAGTGGTAGATGCAGTGGTGAGAAAAGTGGCACCTTGACCGACGGGCGGCGGATTGTGAATTCAAACGCGGTGCTTGCCCAGCTCAGGCTGCATTCATTATTCATCCAGACTTATTTCCAGTAACTTTTTTTTTAAACTGAGCATTTTTCGTCATGAATAACTGAGCAAATAACTTTTACATGGATTTTTAGCAAAAATGTATTCACTATAACTGAACAAAATATTTATATAATATATAAGCTAACAGACTTAAAATAATAATTATAATAACAAAATAACTAAATAACTTTACCTACTTTTTATGGCCTAAGGAGTTTTTAATAAACACATTCCTGTGAGCTGCACGCTAGAGGAATTATTAATGAGTGCTTCTGATAATGCAGTCGGTACTCCCTTTTAAGAGGAAGAAAAATGCCGTATGAATTTCCGTGTACTTGAAAGTACGTACTTACGTAGTACTAATGGAATTGGATTAAAAATAAAATGAGAATACATTTTACATTACAAATTAAATTATTTTAGTAGATAAAAATTGTGTGGTCCAAAGGAAAACTTTTATATAGCATTAATTTCCACTCACGGTTCCTCTTTGAAGGAATCAGAGAAGTGTTGGATCGCTGCTCCGTCCCCCGAGAGGGATTGTGCTATCCACCTTTCATGGCTTCATCCCTCCCTCGCTACGCTACTGTAATAGTTTAAGTCTTCATGCTGCAACTTTAAATCCCCGTTTATGCAGTAGACTTAATAATTTTCAGTTTATTTTACCAGTTTTTTTAGGTTAATTAGTGACAAAATGTTTGACTTTTTAACTTAGTTTTTGACGAAATTAGTTTATACTTTATTCAGCAGACTTATTATATCGCACTACATCAACGGTCTAACTGGGGTCTACGCCACCTGCTATGATCTTTACATACTCCTTTTATGTTTCTTAATACCATCTTAAAGGAATAGGGCTTATATTTTAGTAGTTTAATGTGCTGTAGATACATAGCTACCATCAAATATAATTTGTAACACTTTATTGTCTCATTTTTAAATCCCAGTTGTTGCATATACCATATGTTCCAAAATTTTGGAATTATGTACAGCACGGAATAGTATAATTTCGTAGATTTATTTCTAACTACGACTGCCGTTGTAAATGTTCACATATTCATTCTAGGCACGTACCTATGCCATGACTCGGCGGAAATTAAACTACAGGAGGTACTACCATCTGGAACCGTACAAGAGAAAAATTCAAATTCAAACACGAATTCGATAGTTCTATTTTTTAAATGAGGAAATATGTTCTGCGATCCGGTTCTCTCTGTTAGAAAACGGAGAGTTGGTAGAAAAAAATCTATCTTCTATTGTATATCTTTAATGAAAATGAATGCTTTTCGTTGGTAAGCATCACTTCAAAACGGCTGGACCGATTCGCGAATTGTTGTTTTAAATTCATCGTAATACTCCGAATCAGGTTTTCACGGAAAGAAAAATTTGAAAGTTGCCAGGATAATTGGAAAATTTGGGAAAACTGAAAGTGTATTTTCTAAGGGAATTTAGTATAAATTAATGAAATTTCTGCAGAAATACGTCTGTCAGGTCAGTTAGTGTTAAATATTTTTTTTTAGTTAAAGTGGTAAAATAGCAGCTGAAATTCTATTGCTATTGTGGAGATAAAGAGAGATTTAGCCCATTTTAAAGTAAAATAATATAATGTCGGATCTGTCTCAGGAAAACTAAAATAACTGACATAGTAGAGATAATAAGAAGACTGAAATGGAAATGGGCGGGGCACATCTGTAGAATGAAAAATGAAATATAGACAACGAAAATCGTTGAGTGGTCAATACAATGTTTCTGTTCATAAACTAATCATCATTTAAACGCACGAAGGTTGCATGCTAATAGCACGCTAGGTACCTCTACAGTACCTAGAGATGGAAAAAGAAAACGAGGAAGGCCGCAGAAGCGTTGGGAAGATATATTTTAAGAAAGAGGTAGACCAGACTGGACGAGACAAGCTAGAGATAACGAAAGATGGAGAAAGTTTGGGGAGGCCTACGCCGCAGAGGCGCCCTCCATAAATAAATAATTTCAAGTGCATGCTTACATTAATAATAATATTTTAATCCTTAGATACATATTTTAAACTATATATTGCTTACAAGCACATAATAATAAATATGAATTTAACTCAATTATTAATATTAATGATAATGACATGTGTACTAACCAATATGTCATATGATAAAATAATTACTACGATTAAATTGTTCTATGTTTTTATGGTAGAAAAAAAGACTTTTTTATTATTATTTTTGGTTTATACAACGTATTTTTTTATAATGTTATAACTTTAGGGTTATATTCTATAAGTAAAAATAATACAAAAGGTCCAAAAATGCATAGTTCCGAAGATATCATAAAGACTCTCGATGTGTGTAGGTATCTAAGTTTCATTGATAAATACGAGTAATCCATTTTCATTCATACCAATCATTCATAAATAAAGCTAAGAAAAAGCGACGTTGTCATATTTCACGTAAGGGTGTTCTACATTAATAATCGTTGACGTTTTAGAATTATTTTGTATGAAAAATGAAAACAAAAAAAAATATAATTGAAAAATAATTCATATGTCAGTTGATACTTTAATATGATCTCATTCATACCCTAGAGTTATGACATATAAAAAAACACTTTGTATAATGTCTGACGGCTTAATTTGAGACAAACCGATATAACGATTTTCCATACAATTGTTTACACCCAATTTTGAGAGAAAAATAAATTCTCAGCGCATCTCTAGGTCTGCCTTACATCGCCTACATAATTTACATAACTTACAATCAAGTCGCGTTTTTACTTTGCAGTTTGGCACAGGTAATTGACATCGTGAAATGTTTAGACTGGGACTATAGAGGTGTTAACATCAATGGTGCCTACCTGTCCCACTTAAGATTTGCAGATGACCTTGTGATTTTCGCTGAAAACTTCGATGCTCGCCAAAAATGTTTCAAAACCTTTATAATGCTTCTCTTAAGGTAGGGCTTAGAATGAATATGGCCCAAGACAAAGATTATGGTAAACATATTTAGTAATTCAAATCCTTCTGTTAAAGTAGGAAATGAAACGTTAGAGATAGTTGACCAGTATGTCTATCTTGGCCATATTCTTTAATTTGGCAAAGAACATCAGCAAACAACCGACCGACCAACCGAGTTTTCTGAAGAATACAGCTTGGGTGGGCCGCATTTAGCAAATTGGATAACAAACTGAAATCAGCCAAAATTCCACAATGTCTGAAGTCCCGTCTCTATAACCAGTGTGTTCTGCCCACCATGACGTACGGTGCTGAGACGTGGACGCTCACGCTAGAGGCTGTGTACAGGGTGAGAGTTGCACAGAGAGCCATGCTCGGCATAAGATTGATAGACCGAGTTCCAAACGTCGAGATCCGAAGACGAACGAAAGTTTTCGATATCGGAAAACGAGTTATGGAACTCAAATGGAGTTCGGCAGGACATCTGGCAAGGCGCAGTGATGACAGGTGGAGTAAGGCAGTGACTGAGTGGCGTCCAAGGACTGGAAGACGAAGCGTCGGCCGTCCGGCGGCGAGATGGGCAGGTTGTTGCTATCGCAGGTAAAACCTGGGTGAGGTTGACACAGGAGCGTGGGAATTGGCACATGAAAAGAGAGGCCTATGCTCAGCAGTGGGTGAAAACGGGCTGTGAATGATGATGATGATGAATTTTTTGTAAAAAAAATTACGTGTATAAACACTTGTTTCTTTTTAATACGTTTAGGTTGCGTTGTCAGCCAGTTAGGTTAGGTTAGTTAGGTCAGGTCAGGTACTCACGTTGGGACTTCAGCCCCCACTTTCGGCGGCTGGCGCCCAAGTTGATGGGCGCGGCGGGCGCGCTGTCAACGCTGCTTCCCAATTTGGGGGGCCCAAGTACCGCCTGCAGGCGGTTGTACGTGGGGATCGTGCGATCCATGGCCCTGTATGGGGCCCCAGTGTGGGCGGCTGACCTGACGGCCCGCAGTATCGCAGTGTTGCGAGTACCGCAGAGGACGATGGCCGTCAGAGTCATCAGAGGGTATCGCACGATCTCCTACGAGGCGGCTTGTGCGCTGGCCGGAACCCCGCCGTGGGACCTGGAAGCGAGAGCCCTCGCGTCACTATATCGGTGGCGTGAGGAGGCGCGGACGCGGGGCGTAGTACCGGTGCAGCGGCAGATTACGCTGCTCCGGTTTGAACTCCGTCAGGTCTTGGTGGCGGAGTGGCGTGACAGGCTTTTGCGCCCTACCGCCGGCTTCGTCACCATCGAGGCGGTCCGGCCAGTGCTCGACGATTGGCTCGGGAGGAGGCACGGCTCCCTGTCATTTAGGGCGACGCAGGTGCTCTCGGGGCACGGCTGCTTCGGGAAGTACCTGTGTCGCATAGGCAGGGAGCCGGACGCTCGGTGTCATCACTGCGTCCATTGTCTGGAGGACACGGCGTGGCATACGCTTGCAGAGTGTGCAGCTTGGGAGGAGCCGCGCCGTGCCCTCATTTCGGAAGTGGGAAGCGACCTGTCGCTGCCGGCTGTGATTCGTTCTATGGTCGGTGGCGCAGCGTCGTGGGACGCGGTGATATCCTTCTGCGAAAAGGTCATGTCCCTGAAGGAGGCAGCGGAAAGGGAGAGGGAGATTTCAAGTGCTCTCCCGGCCCGCAGCAGGCGCACCGGGCGTCGGCAGAGGGCTGACAATGCCCTCTTCCGGCCCCCCTAAATGGGTCCAAGGGCGGCGGACTCGGGGACGTCTGCCGCCCCCCACTCCACAGGACCCGAGGTGGTGGCGCGTAGTGTTCCACGCGCGCCCCTCTCAGACGTCGCGGGGGGAGTCAAACACCTCACTCCCCTCGCTCGACAAGACGGAGCCCGCAGACGCGGGCTAGCACCAGTCGGGGACTGCGTTGAAGAGTGCTTAAGTGCCCCCGTAGCCCCCGGTGCAAGTGTGCGAGGGAACACCGGGGTGGTTTTAGTCAGTAAGAGTCTGACAGACCCCTCTGTCCACCCCAGGGCAGAGGACATCCATGAGGATTTCCACCCCGTCACCAAAAAAAAAAAAAAAAAAGGTCAGGTACTCACAGAACTGCTTAAATGTAGACAAACAAAATAATTAATATGGTTACGAATAAATTATAATTATTACCAGCCAGCACATTAAACAGTCAAACGTAATTAATGTAGTTGTCGAAACAGTCAATGTATCGGTTTGCTTCTGACCAATTGGTAATTGGTACCCCAAATTTATAGTTTCCTTTGGCAATGTTACAGGCACCCTTCAAAATTACTATATCGGGACAACCTTCTGAAATCTGCTGTTGGCTGTCAACAAGGTGATCCCCTCGGGCCAGTGATTTTTAGTTTAGCCATTCACCCAATTATTCGACAGCTAAATTCCAAATTTAACGTTTGGTATCTTGATGATGGAACCTTGGGTGGCGATGTAGAAACTGTTTTAAATGACCTTCAATTCTTAAAAAATGAATTTCATTCCATTGGCCTTGATCTCAACCTTTCGAAATGTGAACTATTCTTAGCAGACAGTACTGACAGACATTTGACACTTCCCAAATTTAACGCAATAGCCCCAGATATCAAAATTATTGATAAAAGCTCTCTCCGCCTCCTTGGTTCCCCAATCTTTGAAAATTCCTTTCCCGTTTTTATTGAGGAAAAAATACAAAATTTTAATGACGTTTCGGAAAGATTGTTCCAAATTAACATGCATTCGGCCATAACCTTAATTCGTTACTGCTGTTTCGGCCCTAAATTAACATATTTCCTTCGCGCTTCCCATTTATGGAAACACACTCATCTTTTAGACAAAATGGACCAAATTATCCGGCATACATTAACTTCGATCTTAAATGTGGCCATGGATGACCGAGCCTGGGCACAAGCTACTCTTCCCATACGTATGGGAGGCCTCGGCGTCCGCAAAATTTCTAGTATCAGTTTACCGGCTTTTATATCCTCGATCCACGGCACTGAGAATTTAATCAGGAAAATCCTAGCCTCGAAACTGATTAATTTTGATGTGCCGTGCTTCACCGAGGCTATGGATGCCTGGAGACTCGCTTGCCCGAATTCAGATCCACCCGACAATCCATCTTCCCAGAGACGGTGGGATGAGCCGCTTTGTAGAGTAGTACAGAAAAATTTACTTGACACGTCTGCTACTACTGCGGAGCGTGCGCGCCTGCTGGCTGTGGGTAAGTGGGAGTCGGGTCTGTGGCTTCATGCACTACCGTCGTCGAGCATAGGCACTTTGTTTGACGACACTACTTTCCGCCTCGCTGCTTCCCTGCGACTAGGAGCCCCTTGTTGCTCTCCTCATCGCTGTCACTGTGGCGAAGTTGTCAACAGCCTCGGACACCACGGCCTGTCTTGCAGCCGAAGTGCGGGTCGCATAGCGCGGCACGCGAACATTAATGACATCATCCGACGGGCTCTTGTCACCGTCGGCGTCCCAGCTGTATTAGAACCCAATGGCTTGGCACGCGACGATGGCAAGAGACCGGACGGCATGTCTTTATTTCCATGGAAGGTGGGTAGGCCTTTAGTGTGGGACGCAACTTGTGTCGACACTCTTGCGCCATCCCATCTTCCCGGCTCGGCGTGCTGTGCTGGCGCTGCTGCTGCGGCTGCGGAAAACCTCAAGCGGCGAAAGTATAATAACCTTATCGGTAATTATATTTTCGAGCCGTTTGGGGTTGAAACCCTCGGGCCGTGGGGTCCGAGCGCTCATGGTTTGTTTAACGAAATCTCCAAACGGCTAGTTGACACTTCCCGTGACCCAAGGGCCGGCTTTTACCTTGGCCAGAGGCTAAGCATTGCCATACAACGTGGCAATGCCGCCAGTCTCTTGGGTACATTACCAGTCGACAGCGATGTGGAGGAATTTTTCGACGCCATATTTTAGTTTGTGAATAGTTTTAGTTAAGTTAGGATATAATTTTGTTATTTTATTAATTAATTAGTTATTGGTAATTATGAATTAATTAATGTACCATCCCTTTTGGTTTTAGCTGTTCTATAAGCGGTTATTACTGCTTTTAATGGAAATATACTACCAGGGTGAATCAAAAAGTTCTTAGAAGTGCTTATATATAAAACCTTTTTGGGGGAAGTTCGATATTCGAATTAACGTGTCAATCACACAATATTTATGCAAACTGTCACTGGTTTTCGTCAGTTCGTTTGCACATAATATTTTTTTTTGTGCAACGAGTTGATAAAAACGCAAAATTAAGGATAAAAGTGATTTACGTGCGGTGATAAAGTATCTCAGCATGAAAAAAATGTCTACGAAAGAATTTTTTTCGGACATTCAGCAGACATTAGGGGATGATGCTATACCCTATTCTACGGTTGCGTACTGTGTGGCTGAATTCAAAAGAGGTAGATCAAGCTGTAAAGATGACCCGCGTTCTGGGCGGCCTTCAACCTCCGTTACGGAAGAAAATGTCAAAAAGGTTGAGAATCTGGTTTTGGAAAACAGAAGAATAACTATAAGACATTTAGCTGAGTTTCTAAAGATATCATTTGGTAGCATTCAATGCATTTTAATTGATTCACTGGGGTTCAGAAAAGTGTTGGCAAGATGGGCGCCACGAATGTTAACTGACGAAAACAAAATGCGACGTTTGGAAATTTCTAAGCGTAATTTCGAAATGTTCTAACTAGATTCGGACAATTTTAAAAACGTGGGTCCACCCTTTCGATCCTGAAACTAAGAGACAAAGCATGTCTTGGAAACGACCATCCTCTCCATCCATTGAGAAATTTCGAGTTGCTCCTACCGCTGGCAAAGTTATGGCCTAAGTGTTCTGGGATAGTGAAGGAATCCTGTTTATTGATTACATGTCAAAAGGCCAGAAGATTACTGGACTCTTTTATGCAAATTTAATTCCGAAAGTGCGTGAAGCGATTACAGAACAACGTCGTGGAAAACTGTCGTTGGGCGTGTTGTTTCTTCAAGGTAACGCTCCTGCTCATCGATCGGAAGTTGCGCTCAACGCAATCCGCTGTGCTGGCTTCAATCACCTTGACCACCCACCATATTCTCCGGACTTAGCCCCAAGTGATTTTCATTTATTCCCAAAATTAAAAGAGAAAATTCGTGGAACAAAATTTCACAATGATGACGCGGTTATGACTGCCGTAGGAGGTTTTGGAGAGTCAAGAAAAAAAAATTTTTTTTTCGCAAGAAATAAGAAAGTTAGTAACGCGTTATTCTAAATGCATTGCATTGGAGGGAGATTATGAAGAAAAATAAAATATTTTTGTTTCATTTTTTAATATTGATTCCATGAACTTTTTGATTGACCATCGTAAATGGAACTAAATTATTGTTAACGTTGACTGAAGTCAATAAATTCCAAATTAAAAATTTAGAAAAAGAAATACTCGTGTTCTGACGACCCGAGAATTTTTAAATGTCGGTATAGTAGGTGTAGTGATTAAATCCAAGCTCTTTCTGAAAGTCAAACACGTAAAGATAATCTCGAGAACCACACAATTTCCTAGCTTATCTGCATAGGTAGAGCTAACAAACTCCGTAAGAACGTCAACATGATGGGGAAGTTAATTTTGAGCCAGCCGTTTTTGCGTGATTGAGTAACAGACATTCAAACATACAAACTTTCACATTTATACATCATATTACTAGCAACCCACCCCGGCTTTTCACGGGCAGCAGAGCATAAGTATATGCCTACTTTTTTTTTCTGTCGTAGTGTCGTATCAGCCTGCCGCGTCGAGCATGTGGGTTAGATTAAAATGTAACTGATGTTCGTAGAGTATTTTTAATCTATTTTATTTCCAATCCTGCAAATAATTGAAAAAGTAAAGATACATAATGTTTTCATAATATAACTCTGTTGGTCTACGCTGCGTACTCCAGTAAAGCTCCAAGTTGGCATCATTTTTTCCGATATTTTCAACAATCGTCGTCATATTTTAGCCAATTTACACAAAACCTTAACAAATTATACACTAAGTAAACCTTTCTTATGAATCACTCCATCAATTGGTGAAAACCGTATGAAAATCCGTTCGGTAGTTTTTGAGTTTATCGCGTTCAGACAGACAGACGCGGCGGGGGAACTTAGTTTTATAATACGTAGTGATAAGGACCGTTTAGGCGTAACGATACCTAACCTAAAAGAAAAGAAAGAAAATTTGTTTATTCTGCACAAACAAAACGCACATTACAAAAAAAAAAAAAAACATAAAATACACATATACAAAGTAGCCAAAAGCCGCCGATTTTAATAACATGGAGACCAAATTTTAGACATGCATGGAATATTTTTTACATTAGGTTATCCTTCTGTCTGTGACGCGACTGATGTTCACTCAAAGTTACAATGTTATCGGTAACACAATAAATCCAAACCTTTTGTTATGCACGAGGCCAGGACCAGAATATTTCGTTGCCTCTTCAAAAACATGGTCCTTATTGTACTAAGCTCGATTTACATTCAGCGCGTCAACTCAACAAACGTCGGAGTTGATAGGTTCCCATTGCTTAAATAAATCTTTAAATTATTCAATGAGATTAGGTTGATCGATTTCCGACACTTTCTGGTACCGAAAGATGGGATATCTCGTGACGGTGGAGTAATTTACTTTTCAGTTATGTTGTTAATAAAGAATTTGCCATTATTTTTTTAAGAATTTGTAATTATTTTATCATTATTTTTAATTTTACCATCTTCAGCAATAATCACTCAAATCATTTAATTCCTTTATTCGTGTGCTATCTATGAGTACTTAAATCAATGCGTATGCAATGTGTACCGAATTACATATGGGTAGCGATTACTAGTAAATATATCGGCGAAGCTTTTATTTAAGCGGTTTACTCGCGACTTTATCCGCGAGGATTTCGGATATTTTCATACTTACATCAAACGCTCTTTAGGGTTTTTTTTCATAGCAATTGCAAGCTATTTCTAAATCATATTTATTCATAAAAATAGGTTTGGACAGACGGCCCTCAAATTTTTATAAATGCGCCGTGTGATTGTTATGGAAGTATGGGTGAGACTATATGTTTTCCAATTGCTATTAACAGACAGTGTCATTTTTTATCGAAGATTGCTTGACGAAAAGGAGGTCCATTATGCGATAGGGCCTTAGTGGCTACAATAGGTCTTTAAAGTTATCGGAAGTTCGGGACTGCAATGCACGTAAAGGAAAAATATAGCTAAATTATTGTATGTGTTCTTTATAATATAATATTTGACTTTTATTTGCTTAGGTCGGCTAGAGATTTCATAAGAGCAAAAACAATTAAACTTGACTCAAAATCATCGGAAACTGAAAAGTGTATTAATAATAAATCCAACTGCGTTTGGCCTTTTGCGAACCCAAATCGGAAAATTAAAAAAAAAGCTACCGGAAACTAATACCGGTACATATTAACACGTTCGTGGACAGTACTATCTCACAGGTTGCAGCTACTGAGACACTACTTTTTTTCATACATTGCCCACGGGCGTAGTGTCACAACGCATGGTTAAAAAACCATATGATATGACAGAACGGATATAGGCGTAAACGTCGTAAGGCGTTCTGTCACATAGAATATTATTATTTTGTAGGGATATGACAGACATGACAAAACTGATACGTCGACAGGCGTACTGTCGTATCACTTTTAGCTATCTAGACGCCTGTGGTCGTTACTGTCTACGAACGTGTTAACAAATAAATAATAACATCAGAAAAATATTAATTGCACTTTTCTATTAAAATGATGACACCCATAATCCGTGTCATTATTAAATTTTTAATCGAAACGTGGGTGCAAACAGCCCGCATATGGACAGAGCCGGAGTGCCGTCCGATTATAATAGGTTCGGTTTACCGAGATTTACCTATTTTGTGTTAATTTAATACAATCGAGTTATTTTTGGAAAGTTATTTCAATATTTCTACCCACAAAGGCCATGAAAAGTTAACACGTTGGATATAGGGTGACGTGTTTTCCAACAATTGTTATGATGACATTAGTGTATGGGTTCACCCTCATTTGAAAGCTCATAAATTATCTTTTTGGTATCTCATTTGCGACTTTAGTCAGAAACAAAGTAAAAGTTTACGCGTGAAAATGAAAAAAAAGAATAACATGAAAACATTGCGAACTTTTTCCATCGTGTTATGCATTCACAAAGATCTCGGAGGAAAAGCTTTAAAATGTTCGAGCTATAGTGCCGAGCTTTTGTACATCATACTATATTTGCATGCAGCTTGTACTTTAAAAGCTCCAATGAAGATAATTCTTAAGTTGAAAGTTGTAAAAGTAAACAAAACATTGTTGAAACATGAGATACAAATTTGATACTTTACATTTTCCATAAGGATTTGAAATGTTAAAAGTAAATATTCATTTTAAAATTAGGCGTGTCACAAAGCTTTTGAAACTGTGCATATTTATTGAAGAATTGCTATTATCTACTACAATGTACAAAAAATATCTTTGTTATTGGAACATTTTTAACGCTCTTATGAATTTCACGATGCAACAAATATTAAAAAATATGCTTTTGTTTCCTTTTCAACCTTTATCATATAACATAATACAGTAGGTGAGATTTAAAGTATGCGAACAAACTTATTCAAGCAGTTTTTGCCATGGAACTTAGAACTGTCGCAGCCACGCAGTCTCCAGTTTTTACAGTCATTTTGCCAAATGTCCTCTAACAGCAAGTTGCAGTAAAAATGCGCTACTGCAGTCGACTGCACGATTAGAGGCTCGTGCAGACTGGCGCGATGCGACGGTGCGACGCGACACCGGTAGAACAATTTCCATGAAGTTTTCATAGAAATTGTTCTACCGGTATCGCGTCGCGCCAGTCTGCACGAGCCTTAAGGGTCACACTACGACGACGATATACGACACAGAAAGATTCGGGATTCGTGCCGATGTGTCGGGCTAGACTTTTAGACATTATCTTACGCAGTGACGTATCTATTTCGAAATAAAATCGTTGGTAAGTAGGTATTCGAAATAATACTAAACTTTGTTAGTTTGTCATCGACTTGTTTGCTTCTAGCACGTACCATAGTGCACAAGACATCATAATTTCAGTCAAAACTTTAAGAGAAATTCGTTGATGGGTTATGCACGTGAATGTCAGACCTGGACGTGATTATGCACCCGTGCATTGCAACAACGTATTTGCTTGTTGCTCTTATGCTTTACCATAAAGCAAGAAGAATATTCTATATATCTATCTCACATCTTGGCTGTGGTTGCATTAGTAGATGTAGTAGGTCGGTACTCTGTCTTCAATCAACTCGCGGTCTAAAGTTTGTTCGTTCATTCGTCCAAATACTGCAGTGAACCCACTGCTAACTTACGTGTATTCAGTTACAGGTTAGCTAGAGGCAAACTGCAAGTGTGCAACACATTTTCATTAAAATGTTCATTAAAATTTGCACTACTGGTTTCTGATAAGCGGGAATAAAATCATCTAATTAAGCTTTGAACGTCAGAGATATTTACATAAAGGTTTAGCACCCCCGAAAATTACATAAATTATGCTAGAGCACACATTTTAGGTAACATTCACTTTACTCTAGATATGAAGAAAGTTAACTGTTTAGGTAATTCAATCTAAATAGAACTTACTAGGTAGTGTGAAAATAATTTAAGTATTAAACAAATTTTTAAGTATGTACTTACTTTTTGATTAGAACTTGAAATAGTGAAATGGTCTCAGAGGGCAAACTTTCTTGTATCTAAATAAACAGAAATAAAACTGTCCCTTTATGCGCTAGCAACCTGAAAGTAGATAGTAAACAAAAAGTAAAGAAATCGCGACGCGCAAGGAAGACATAGTTTAATTAGCGGGGAAATAATTTGTAAGTAAAGGACTGCTTCCCGCCCGAACACATTTGTTAACATCTTTCCGAACATACAAGTTTTGTACTAACCCTTGTTTGAAACAACACCCTCGGGGAACCCACGCATCGTACGCCTATACAACTAACTCACTTAGATAAATACTGGTTACAACTTTAACTATACCCGGTTTAAATCTCCCTCGGGCCTTTCATAACTTACAAAAAGCCAGTCGCCATTTTGTCAAACCTCGTCTTGACTATACTGTCAACGACTTCGCGCAAAATTCAATAAGAGTGACCTCTCAAGAATTCTTTTATTATAAAAGATCTGCCAACTTTTGAGTGCTTCCGAAATAATATACCTTATAAACAACAAAGTAACTTTTATCCTACGCGCGACGTTTTACCATGAATTATTCCAACGTACCTACAGCAAGGTTTTATTAAATGGAAAATACTTGAATGGATCATCGACGTGAATTTATGTGCTCAGCATAATGAATACCAACGGTAGGTATTCATTAAATTGAAAAAAATGCATCCCCTGAGCAAAATTAGTAAAATGAGCGTTCGCTTTGCAGAAGTTATGCTACGTTACCCTACGACGGCTGCAGCGCTTGAATCAAAACTCGTATTACCTGAGAAAGAGAAAAAAATTGTTAATCGATGAGATATTTGCATTACAGTTAACATTTTTACAGGCGATAAAACCCGAGAGTAATTATTTGTCAGAGACGTGGTGTAAATGAAACGGGCGAGCGTTACAGCGCAGGCCACACTGGGAACCAAGCTAAGTTCGCTTAGCTTCGCTCATGTAGCTACCGCGTGTTTGCATACTTCGGTGCACACCGCGAACTATGACCCGAAGCATGAAAAGACGCGGTAGCTAAATGAGCGAAGCTAAGCGAACTTAGCCTCCTTCCCAATGTGGGCTGCGCTTTATGCGCTGGTGAGCGAGGGAGCTTCAGCAACGCAGCCTCATTTGCCTGCGGGCTCACACAAAGCGCTCTCTGACTCACCAGCCTGGAATTTATTCATGCCCGAGCGGCTCTTTTTGACCGTGTTTGCAATAAACCTAGTCAAGTATCCGGACACAAAGAAAAAAATACTTCAAAAGCATCTGTACCTACACCATTCTGATTGGTTGCGGTTCTAAATTCAATTAAGACTTCTTAACGAGTTTGTGGTTTCGATCGAGCGAATCTCATTAATGTTTAGAACACAAATATTTAGGTAAGTGGAAAGCTAAGTAGGTAAGACGTTTGACAAAACGTCGCCACTTGGGCCGAGAGGGTCCTTCCGACGCGTAAACGGATTACAAGGGTCCGAGGACCCCTTGTTAAAATCAAAGTGTTGACTGCGAGGCTAATGGGTGTCAGAACTGTACGACGTCGGCGACTCCCGGAATTGACACGTGGCGGTGCAATGCTTCCCGCCGTCAGTAAAAGCTTCCACGAACTAGCAGAACTAACGCGAACACTACAACATAATAACATCCTATGTATAAACAGATTCGACCAAGAATCTCCGAGAATTGCTTCATGCCTCAAGTTAAACTCAGCCTGCAAAGTTTTCAGTACTCAAGTGGTCCACTTGCAGTGTTTAAAGGTATAACAATATTATTGAAATATAGCAACAAGGAACTTACTGATAACGTATATTTATTTGTCAGCTCTAAATACAGATACAAACAACCGTTCGTACCTTTTGAGACAATGATTGAGATAAATTTTCTTCTCAATAACCGTAATAGTTTTTGAAACTAAGTGATTTTGCCAATGTAGGTACCTAGTTAAATAGCTAGACAGATAGATATTTCCCAAAGAACTGAACAGTTTGTGCGATTTACTTTATTTTGGTTTTCCTTTGGAAGTTTATTTCAAAGTTAGCATCAACTGCGATTACGTCAATCCAATGTCTTCGTTGAATAGTTTTTAATGAATGAACTTCTAAAGTCTGCCAGCGTTCTGGTCCTAATTCTAATTTAAACTGCACTAGATAAGAACTCTCAAAGTGACTTGCATTTGGAGCGAATGCAGATTCTGGCTACTAGCTCTTTATTGCGATGCAGGTAGGTATTCAGATGAAGCCTTGAGTAAAGTTCAAAATGAATTTCTGCGTCCTATTCTTACTGAGTTCTTGAAAACGTTCTTCTAACAAATTAATTCTTTGTTCGCTGACAGCACGGCGAGCTCGCTGTGGTAATTTCCATTTTATCAGAAGCACCTTTCTATTCAGTTAGGAGTAATGTAATGTAATGTCCCTAGATCCTGGATCCTGCCCCGGGCTGATTGTTTCAGTGTTGGAAACAACTGACTCGGCTTAATTTGTTAGATGTAGACTAATAAGCACTTCATTTAACACTTCGTCTTATAAACTGCGCTTTCTTAATTGTGTGCGGTATTATTTTGAGAATGTGAATTTTACTCATTTGTTACTTAAATGGGTCTTGAATTGTGAATAACTGGGCGACAAAGCTGTCCGACTTCGCAGTCTACACTTCATTTATATTCTATACCTACATATAATAAAATAGTAACGAAGTCAAAACTGTACCTAAATTGAATATTTTTGAAAAAAAGTAAATGCTACGAGGTGTGAGAACGAGTCTGATGCCGAAAATACAGTTTTTAGAATTTGTATCCGCTTGTCTGTATGTCTGGATTGGCGCAAAAACGGCTGAACGGATTTGGATAAAATTTGGCACAGACATATAGTTTAACCTCGTTACTAATAAACGAATTATATCAGGTGAATAGTTACTAGTCTTCCGTAATTTGACTTTCGAAAGAAGTAGACAAAGCGTTGTCTAACTATACAGACGCTATACAACGTTTATTAGTAATTAGTAACCTGGATTAACACATAGGAATTACACATAGGATCATTAATCCCGGTAGTACGTTCCCGTGAGATATTTTCCAATAACCAAGCGGGCGAAGCCGCGGGCAAAAGCTAGTCTTTGACTAAATGACTTATCGGGCTACAAATCCGAAAATGATAAAGCAGAACTTAACAATGTTTTTTTTTTTTTCTCAACCATGTCAAATGGCCTAGATTTTATCCCACTTCTGTTAGGCCTTCAATCGCAAAAGTGTAAGCGGTATGAAACCGCTCGTTACCGTGAAACTAACAAGGTTACGAGCCCTTCACCTGCACTTAAATGTTTTATAAAAACGTGAAAATTATTTTCATTCCAAACTTGTAGCTAAATATATGCGAGACTGACGTCACAGCTAAACCCGACCACTTCGGAGTCTTCGGCTTATATGAAAGTAATAAATGAGGCTTGGCATCAGATAGTCCGCCCGCGGATTGGATTTTGAATTGGAGTGACAGTGTGATGAAGGAAGGGTCCGGCTTAGTTACGGTGCGCGGCGGCGTGAAACCGCAGCCAACGGTTACGACCACTATACATAACAACATCACGCCTTGTTTCCCCGAAGGGTTAGGCAGAGGTGTAGGTACCTAGTACACCCACATTTCGCCAGTTATGTTTAAGTCCCATGTAATAGGGGCGAGCCTATTGCCATCTACCGGGCACAAATCCAGACTCCGGGCTGCTACTGAGAAATTCCAGATAGAAAACGCATAACACTTTGCCCGACCTGGGAATGCTTGCGACCTATAGACCAATGAGGCAGTCACCACGACCACTATATACTATCGAATTTCTAAAATAGCACTAAACCAATATAAAATATGTTTTTATGATCACTGTGACAAAGTTACTACTAAGACATGCAGGATTATTTTTCAAACGCCAGTTCAAATTTTGTACGGTACAAACATCGCGAAAAATAAAATAGTTGGAGCATGGCTGGCAAGAAAAGCACGAACGAGGAAAGTAGCCACTGACATGTTCATTTGAACCTAAACATTCACTGTCTTTATTTTGATGTTGGTATAATTTCCCTAGAGTGTACCTACATGTTAATAAAAGCTAGATATTCTTACTAACTATAAGAATATCTAGTTGCCTGCCTCGTTAGTCACATAATCATTGCTTATAAAAAACAGTACCTAATAAAAAAAATAATAAACTGAGGATCGTAGCAGGTGGAGTTTTGTGGTTTTTGCCTACCCCCATGGGAAGAAGGCGTGAATTTATGTATGTATGTAAAACAATCTCATGCAGTCGGAGGCAATACAAGGTCTTTATTGTTAAGAAGATGGCTCCGACTGCATGAGATTGTTTTATGACAGAAATAGCTCATCTTGTTTCCATCTTTTTTAAAGTTTATTTTTTACGCAGTCTGGTTTTCTGGTGTATTAAGTAACGCCTAAAGCGTTACTTAATACTGTGACGATCGTTAAAATTATCTTTCAAAGCAGTCAAATTCTGGGTTTGGCAGTCGATTTTAAGAATTATAATATTGAATTGTATTATAATAATTAACTCTTGTCCGTACAATACCCACTTATAATCGGGTGATAACTTACTCACTCCAAAAGAACGGAATTGTTTTTTTTTTAATAATTACTCATTCCAAATTACAATTAAACATATAATTTGTACATATTTTTGTAATCACCTTTTAAAACCTTTAATTTTGATACCACCACTCGATAGGTTTGCGAGTTTTTTTTTTAAACATACATTTTGGCGCCAAAAACCCGGCTTTTAGATTTTTTATAATTTTAATATACCCCGTGACACTCGCACAATAAAGACGAATCTAACGACATAATTATCATTCATCGAAATCGGTTCAGCCGTTTAGTAGTTACGAGGTAACATAGGGACAGACATACATACATACAGGTCAAACACATAATCTTCCTTTCTTGGCTTCGCCGCAGTCGGGTAAAAATAAACAGAACCTAAAAAATAACCAAAAGTTTTGAACCGAGAACATAGGTTCTCAGTTCAAAACTTTTCAATTTCGTTAAAAGTTATTAATCCTCAGGACAGACATTGTATAATCTGTTTAAAAATATTGTTTTGTAAGACTTTCGTAATAAAATCGCTTATAGATAAAGTTTTTTCTTTAAGGCATAACTTAGCTTCTCATTTATGAAGTAGAATATTTAACATTAATTTCGGCTACTGGTGAAACAATGAAAGAAAGGTTCCTTCTCACGTATGAATAAAAAAAAAACAAAATTTTCGCAGCCGCGATCTTGGATTACATTTTGACCTCACTATCGACTTTAGCACCCTCGAACAATGAAAACGACAGCTATGGCAAAAAATTTTAAAATTTTCGCAGCGCCCATCTTTTTTTTTTGGATGGGAAATCATCAAATGACTTTTCCCGCTCTGGGCGGAGTGGGAGGGCGTGTCAGACTTTAACTGACTAAAACCCACCCATGTTCCTTCTGTTGCCTGTGCCGGGGCCACGGTAACACTTTCGAACATCCCGCAATCCCGACTGGCATCGGTCCTAGCGGACCCCTTCAATGCTGCTGACATCTCTTTGAGGCGCGCGTGGAACTCAACGCGCCGTCGACTCGAGCCTGGTCCTTACCGGACGGCGAGCTACCCTTTGCTCGCCGTCCGCAAGCCCGCGCCTACGGTGGCTGGGAATCGGCTGCCAATTCCCGACGCCCAGGGCGTCTCCTGCGGCGACTAGGTGATAGGCGATAAGGGCGCAAAGCTTGCCTCTCCCTCACGCGTTCCGCCTCCTCCTTCGCAGAAGGAGGTAATGGCTTCCCATGTACTCTCGCTCCGTACCATGGCCTGGACCAGGGCCGGACGCGAGAGATCGCCGCCGCCGATCGCTTCCGCGAGGACACGGCGGTGCTCCGCCCAAGCCGGGCAGACCTCCACCGTATGCTCCACCGTGTCCTCCGGGCGATCCACACAGTGGTGACACCCGGGCGTTTCCTCCCGCCTTATCCGGAATAGGTACCTCCCGAAGCACCCGTGTTCGGTGAGGACCTGCGTCAGGCGGAAGGTGACGTCGCCGTGGCGCCTCTGCAGCCACTCCTCAAAGAGGGGACTTATCGCCGCAATTGTGGCGTGCCCAGCAGCGCCCATCTTGGATTTACAATTTGACCTCACTATCGCCTTTAGCACCCTCGAACTATGAAAACGACAGCCATGACGAATAATTTGAAAATTTTCGCAGCGCCCATCTTGGATTTACATTTTGCCCTAACTATCGGCGGTAGCATTCTCGAAAACTATGATAGTGACACCCATGACGAATACTTTGAACATTTTCGCAGCCGCCATCTTGGATTTACATTTTGTCGTCACTGTCGGCTTTAGCACCGTCGAAAACGATGAAAACGACACCCATGACGCAAAATTTGAAAATTTATCACAGTCGCCATCTTGCATTTACATTTAGACGTTACCATCGTCTTTAGCACCCCGCAAACGATGAATTTGACATCCATGAAGAAAAATTTGAAAATTTTCGTAGCCGCCATCTTGGATTTTCATTTTGACCAAATTCATACTTTCTCTCTCTATCGAGAGAGAGAGAGAAAGTATGAATTCGAAAGAAGAAAGTCGCATGGAGGGGACATCAAGAGTATGAACGCTTTTTCGTTAACCACGAGTTCTGCCAGTTTACTCCTACCGCAAACCGCGTAAAAGAACTTGGTTCCAAAAAAAAAGAAGAAAAGTACCTTTAAACTATAAAAAAACAGAAAACAATGCATAAAATGCCAAAAGGGCCTCAGCTCAGCATGATGTCAATGATAACACAAAGTGTGTCAACTGATAACACACCGGACGCTGATTTTCAGCTGAAGCCCACGAGTGCCATACGCTATAAACACAGAGAAGTGGATTTGTCCGTTTTGAATAAATTAAAAAAAAGGTTTAAAATATTCAATAGCTCATACTAAAATCAATAAAATGTTTTGTAATATACATATTGTTACTGTGTGTGTGCATGATATGTTGTGAGTAACGAAAAACTAAAATAAATACCCTCTGCGTATTACTTAAAAATAATAAATCTATAAATAGAAATCAGACAAAACCGCGACTGAGTTATTCTTCTAAACTACGAAACGGGTTTAGATGCGGTTTTCATCATCATTTAAAGGATATATAAGACACTAATAATTGAATAATATATATTATGTAAAGCTAATAAAATAAAATAAATGTTAAAATCGATAGAATTGATTAAGTTATAAAAATTGATAAAATGATAAAAAAGCCACTATACTTTTGGTACCTTTGTTTATTTTATTTTTGAACTTTTTGCTTATTCTGTACCAAGGCGGGTGGGTTAGGAGATCATAATTATAAGATGAACTCAAACTCATCTACTACATACCTAATAAATCAGTCTAAGCTTAATTAGCATAATTATAATTGAATGTGTTACATTAAATCATTCTATGTAGTGTAGAATAAAAACCTTAACACTGCTCAAGTTACGTTATCATCGTGTTCTCTTTTCAAAATGAGAAATAAATTAATGTACTAAAGAGAAATTAAAAAGGTTGAATATTTCAAAAACTTTTTGAAAATATAAAGTCCATTTTAACGTAATGTTAATTAAATATTTGCACCGTTTAGGCTCGATTATGTATTAACTTATTAAATTAACTAGCTGTGCCCCGCGAATTCGTTCGCGTGGAAGTCGGAAGATACACAATAGTAAAATAACAGCCACATTTTAACAAAACTCCCTAGTTCCGCAACCCGCCGCGTTGCATCGCCCGCCCGCGCTATTTCTTCGTTTTCGCTTAGCGTTCTTTCTGATTTTTTTTTATTTTTGCTCGGCGTGTAAGGGTCATATTGTGATGTTAAATAGCCTCGAGAATTGAGCGTTAATAATTTTTCAAATCCGATTGGCAGTTCCAGAGATCAGCGTTAGAATTTTGTTGCGCGGAACCCTAATTCTTTTTCTAAAGTAAAATTAGCCTAAGTTACTACTTGTAACATCAGCTATCTGCCAGTGAAAGTCCTGTCAAAATCGGTCAAGCTGTTTCGGAAATTAGCCGGAACAAACAGGCAGGCGGGCAGACAGACAATTTATTTAAAATTGCATTTTTTTACTAGTACCGTATATAATATACTTTCATATGCATTTCGTAAAAATCTGTCAAAATTTTGACATTACAAACAGACACTTCAATTTTATTTATTTGTATAGATATTACTTTGCTTATTGTTGGCATCTGTTGAATTCTCTGCTAAAATGATAATAAGTAGGTACGGCCCAAAACACTTACTTTCAGCAAGGGAGCCACTTTTTCTCAGTGTAATTTCTAATTTGTTTATTTCGCTTATTGCACGGACTCACTTTGTATTGTTTCAGTTCTTTGTTATGCTATTTTAACTTGAGTTGAAGAATGTTTTTGGTTCTACCTAAAATATACAGCGCGGGTTTGAGTCTTAGGCACATTTATAATACTTAGATGGATTAATGTACTTATTGTATCTTTAAAAGTCAACCTTCAAGTTAAAAGGAATTAAATGTTAAATTTAAAAAAAAAACAATTATAGTTGGTCGCTAGCGCGAATTCGGATATCCGAACGACTTTACCCGAATTCGGGCATCGCAGCACATATACAACGGCGAATTGTACGGGTGCGTCATATTATTCGGGGTGTCACTAGCAATGGCGCGTGACAACTCCTTTTTCCAAAGCTTTTTGTACCTACAATATGTAGATCGAGTGTACGACTAAACACTACGCCGACAGACACTACGCCAACAGACTGAACACCGACAAGACTTTACTTCGACGGGACTCTTCGCCGACAGGACACTTCGCCGAGAGGCTGACAGCTGCTTGACGGACCCCGCTGCAAGGGTCTCCTATTTCTGTCTGCAGAGTTAAAAATAACCTAATCAAACCGAACCTCAAGGTGCCCCTGACGTCGACCGTCTAGGGTTAGGATTTTCGGGTCAGGTTCGGAATAATCAGAAGTAAGGATGCCCTGTCGGCGAAGAGTCCCGTCGAAGTAGTCTTGTCGGTGTCCGGTCTGTCGGCGTTGTGTCTGTGGGCGTTTAGTCGTATAGTGATGTAGATCGTATGTGATCATGTAGATTGTTATAAATTGTTTGTATATACAAAAACAAAATAATTAACAACTAAGTTATACGATGTTCAAAATATTACACAGTTTGCGTTTCTCACTTCAAAAAGCTAGGCCAAAAATGTACACGAGTAACAAGTAATGCCGAAGGCTGTTTGTCATAAGACTAGAGAAAATATAACGCTACTGAGTCGGCACTAATCCTTTGTGAGTGTAAAACTTATCTAATAATAATAACATAAACTTAATGTTCAAGTAAATCCGTTTACTTTTAGTTTTGATTAGTAATAACTTAGGCTAAACTTAGGCTAATAGATAAAACAATGGTGTAGCCACACCATTGTTTTATTAGCCTTATCCTAACTAAATTGGAGAAGGCTTCCAGGCTAACTAGGTATTATGTGAAGCGACTGCCATCTGGCAATCACAAACGAATTACTGGGAAATAACGATATTCTAAGTTCGGATGGTTTTATCACATATTTCCAAATTGTAGTATGAATGTAGTTTATCTTTCCCGAACAAGTACCTAGGTACATATACCTACATTTTTGAACCCAAAAGCTCCTGTAATACGACTCGATCGTAAAATTAGATTTGTCCTATTAAAAATGGCAAATTTAATGGGTGAGGTAAGCTAAACAATAATCAGTTCGAGAAAAGCTTGAGAAACACTTCACATATTCATTTGCAAATTAACAAAAGCTCTCAATTAAGATCGAAATGAAAATTATTTAAAATCAAGAAGCGAAGCCACGAGCAGAGCTGGTCAAGAACAAGTACCTAGCGATGTGCGTTTGCATAATTGTTGCGTGATCCAACGTTGGCTCGCTCGTACCTAGAATAGCTGATGAGGAGTGTTCGACTTGATTGTTACCATCGTGTTCTTGGTTGAGGTACAGTTTGTTATAATGAACGGAGATGTGGTTAGTTCACATCAAGCGATCATTTGGTTTTGATCACTAAGATCAAGACATTATCTTGTTTTGTATGGTTCTCACAGCGGGCACATTAGATAGACACATAGAATACTCTTTAATAAGTAAGCTATAAAAATTACACATATCGCTAAAAGCGATCTTTTACAGACAACTTTTGGAACGATTAATGGGAAAAGGAGAGACAATACTGTAGGGAGCACATTAGGCAAGCTTTGCTAGATGTACAGGATGTTTTATTATACTCATACCCTTCACCATCCCTCTTCATCCCTTATCTCAATGTATTTGGGGTCGGCGCTACATGTCCCTTTGTTCCATACTTCTCTATTAGTCGTCATCTCGGTAGTCAGCCCCCGTTTTATCTAGCCATACCATCTCTCACACAGTTCATATGAATGGAAGAAACCAAATACGATAGCGTTTCTTTGGTTTCTCCTACTCTTATAGCCATCGACATCTCTCTCCTAATCTATTTGAGCTCGCCACAGTGTGTCTTCTCTCGTTGATGCAGTTGTCCAACATAATGGTAGAAAATATTGGAAAGGAACTAAGTAATACCATCATTTTAGAAGCCGCATTAATGAGATGTACGTAGGTACTTAGGAAAGGTATTCCAAAGTTAGATTTAGTTCATGCGTATCGTTAAGTAGGTGAACGATCAAAACACACGATCACTTTTTTATTAGAACGAGCCTATACAATTGGAAACTAATCGCTCGTGGGGAAGGGAAAGGATTATATGGTTCTTCGGTTCTGTGGTTCTGGTTGGTTCTGGTTGGTTGGTTGGTTAGTACCGATGGTGGTTCTAAAGTCTTCTATCTATCAATCTATCAGGGGCGTAGCCTTCATACAACCCGATTCCTATCGGTTTCCGTCGGAACAACCACTCTTCTTAATGTCTACTATTGCCAAATAATTTGGTACATCTGTGAGTGTAACTGTGTATCACGTCACATTACATTATTATATTTAATACCAGTTTAATATACCATAAGATTAAAAACCTACAGTTTTTTGTCTGAGTTTATGAGAACTGAACAATTTTTTCTTCGGCTTCCCTCTAATGATAATTGTGGCTGCGCCACTGCAATCTATCTACTCTCGTATTAGCACGAACTGTATGAGAATCGTAATTCAGATCGTGGCAAAACAGGCCAGTCAGCTAGGACCTACTCCTACTTGCAGAAGCTGTTTTAAGTCTAGTGTTAATACAGCAGAAGATAACTCGCTCAGAAAATCTATGTTCATAATTATAGAACACGCAGAAGAAAAGCAATATCTGGTCCATTAACATCGCAGTAGACCCTAAATGATGTAATCGTTCATAAGCATAATTAAACTAGGACCCGCTTTTTCCATTAACACTTAGATTAATTGATATAAATGAACATTTTCTAAAGATTGTATAATTAAGGCGAAAGACAATTTACGATTGTGAGAAGTTACAATTAATTATTCTGTTTAGGAAATTCGATTGCGTTAATTCATTAAGTAGTAGAAGACATTTAAAGCACTGAAATATCAAATTGTAGCATAGACGATACGAATATTTCAACATTTATTAGTTACGTAAAGTTAATTGTTTTTGTAACAAATAGTAAGTAAAGCCTTATAATATTTACTTGTACAATGAAAAGCTAACATAATGTTTGTTGGTTGCCTGAGGGGTTACCTTTGAACGACCTACAAATGTTAATTATGACTGTTTTTCATTCGTGTATTTGTTTATGACAACTCATGTCTTGTTTGGACATTGTAAACAAGTAAAGGGTCCATTTCTAAAATGAACATTACCATTTTTTTTATGTACAAAGGCAAAATATTAAAAATAGCAACTAAGTGATGTCTAGTGGTTTCAATCAACATGCTCATTTTGGTGAAATGCGGCCAACAATGCTAAATAATATTGAAATTAATTGATCATAAATATAACCATAACGTTCAAATATTTACTTTTGTAACGGTTTATTTAATGTCGCAGTTAGAGCCACATTAAATCAATTACGAAAATTAATTAAAATCGAGAGCAAGATTTCAATGTTATTAATTATTGTATTTATTACTCGATACATTTTGCGTGTAACCTCAAATCTGAAAATGGTTTGCCAGCAATAAATTTAAACTGATAGGTATGAGAAAAACGAAAAACAATATTAATGAAAATAGACGACTCACGGAGAGTGTATTGTGAATATTTTGTTTCTAGAGTGTTAGGTGGAGGATAAAGATAAACTAGGAGCTTGAGATCAGGCAAGGACGAAAGGAACCGAAGTGGCTCTTAAAAAAGAGAGAAAGGTATTCGATAATTCAGGGGCGACGTGCCGTATCAGAGTCTCAGAGAGCGGGATAACATCTTGGAAGCTTTTTAATTTGAATCGGGGAAATTTAAGACATGTCGCTACAAGAGGCGGAAAATTTTAATCTACTGTGTATTTCTAAATAAGAGATCGTTTTCGTGAGACGTTTTTTTGGGTATTGGTACCGCAAAATTGAACAGCGGATTTTTTTCTTACTTTTTGCTTTTGTATCTGTTTTTTTCTTCATCTAAACTGCAATTCGACGATGTTAGCTATAGCAAATAGGCATTTCATTTAGGTATTTTTCTTTGTTACTAAGTAGGAAGATACTTCTGTACTTGTATATCAATCAATCTGCCTAGCCTTTTTCCAACTATGTTGGGGTCGGCTTCCAGTCTAACCGGGTACAAGTACTTCTGTACTTGTATATACTACGACGAAATTCTGTCTATTTATTAAAGTTAATATTTCATCGCCGTAAGCATTAGCTATACCGAGGGTACACAGATGCAGCATCGACACTAATTACACTTAACAAAATATTTAATCTTAAGGAAGCAATATACAATGTATTTGCCAATAATCTAAGCTGACCTAGTAACGGGATAGATAATATTAATTTATGGTAATCTTTGTAAATTGTGTTCTCTGGCCAGCGAGACCCCTTTGTGCCCAGTTCTAATCGCTTTTGAGAAAATATTGCTTTTGGAATAAGGTAAATTTTAATGATGAGCAAAACTCACTGGGCTAAGCTGATGAAGACGACATATTAACTAAAATACCTTTTTATACAAATGTGTAAATAACGAGATTTTACTTTATTTGTCTCGCCTTTAGATGATTTTTTTGAAGCCTGTAAGGGGGAATCGCGAAGTAATTCAAATTTTCTTACGATTTTTGCGATTTGCAGCTCAGTGTCTGGGTGTATTTTGATTAATGTATGATTCGCGACCGTAAAAAATACGTATTTACAGAGTTATAATCATTAGAATCAGTAATACAACTCCTTAAGTTAGTAGGTATAATCCTCAAATGTAAAGATTTCTTGAAATAGTCATTCAACAAGATTACTTGGTCTTAGAAAGTTGTATTGATGAGTTAGTAATTATAATTCTGTAAATACATATTTATGTTACGATCGCGAATCATATTTTCGTCAACTTACAATCAAATACTGACCTGCAAATTGCAAACAATCTAAAATAAATCTCTTTCGCCTTAAGTAAAAATCCATAATATTTTTTTTGTTATTATGTTTTAGTTACGTAGACTTCAGCATTGTTTTGTTGTATTCTAGAGTTCCTACTGAGTTCTACAGTTTTTAATCACCTTGTAACTACATCAATGCAAGTTTTGGAAAGAATCATTTACTTTTAATTTTGCGACACCATACGCTCGTCAGGTAGAAAGGATATCCCTCTTTGAGGAGTAGCTGGAGAGGCGCCACGGCGTCCTCACCTTCCGCCTGACGCAGGTCCTCACCGGACACGGGTGCTTCGGGAGGTACCTGTTCCGGATAAGGCGGGAGGAAACGCCGGGGTGTCACCACTGTGTGGATCGCCCGGAGGACACGGTGGAGCATACGGTGGAGGTCTGCCCGGCTTGGGCGGAGCACCGCCGTGTCCTCGCGGAAGCGATCGGCGGCGGCGATCTCTCGCGTCCGGCCCTGGTCCAGGCCATGGTACGGGGCGAGAGTACATGGGAAGCCATTACCTCCTTCTGCGAAGCAGTAATGCTCGCGAAGGAGGAGGCGGAACGCGTGAGGGAGAGGCAAGCTTTGCGCCCTCACGCCCCTAGTCGCCGCAGGAGACGCCCTGGGCGTCGGGAATTGACAGCCGATTCCCGGCCACCGTAGGCGCGGGCTTGCGGACGGCGAGCAATGGGTAGCTCGCCGTCCGGTAAGGACAAAGCCCGAGTCGACGGCGCGTTGTGTTCCACGCGCGCCTCACAGAGATGTCAGCACTATTGACGGGGTCCGCTAGGGCCGATGCCAGCTAGGGTTGCGGGATGTTCGAAAGAGTTACCGTGGCCCCGGCACAGGCAACAGAAGGAACACGGGTGGGTTTTAGTCAGTAAAAGTCTGACACGCCCTCCCGCTCCGCCCAGAGCGGGAGAAGTCATTTGATGATTTCCCATCCACAAAAAAAAAAAGGTAGAAAGGATACGCAGGTTCTCCGCAAAACCGTGTGTGCTAGAAAAATATTGTTTCCACGGAATATTCCCGCACCTCTCTACCCAGATTGAAAAATGTCTTTTTTCATGCTAACTAAAATTAAACGTTCACCACAGCCCTTGATTCAACTCGTGTGCCATTTTAATTATTCAAAATTTAATGTTCAGTTTTACAACGCTCCGCTTAAATATTTATGTAGAATAACGGTAAAATACATCGAGCAGTTGTTTGCTCAGTTCACAATATGTACAGTACGCCAAACTAATAACAATGTTTCCGCAGCGTTTTCCAAAAACGTAAATAAGTATAGACAAAAGAGATTCACCGACCGTAACCGCGAAACATATTCACAACAAAAAAAGCCCATAAATCAATAAGCTCCGAAATCCCTTGTTTTTTTTTTAAATCAACAAAACAGAATGTTATTGAATTCGTAACATAAAATAAATAGACAACAAAGAGTTCCCTAGAAATCGGAAATAGACATCTATTGTGTGTACCAAGGAGTATTTGTCATGCGCCACGAACTGCGAACTGTTCGGCATTTAAATGCGAAGATCGCGAGGCATTCCAGCGTCCTTCGTTGTGCTGAACCCCTAGTACACTACATGCTCGAACACTCAGCATTCTGGTCTCGTCTCGCCCACACGTAATCCTGTATCGAAAGGATGTTTCGCATTGACGCCGCTAAAATTAACTAGATACTCTACGTGATAGTTATTGGACTTATTATATTAGAATAAGTTAATCGAATCCATATAAATGATTTTTATCGCCTCGTGTAAAAAAATAACCTACAGCAAGTTCAGGTAAAACTTGATTTTTTTAGGTTTCACGTGAAAATGAAGAAAATAATAAAAAGACAGCAGGAGGAAAACGTGAAATAAAAGAGGTTTTCTGCCTAAAAACTCCAGCGTTTTTTTGGGAGCTTCATGTTTGCTTTACAATTTTGCTGAATGTATTCTTAACAAAACTTAGTAAAAGATATAAAATCACTTACGGATTGCGTTAGGTTTCTGACCTGTGCTCGAGCACTGTTTACAATAATCTTTCCAACCCGTATGCTGCGCATTTTGATCGAAGACTGCAACTATTTTCAATTACCTAAGTAATACGTTTTAGATTTATTTTAAAACGTGTATAATTTTTCAAACTAACTATAGGTACTCTCGGCTCCGCTCCCGTATAAAACATAATCAGAAAACTTATCAGCCCGCTTAGCTTTCTCAGTAGCAGCCAGGAGTTTGGATTTGTGGCCGGTCTATGACAATAGGCTTGCCCCCTGTTACATAGGAATTAAACATAACTGGCGAAAGTACACCCATGTACTACAGGTACACCTCTGCCTAACCCTTCGGGGAACACCGGCGTGATGCTATGTTAAGTTAGTGTAGGTACTTAAAATCGGATAAGTCATCCTTTATTGCAATCGCACTAACAGATGACAAGACTAAGAGACGCATGGTTTATTATAAGATACATAATTATGTATGGACGGCAGCACATCAAGCTACTACAATCTGTCAAATTTCTTTAATAGATTTTCAACTTTATTGCTAAAGCATTAGGTTCAAGGTTGATTGGGAAAATTTGACAGTTTCGGGTAGCTTGACCTGCTGGCGTCTGTACATATCTAGCTTTTACCCACGGCTTTGCTCACGTAAAGATCGGAAATTTTTCCCCGGAAATTTTGTGCTGGGATAAAAAGCCCCATGTCCTACCCCAGCTCATGATCTACCTGTGTGCCAAACGTCGAAATCTGTTTAGCCGTTAAGACGTGAACAGGTAACAAAGGACAGACAGAGTTCTTTCGTATTTATAATATTATTATTGAGTATGCATGCAGAAGGTACCTGATAAGTTTTAAGGATTTACACTGCATGACTTAAAGGATTTACACTGAAGTCATGTTTGTTTGAAGAGATAGAGACATAGACAGAATTATAATGTTCATGTTTGAAAACGTCTAATACATTGATTTATTGCACGTTCGATCGATAAAGGCTACGTCGACGTAGGAACATTCATTCTGACATCCTTATTGTAATCTTTACGCAGCAGCAGAAAAAAAATGTCGGAAATAGATTCTTAGTGACACATTACCCAGGTGTACGATTTACGTAATTATTTACTACTGATATGGCGATTAATTTTATTGTACATTACATAAGGTGACGCCAAAGGAAGCAGGTGCACCGTGTTGCAAGACAATTATAATGGGGTTCCTAAGATGGTATTTTGATATGCCGATTGTTACTCGTAATTGCAGCTTGATGAATCATTTGGAGAATATTTTCTGCTGCAGTCATTGCGTCTGTTAGAATATATTGTATGTAAGTAGGTAGGTACAGTCACGAGCATAAATAAATATGTACCTACACACTTATTTTCAGTAAAAGACAGATCGCTATTGATGGTAGACAGTGTGATTCTATCTGTCCTTATGTCAGGCCGGTAAGATTCTTCCATAATCTCTTATAGATTATTGGGACGTTAAAACCATAGAGAGATAGGTTTTTCTATCTCCAGTATGCTAAAACTGGTGATAGTTGGCTTCGGCCGTCAATGAAATCAACTATTTTCTCTTATTGTGTTGATTTTTTGAACACAGACTATTATTTATGCACACATACATAAACTCACGTCTTCTTCCCATGGGGGTAGACAGAAACTACAGAACGCCACCTGCTGCGACCCTTACATACCCTTTTTGCATATTATTTATTTTTGTAAAAAATCTACGTGTGAATCGATCCTAGGTAGGTTACTCTTAAGGATCCTTCTTGGGATCGTGGTGCTCTAAACTACTAGACTGAAACTTCGATATATCGTTAATCAGATAATTATTTAAGAGAAACACTTTTATGTTAAAATACACCGCTTGTCAGTCAACGCGAAGGAACTTTAATTTTATTCTCGGTTGGCAAAGCCATCTAGACAAAACATCAACAGTTCTTTCGAGTACTCTACGTGAAAATCGCTAAGTGGTCGTTTTGTTCGTGATTGTACCTAGATACCAATTAAACGCATGACAAAGTACACTATGTCATAAACCAGCCAATGACATAGTTAATCGTGATTAGTTATTCAGTACCATAAAACCCAGAAGGCCATTAAACTTGATTCACATTGTTATGCAAAGCACGCATTCTTTGTCCGTTTTAAAATTTGCGATTGACTTCCTCTTTACTATTGGAATTATTATTTTGTTTTGTCAAGTCAACTCAGCCTATCGAAGTCCACTGCTGGACACAGGCCCCTGCCAGGCTGCGCCGCAATACCCTGTCTACCGTCTTCCGCATCCAGTCTGTCCCAGACATCCATCTGAGAGCGTCCCACACTACGCTTGCGAATATGCGGTCTCCACTCCAGGACTCGTCTGCTCCACAGGCCTATCTTTATTAGGTGTAAGTTTAAAATGTATGTATTATACACATAAACCCGGTATAAATCCTCTAACTGATTGAGAAAACCGCAACAAATCCGTTGCGGAGTTTAGAAGAACAACTCGGCTACGTAGACAGACACGAAAAGTGAATTTAATTTATAATAGGTATACAATATTATATAATGTCAAATTTTAGTAAGCGCAAATATTTTAAGGAGTTTATCCACTCATAAAACTAAACAACTTTTCCCAGTAAACATGGGTCAAAATGTGAAAAAAAATTCTAACCCGATACTAAACCAGTCAGCTGAGCGTACAATTTATATGGAAAGTTCAAAAAAAATCGTATTTCGACCTATGTTTATTGGGAAAAGTTGTTCATTTTTATGAGTAGATTAACCCCTTAAAATATTTGCGCTTACTAAAAGTAGGCCTTATATCGGGTGACTGGTAATTAGTGACCGATACTTAAACACATGATTTTACACATGATAACAAGCAGCTTTTACTATGGGACCAATCCTGAAATCGCGAAAAAAAAATCAGCTCTTCCTTACATTTAATTCAATTCATTTCCTCACATTTATTTTTCACGATTTCAGGTTCTGTCCCATAGTATTACTGATTAGTTGTATTACTGATTCTAATGATTATAATTCTGTAAATACATATTTGTTACGGTCGCGAATCATACTTTAATCAACATACACCCAGACACTGAGCTGCAAATTGCAAAAACATAAGAAAGTTTGAATCTGACGGGCTACCTTAGCGCTACCCCCCTAAGAGATTTTGTGTATGACTAGATGGACCCTAAACATAAATAGATATAGAAACATAGATACTCTTTATATGCCTCACATTCACAGCTTTTCGAAATAAAAAGAAATTACTCAGTCCTACCTACGTACTACTATCAAGCTTTTAACCATACTGTAGGTACCTACCAACATACCCCTTGGGTAGTGTAGGATAAACTTCGTACCAACAATCTCAGTCAACACTCCACGATCCAGGCAGACAGCTATTGTCAGGGATAACAAAAGGCTACTCTATCCATCTCTGCTGTCTATGGGACAGACCAGTGCGAGATAAAGCTGTTAGGCGCTGTCACTTTCAATCATTTCTGCATATAATGGCAGCGCATTGAGACAAAACGTGATGCTGTGGTTTTACATACACACATTCATATCCTCACAGTTTTTTTCTCAGGGGGTAGGCAGAAACTAAAGAACGCCACCTACTGCGATCCTTGCATACTGTTTTTGCTGCGTTTACGTTCATACTATTTGCTGCAATCTTACCTTATAAGTTGCCTTTAAAAGGAAAACGGAACTTTTATTTAAATATCATTTTTCTATTTAAAACCGTTATATCATTTTCTTTTTTTTTTCTTTTTTATGTGAGATAAGTTTATATATTACCTACTTTAAAAAAAAATCATAATTATGCAATGAAAAAAAGTGTGCTTTTAGGGGACCCCCGTCATGAGGCTGTAATGCTCGCGAAGGAGGAGGCGGAACGCGTGAGGGAGAGGCTAGCTTTGCGCCCTCACGCCCCTAGTCGCCGCAGGAGACGCCCTGGGCGTCGGGAATTGGTAGCCGATTCCCGGCCACCGTAGGCGCGGGCTTGCGGACGGCGAGCAATGGGTAGCTCGCCGTCCGGTAAGGACCAAGCCCGAGTTGACGGCGCGTTGTGTTCCACGCGCGCCTCAAAGAGATGTCAGCTCTATTGACGGGGTCCGCTAGGGCCGATGCTAGCTAGGGTTGCGGGATGTTCGAAAGAGTTACCGTGGCCCCGGCACAGGCAACTGAAGGAACATGGGTGGGTTTTAGTCAGTAAAAGTCTGACACGCCCTCCCGCTACGCCCAGCGCGGGAGGAGTCATTTGATGATTTCCCATCCAAAAAAAAAAGGGGACCCCCGTCAGGAACAATGTTCCTTCTCACATAGACACGATTTAAAATAAAAACAAGATTTAGCTCCCTCGAAAACCATGAAACTCATAATGTACAATTTTTAAATTCTCGCACCAATTTTGAAATCTTGGATTTACATGTTGACCAAATTCACACTTTCTCTCGAAGAAAAAAGAAAGAGTCGCATGGAGGGGGGCATTTAACGTTTTTTCTTACGTGACGATTTTTACCAGTTTACTCCTATCGCAAGCCGCGTTAAGAAACTTTATTCCAATAAACAAAATTACAAAGTTCAGTTGCTTAGTAACTGGGGACAATCAATTTTGCATCGGAGTATTTTGTATAAAAAATAGAATCAGTGATCAGGGCGACGGCTGCGAAGGCTGCACCCTGTGTGCTCGGCGCCTCAGACCCCGAGCGCGGCTGCGCCGCAGTCGTCAAACGGTGACACTCCGTCATTAGTGACATTTTTTGTAAATAATGTGTTTAGTTTTAGTGCGTGTTGTTTATATAGTTTATTTTATTTTTATATAGGTAAGTGGAACATTATATAAGTTATTTATGATCAATAACGGCAGTATAGCGACGCCGGAAATAGTGCCAGTCAACCTGTCACATCGCTCGATGTCCAGCTGGTGAGATGCCCGTATTGCTCACAGACACGCTTTTTTAAAGGCGAAAGGGGGCTGAGGATACACTATGGCAAGATCCACAAACCACATAGTGTACCATTGTGCCCCCCAGCCACATCCCCAACATCAACACCTCCAGACCAAACCTTGTGGCAAACGCTAGCAAAATTAAAAAATTCTACCCCGGTTTTAAAGAGAGTTCCCCGGGGCGCGAGACAGTCTGTTGCGCTAAGTTTGACGCGATGTCTCCGTCTTGCGACTCAGGAGAACTCACAAAGTGCCTGGGAGCAATTACTCACCTTCCCTTATAGGATTCTACATGTCCAAAAAAATTTGGCAACTAAAACAACCTTAACGAAGCAAATTAAAGACAACTGCAACAATTCGACCATAATTTTAGATTCAAAATTACCTGCATTTAACAATCAATCGCAAAAAGGCTTATGTTCACATATGGAATCCAAATTAAGTGAAGGTGACATCAGGGGAGCGGCCAGGATAGAGTTCAGCAGTGATGTGGTGGCGCCTTACTCTTCAGAAACGCTAACAGCTCTAGAGAGTAAACACCCAGCGCCTGCGGATGGTCTCACCTTTCCCGACCCACCTGACTCTCCCGACCTAAATTCAACCTTCCTAAACGTTTCGGCCCCCCAGTTGATTGCAGCCGTGAGCTCCTTTCGAAGTGGTTCCGCCGGCGGCCTCGACGGCCTGACTCCACAACATCTAAAGGATCTACTGAGTTCAGGCGCCGGGGAAGCTGGTGAGTCGCTTTTGAAGGAGCTTGCGGCCCTGATTAACCTCATGCTCACCGGCGGTGTGAACGAGGCCGTCGTGGATGTCTTGTACGGGGCCAACTTATGCGCCCTGCGCAAGAAGGACGGCGGCATTCGTCCCATCGCCGTTGGGTGCACCTACAGGCGTACGGCAGCCAAAATATGCTGTAAGCTTTACAGCGAAACGCTTACAGCTAAGTTTCAGCCCCTGCAGCTTGGTTTTGGCTCGAAAGGGGGCTGTGAGGCTGCCGTACATGCCCTTTCCACCTTTTTAAACTTCAACAAAGGTGAGGTCATCCTCAAGGTTGACGTGAAGAACGCCTTTAACTCTGTAAACAGGGACACTTTGTTGGCTGAAGTCAAAAAGGAACTACCCGAAATTTATGGTTTTATGTGGCAATGTTACAGGTACCCTTCCAAATTATTATACAAGGACAATGTTTTGGAATCTGCAGTAGGATGCCAACAAGGTGACCCTCTCGGGCCAGTCATTTTCAGCTTGGCTATTCATCCAATTATCCAGAAACTAAATTCAAAATTTAACGTGTGGTATTTAGACGATGGAACTCTAGGAGGTGATGCAGACACCGTTTTGAAAGACCTACAACTTCTCAAACAGGAATTTAAATCTATTGGCTTGGACCTTAACCCCTCAAAATGTGAAATCTATCTTCCTGACATTACTGACAGACAATTGACCCTAGATAAATTTAATGCAATAGCCCCACAAATAAAAATTTTAGAAAAAAGTTCACTGCACCTCCTAGGTTCCCCAATTTTAGAAGACAGCTTTTCTCCTTTTATCGACGAAAAAATCAAAAACTTCAACGACATTTCGGACAGACTCTCCAAAATTAATTTACATTCGGCATTCACCTTGATAAGATACTGTTGTTTTGGCCCAAATTTTATATATTTTCTACGTTCTTCCCCTTTATGGAAGCAGCCACATCTGTTGGACAAAATTGACCAAATTATTCGCAACACGCTAACATCTATTTTAAATGTGGCCTTGGACGACCGAGCGTGGCTTCAAGCCACACTACCCATCCGTTTTGGCGGCCTCGGCGTCCGCAAAATTACCAGTATTAGCTTACCGGCGTTCCTGTCCTCTGTCCACAGCACTGAAAAGTTGACGGGGAAAATTTTAGCTCCCTCCCTGGTCGACTCTGAAGTGCCATGCTTGAGTGATGCAGTGAACGCCTGGATAGCAACTTGCCCGGATACAGATCGGCCCGTGAACCCATCTTCCCAGAGACAGTGGGATGAGCCGCTCTGCAGGTTGGTACGGAATAATCTTATCAATACGTCCACCAATACTGCTGAGCGTGCCCGCCTGCTGGCTGTGGGTGAATGGGAGTCGGGCCTCTGGCTTCAAGCACTACCGTCACCCAACATAGGCACTTTGCTGGGTGACTCCACCTTCCGGCTCGCTACCTGTCTGCGTCTGGGCGCTCCTTGCGGGGCTCCACATCGCTGCCAGTGCGGTGAAGCCGTTGACTGCCTCGGACATCATGGCCTGTCTTGTAGTAAGAGCGCAGGCCGGATAGCACGGCACGCCAGCATTAATGACATTATCCGTCGTGCTCTTGTCACCGCCGGGGTGCCAGCTGTTTTAGAACCCAACGGCTTGGCACGCGACGATGGCAAGAGACCAGACGGAATGACCATAATGCCTTGGAAGTTAGGCAGGCCTTTGGTGTGGGATGCAACATGTGTCGACACCCTTGCGCCATCCCATCTTCCTAGTACGGCGGGCTGTGCTGGGGCGGCTGCTGCAGGTGCGGAAAACCTCAAACGGCGAAAATATTCCGATCTTTTTGTGAGTTATATGTTCGAGCCGTTTGGGGTTGAAACACTAGGGCCATGGGGTCCGAGTGCCCACTTGGTTTTCCGAGACATCTCCAAGTGGTTGGTCGACTCTTCACGTGACCAAAGGGCTGGCCTATTCTTTGGCCAAAGAATCAGCATCGCCATACAACGTGGCAATGCTGCCAGCCTTTTGGGCACTTTTCCTGTTGACAGCGATGCGGACGAATTTTTTGATGCCCTATAATTATATATATATATATATTTTTTACATTTGTACATATTATAATTATTATTTTAAGTCTGTTAGCTTATATATTATGTAAATATTATGTATTGGTTTAATTGAAATAATAACGTTATACGCAATAAAAAAAAAAAAAACAAAGTTCAGCAACTCAATTAATATTAAAAGAACAGATCAGAACAAAACTTGTTTTCGATTATTAACATAATCATAATCATTAATTCTGTATTGTAAGGGTTTAAATTCTTTGCTTTACATAAATTTATAATTTAATGTATTAATAAATAAGGGATCAAGTTATATAACATCACTAGCTTTTGCCCGCGGCTTCGCCCGCGTGTATGTCGGAATATATCAAATTAGTACCTACCCTACGTGTTAATCCAGGTTCTAAAACATCTATATGCCAAATTTCCTCTAAATTCAATAAACTGTTTTTGCGCCAATCCGGAACATACATCCCGACAAACAACAAACGGACAAAAATTCTAAAAACTATTATAGTGTGCGCAACAGACTCGTTCAATCACTTCTTTTTAAATATATGCAACGCACAGTTCTGACTTCGTTACTATTTTTAACCGACTTCAAAAAAAAGGAGGAGGTTATCAATTCGGTTGTATGGTTTTTTTTTTAATGTTTGTTACCGTTACTCCGTCATTTATAAACCGATTTTAAAAAATATTTTTTATTTGAAAGGATTGGACTTCCAGATTGGTTCCATTTTTATCCAAATCCAGTTCTGATGGTAGGATCCATGAGGAATTGAGGGAAATCCTCAAATATTATTGGCAAACACATAGTGATTTTGGTATTTTCGTCAACAAATCAAGCATTTGCATTCAGAAAGTATGATTTGGTGAGGTGGAACTAACGAAGAAGACCACAGATGGCTACAGGAACTCATCAATGATAAGTATTTCACGGGTGGCGATAAGATATCTCGATTAAGATAGTTAAACGACTATGACGAAGCAAATTTAAATAAATGCTTCTGATGAAAATGGTACCATTGAACTCAGATCAGTAATAAAACAATGTATCCTAGCCGTGTTGGGGCTTATTGGAAATGTCATGAGATGCACTCTGGCTATAAATTATTTTTAACCGACTTCAAAACAGGAGGAGGTTCTCAGTTCTTCGGAATCTTTTTTTTTATGGTTCCCCGATTACTCGAAGACGGCTGGACCGATTTGGAAAATTCTTTTTTTGTTTGAAAGGGTATACTTTCCAGGTGGTCCCATTGACATCAAGTCAGGATCTGAGATGGGATCCTAGAGAAATTAAGGGAACTCTTCAATATAGGCGCACCTATAGCGATTTTGGTATTTTTTATAGAACTTGTGCATTTCCTCTCGGAAAGCAACATTTGGTGAAGTGGAATTGATGACGAAGACCGCAGATGGTAAGATGGCCACTGGAACAACTCAATAATAAGTATTTCACGGGTTGCGATTCCATTACTTTAAAATTATTGCTAAGCAAAAGAAGCTCGTCACAATGCATATGGTGAAGTGGTGCTGTTGGTGAAGTACCAAGAGAACTCCTCAACAATTAACGTCCCTGCTTCGGGAAAAGCAATGTTTTATAAAAGGTGATGAGCAGTTGTCATAAGGCTATTGTAACTCAGATAAATTACGACCAAACCCACTAAAAAGTGAAAAATAAAAACAACCGACTTCCAAAATAAACACTACAAAGTGAAAAATAACTTTAATTTCGGAAGTCAGTGGCAAAAACCTAAAATACAGATCCAAAGACACTGACTACCGAAAAAGTATTAGTACCGAGTTTCGAGTTCCTTACTGTTCTTACGGTCCTAGTGTTCCTTATTTGTTTTAAAAAACTAAGAGTGACAATTTATATTATTTCCTGAGGCAAATATTGCCATGTTTCAAGTGTATTAACCAAATGAATAAGATTTTTCATCTAAACTATATCCCCGGTTTTCACCCCCACAGGGATGGAATTTAAAAAAAATCGTTTAGGATATTTCCAAACCTTGACTCAAAGATTATTCATACCAATTTTCAAGTTAATCAAGCTACGCAGTAAAATTCTCCCCTGTAATATTGACAGCCCGTTTTTACCCCGTCTGGTGTAGATTTTCGAAAAACCATGATATAGGTTATTCTTTATTTTTGGACTTAAGTATAAATACTGAGTTTCGAGTTATTATGACAGCGCGTTAAAATTCTTCCATACATTTTTTGACACCCCCCAATCCCCCTCGTGGGGGTAGTTTAGAAAAACCAAAAATTACGAAGTTCATAATTTATTAAGATAAGTATTTGGGCCAAGTTTCAAGTTTATTAACTCAAGGAATAAGGTTTTTCATACAAACAAAATACCCCCTTTTTACCCCCTTAAAGGTCGAATTTCCAAAAACCCCTTCTTAGTGCTCCCCTACATTATAAAAGGAAGCCGTGTGCAAAATTTCACGTTCCTAGTCCCAGTAGTTTCGGCTGTGCGTTGATATGTCAGTCAGTCAGTCAGTCAGTCAGTTTCTCCTTTTATATATATAGATATTCATATAATTTGAGCGACAAAACTGTATTAGCAGGTCTGCGATAACAATCTTAACATCCAAATGTATAAAAGAATTACATATATTAATCAATTCTTCACCTCTGCCGCACCCTTCGGGGAATACACGCGTGATGCTATAATATGTCATAGTATTTTCTTGTCAAATTACTCACATGCCTATTTAGGACTTGGATCATTAACGGGAACAACTACCTACCTTTATTACGTTCATAAAATCATTATAGTCCGCGACATCGGCGCATCGCTCTTGATCATGAGCTCTTCAGAAACTGTTCAGTAATGCCAATAAAATGCCCTAGAAAGACATACTTAGTGAACACTTATTGGTGATGTGCCTCAGAAAGGTTAGGTGCGTAGTACGCGAACCAGCGTACGTATATAACTAGATATATGAACGTAAAAGAAGCAAAAGGAGTATGTAAGGATCGTAGCAGGTGGCGTTCTGTAGTTTTTGTCTGCCCCATGGGAAAAAGACGTGGTTTTATGCATGTATCTACGAAAGTTTTTAATTGATTACCTATATATCACTGTAGATACATCCATACTCCTACAAGCTCTATCAATGTTGTAATCGTAATGATATTTAGAGGCACCTAATGTACATAAGGGCTTATCTACGTGGGACCAGGCAATGACGTGATTTGTATAATACATTAAATAGCTCAATCGTGCTTCGAATTAGCTTAAATTATTGATTCGCCGACTGATAGGCACAAATTAATTTAGTGTGATTTAATTTTAGGCTGCTAGCCTAAAATTTGATTACACAGTTGTTATTCCGGATAAAACATGATTAAATATAAAGCTGTTGCTAAAATTGTACCTATCTTATATACATATTATGTATGTTCATCAATTGAGAATGTGAATGTAGATATAATTTTTAATTTTCTTTTCTGTTTTTTTTATTAAGATTTACGAATGATAGAAATATCTACATATTGGACCAATATTTAATCATCACAGAAAGTCTTTGCCTAGTGTGTATAACGAAATTATTTATTCTGAACGTAGTTTTTAAACCCATAGAACAACAGTTTAAAACCCATTATTCAAGTAACATAGTATTTGTGAAAAAATAAGCAATTAAATTGCTAAATAAAAGCAGCTGCTAAATGAAGTACTTTAAAACCGAGCAATTAGTGAGAAATCTTGACTCAAAACAGTTAATTTTAGTCTCGTTGCCAAGGTGGTGTAGCAGTGGCGGTGAGGTCACCCGATCCCTTGACCGTCGCCCAGCGGCTCACCTCCGGAATGCCTTGATTGAATTTAACCATTACCAATACAACCACAGACTTACAGTGGTATTCAGTGACATTTGGGGCATTATTCTAATAATTCATCGGACCTCCATTCAATTTAGGAAGCCATAATGTTTTTATGCTAGAGGTAAATTAATTAAGCCAGTTGACTACCAAATTAAATTGTCTATATATTCATATCAAACTGCCATTCTTTGACAATTCTATGTAATGGCTATAAGCCCAGGTATGCACGGGCGATTTACCGATTTTTTTCCGCGCACTGGATTTACAATTCACGCACTGCTTAGCGCCGAGAGTTGAAAATCCAACAGATTTTTTGACGTGCTGGGATATGGTCTATTGGATTCTCAATGTTCGGCTCAACACCATGAGTTGAAAATCCAGTGCGCGATAAAATACCGCCGCGATATTTACGTCCGTGAACGTAGGCTAACACGGCAAATTGACATATGGTGTCAATTTGCTTATGAATTAGTTGCCCTGTCTATACATACCTTTATTAAACCAATCACACAGGTTAACAAGAGATTTGACGCCAGGTTTACTTTATAAGGCCTTCAGAAACCGGGGATGAGGCACGATTCTCTATATTTTTTTGTGTAGATTTAGCTTACCCGTACTGCAAGCAAAGAAAGTCCAAAGGGTTTGTTATTCTTTCCTTCACAAACAAATGTGTGCCTTTTTAATATAACAGGATTCGTTTCTCCCCTGCGGCAGTCGGACTGACCTTTTACAGAATGTACGTATTATTGTCAAGTAAAAGATTTTTGTTAAATTAACTTGACTGGCCCGGGGCTCTAATTCCACGGTTATAACGTTTTTCAATCCCTATTCAAGTAAAAGTATTCAAAAATACATTTTTGGGCCCACAAAATTACGTTTCAGAATATTGACACGCTCTACTCTCTATGAGAGCAGTGGCGGCCCAGTGGTAACAGCCTTGACTTACGGTCGTGGGTTCGTATCCAGGCAAGCGCTTTACTTTATGTAAATAATTTTCATCACCACAGTGGTGATGCAGTGGTGAAGGAAAACATCGTGAGGAAACCGGCATTTCCGAGAACCAAAAATTCTAAGACATGTGACATCGACCAAACCGCACTGGGCCCGCGTGGTAGACAGCCCACACCCTCTCACAGAGAGGACGCCTGTGTCCCAGTGCTGGGAACATTATTGGCTGATTATGCTACAGTCAGTTAAATTATGAAGCAAATACATGGACCAATTAAACACCGCAAATGCAAACACATTAGGTATATTCAATATGAACTGGTATTGAATACCTCCTGTTTTGTATGTGACTGGTTCAGTACGCTGTAAACTTTCCCAAAGTTCTTTAGTCCAACGGAAAACTAGTTCTACCAATCTTCCAATGTTATACTAAAGGCGTAGGATTTATGCGGGCGTAGCATCCTGAATAATATTACGAGTGAGCCCGACTATAATATAAAGGTGAACGGCAGATTTAGTACAGCATACTTTTTGTTGTTCATAAGTCATAAGTAATTTATTTCATAACAATATAAGTACATCGTGTTGAAAATTTTAAAAATAACATATTACAATTGCAATTAAAATAAAATCCATTAAATACATTTAGAAAAGTCAATAAAAACAATAACGGTCAATTAAGGATTCGAGTACAATACATCATTGATAATAAATGTCAAAGTAATAAAATCAATAATAAATTACAATGTCATATGTCATCTAGGAAATCATTGATACTGTAATAGCCTTTCCCCAATAAATAGGTCCTCAATTTGTTTTTAAATAAGTTAACGCTGTATATGGTTTCGAATTCTACAGGTAACTTGTTGTATAAAAATACAGACCAATACATCTATCTATCTATATCTCGGGCTATGTTTGACCACTTTTAATTTCGGTTGAATAGTGTTGGGCAAATCTTTCCTACGCGTGCTAGCTCTAATTTGTCTTTGCTCGTTAGTCTCAATTTTGTGCAAATTTTTAACTAAGCTGGTCAGAAACACTAAAATGTAAAGGCGAAATTTTCGAAATTTCGAATTTTTTAAGCTAATAAAATGGTCTTTACATTATTCTGTCTGTTTCAGGCGGAGCATAGTTCTTAGAGCTCTTTTCTGAATCACGAATGCCATTTGTAAGTTGTACTTGTAGCTATTGCCCCAAAACTTAATGCTGTACCTTAGCCTGGACTCCACCAAGGCAAAATACACATTTTTAAGTTCAGGTAAACTTAATTCTTCCCTCAGTGTTCTAATCGCATAGCATGCTGAGCTAATAGACTTAGTTATAGACAATGTCTCAACCTTCCAATTCCACAATGCATCAATGTGCACACCTAAGAACTTGACACTATCAACTATCTCGACCTTGTTGCCACAAGATACAATATCCAACTTAACGTTATTTCGTACCGTGGGCTTAAGACACACTTTGTTTTATTTACATTAAGTTTCAAACTATTAGTACTGAACCAGTTTTCAAAATCTTTCAAGAGAGCATTGATCTTAAATTCTAATTTCAGTATATCGTCTGCAGTAACTATCGCATTTGTGTCGTCAGCAAAGATTATTAGTTTTGTGTCCTTTACGCGTTTTTTAATATACTCCATTAAATCATTTAAAAATATAATAAAGAAGATTGGACCAAGGACGGATCCCTGAGGAACACCACGGCATACCGTAACTAGATTAGATCCATAAGTTTTTTCTTCTCCATCTACCACCGATTTTATGTCTACATACTGCCGTCTGTTATGCAGATAAGAGGCAAATAACTCCAACATATTTTCCCGTATGCCATAATGTTCCAACTTAGCTAGTAGAATACCATGGTCTACTGTGTCGAAGGCAGAACTGAGGTCTAGGAATATACCAGCTACTCTATGTATATTATTCAAGTTACAATAACTTCGTCTACCAACGCCTCAATGGAATCGGTGGTTCCTAACGATGCTTGGTAACCAAACTGTTGATCATTTAGGATACCGTACACCATTCTGTTACATAATTTGTACCACTTATTAAGGCAACTAAGCCATTTATTTTCATGTAGGTAAGTGTACTATTTTTAGGACTTCGGATTAATTAATAACATCAATAAAAATAATTTAATAAATAAACGTAATAAAATCGTAAACTAAACGCAGTTATGTTTTTAGAAGTTGCCATATGTAAAATAACACAAATATCGAAATGATAATTAATTATTTATAAATAGAAATAACATTAATATAATTATAAATAGAATTAGAAATAGGTATCTCCTGATGCACCCCACTGAGTAAGAGTAGGTATGTACGATCCTCATCTCAATCTACCTACTTAATGGTAAGTAAAACACTACAAAGATAGCGACAAGCAATCTAGAACATGTACTTTATCACCAAAACAATGTTTATGTACCTTTATCTAATGATCTACATTGGTACACTAGAATATAACCTTAAAAAATAAAACTGGTTATAACGTTTACGTCCGAAGTTCTAAAAATCTAAGAATTTAAAAAGGGCTCGTCTATAATATTAACTACCAATTAAAACAAAAAAAAAATCTCAAAACACGAAATTTTATTAGCTGTACGACTTCCCCTACGAGCCCGCCGTTCGCCTTTATTACCTTTTGCCTATTCCACCTTAAAATTTTCCCAGATGTCTCTGAGATTCCTGTAGCTGACAATAAAGTAACAGAATACCTCGGCATTGTATCTAAATCATATGCTGGATTGTACAGACGTACTTAAATAACATAATTATAAAACCAAATTCACTAAGTATGTTAGGACAAATCGGTAGTCACACGACGAACTCGGTGCCCAGCTTGGCTTCACGAAAACGATTGAGCAGTTAGTTCAAATATGTGTAAAATTTATGTAAATACAAGTGATTTTAACGATTGGCGAATTGTTCGCGAACCCTCGTCCCTCGGGAGAATGCGAGCTAACAATGTGACGGAGAAAAATGAAAACAGTTGACACTGAATTTTCCGGCAAAATAAGAAACATCTCGTATTATTTGGCTGTATCTGTGTTTTCTGTGAAAGGGAATAAAAAACTGGCTTAGCACCTTCGTTTAAGGACACGTTTCGTTAAAAAATTCAGATGATTTTCACATTATACCTACAGAGGAAGTTCAGGCATTTGAATGAAACAATAATCAATGAAATCTTTATAAGGATCTTTAAAAAAGTTTAATCACTTATAAATGATATATTTTTTTTAAAGACATGATTTTAGGTTTATATTTTCTTTTCCTTTCCTAACGTTCCGCGAGTGTCATACATATTTTCATGCAGTGTATTCAATTTATCTGCCTACAAAGCGTGGGTTTTGACACTTGCGACATTTTATATACAAGATTGTATAGCAGGGACACGACATAGTTTGCTCTTAATAGGTTAGTTAGATGGAAGGGTGTTTGTTAAACTTTATTCCACAATGTCGGAAGTCACGGCACAGAGTGCCCACTGTAGCACTTCTTGGATAAGAGTGTTAACGACATGAACTCTTGGTTTATATAACTGACGGTACAGATAACCCTGATGCTCGATGTTAGTTCACGCTCATAAAACTATCTATGTGTGTGCAGCAAACACAGGGTGTGTTACATAGATAAGGGTGAAGTGTCAGAAGCGTGTTCGCGTGAGGGTGACTGGTTAATGGACGGGTGACCACCGGCTTGTATCGACTATCAGCCACGAGGCGACTAGGCGACGTCATCGCCCTCCACCATTAAAGTGCACGTTTACATGTATGTTATGTTATTTTATTATTTTCGAGAAACTTACAGCTAATTTAAACAGTATGAAATTGCCAATACGTATGTATACCATTTACAAGTTTCCACTGATAAACACTAAAAATAAAAACGAAAAGGTTGGTACTAAATACCTATAACATAAATTAGGAAATAAATAGTACACGATCGACAAACTAAAAATCATTTAGACGCAAACAATTTCTTTTCCATAAAGAAGCTTTTCACCAACAAATGCTTCAGCCGAGAAACACTGGTATTGAAGTTAACCAAATCCTGTTCAATAGACAGTTTAATAAAACTTCTGCTCGCACGGATTACAGACGGATTCTGTCTATATGAGGGACATGTAGCAAGCGAGGTTTGCGAAACATTTTGCAGTCTGTAACTAATCCTAAACTGTCTAACAGCTCAGGGCAATCTACAGTACCATTTGTAATTTTAAATAAATACGTGATATTTGCAATGCTTCTGCGCTCATGTAGTGGTAAGATGTGAAATCCCTTACATCGCGCTATACAAGAAGTAACATAAATAACGCACAACCTCTTAAGGGATCATTGTACTCATAGAAAGGAAAGAAAGAAAGAAAGAATAATGTTTATTTGGACACAGTTCGTGAAACACAAAATACAAACATTATTATGAACAACCTTTACTATGGGACCAAACCTGAAATCGCGAAAAAAAATCAGGTGTTCCCTACATTTTGACGAGTTATGCAACCATAAATGTAGGGAGCAGCTGTTTTTTTTTTTCGCGATTTCAGGTTTGGTCCCATAGTTAAAGTTGTTAACCCCTTAAGAGGTTTAGAATTACACCTTGTATAATTAATTGAGAGTATATTTCCTATCGCCCTATTGAGCTCATTATCGGTGCAATATATTGCTCCGTTTGAACTCTAACACATGGTTTTGTGACCCACGATTCACTTCATAGTAACGAACACTAACGGCCACTAGTATAAAGATATATTTTTTGTGAATATGCAGATGGGGATTTTACCGTAGGCTTAATTCGCCATCCAAAACAACGTCGAGATTTGACTTTCCGGAATTGGATGTGAAACAGACGGAGCTTAACACACACCGCAACGAGTTTTTTTTTTAGAACAACTGAACTCTGAAAAGTCAAGCCGTCAATTCGCTTTTCCATTTCAGGTTTCGCTGAATAAACGTACAATCAAAACTGGATGAAAAAATAGTGCCGTGCCAGTAACAACAATGGTTAGAAAGTTTTCTCGTCATCTAATATAAAAGTTTCAGAGGCACGGGCTAAGTGAAAAACTACCGCGGAGGGGATTTCTCGGAGCAAAGCTTTTGGGAAGTGAAAAACTTACGCCGTAGTTCACCCAAAATATAGGGATATTGAATGTCGATTATTATAAACAAATATTGAAAAGCATACAAAAGAGCAAACGATTTATCTGTGGAACATGAGTATTGGATTTCTTTATTATAAATGAGTAGAATATTCTCTGACGTGTTCGCTCAAGATAACTATAGTCATGGCCGTCCTAAAACGGTAAAGACTAGAATACTAAATATGGAAGATTGACATCACATAACAATGTTATAATTAACTTGTAGTTATTTCAAACATTTTAATATAGTCTCGGAACAGATTTTCTTAAGCAGGAAGCTTGCTTATCCATCACTTACTCGTACCTATTCCGTATTCACAAAGGCTTTGTAGGAGCCTTAACTCTACTTTTTTTTTTTTTTTTGTGGATGGGAAATCATCAAATGACTTCTCCCGCTCTGGGCGGAGCGGGAGGGCGTGTCAGAATTTTACTGACTAAAACCCACCCGTGTTCCTTCTGTTGCCTGTGCCGGGGCCACGGTAACTCTTTCGAACATCCCGCAACCCTAGCTGGCATCGGCCCTAGCGGACCCCGTCAATAGTGCTGACATCTCTTTGAGGCGCGCGTGGAACACGACGCGCCGTCGACTCGGGCTTGGTCCTTACCGGACGGCGAGCTACCCATTGCTCGCCGTCCGCAAGCCCGCGCCTACGGTGGCCGGGAATCAGCTGCCAATTCCCGACGCCCAGGGCGTCTCCTGCGGCGACTAGGGGCGTGAGGGTGCAAAGCTTGCCTCTCCCTCACGCGTCCCGCCTCCTCCTTTACGAGCATTACTGCTTCGCAGAAGGAGGTAATGGCTTCCCATGCACTCTCGCTCCGTACCATGGCCTGGACCAGGGCCGGACGCGAGAGATCGCCGCCGCCGATCGCTTCCGCGAGGACACGGCGGTGCTCCGCCCAAGCCGGGCAGACCTCCACCGTATGCTCCACCGTGTCCTCCGGGCGATCCACACAGTGGTGACACCCGGGCGTTTCCTCCCGCCTTATCCGGAACAGGTACCTCCCGAAGCACCCGTGTCCGGTGAGGACCTGCGTCAGGCGGAAGGTGAGGACGCCGTGGCGCCTCTCCAGCCACTCCTCAAAGAGGGGACTTAACGCCGCAATTGTGGCGTGCCCAGCGCTGGGTTGCGACAATCGCACTCTCCATGCCGCCATGAGATCCTGCCGGAGCTCTGTCCGCCGTGCCGCGATTTCTCGCGGCAACGGAGTTACGCCCCGGCGTTCTGCCTCCTCGCGCCACTCCCACATGTGCGCGAAGCCTTAACTCTACTTGGCGTGAGAATTGTGTGGGTTTTGTCGATCCTTAACGTTTAAAAACTACTGTTAATCAGTAGGTAGGTATTTTACCTTGGCTTCGAAGTCTCATTTGCTGATAGACGCATTGTATTATCTGCGTCAAAGCTGTACAAAATCTACTTCATGAAAAGCACTTTCCCTTTCACCCTCCGATATTGAAGTTATTACTAATTATGACTTGTATGTATGTGCCTCGCTACCTCGCTGGAAGGGTAGATCATTGTAAAGCTAAGTGATACTGTGCAATGAACCTCGGGAATGCAGATAACGTAACAGTGATCGCGAGCTTCGCATGCTTTATTTATGGGCTAGGAGCGCCAGATTGTTCATTTGTCATTTGACTAACACCTTCAGATCATTGTCAAAAGAATGGAATTGTTTTACGCTCTTAATCTTAAATTTCAGCCATCATTTTTCCATCGCTAGGACTCAGGCTTTCTCTCCGCGTGAAGGAAAGGTTTTTGTAAACTAAGCGGTCCCAGTGCGAGTCGTTATAAGGCACGAGACTTCGCGTTTTTGTTTCTAGAACACCGTCGTTTTGTTACCTCATAATATTATTCTTCAACGTTTTTGAGAGCAGTGGTGATGAATTTAATTACACAAAGTAAAGTGCCTGCCTGATTTCAAACCCCTGACCTAAACTCGTAAGTCGGGACAGTTATTTATCTTCTTCTATTTCACGCACGATGGGCGGATAATACAGCGGAGTTGATCTCCTGTGTCTGCAAACTTTTTGAAAGTAATATTATTGATGTTGAAGATGTAAACGGAAATATTTATTCAATAGAAAGGGATTTATCGATAACTTCGGTTTGATATCCCGTAGTATATTGTGGTCTTACGAGTCGAATTGTATCGCTGTTACCTACTATCAAGAGAAACTGATACGATACGAAAATTCTTAGCACAGTATTATATTTCTCAAGACCCCGCATTGGAGATGACTAAGAGCACTTTTTCTCATGCGACATTTACGTTCGGAAACTATGCCGAAAGTTTCAAGTATGTGTACTTATTTTGCGGTATAAAGGAGTTCCAATATGTGTTGGTATTTTGTTATAGGTATATCGGAATGATTTCATTTGAACAGTTCCCGTCGTCAGTCATTAAAAGTTTAGTCCTCACTCCAGATTAGTGTCCAATACAAGCTTAGATGTTTCATCATGTAAAACAAACTAACGAGAAAAATATTAGGAAATAATGGGGACGTAGGTACCTAACTCCACGTCTGTAAAATTACTTCTTACAAAAATTGCAAGTCGCTATAATGTCAATACAATAGTAGACTAACCGAAAAACTAGACACAGACATTTAAATATACTTTAAATCTCTTTGCCATATATAATCCCTCATGGTGCCCTATTAACGTGAATCTACTTCTATACAACAAGGAATAACACTTAATCCCTTGATATGAGCAAGGATATTATATCCTTTCTCCTAGATTTTCTTCCTTTCTCATAACGCATGGAGGAGGAACATGATGTGGTTGGTGGGCGCTGCATTCGTTCGACTGCACTACATTGTTGCAAGCCTGTCTTACAATTCTCAGTCTTACAGATTTCACAAAGTTGGACTGTTAAATTGCACATTCTTCGCCACCATATTCTAGTACATTCCACCCACTAACCTGCACTGGGTCCTCGTAGTGGATTACGGCCCACTCTCTCTCACCGAGAGGAGGCTTTTGTCCCAGCAGTGGGAACATTACCGGCTGATTATGCTTATAGTTTGTAATCAAATTACTAAAACGAGTGATCTATCTGGCTAAAGTATCCTTAACTCATGTCGATGAAACTCCGAACTCTTTACTTTACTTTACAAAGGATACCTACTTAGATACTTACAACGCTTTACTATTTTTTTATTTTCAGTAAATAAGTTCAACATCAACTCGTGTTGCGTTGCGGCTATTGTGACTCCAAGTTAAAGTACACGTACATATCCGACTGTAATCAAAATTTTTACTGTCCGTGTTGTTTCATAGTTAGTAGTTCTACAAATTGGGTTTATATATAGTTTACATAACATAGAGCTGTTATCCTCTAAGTATTGTATAGAGAAACATATTTACAGAGTTTAATGCAAAATTTGAGCGTCCATTGCATTACTAAACGGAGCTAATGAACCGATTGCGACGAGGCCCAGTTAGACCGACGAAACCACATTACCATATAAAACAGATGTTATGTGGTGTGTGATTTGCGGTCATTTTGTACAACTCGTACCCTCGCAGGATATTCAAGCATTTTGTGATGTCATTTGGAGGTCTTTTGGCAATTTGATTTAGGTAACTACTTGCTCGCATAATTTTGGAAGGCTGAAATAACAATTATAATTATATTGTAAAGACAGCTTTATTTGAGCTCTCCAAATTAAATATTTGAACAAAAAATATCTATGGAAGTAAGTGCCTACATAAACCTACTAATTCAAAAAAATCAGGCACAACATTATAAGTAGAAACAAAGTAAAACCCTCTTGAAAATGGTTCTAGAACGTTCTTCAAATGAATTTAGAGATGAATATAAAACTACAAGTCCAAGCGCAAAGTTTCCAGCCATTAGAATTTAGATTCGAAGAATAGAGGCACAGTATTTTCGGCTGCAATCGATTGAATAATTAAATCCGGCTGAGAGCCCCCCTCTCCTTGAGCTTATCTGTTTTAATGAAGATGAAACGTGAAGAAAACCTCGTACTTATAGTTTAACTTTCTAGTGACTATAGAATTGAGAAAGACTAGAACGAACAAACTGGACGTGGGACCTAATTGCTCAAATTATAATTTTAATAGTAAGTAGGTTGGTCCCTGAAATAATTATGAAGCTGATCTTAGCAGTATTATAATTGACTGAACGCTCGACTTTTTAAAACCGTTATGTCATGAAAAAGGGTCGACTTTGCGAGCCTTACCAACCCGGGGCAGTTTGTATGAAACGTCCTTGTTGCTGATCATAACTTTGCAATAAGGATCCCGTTACAGAAATAAAGATTCTCGTAATATTAAGTACTTGCTTATAAAAAATTCTAACGTCGTCGGTCGGTTAAAAATGATGCTAGTAAAAACCGAATTCAATACTTAACCACGTTTAACGTCTGCAAAGGAATTTTGTTCGTGCCAGCAGATACAAAGCTTGAACTATAAGGTAAATAGAACAAGTTGACAATAACTTAAGTATCGATGCAAAATCGTTTTCCAATAATGACGCTGTCTATCATGTGGGCAAATTGACCAATCAGTCACCGTCCACGCTCTCTCGGTTTTCACTATAGGCACCTACAATCGTCGTACCTAGGTACCTACATATTTTCTCCCTGTCCTACATAAGGAAAATATAAAATCTATTCAAAATAGGTACTCCGCCACCGAAAATACTCCAAGGATAAAAGGTAACAATATTTATTTTTCTCATGGGAATAATCTAGAGGATTCTGAACGCGTACCAGATAATTTACGAGAGCCTTACCTCTGTTGGTACTGAAAGTAACCTTCGCTCAGAAACAATTTGTTTCTAAAACCCAATTTATAAGGTCTATATTTACAAACAACAATTGGAAAGCCCGAAGGCAAAAATTTACAGAAAAAACAAAACAATACAGATTACTGTAAAGTGCGACCTGAATTGGAAATGCAAACTTTTGTGTTTACAGACAACTCGTCGTTGATACTGCAAAATGTCATATGTCAAAAAATATGGATACTTTTGCGTCAAAAACCGAATTTCAATATTGTTTGACATGACATTTTGCAGTATCAACGACGAACTGTTGAGTTGGGAGTCAAAACACGAGCTTTTGCCTCCGTAGAATATTAGAAAAAAAAATTAAGGCCTCAGTGATCAAATTCATGCGCAATTTTTATTACTATAGATAATCTCAACGAGGCCCTGAAAAGTAAGGCAGATGAACGAAGCTTCAAAGTTAATGATTAAAACTTAGACATTTATATGACGAAAATCTGTCTTCCGTATCAGAAATCAATACTCAAAACACTTTGCATAGCCCACGATTCCGGAAGTAAAATGTGTTGCATAGTTGTAGCCATATAAAGACTACAAAGCAAAGGTTTAGAATAGTCTAGAATGACAAATTCTATTGTCAAATTATCGTATATTTGTATTAATTATATCTAAAAAGTCGTCAGATGTCGCAGGACACCCGCTTGGAATGAAGTTCCTTTCGCTATATATTATGTATTAATACAGAGCCATCTACTATGGTCTAAATTAAAAAAAAACAAAAATCTAAACTTTTCAAACTTGAAACTGACGGCTTAACGTTTTTTTCGTTACGTCCCAATTTCTGCTAGTTTACTCCTCCACAAGCCACGCTAAAGAACTTCGTTCCAACAGGAGGTCAATCAATGATAGTACTATAATCAGTCCCTGCAATACGCAGGCTCTATAATAGGTGTTTGATGAGGTCTGATTTACTGCATGAATTGCTTGTACATTATGTGTGAAATTGAGCTATCAATAGGCAATTCAAACAGCGAACGTCAGCCTATCAAAACAGCTGTAAATAATAATCAACATCGCTTACACAAAAAGTTCTGGTTACACGAAAATCGCAAAAGTAGAAAAATCTATTTATTACTAAAAATATATCTCATTTCAGCTCTGAAATTGTTATTATATTGGACGTTTCAACGTAACAGAAACTCGGATTACACGCGAACAACGTCTAACCTACTCTTTTTATAATCTCACTGAAAAATGAGACAGGTAAATCAGTTAGAAACACTACCTAGAGGCCAGTTAAGTATTTCAGAGCTACCTGAAAAGATAAATATGAGAGGTTCGTGATTTTATAAGCAAAAAAAAAAGGTTTCCGCCTACTTTGGTAATGTGGTCGTAAGAAACTTGTAGGTTTTGTAAAAGTTTCGTAAGTCTCCAACCCTGAACAACCGTAGGAAGCACTGAGTTCATCAGATTCATCCGACCTGTTCTTGTAAGCGCAATTCGATGAATAGGCTCTTTGTGTCTGCCTTATTGTGTACACTCTCTTGAATGGAGAGTCTCCATAGAGCTGCGAACCTCTTTACACAAGACCAAAATGCTATACAACCGACGTTTTATCATACTGCTATTGTTATCTAAACTAAACTAGATAAAAACCAGGTACAGTACGTGACAAACAGTTTTTATTAAATTTTTGATAGGGGAATAGATAGCATCCGAAGTGAGATTGTATTAAGATAACCTTTTGTCGCGTAAAGAAGACATAGAGAGGCAAGCGAACAACTCGGTAAAGCCAGGGTAATCCTGGCTTAGGAAGCCGCTCCGGCGGACCGGCCGGGCGGCCGGGTGCGGATACCTTACCTCCTCTTGAACTGTAAATCACTATAGTTACCTGAAGAATGTTAGAAGAAAAAAGTAGTGGCTTTGTTTATTGTTTCCCCTTGCCTGAAATCCTGAAAAGCGTAGGAAGCTCCCGTAATTATATTGCCCAATTAATACTACTTTTGTGTACAGAAATAACTGGATTTATTTCCAGAAGCACGTGAGAGTTATATGGGTATCATTAGAATATTGTATTACTATAAATGCAAGTACCTACACATACGCAGTTCAATAAGGCTTTTCAACAATTTGTTACGTTACATATCTCATTTCGATTTATTGAGATTCTTCAAATATTTACCCAATCTTGTTATACCCCTTTTATATATTTATTGCTTCGAAATTGAATAATGTTCAGCTCACGGATTCTGAAATTTGATCTCCTTCGTATTTGGTGTCGAGTTCAACATGACTACACCCATTTGATACATTAATTAGACCCTCACCTACAAGCGAAAAACTTACCTAAATAAAATTTTGTCTGACTGTCGGATGCTAAAATGGGTAAAGGGTATCGCCGACAACAATTTTGCTCTTCAATTGATCAAAATTACCCGATCGTCACAAATAACAAAGGTGCTTATTGGACCAGCAGAAAATTTATTGTTCTCTATTCAGAATTGTTCGGAGTAAAACAAAATTTTGCAATTCCGTGGCGTGGAAATATTAAAGACCCTGGCTCACGATCCAATTTCATACACAGTCAATATAGTTTATTGTTATTATAGTTTTGGTGGGCGTGATAAGTGTCAAAAATATAGCATTTTTACCTCCTCTATTTATATTTATATTTTGTAACTGTAACACCTCAATATACAAATTGGACTGTCCCAAGAATTTCTCAAATTAAATATTGCCCTTATCGGTATCTACTATTTGAAGTCGATACAAAAGAGGTCATAGATGATTAACTTACAATTATTATTTAGTGCTGTATGTCTAAATGGTGTCCCTACAATAATTCCTAATCGAAGACAACCCGAAAGCGAATGGGCTTTAGTTTTTTGATAGAATTTTGATTCCAATGTAGGTTTTGGGGAAATGCTCGGTGCTATTAACACGTTCGTGGACAGTAACGACCACAGGCGTCTAGATAGCTAAAAGTGATACGACAGTACGCCTGTCGACGTATCAGTTTTGTCATGTCTGTCATATCCCTACAAAATAATAATATTCTATGTGACAGAACGCCTTACGACGTTTACGCCTATATCCGTTCTGTCATATCATATGGTTTTTTAACCCTGCGTTGTGACACTACGCCCGTGGGCAATGTATGAAAAAAAGTAGTGTCACAGTAGCTGCAACCTGTGAGATAGTACTGTCCACGAACGTGTTAAAATAGAAAACAAAACAAATATACTCAATTACGCATTATCACCTAGAGATTCATGAGCGAACGCTTTTATTACTTTACAGGTATGCTCTGCCCCAAACATTTTGACATTTAGTTTCTCTATAACGTTGTTTTCAACATAAACTAGGTCCGAATCCCTTTTTGAATTTGAAAAGGATCTATCGTCATCTATTACCATTCAAATTTTAGTGAATCTCGCAGCGGTGAAAATTTTATTCATAATGTTTATGCATTGCATATTTTAAAAGAGGAATACCTATGCGTAGTCAATTGGTGAATGTTGTGCCCAATGTACAAACTAATTACCTTTACTTTTTACTTGAGCAGCTTAACCATTCAGTGCAATTACGTGATTTAGTCGTGTAGTACCTACTTATTGGCGAAAAAGGTCAACTTTTGACTCAAGGTCAAAGATTCGCAAGCGTATTTTTTTGTTTACATCAGGGAACAGATCTTGAGTTGACTGTATTGACTAAAAAGTGCACAACTTAATTTATTTTCTATCTCTCTACTAAAGCAATACATTTCTAAAACGTATTGTAAGTGTGACATGAAAAATATACCAATATTTTCATTTAAAAAATTCAGGATGTTTACATTGAATGAAATATATTTTCAGCGACAAACGTAACATTTCTTTGATACATAGTATTTCCAATGCGATTGGTGAGACGATTTATATTCAGCATTTTAAAACTTCAGTATTGTCCATTAGTCCCGCTGAATATTTCACGACTTTTCGAGGACGGCCCAGTGTCCATAATTTTCTACCAATAACTGGGATCCGGCCATCAATTCGGTTATATTCATTACCGACATCCCCTTCTGTTAGCGGAAACTGTGACGGAAATGCATTAACACACATATCAATCGGTATACGATGCGAATTCTCAAGCGCATTCATTAATTCATTTTGTTTTGATGCCATTTTTGAAAAACTGAGCTTAAAAAATATTACAATAATGACGTGTTTTTCTTCAGTGCATAATAAATTGCATTTTTATGAAGCCAGCTTAAGGTCTTGTTCATCATTTACGACAATCTCGAGCAATCATTTCTGCTACGACATCCCTTTTCATAGCTTTATTAAAGCGGAAATGAATATTGCGACCGAACATAACATGTTGATCGCCGTTTACAATAATTATTATGATGCTGGTCTTACATTAGTTGAATAATTAAGTTTCTTTGATAGACAGTATGCCTTGCATTGGGCGTCAAAATGTATCAATATGTAATTCAAATTGTTTTTTTTTCGGAGTGGTGGGTGGCTTTTAATTAAATAAATATAAACTGTGTAGAAGGATGGAAATTATATAAGCCCATACCTCTCAAAACCTTGGTGTAAAAGTTCTTGAAAGCTTCAACATTTCAAATTTTTTTCACTTTAAACGAGTGACTTTATCTAGTGCAATGGGCAATAACCGGCCCGCTGTAAGATATGATCCGGCCCGCGAGACATTTTGAAAAAACCCAATTAAAAAAATATTACATTAGGTACTTATACTCACGGGAGTGACAGTGAGGTGGCAAACATCAAATCCTTTGATGTTTGCCGCCCACTCGGCTTGCTCGATCAAATTCTTTGAGGTTTGCCGCCTCACTGGCGACACATCAAAAGATTTATTGCTTCTCAATTATTCTAAATTAGTTTATTCCAGATTATTCCTTCATTTTGCCTATATAAGTGGGTGGATGGCCCGAACGTTAGTTCAGTTCTATTTGAGCTACCGAGGTGATAACTTGGACAAGCGATATCCTAGCGAACTGCTCGAGCCGTCAACTAGCTTTGTGACTTTGTGTGCATCTTGAGTGGTTACTAACTATAATTTGTTATTAAGTTTATTGAACGAAAAGTAAACAAAAATAATGTCTGGTGGAAAGAAACGAAAAGTAGATACAGAGGGTCGCCAGTTTCAAGAAAAATGGACTGAAGTATTCTTTTTTATCTTGCACAATGGTAAGCCTATTTGTTTGCTGTGTAATGAATCCATTTCACTAATGAAAGAATTCAATATAAAGAGGCATTACTCAACTAAGCATGCTACGCTGCACTCACTGACAGGACAATTAAGAACAGACAAAATCCAGAAGCTTAGGTACCGCAAATTTGGAAACACAAGCAACAAATGTTTCATAAACAAAGAACACAACTTGATAATGTTGTGAAAGCTAGTTTTATAGTTAGCTCAAAATTTGCAAAGGCATTAAAACCATTTGCCGAAGGAGAATTTATCCAAGGAGTGTATGTTAGAAGTTTGCAGTATTTTGTGTCCTGAAAAGAAAAATGAATTTGAAAAAATTAGTTTGTCAAGACAAACTGTTGTTCGACGTATAGAAATGATGGCTAATGATATAAAAACAACATTGACTGACCGTATGGTTGGTTTTGAATCATTTTCCATAGCATTAGACAAGAGCACCGATCTGTCTGACACAGCTCAACTGGCTATATTTATTCGAGGTGTTGATAAGGAGTTCACTGTTACTGAGGAATTGCTCGCTTTACAGCCGCTTAAAGGAACCACTACAGGAGAGGATATTTTTATTGAAGTTCAAAAGGTATTCACAAGTTTTGGCTTGCCATGGTCAAAATTAATTGGAGTATGCACTGATGGTGAACCTTCTGTGATCGGCTTACGTAAAGGTTTCATCGGAATTTTGAATGAAAAAGCAACAGAATTAAATGTGCAAAAAGATGATTTGATAGTCCTTCATTGCATTATCCACCAACAGAACTTGTGTTCTAAGTCCATTCGATTCCAGAATGTTATGAATGTGGTAGTAAAACCATCAACTTTATTCGATCCCGAGGGCTTAACCATCGTCCAGGCGTTTTTGGATGAAATATCAGCTGAATATAACAACGTAACATATTATTGTGAAGTCAGATGGCTGAGCAAAGGAAAAATGTTGAAACGGTTTTACGAGCTTAGAAATGAGATAGCAGACTTTATGAAAATAAAAAATAAACCACTACCTGAATTAAGTGATCCAAAATGGATATGTGACTTAGCATTTCTGGTCGATCTTACAGGCTATTTGAATTATTTAAATTTGAAACTTCAAAAACAAAGACAGTTAGTAAATGATTTGTACAGCCATTTGAAAGCGTTTCAGATCAAACTACGCATGTAGAAGTCACTGATCCTGTCTGGTAACAGTTACCATTTCAACACGCTCTCTGCGTATGAAAATATTGCTTATGCGCAATATGCTGAAGAACTCAAGTTACTGTCGGAACAATTTTCGAACAGATTTAGTGACTTCAAAAACATGGAAGACTGTTTCAGTTTATTTGCTACTTCTACAAAATGTAATGTACAAAATGCTCCAATACACTTACAAATGGAGTTGATCGAGATTCAAGAAAACTCACTCCTAAAATCTAAATTTGAAGACGTAGAGTTGTGCGATTTCTACAAAAAATACCTAGAAGAAGACAATTTTCCGCAGCTTAGAAAATTCGCAAGAAGATTGATTTGTGCGTTTGGCAGTACTTATAAATGCGAACAGTTCTTTTCATTGTGAAAGTTAATAAATCAACAGATCGTACAAGACTGACTGACGATAATTTGGAAAATTCTTTACGTCTTTGTATCAGTGGAATTAATCCAAATATCGATGGATTAGCTTCCCAAATTCAAGCTCAAGTGTCTCATTGATTTCGGTGTATTTAACTTTCGTAGTTTGTAACAATTGCAAATTTAACGATTTAATTATAATGTACCATTTTTTAAAATTTCATTTTATTTTGTTATTTTTATAAATTGTACTATAATAACATTGTCGTATTATTTCATGTCTAATATCTATCGCAAAAAATATTATCACTACTTTAAAATGCACCAAGTACTTTTAAACGCGGCCCGCGAACGTATTTGCACGCTAAAGTTTGGCCCTCAACATGTCAATGGTTGCCCATACCTGATCTAGTGAGTATTCCTTTCTATATATTATCCTATTCTTATAGATATGTATATATAATGCACTATACAAGTCTATCATCCATTAGCGCTTATAACTCGAGAATCACTTAAATGAATTACCTACCTGCCTACACTTTATTTAGTATGTTCTTTGGCTAAGTTCGAGCTCTGCTTAGTAGGAATAAAATATGCAAATTGTACACATTCCAAAATATATTGTAGAGAGAGTAACACATAATATTCATCGTCTTTTGAATTTCAGCACTCCGTGTCTAACAACAAATATTACTTTGGTAACAAAACAAAACCAGTGTATTGGGATTGGGAGTCATAACATCAAATTCAGCTTGTTATCCACAAGTATCTATTGCTGCATTGCATTACAGCGCGACCGGGTTGTTACGATACCTTGTCCTCTCTCACAAGACACAAGAGCTTTCTGCGAACGGTGACGCTAACTCCTTAATGAGAACGTGTGGTTTAGTATCATTGTAAGCGTTTTTTTGTAAATACTGGTGGCTTTTATTACTCGTGAATTATTTATGTAGTGGTTGTGTCAACGTTGGACTAAAGTATGAAAAGACGGCTGGCTTTTGTTATGCTTTATGTAATTTAGTTTTCTTAATTTTTGGAGTGTAAAACTTGTATTTTTATTACATAGGTCTTGTGTTTGGATATTTGCACACTGTTAAATCTGCGTGGACAAAACAAAAAGAAAACTGGCCAAGTGCGTGTCGGACCACGCACAATGAAGGGTTCCGTAGTTGGGATAAAGAAAGAAGAGACAGGATTATTATCCCAAGGACAAACTTAACATTGTAGTTGAAAAACATGTTCTCTCAAACATTCCAACTGCAAATGTAAAGAACGCACAATGTTGAAAGATTTAGAAACTAGATGCTATTTATGATATTTAGAAACTAGATGCTATTACGGAAACGGTATATCTAGGATTTACTCTAGATTCTAAATTGCAATGCCCACATTAGAGCTATGTCAGGTAGATTAAGTTCAACGGCATATGCAGAACGAAAAATAAGGCAGTTGACTGATATACCCACAGCTAGGTTAGTATACTTTGCTTATTTTCCACAGTATTATGTCATATAGCGTTCTACTGTGGGGATCGGCAGCTGACGTAGATTCAATTTTCATTTTACAAAAGAGGGCAATCCGCGCAATCTATAAAATGAGTCCTCGTGAGTCCTTGGAAACAAATTCAAAGAAACTGATACTCCTTCTCTTTATATCTTAAAAAGTATTTTATATGTTCGCAAAACTTAGGGCTTTTCAAAATAAGAAGCGATTTCCATAATATACACGTAGTAAACATGAAATTGTGATACCCTTTAGAGTAACTAAACCAAGCAAGTCATTTGTTATAAACAATATTCGCTTTTATAACAAGTTGCTAAAGTCGCTTCCAGAACTTAGCGATGGAAAGTTCAAAACCCACATCAAACGAGTCCTTATTAAAAAAGCAAAATAAAAGATTAAAGACTACGTTGAAGACAGGGAAGTTTGGCGTTAATTCCTTCTGCACATAAAGCCACATGGCTTCCCTGGTACCTACCTCATTAACAGCATAACTATTCATGTAAATGTCTATTAACTGTTCCCAAATTACCTACTTTAATTTTGTTCTTACATACTTTCATGATAATTATAATCTTTTAATTGTTTTACATTATATAGTCTTGTCTTTTACATAGATTTTTTTTGTTATATTTTGTGAATGTGAGAACGTTGTAGCCTTAGTAGACTGTAGATTTGTAGACCATTTTCTATTTTGTTAAGTACCTTGTTGACAGGCCTACACTGTCCTCCCATACATAGTAACACTGTAATTTGAAAACATTGTAAAAGCCAATTATTTTAAAAAGAGTAACCGTGGAGTTTCTTGCCTGTTCTTCTCCATAAGAAACGACCAATTCAAACCGTGCACGTAGTTTCTGACGTTTCATAAGTGCCCACGTAGGCGTATGTGAAATAAAATATTTTGATTTTTACCGCGTTATTTTAAGGCCATAGAATTTGTGAATTAGTGAGGGGTTATGAAGGCCAAATGGTTAATTTTCATCTATTTTTTTAATAATAATAATAATTACCCCACCGCCGCGCCGTATCTCTACGTTGACGTCGTGGTGGGGCTTGCGCGCTCCTGAACTCTAGATCTATGCCGAAATACTTTGCCGAAACGAATCTAGGGTGAGGAGCCAGACCAAGAGAGATACATGAACCCGCAGGGCAGCATGTGGCGAGCTGTTGGGCAGTAGCGACCCCACGAACTCTATCTCCCGGGAGAAGTCTTGTTCCTCACCTCTGGCTTGCCTTTATTGGCCGTCTGGAGTGAACACTGACGAGGAACAGACTTCCCACCTCATTCTTGCCTTTATTGGCCGGCTTGAGTGGAAATTCGCTAGAGCAAACGTGCTCGGAGGAAGGAGGTATTCCAGTAAGTCCGGGTAGGGATCTTGACCATCTTCCGGGCTCTGGGATTGTCTTGATAGTCGTGGAATACCTCTCCACTCCTCATAAGCACCTCAGGACATGTTGCCCCCTTGTCACTACGACACTATGTGCTAGCGACCGTTTTCGGGGGCCCATTATTGAGTGTGCCCCCTGCCATTTAATCCGTGTATTACCTAACATTGATCAGGCAGGGGACATAGTTTTTCCATAGTTCTTGGTAACCAATCCACTATAGCCACCCAAACCCATAGTCCAATATGTTTCGTTTCCATGTCCTACAATAGTCCTGCACCAACCGGGGGTTGTCCTTGGGTGCATTTGCATAATGCACACAAGGATAATCGTCGGTTGGTGCCTCCTCATCGTTTAAAATTGTCTAAGGGGCCTCTGCGAGTTGGCTTCGGCCCCTCGTACACCTTCCAAAAGTCCGGAACCCAGGGTCCCTAGTTATAAAAACATAATAATTATAATAACTTTCTTTCAGACTATGACTGTCCATAATTGTGTTAATATGTGTGTTGTTGTGTTGTGTTGTGGTATATGTGTTGTGTTGTGTGTTTAAATAACTTTAAAATGATTTATTTCGCAATTATTAAAAAAAACAATCCGAGACCCCCACAGTAAGCTCTTTCATTTTATATGTCACACGCTATAGTTTGCAAAACTTCTTTTTTTAATTTTCATATTTGCCCTCAAGTGACCCACGTATTCAAAATTCATTTATTTACGTTAGATTGCCGTGTTTGGATCACAGAAATTCATATGTGTACCAAACAACTTAATCGGTCCATAATATTCGGAGCAAATTGGCTGTGACATATAGATACACGAGTGATACTATATGGGTTCCTTTTTTCCTTTTGAGGTATGAAACCCTAAAAACAAGTAATACTGATCATTAAATCGATTTGCGTTGTAGTACCTTTGGTACACCCCAAGATTTACTTATGCTTAACTACTTTTCTGTTTAATTAAAAGTCGAAACATCAGCCAGATCTAAAGTTAGCACCAGCTTAAGTATTTAAATTAATTTAGATTTAATGTTAACTCAATTTAGATGGCCAACTTCTGTAGTGTGACCAAAACAAAATATCAAAGAAACTTGGTAGAATCGGTATAATAAATTGCGCTTTTGTGTACGAAATCGGTACGCCTACACACAATGGTCCTATTAAATTCGCCAGTAACTAATACGTTTCCGTTGCCATTTCACGTCCATTTCTCATTGGTCCTCTCACCTCAAAGTAATTTGTTACATTGGCGTCAATCCCGCGATTCATTTCGTTCACGTCTTCACTATCTGCTCAAGTGTTTCAAATATGCAGTTTGTCTTACCTTAGCTTGGAAAGTGATGCCATACGTGAAGGCTTCATCGGGATGCAAGGGGATCCTGGTGTCGTACTCATCGTTGGGCACAAGATTGTACTGTTTGGTGGATGGCATCTTCCTACCCCACTTTAAAAGCTTCATCGGCACACGCTTCCAGGTCCTGGCCTTGAGCACCACACGAAAGTAACGCGTCTTGTAGCCTCTCCTAAACATTTAGGAGGATTAATGCACTGCCACCATTATAAACTGTGCCCGAACTTGAATGAAGTCGCGTCACCTGAAACAAAAGACACGTGGTTAAAGCAGGAGATACACTTTATAATAAAGAAATAAGTGCTCATTATCCAACATTAAAATCCTTACATCCGGTAACTATTTTGTGTCAAAAACATAGTTAAGAAGATCCATGCAAATTACAAAAGTGTGTTTTCCCACATCCTAGCTAATTATTATAATGATACAAGAAAGTTGTCACAAGTACCGTTGTCCATTTGTGACAAGTCGCTAACAAAATCCACTGCGAAATCACGTTGACATAACACAATAACACACGTACTGATCGCTTTGTGTTTTTTCACAAAGCTACTACTACTAACAGCCACTATTAGGGTCAACGATGTGGACGAGACTCCAGTGAGCCAATCAATGCTAAATGACGACCGACACTTCACTAATTCTGCCCCTCGGCAAAGTTCTGCTGGCATCCCTCCCCTCCACACGTTCCTGTCTGACTAAATGGACACAAATGTGCAATATTTGCACGGCTGATCTCTAGAGGACCACATTGATGTAGACAGAATGGAATGTAACCACCAAACCAATCTGGAATTCGTTTTCACATTCTGGCTAACAACTCCAACAAATCAACGGTAGCACCCAATTATTTGTGAAATATCTAGCTGGCTATTGAAAGGCTAACAGAGTGTGACGACATTGTTCGCTAGTTATGTTTAGGGCTCGCTCTGATGAATAAACACTGCTTAGTCACCTTCACGTGGTCAGTGTGATGCAAGATAAACTGCATTATTGGGAACTATCTTCGATAATGGACGATATTATTAATAATCCTTTCAATTTATTTTTAAATTCATCGACAGTTTAACAAACTCATGGCAGGATAAAAAAAATCAGTACTATGTAGAAATTTTCTCAAAAACCACAATGGCGGTGGGTGAGTCAGATGACTTAAAATTCATATCTTTAAAAAAGTTCAAATAATTCGAAGTTTTTTTTTCAATTAGAACATATTACCCGTGTTTACATAATTAATCCAGAGCGAAGGTATTGATATTATAAACGAAACTTTTTTAATTTTCTCAAGTTTTTATTGGGGTTGTTATTAAAGCTATTTGGGTTAATATCAAATATTCTGTCCGTCAATCCAAGCTGAGAGCTTTCGGGATCAGTTTGTAATTCGCTTTAGACTAACTTGTGGACACAGTGAAAACATATTTATAGTTCGATGGTTTCAATAATATTAGTCCGTTTTACACAGTCTAAAACGTAATTAGCATTAGTTAAATGGATTAATTAGTTGTGATTACACAGGATGTTTGTGTAACTAACAAGCGTTGTGGTCAATCAATCAACTCAGCCTATCGCAGTCAACTGTTGGACATAGGCCTCTCCCAGGCTGCGCCACAACACCCTGTCCTCCGCCTTCCGCATCCAGTCTGTCCCAGCCACCTTCTTAAGGTCGTCGGTCCATCTAGCTGGGGGGTCGCACACTACGCTTGCCGATACGTGGTCTCCACTCCAGGACTCGTCTGCTCCACCGGCTATCAGTCCTTCAACAAACATGGCGACCAGCCCACTGCCACTTCAGCTTGCTTACTCTGCAGGCTATGTCAGTAACTCCGGTTCTTTTCCGCGCGTTGTGGTAAGTGATGACAAGCAATGAGGCGTAATTTCACGACGTTATACCATTATTTCAAATTAAAAGTCTCTCTCAAACAGAGCAGCTGACATTTAATCTCTTCATCACCCTTGGTTGACTGGTAGAGAAAGCCTAAGGCATTAAGGCCGCCTTTGTACTTTTTTTAAGTGTGAAAAGTTTAAATACATAAATAATAAAAATCACTATTTCGTGTCTAACGTAAGTAATGTTCAAGTAGAGGGGCTTGTGGCTAAGAAATAACAGCTGCACGGGTCGATCGGTCAGGTTAAGCTACGCTGGCCGCGGTTGGTCCGTGGATGGGTGACCGTCTTTACATATCAAGACCCCTCCGTGCCTCGGAAAGCACGTTAAGCCGTTGGTCCCGGCTGTAATTCGTGTATCTTTGACAGTCTTTACGGGTCGTCAGAAGCCCGAAAGTCTGACAACCAGTCTTACCAAGGGGTATCGTATTAACCCAGTAACTGGGTTGTGGAGGTCAGATAGGCAGTCGCTCCATGTAAAATACTGGTATTCAGCTGCATCCGGTTAGACTGGAAGCCGACCCCAACATAGTTGGGAAAAGGCTAGACAGATGATTATGTAAGTAATGTTCAAATACCAACTCTAAACCACAATAAACTTTCTCAGTCTTCCTAATAACTGTGAATCAGATCTAAAACAGCGAAAGATAAGGTCCTTAGGTAATTTTGCCATCCGAGCGTCAATAAATTGAAGTTGTAACCAAGTCAAGTGTCGAACATTGAACCAACCGGAACGATTGAGAAGTTACAGCTAGCGTCTTAATCATGGCGGGGAATATTAATTAGTTTAGGTTCGGTTTGCTATTTGTGAATTAAGTCCCTACTATCACAAGTAAGGACAAGTCAGATACATTCATTGAAGAGGTTGGCGTTTCCAGTGGGTGTTTCATATGTTTTGCAAAATTTAGTAACTTTGAATTTATGTCTTGGCTTTAATTAAGTGATTTGATTAAATCTTAGATATTAAGGAAAATCGCTAGGAATGTGGCTTGGGAACCAATAAACCGCCCATTAAAGTTTGTATTAGAAGGTCGGGAAAATTTTCGAGTTAGATAGTGGATTGAGCCGTTGAGCCACTATGCTCGGTCCGTGTTGATAACACAAATACCGGCCAAGTGCGAGTCGGACTCGAACAAGAAGGGTTCCGTACCACCGTACAATATTTAACACTACATATTTTTTTAAATAACAGTTTTAAAAAAAACATACGTTTCTTGTATGGGTGCCCTTTAATTTTCAACTTTATTTTACATTATAACGGCTTATATAAATGTTGTTATAGCGGCAATAGAAATACTCAATCTGTGAAATATAAATACTTCACAGATTTCAACTGTCTATCTATTACGGTTCATGAGATACAGCCCGTTGACAGACAGACGGACGGACGGACAGCGGAGGCGTAGTAATAGGGCTCCGTTTGGCATCCTTTGGGTAGGGAACCCTAAAAAGCATTTGGATTTTATGCTCTCTCTAAGTTTTAAACTGACTGACGGTGAAGGAAAACATCGTAAGAACACTGAGTATAACTACTGCGAAATAACATCTATGAAACCTGGTCCCACCACACGCTAACTTCCTTCCACACAAAGCATATTTTCTAACATATGTCTGTACATTACCGACATGTCCATCAAACAATATCTACTCAATTCCAAAACAAAACAATAAACTTTTTCTGGAATCAGTGCACTTTACTTCATTTTGCACTACCGTATCGTTATAGGATAGTATAAAATCATGATAGCAAAATTAAACGTTTTCTCATTACCTAATTTCTTTTCAGTGTGAAGTAATATTTTTGCACGTTAAAAGGAATATTGTAGGAATGATAGACTGCCTCGTTGGTCTAGTGGTCGCAAGCGTTACTGCTAAGCATGAGGTCCTGGGTTCGAATCCCGGGTCGGACAAAGTGTTATTGAGTTTTTTCACCAGAATTTCTCAGTAGCAGACCGCAGTCTGGATGTGTGCCCGATTCTTTGCAATAGGCATGTCTCCTATTCTATGGGACTTAAAACCCAATTTATAAGGTCTATATTTACAAACAACAATTGGAAAGCCCGAAGGCAAAAATTTACAGAAAAAACAAAACAATACAGGTTACTGTAAAGTGCGACCTGAATTGGAAATGCAAACTTTTGTGTTTACAGACATACCACATAACATAACATCACGCCTCGTTTCCCCGAAGGGTTAGGCAGAGGTGTACCTACCTATATAGTATACCCACATTTCGCCAGTTATGTTTAAAGTCCTATTGTAATAGGGGGCGAGCCTATTGCCATCAACCGGGCACAAATCCAGACTCCGGGCTGTTACTGAGAAATTCCAAATAGAAAAACCCAATAACACTTTGCCCGACCTGGGAATCGAACCCAGGATCTCATGCTCAGCAGTAGCGCTTGCGACCACTAGACCAATAAGGCAGTCACACCAGACACACCAAACAAACAGACATACCAAACACAACGAAACATACCGAACTGGCGAAATGTGGGTGTACTGTACTGTATACTTAGGCAACTCTGCCTAACCCTTCGGGGAATACAGGCGTGATGTTATAAAGTTTTATAAGAATGTTTATTAGCACACAAACCATATTTATTCTGTTTTACCAGATAATCTAATATATACTATCGAGAAACCTAACCGACTGTAAATTAGTTCGTCGTTACACTGACTAAGCGGAAGTATATTTTAAAGAAATAGAAATCGGAACGGAGTCGTTCCCTAATAGAAAATAGCCGTATCTCTATCGAAGATATTTCCCATTATTTTTGCTAGATAGCTTAGGAATTGCTTCAGTTGGATTTTATTTCTATTTGTATCATAAAATTGTGTTATTAGCGTTTTTCTTGACAGTATTGCATTTTTTTATTAAGTTTGTAAGTACATAATCTACGGTACAAATTTTCGATGTTTTTGTGACTGATTTTCTGTCAAAGATATAATAATAGTATCATTTTGATACAAAATGTTGAAATGCGAAAAATAAATGAAGTTTTCTTTGTAAAAAAAATAAAATATTGAGTACTTAGTTATATAATAAATATAATATCCTAACCTTTCTTAAGCTATTAACAAAGTAAAGTATGGCGTCAAAAAGTTCTTCCGCATCACTGTCGACTGGTAATGTACCCAAGAGACTGGCGGCATTGCTACGTTGTATGGCAATGCTTAGCCTCTGGCCAAGGTAAAAGCCAGCCCTTGGGTCACGGGAAGTGTCAACCAGCCGTTTGGAGATTTCGTTGAACAAACCATGAGCACGCGGACCCCACAGCCCGATATGGTTTCAACCCCAAACGGCTCGAAAATATAATATAATATGTATATATTTATTAACAATAAAACATACGACGTAAATAAACCGAAACAAAAAGTTATACGAGCATAATAGAATACATTCAAGTACAGGAATCTTTTGTCTTAAACTTTTTTAATTTAATTTATACTGGGTTAGTTTTCAATAACCGGCCAAATTTCCACAGGGTGTTCTACCCATGAATATTAACAACTTTCACTGTGGGGCCAACTCTAAAATCACGAAAAAAGAATCTGCTGTTTCATACAAAAGTTCAATACCTACTCGGCCAAAATGTATGAAACAGCTGATTTTTTTTCTCGCGATTTCAGAGTCGGTCCTATAATGTAAGTTGTTCATATTCATGGGTAGATCACCCTGTGAAAATTTGGCTAGTGATTAAAAAATTGCCTTGTATAATTATTTATTAATAACCAACTTATATTTACTTTGCCTAAACCAAAAAAAGTAAACGTATAACCGCTCATATTTCGTTGCTTTGAGATAAGACAAGTACCTAATCCCTCAAAGAAATAAGGTCTAAGCTATTAACATAGAATAACTTACGTTAGTTACGGAGCGATAACTAAATCAGGTATTATATGATACCTATTACATCACAACAATTTTTGAGAGTAAACCTACCTTTATTTAGACATCTTTAATATTTTCAAACAAGTTTATGTAGTACATAACCTGTAAATAAATAACTTAAGATCTGGATGATCTGGATGGTACAAAGTGAAAAAAAAACAGCTGTTCCCTGTTTTTTGTCGAGCTACAACTTTAAATATATCCACAGCAATTTTTATTTTTTTTTGCGATTTCATGGTTGGTCCCATAGTAAGAGTTGTTCATGTTGATGAGTACAATGACCCGTTTTAAGGTTTTCAGTTATTTCAAATAAACCAGGTTATACGCACGCTAATCTCGGGTCCTAACCTAAAGCGATCGTCCTACGAGTACGCGAGAGCGAGAGACACGGCATAACACCGCCGATAAAGTCTTGTGAAAAGTCATAACATACAGCGAATGTTTAACGCATCTGTATCAGTATCATTTCTTTGTATGAAAACCGTCGTGTGCCTATAGTGCTTACTTGGGAAGTTCAAACAACCAAGTACAATTAACATTATTATTCCAATAAAAAAAACTAATTTAGCACAAGAGGCCAAAGTTTCAGCTGCAATTTGTCTCCCTACACTGAGCCGAGAACTTTACTTCAAATAAAACTTTAATTGCACTTCTTTAACGTCGACTCATTGGGAGAAGTTCACGTGGATGCAGGCTCAGTTTGAACTACGTACAGTCGTACATACATTATGCAGTTGGAGCTTTGTGGAATAACGATACGGATTTCGTAAGTTTCACATTCATACTGTCTGTGCTAACTTTTGTTTCGTATTCACTAACGCCTGCAATAATTAAACACCTTTCATAACGTAACTATTTAAGCACAGCGTCTGTACATTCAAGTAAATTAATTGTTCATCAAATTGACACACCACACTATAATAAGGATGATGCCTGGGTAAACAAAATAAATTCTGTTTAGTCCGTCAGTCAGATAATAAAAAAATATTAGACACATATTTTTTGCTTTATCATATTAATACAAAATGATTTAGATAAAATGCATCAAAGTTGAAGAGTGGGGATCGCTACGTCAGCACAATAATAATAGTATAAAATCTAGCGTGACGTCATGCCATATTTTAACTCAATGTATCGCTGTAAGCTTTTGATTACGTAAAAAAAGAAAAATATGTGTCCAATATTCTTTAATAATACGGTCTGGGGAAAAAAAATTATCATTATTATTATTGTGTCTCATAACATGTCAGATGAAAGTTTATAGCTATTTCATACAACTGTCAAAGGATGACAGTTGTGATATTAAGTCAGGGAATCAATTTCCCTGACTTAAGAGCGTTGTCACATTTTGCACCTCTCTCGCTCACACAAAACCTAATTTTTAAGAATGTTAAATGAAAAAATGCTTTTTTGAAAAATGTAATCAATGGGCGGTCTACAAAATAATATTAATTTAATAGGTAGTTATTCAAAAACACATTTCTATTGTGTTATCTAATAAACTTATGTAATTAAGTGTTATGATCTGTTTTTGAGATGATGTAAATAAATGCCACAATAAAAATGTGTTTTTAATAATTACCTATTAAACTAATATTATTTTGTACACCACCCATTGATTACATTTTTCAAAAATGCATCTTTTCATTTAACGTTATTAAAAATTTGGTCCCGTGTGAGCGAGAGAGGTGCAAAATGTGACAACCCTCTTAATATTTTACAGTAATTGGTTGACCCAACTTTTTTAAGATATTTGTACACGACAGCAATTAATGCAACCATTTGTACTATTCGTATCCTTGTTCGTCTACACTTTACTCAATGACTCGTCGAGGCTTGAAAAATGGGAAGCGAGCAGTGTTTTCCAAGTTATGTAGGTACCTTCCCTATCGGAACATACTAAAATGAAAAACTATAAAATGGCCTACTACATGCCTCACTCTTTACCGAAGACAAATTAATTAAGTGTCGTCTCTATACTTAAAGTGAATATTTTCTTGCCATTTTCGTCTTTAAAAACTCACACTAACTTTGTCTGATCGTAATAATTCTTGGTAATAAGTAGGGTAATATTATTGTTTGCTAAATTTCGGTGTTTACTAGGAACATACTAAACTAGGAAACCTATTAGTTTCGAAGAATCAGCAAACATAGGGAAGCACGTACAACTATAACATTTTGAATATACAGTGTCGCACACAAAGTTTCAACTCGACGCTTTGCACCACACTCCTAGTGACCCTAACTAAAACTATTTTAACGACTACTAAACTTGTTTTTATTTCATACAATATAAACAATGTTACCCATTTAAATTGTTGTACTGTTAAATAAATTCTACTGCTTTAGCGTCATTACGTTATACAGGGTGACTTTGAATACATTGGCAATATTTCAGGGGATGAAGTACAGCCGGGGTTGCGGGATGTTCGAAAGAGTTACCGTGGCCCCGGCCTATGCAACAGAAGGAACACGGGTGGGTTTTAGTCAGTAAAAGTCTGACACGCCCTCCCGCGCCCAGAGCGGGAGAAGTCATTTGATGATTTCCCATCCAAAAAAAAAAAGGATGAAGTATTTGTGCATATGAACAAATATTACTATGTACGGGAACACTGGACAAAGCCGACGTTCTTATCGCACGGACGTAAAAATATCGCGGCGATTTATTTTTCGAGCACTCGATTTTCAGCGCTCTGCTTAGCGCCGAGAGTTTAAAATCCAACAGTGTGTATTTTCTTGTTTTATATGTGTATATAATTATTTGACATAATATACTTACATACAAATAGTTTCAACTATTTATTAGTGGTTTTTGTGGTCAGGGCATTAATTCAGATTTGTTACAGTTGTAATGGCAATGATGTCTCATTTGCTTTATACGTTTTTATTTTTATCTATTTATTTTAATTTTATGGAGATTGTTTTATATCTTGTGAATGTGAGAACGTTTTAGGCTTAATAGACTGTAGATCTGTAGACCATTTTATATTTTGTTAAGTACCTGGTACTTGTTGACAGGCCTACACTGTCCTCCCATACCTATTTGAATTTGAATACATTGTAAAAGCCAATCATTTTTAAATGAGTAATCGTGGAGTTTCTTGCCGGCTCTTCCCCATAAGAAACGACCAATTGGAACCGCGCACCTAGCTTCTGACGTTTTATAAGTGCCCATGTAGGATTATGTGAAATAAATATTTTGATTTGATTGAATGAGAGCTGAAATTATAGCTAAAATAAATAAGAATACATAGTTGTGTGAACCGGAATGCAGCTTAAAGATAAAATGAACGGTTTTGGTAAAAATCTCGAACGACATAAGGTAAAAGGCCAAGTTTATTTGACTGTAAAAACAGAGTTCAAGGAAATAATCTACGGAAAATTATCGTGAACATTCATAATACTTTTTTTGTCTAAGAACAGAGTGCAAGGAAGTAATCTACGGAAAAAAAATGTCTTTAATAAAGCAAAACTAATAAACTTTTTGTTGTTGGCAAAATAACGACGAGATTTTGACAACAAAGATGTTTGCAACCAATGGATAGAGTTTTAGCTGCCAGTTTAAGAGTTTCTGGTTGGGATATTTCCTGTTAAAATGCACTGTTCTTTTAGACAATGTCATTGATGTCTTTTACCTAAATAGCTATCGTTTTCCTGAACTTATGATACTCAGTAAGTTTTCATATATTCAGTGTATCACTTGCTTCATCACCTAATGTAATAAAAAAGGTGGACTATGACTCTGTTTTTCTTTATTATGTTCATCCTCTAAGCTAACGGATGTTGCGAACTGCGATGCGCAATCATTTACATTCGTTTGATTATCTCAGTTCGCCAATGATAGGTGACTCACAGGCTCTGCGAGTGATGCAACTTGATACATAAGTTATAGTTATAAGCTCGAGCGATGCGACTTGCGACGCGATTGGCGTCAAGCGACACGCGCATGCGTCACCTGTCCGTCGCTCCGCAAGTCGCACCGCGGTGACTCGTGCCATGCTCTAAACACAGCACACACAACACTTTTTTCATTTGTTTTCTCTGCACTCGCTGTCGCAAGTCGCGTGTCGCTTGAGCGTGTAGCTCGTGGCCACGAGGTTTAGTATAAACTTACAAATACATTGTTTCCTGGAGATTTGAATCTTAGAGGATATTGCAGTTGCAGCTTTAGCTTGGGTAGGTAGTGGCAATATTTTCTAAAATAATTATGCAACAAAACAATATTTTTTTGTTGTTCTTACCTAAATATAATATTGCTTCTCTGCAAGGCGAAGTGATTTTTTGTGCAAATAAGGTGCAGTTTCAGCCTATTATAAGATAAGGTTTCCCTAAAAATATTTCTTCACCGAAGGTTAATGATTTTAAATTAAAAACTATGCAAATAGGTAGGTATGAAAATGGGAAAGTCACATTGGTACTATCACGATTTTTTATAAGTGAAGTTTCGAAATCCGTTACAAAATTAAAATTTAATAAAATTGCAGTCTCAATAAATTGCCAGCAACAATATATTTTACTTCATGTAATATCGTATGGAAATAACCGACGATAATTCAATTTCTCTAGCTAACATTTGCTAGGAAAACTCTCTTTGGCAAACAGAACGTTGCTTTAGCGAAGGTCGAGCATGTGATTGCCGAACAAGCTGGACGAAGCCACATTTTTCTGCATCTATGCTTTTTAAACTTTTGCTAAATAGAAATCTATGTTCTAATTGTAATTTTTTTGTTGCGGCAGAACGTATTTTAAATAGTATACCTACAACACGTGAGGTCTTCCTGCACGTATCTACCTGAAGCCCAATTCCCGTAATTAATAACGTTCAAAATCTAGTCGAAATCTCATCTCAGCGATAATCGAATGTCAAAAACTTGTCAAAAATGTAGGGAAATTATAGGTATTTTTGACATATTGAGACTGAGGTCAGAAGCCCAATTCCCCTAACTAAAAATGTTCAAAATCTAGTCGCAATCTCATCTTAGCGACAATCGAATATCAAAACTGTAGGGAAATTATAGGTATTTTTAAAATTGACATTTTACAGATAATGAACGAATTCATTCATTTCTTGGTTGTACCGTGTTACGTTCAAATAAAGTGACAGCGGATTTTAATGGATTTTAGTAATATTGTAAGTTTTAACTTAAATTCATTTTTAAATAGCTGCTACCGTAATGAACTCAATTATGAAGCATAGTTAAAAAAAATAAAGTTTAAAATAATAAAGTTTAATTTGTACTCTTGTAAGATTGTTGGTAACGAAACGTAATTGAATGTAAATGGCGCCAACGTTTGACAGTTGTCACTAATCGCATGTACTCACAGCTAATGAACAAATTTCACTCCTTGGTTGTTCCGTGTTACGTTCAGATAAAGTGACAGCGGATTTTAATGGTTTTTAGTATAAATATTGTAAGTTTTAACTTTAAATCATTTTTAAAAGTGAGCTTAGGACTTGAGACACCCCGGCTCGGACAGGATAGGTTCGAAGAGGATCATTATACGGTGAAGCTGACAACTAGTGAAACCCGAATAGGACTGATTAGATTCAAAAACTGTCACAGTACCGAGTTAGCCAACTCCGACTTCACGTGGTTCTTGTTTGCCCTAACCCGAGAGTGGTTTTTTAGAGCCGGAGGCGCGCAGGGAGGGCAGCCTCCGCCCTCCACGCTGTAATAAGACGCACGCATCATGCGAGCCGTAGCGCCGAGGCTGCGGAGGCGAGCATTATTGCGCCTTATTACGCAAGGGCGAAGAGGCTGTATTTCTCGCAGCGCCGGAGAAGATACGATTCTCAAGATGCTGGCGAACTTTGACCTTGACCTCGAGGTCACTTGAACTTAACCTCAAGGTCACCTGACCTTGACCTCAATGTCACTTTAAGTCCTTTTGTTCATAGTGTCCCGTTTCGTATCCTCTGACCAAAATGTTTTTTTTACAATTATCTTTTTCGGCGCTTATGATTTTGCGCACTTTTGGGTTTTCAAAAATATACTAAAAAGGGCCAAAAAAATAACTACTATATAAAAGCGACGGGTTTTAAAGTACAGCGGTTCCGAAAAAATATTATCTTCCATGAAAGTATCTTATTTTTAAACTACCAGAGACATTTTTCATTTAAACGCCGAAATTTTAAATTTAAAAACAAAAAAATCTAAATTGTTAATTATTAGTCTTATTACAAACAAACAAGTGTGGCTACCGTTTCAGGATCTCATGGCGGCATGGAGAGTGCGATTGTCGCAACCTAGCGCTGGGCACGCCACAATTGCGGCGATAAGTCCCCTCTTTGAGGAGTGGCTGGAGAGGCGCCACGGCGTCCTCACCTTCCGCCCGACGCAGGTCCTCACCGGACACGGGTGCTTCGGGAGGTACCTGTTTCGGATAAGGCGGGAGGAAACGCCCGGGTGTCACCACTGTGTGGATCGCCCGGAGGACACGGTGGAGCATACGATGGAGGTCTGCCCGGCTTGGGCGGAGCACCGCCGTGTCCTCGCGGAAGCGATCGGCGGCGGCGATCTCTCGCGTCCGGCCCTGGTCCAGGCCATGGTACGGAGCGAGAGTGCATGGGAAGCCATTACCTCCTTCTGCGAAGCAGTAATGCTCGTAAAGGAGGAGGCGGGACGCGTGAGGGAGAGGCAAGCTTTGCACCCTCACGCCCCTAGTCGCCGCAGGAGACGCCCTGGGCGTCGGGAATTGGCAGCTGATTCCCGGCCACCGTAGGCGCGGGCTTGCGGACGGCGAGCAATGGGTAGCTCGCCGTCCGGTAAGGACCAAGCCCGAGTCGACGGCGCGTCGTGTTCCACGCGCGCCTCAAAGAGATGTCAGCACTATTGACGGGGTCCGCTAGGGCCGATGCCAGCTAGGGTTGCGGGATGTTCGAAAGAGTTACCGTGGCCTCGGCACAGGCAACAGAAGGAACACGGGTGGGTTTTAGTCAGTAAAAGTCTGACACGCCCTCCCGCTATACCCAGAGCGGGAGAAGTCTTTTGATGATTTCCCATCCAAAAAAAAAAAAAAGTGTGGCTACTGTTTGAAAAATAACATTCACACAGAACTCTAATTATTATTATAATCATGCAGAATTGTTCAATGATTAGTATACTAAAATATGGTCACCAAAATTTGGTTTCATTATGAACCTAGCGACTCGTCCCGGCTTCGCATTCGTAGGATTGTTATACCAGTCCTAATCTAAGTACCTAGATGAACTATAATGGGTATGTATAGTTAGTAATCGTGATGGTGGGTATTCTACTATTCCAGCTGTTTTAATTAGCTAATTATTTATTTAAAAAACGTGTGCTCTTTAAGCTTGCCCTAATAATTCCTTTCTATTATTTTTATGTTACAATCAAACAATAATTTATTTAAATATTTATTACTTGATTAATAAAATAATTGTAAGTTACGGAGCTTACAACTATTTTGAATATGACCCAAATATATTCCAAATTCAAACTGTGTTCATTCATGTTCATAGACACAATAACTATTCGTGGGTTTCACATTTATCCACAGAAGTAACTTCAGAGGCAAAACAACAATTAAATTGAGTATATCTCGAGTTTATATCAAAAGGCAGTCTTTGAGGCGAATGCGAGTACATACATAAATGTTAAGTGATTACCTACTGCCTGACTTGACATTAGATGAGGACTACACCCACAATTTTCTGATAACATGGCTGTACATAATTTTATTCTAGAATAATAACAAACTAAGTTGGAAAATCACTTCGTATTATAACAAAAATCAACACCTCTACGATCGTCCAATTAAAAAGCACAAGTTGACTCTAGAAACTCCATCTAAAAACCATCGTTCAATAAAACCGAAAATAATTTTTAAAACCATGCATTAAAAAAGAATAAGTACCTACTTATAGCAACTTTGCTAAAAGTATGTTGCGATAACACCTACTGTATGCTTACAGGAGTTATGGCAAACCACTTGTTAACGACTTTGCGAAGTGAAATAAATTCTCCGTATCCCATACAAAGGTACGAATCACTTTAACGAGTCAGCAACAAAATACTTTTTCTCATTATTATTTCCAGAAACCTTATTTTTATAGTGATTGGAAACAGGATTAATCACCTCTAAAAGTTCTCCAGGGCACTAAAATAGAGGGTGTATAAAGTACAAAAGTTTTCAGTCTACACATAGTACAATATTACATATTACATGTCTCCATGTCCAGCACTCGACATTTACAGCGTACTAAAATCGCCAACCATCAAACTATGGAAGGACTGCTCATGCCCCAAAGAGCCAGTGCTTTTAAGTTACAAAAAATGTGATTTATGCGCGACAAAAGCCTGCATGCGCGACCGAACTGCGACCCTTTCCTGATAATTTTTCCAACTTTTCGCCTTTGAAAATCAGAACGGAACTCGCATAATGATAGGTCTTTACCTATGTAATTGGAGATTGTATAACCAGCATTTTCAGATTTAATTATCTGTGGATTGGCGCGCAAATCGAAATTCAAATAAATTTTATTCGAAAGCCGTGTTAATTTAATTTCAAATTTAGTCATTTGTTTTAGATAGTTTTTTGTTTTTGTGAAATTGTGGTAGTTTTTCGCGCCATGGAAAAACTGAAAATTCGTACAATTTTCGAATATGAGTTCCTACGTGGAAATACCGCTGCGCAAATAACACGAAACATTAACGACGTGTACGGGCCTAACACTGCTTGCATAAACACGATCCATTATTGGTTCAATCGTTTTCAATCTGGCAATTTTTTGTTGAAGAACGAGCCTCGCGGTCGGCCGGTAATATTGTCGACAACGACGAATTGAAGGCGATAGTGGAAGCGGATCCAACTCAATCTACAGCTAAGCTTGCTGCGGGCCTTGGAGTTACTGTCAAAACAACATTGAAGCACTTGCGTCAAATCAGAAAGATTAAAAAGCTAGATAAGTGGGTGCCACACGAACTAAGCGACCCACAGCGAGACTTACACGTCGAAGCATGCATAGCACTACTGAATCGGCATAGAAACGAGGGAATTCTAAATCAAATTGTTACCTGCGATGAAAAGTGGATCCTGTACGACTACCGTAAGCGTTCGTCTCAGTGGGTGGACCCGGGTACAGTACCATTAGGTGCTGTACCCAGGTGCTGCACCAGGTGCTGTACAGGACCAGTGTCGCACTTGCATATCACAGCTTCTTACCGAATGGCACAACAGTGACGGCAGATGCCTATTGCCAAGAATTGCAAACAATGATGGAGAAGCTCGCAATTCAACAACCAATACGGGTCAATCGCTCTTCCCCATTGCTTCTTCACGACAACGCGCGAGCTCACACTTCACGACAGACCATCGAAAAGCTACAAGAATTACAGCTGGAAGCTCTCCGTCACCCACCGTACTCACCAGACTTTGCTCCAACAGATTTCAACTTTTTTCAAAATTTAGACCATTTTTTTAAGTGGGGAAAAAATTCAACACCCGAGACGCAATACAAAACGCTTTCGCTGACTTCATCGCCTCCCGTCCAGCAGACTTCTACAGTAAAGGGATAAACAAACTGCTATCAAAATGGCAAAATTGTATAGATAATTTGGGCCAGTACTTTGATTAGCTGATATAAAAAAAAATACCAAAATTTTTATATTTGAAAATTTTCATACAAATCTCCAATTTCATAGGTAAAAACCTAATATGTACCCGGAACCAGTTTGGCAGACGCTTCAGTTCTTTTGGTTTTTGTTTCCACAAAACTAAGTTTGTTGAACAAAGTTTACACATCGTCGTAAATTGTGAGGAGCATTTGATAGTTTGTCTGTAATTGAGAGGTTTTTATTTGTACCCAACACGTTTATTTTCTTTTCTTTTTTGTACCTTTTTACTGAAAGTAACGCGAGGGAATGCAACGCTGGGTACACTGGACCGCCAACAAGTTTAAATTAACATCGTCGCAACGATAAACAATCGCGTACTATCTCATCGCGACACGTAACTTATCCTGAAAATTATTCACCTCGTCGAGCTAGAGAAGGAGGGGAGATGGCTCAATATTGTGGAATTGGACAAGCTTTTAACGCGACTACGACCACATAAGACAATTCAGTGCACTATCTAACGACCGACCCGTCCCCATAATTAAGAAAAGACGATCAGTGTAAGTTCAGACAGTATACTCGAAGGGACGGTCAAATCACGCTCAGATTAATTAACTTTACGTAGTTTGAAACGTAATAAACGTTTGTTGTGTAGTGACAGTCAGAATCCGTTTTTAGAAATCGTGTGGCTAAGCCTCGTCGTACATTTCTTCCAACGAAATCCTCTTGGAAGCGGAACTGAATCTACCCACACCATAGATAAGAGAAACCTTGTGTTTTCTAAGAATAGATTTATTCTGTGTTGGAAGCGATTAGTTAAAAGATTTTACTATTTCAGGCAGGATGTTCTTACGTAAAGTGCATGAGTCAATATCATTAGTTCATCTTCCTTCTTAAAAATAATGATTCCAGAAAAAAGTAGAATTTAGGTACCTACAATAGAACTGTTTTATACTGTCATTGTAGGAAACCAATCTCGCGTAGTACCTACATGTTTGATTAATTGATTACATTACTGGAAGTTCTTTAATCATATAGTATAGATCCTAAGACATTGCTACTTTACATAGCAATTATATAGTTGAGCTTGATTTGATATCATCTAGAATAAGTGGCCACTTTCAGGTTACGTTCCAGCATTTAGGTCATATTTCAAGTGTGCGACCGGCTTAACTACCGATCGTCCACTTTACCGCAAAAAAAAAACCTGCTACACGTGCTACCAATTAAAATCGATTACTTTTATTCCATGGTAACACTTTGAGGCGCCTGCTCACTTGCTCACATTTAAGCACATCCCAGGTAAGTATTTGTTTCTGGCTGAAACACCAATCACTTGAACCATGCGTTACTATACATTTCACCTTGAAACTAACTGCGAAACAAAATAGCTAAAGTTCGTTTTTTTAATCCCAGATAATAATTTGACAGGTGCAAATGACAAACTATGAAATGAAAAAATAATACATGGAACATTTGGAATGTCAAATTACTATCTGGGATTAAAAAACGGACTGTAGAACAATCTTTTCTTACATTTACTAAGGCTTTGCCCGACATAATAACTCTCGAGACATTTGAGCATTTAGCGTCTCGTGAACTCTGAGCAAGTACGAAACGAGCGCAGTCCGTAATGGATTTGGAAACATTTTCGCGAGTCAATTTGCATTTAGAGATGATTTTCGTAAATTACTATTCAAATTATTTTCTTTCGTTTCACTAACCTTTGATTCATTCCAACTTTTTATAAGTAGAGTGCCGTAGTTTTATGATACTTTTTAAAAATAATTCGAGAACAAAATTGTTAAACTTAACTACTTCCAACTTTGAGATTCATTTGATGTTTACTTTAACGCCGACATTAAAGCAGTGTTTGAACTCGGCTAGGTAAAATGATAAAACGTTAAAATTAATGTGAAACCGTCATATATATACATATGTATAACATGAATTCTACTGTAACTAAGTTAAATAAGAGCTGTCTGTTTCGCGCTGTTTGATTGTCTGTCTATATTAATGTGTATAATATTCTTCAAACGATTACTGGGGCAACCTTTCTTTTTATATTTAAATGAACAATTATACAAGATCTCCAACATCATAAAAACATATTCTTTGTCATTATCAAGGAGAACTTCTCTGAATTCTAAAAGTTTTAATTAAAAATCTGATTACTCACAAAGAAGATTACGTTTACGAATACGTACCAAATATTGCCGTCATTTTAATTTGGTGACGATATTACATTTTACATTGTATGGTAATACAGGCTGTGTCGCGCGCAGCTCTCCTAGCAATGGATTTTAAAAGCCTTATGAATATACTATTATGTAATAAGACGGCAATGTGTCATTTAACAGGCCGATAGGTGTTTTGTATGCACATATAAAACGGCTTCTGAGCCTCGGGAGCCAGCGCTGACCTTCAACTTGGTTAGTTTAGATTCAACGGACGGAAAGGCGGCCTTAATGCCTCTAGATATTATTATTATAATTTGCTCGTGTCAATTTGATATTTTTAGATTTTACTTAGTGTTCGTTTTTTTTTTTAATTATTCATAGTCTGACACAGCCTGAATAGGCGTGGAAGATGGTGGGACGAGCTGCACAAAACCAACAAGCAGTGATGCCTATACGTATTGGGGGGTTTTGCCCAGCAGTGGGATGATACAGGCAGACAGTATCTCTTGAAGCAAGAAAGGAGCAATATTATTTCAAATTCTATTAACCGTCGAGCAACTTAAATTGCCCGTATTATCAAATCACAACTGTCATTCTTTGACAGTTGTATGAAATGGCTTTAACACGGCAAATTGACGCGTCTGTGTCAATTGAATACACAATTAATTTCCCTGACTGTACCTACGATTACCAAAACTCACAACAACAAAAAAAACAGCAACTGCTCTACGGATTGGATTTGCTTGTTTTAACCACTTTTATTAACTTTGTTTGGTTAAACGCGTGAAGCCGAATGGTTTTACGAGATACGTCTCTTCGCTTTAATGTAAAGGTAAGCATAAATTTCAAAAGTTAAATTACAAAACAAAGGCTCATAATAGCATTCTTTAAATCTGTGGAAACATAAATTCTAAAACAAATACGAGAAATTACCTAATTTGTTACGCTTTAATCATTTCAAGCAATGTGCGTACGCGTTCAAGAAAGTCTCATTAAGTATTCTTAAAATAACGTATCAGCTTTTGTTTGACTTCTAATTAGTAACAATGTGGGCTTTGTTAGAGTACGTCAGTGAACGAGTTGTGCAAGAGTCGGGCAGTAGCCACCAAACGGGCAACGCACGCGCAAGGAATCGCCCACAAAATTACACTAAGTACCCGCTTTCACCGCGTGTGAGCAATTATTTCAGCTACGTGTTGTATGAATGTTGTTTAAATGTATACATAAACATTTGAATACACAGATAAGTACAAGTTCATGCACAATGGCCCACCTGAAGGATTGAGTGCTGAAACCAAACCCCATAACATAGAATATAGAAAGTACCTACAAGTTTCAATTTGCACAATAAGACCTTCAAAAAATTCATTTTATTTCCGGTTTCCACATAACTGCCTCATTGGTCTAGTGGTTGCAAGCGCTACTGCTGAGCATGAAGTCCTGGGTTCGATTCCTGGGTCGGGCAAAGTGTTGTTGGGCAGCCCGGAGTCTGGATTTGTGCCCGGTGAATAGCAATAGGCTCGTCCCCTATTATATGAGACTTATACATACTGGCGAAATTTAGGTGTATTAGAGGTACACCTCTGCCTAACCCTTCGGGGAATACAGGCGTGTTTCCTTATGATCGTTATAAATCACTTTGTGAGGTGTTACTTTAAAATAAAACAAACATTTCGTTCATCATGTCGAAAAGCGTTAAAAAACGCATTTCGCAAACCAAATTGCAGTGCCATCATTCCGAAAATTTAGCTCTGTAATAACATCCGATGAGCTATGTCAAAAAAGCTCAATCTTTTTGTTACAAAGGAGACAGAGCGAAGATAGCAGGTGTCTGCGTTCGTAAGTTCATTCACCTTAGACATCGAAGGTCAAACATGAAAGTGCGCTCCGATGCTGCACCATTCAAGAATTGACATCATAGTGTTATTAGGTATATTACTGGCACATCGCTTTACACACACATACATGGACATATTATATTGTAGTACAGTGTGCGTGTGTCTATTTGCATTGCAAACTTTTCTCATAAAGACTAACCCAGTTACGTACGTATGTGTGAGTTTTTAGTGCAGTAATTTCAGTGAATTTCGTGTTTAGCTGTTTACACAGTTTGAATACCCTTAGTATAAGGGCTAGGTTTTAGATTAAGATTTTTAAGAGCTCGGACCTGTTCATATCAGGCAGTTACTTAGTTCACATTGACGGAAATAAGGATATTCAAGCTACAGCTATCTGCCTACGAAAAGAGACGTTGAAGTAATGTATGCAGGAAAGGTATCAAAGCCCATCTTTTATATGTATGGTAACGTTATCACGCATTATCATGGGAATCTTTAGGTAATTTATATTAGAATGCATAAAACTAAACATTCTGGGTCTTAATAGACGTGACAGATAGACAGACAGAGTATTGAACATTATAAAGCTGAAGCTTTATCTGTTTGTTTGGTTGAAAGCGCTAATCTCAGGAATTTCGGAATTTCGGAATTCGAATTGAAAAATTATGTTAGTGTTGGATAGCCCATTTATCGAGGAAGGCTATAGGCTATATAACATCACGCTACGACTAATAAGAGCGGAGCATCAATGAGAAATGTTGTAAAAACGGGGAAAATTTATTCCTTTTGAGAGCTTCCGTTGCGTGCGCTGCGTAAACGGTTAAAGTAACGCAACAATCATGTAGGACGGTATTGTTCCTTTTAAAAAGTTCTAAAAAAGCCCGCGATAGCATATGTCTATCTTTTAAGGTTGGCTCACTATAACTTTTTTAATGGTAATCAAATTTGTTATAAAATAATGCATTATTTGCGAAGGTGTTTTCATAAACATGATATCGAATCCTTATCGAAATAAATACGTTATTCATCACAAGTTTGAACAAAGTTGCCCTTACATAATTTAAGTTGCACGGGTGAGCTAGCTGCTGAAGCTGAAGTGTTTGTTTTTATGCTTGAACGCGCTAATCTCTCGAACTACCAGTCGGATTTAAACATTCTTTTTGCATTTGATAGCAAAATTCCAACCCGAGCGAAAAGAAGAAAAAAAAACTCAGAAAGAACGCTAAGCGAATACGAAGGGCACAGCTATATGTAGGTTCCATTTTATGTTTTTTTTTTTTATCTTTATTTAATTTATAGGCTTTTGGCCATACATACATAACCATGTCAGCCCATATTTTATAACAAAACACGAAATTTCCCGCGGACGGTAGAAGCTAGTAATAATGTTTTATTCGCAGGCTAGACGGATTAAAAATAAAACAGACGATCTATATTTATCTCCAATATAATATAACATATACTCGTAGATAGGCATTTAATTAGGTAATAATTGTAACAATGCTTCATTAGCATTATAATTATTGTATAATTAAATTCTGCATCGAGCCTTCTATCCCAAATGTCTGACAATCAAGAGGTATCGTGTTACCCAGTAACTGGATTGTGGAGGTCAGAAAGGCTGTCGCTCCATGTAAAATACTCCGGTTAGACTGGAAGCCGACCACCACGTAGGTGGGAAAAGGCTAGGCAGATTGATTGATCGAGCCTTCGATCAAAGGAAAGTTAATGTTCGAAGGCCCTTGTCGACCACGATCAGAATTTTGCGAATGTTGTTCAAGCAGCTAAAGAAAATTACGCAAATAATCTGTCGGAATATCGTTTGAATGACCATCAGGCAGAGAAAAAATTAGTATATAAACTACGTCGATGTAGGCCTATCGAGCACGACTGACCACAAGTGTCCACAACGCGGCTCAAAAGTGAATCATGCGTCCGTCGTGTGTGTTACGTACCGTCATTGAAATACACTGCTGTGACATTCTGGCTACTCATCGGTGATTTGAGTTTAAAAGTAAGGTGTTGCACACCTTACTTTTTAACCGGCTTCAAAAAAGGAGGTGGTTCTATGTTCGATTGTATGTATTTTTTTAATGTATGTTCACCGATTGTGGACCGGTTTTTATTTGAAAGGATGATCCCATTATCACCAAATCAAAATCTGATGAGGGGATCCCATGGAAATCGAGGGAAATCCTCAAATTTTATAGGCACACTTATAGTGATTGGAGTATTTTTTTATAGTAACTCGTGCATTTGCTCTCGGAAAGCACCATTTAGTGAAGTGGAACTGAAGATGAAGACCACAGACGGCCACCAGAAGTACTCAATAATAAGTATTTCACGGGTTGCGATTCGATTACCTACTTTAATATGGTTGTTAAGCAATTTATGCTCATCACAATGCATATAGTAAAGTGGAGCTAAGGGCGACATCACCATCAGCTCCAGTTCTCCTGGTTCTTACCAGGAGCACTCCTCAACAATTAACGTCCCAGCATCGGGAAAATCAATATTTTGGAAAAGGCGATGAGCAACTGAAATTATGCTATTCTAACTTAGATAAATTACAAACTAAAAACCTTATTTACAAAAAAAAAAAACAATCGACTTCCAAAAAAGCACTACAAAGTGATAAATGACTTTAATTACGGAAGTCGGTGGCAAAAATACTAAAATACAGATCCAAAGACACCGACTTCCGAAATTAAAGTTATTTTTCACTTTGTAGTGTGTATTTGAGTAGCGTCATGGACGATTAGCCTTAGGGACTGGAGGGACGAATCTATCAGCAATGACTGTTACAAATCTTTCGGCTTCAACAATGATTGGTAATTCAAATTCATAAATTACCTCGATAAACATAATAAAACATAGGATAAAGTTGATTTGGCAATGGGGCTCTGTGGGGAATTCCGACCCGATGTTATGCTACTGCCTTCGACGACCAGGGTCATGGAAAGACATCAAACGAAGAAAAAAACGAAGCTTTGAAAAAAAATTCTCAAAGGATAAAATAATTTCATGGTCGTTTTTGTTAGATGTTACATAATTTTCATATCGTTTAAAGGCTCCTGCAAAAAGGCGCGACTCGCGACGAAAATCGCGCGCGACACAAAGGCACCGCTTGTCGCACGACGAGCGGTGCCTTTTTTTTTGTGGATGGGAAATCATCAAATGACTTATCCCGCTCTGGGTGGAGCGGGAGGGCGTGTCAGACTTTTACTGACTAAAACCCACCCGTGTTCCTTCTGTTGCCTGTGTCTGGGCCACGGTAACTCTTTTGAACATCCCGCAAGTGATTCGCGTTGCGTGTTGCGTCTGTTTGCAGGTGCCTTAAATCTCATATCAATAACCATTGAGTAACTATGTAATTATTAATCATAGACCTGCACAAAAGGGTCTATTGGAAACCATAGGGCACTTTACAAAAACAAACCCAATTAATGGTTACGGTTTTCGAGTTGAATGGCCGAGTTGATCACCAATTAAGTGCCGACATCATCCCGATCCCATTATTCCATTCGTGTGAGGAAACCATAAACATTTCAGTTCAATTCACCAAGTAATTACATGTCAATTTCTTGTCGAATGAAGCAATACAAGCGTTATACATATATTTACCTCCTTACTAATAAACGTTGTATAGCGTCTGTTTAGTTACACAACGCTTTGTCTTCTTCTTTCAAAAGTCAAACTACTGACGACTGAAAGAGAGAAATCGGTTTGTAACTATTCACCTGTTATAATACGGTCATTAGTACGGGGTACGGGGGTGGGGGGGGGGTTAATGTTCAATAAGTACTTATCACTATTTACTGTCCGATAAAGAATTGCAGCTAACCTATACATCATCTATATTCTACACATCTATACAAATCAATAGAAAAACCGGACTAGTGCGTGTCGGAGCACGCATAATGAAGGGTTCCGTAGTTGGGATGAGTTTATCCCAAGAACAAACTTAACGTTGTAGTTGAAAAAGATGTTCTCTCATAAATTCTAACTGCAAATGTAAGTTGGTCCACTATTACTCGTTAACTTATAAAGTCTACTTAGCTGTGATAGTTTTCCTTGTAACTTCGTTGTATATACTACTACCGTGAATTTTTTCACATATCCAAAACTAACCGTTTAGCTGGCAGATGGGGGGGACACTTGATTCTAACAAAAAATTGCACTTTAAAGCTTAATATTTCAGAAACAGATCCCTTAATCGATAAATTGTTTTCACAAACCTACAATATTTTTCAAAGGCCTTTCCAACAACACCCCACACCATGAGGTAGACGAAAAAAAAAAACATCCCCACTTTACGTGTAGATACGGGAGATAGGAACCTACTCTTAAAATTTTTTTTTCGTGATTTTATTTTACCACTTTGTCGACGTGATTAATATGTATATCCGTGTCAAATTATAGCTTTCTAATACTAAGTCTCTGAATTAACTGCGGACGGACGGACAGGCATGGCGAAACTATAAGGGTTTCTTGTTGACTACGGAACCCTAAAAATGGAAGTGTCTGTTTGTAATGTCAAAAAAAATAATTTTAAAAAATTAAATCGACTTCAAAAAGAAATTAACTTAAAATTATGTAATAACTAATTTCGGAACTCGGTGTCTTGGGATCTGTATTTTAGTTTTTTGTCACCGACTTCCGAAATTAATTTCATAATTTTGAGTTAATTTCTTTTTGAAGTCGATTTATTGTTTTTAAAATTAAGTACTTTTTATTTCGTAATTTTTAGTTTTAGTAGAGTAGTTAATAGTTTTGTTGTAAATACTGCACTAGAATTTGACCAAGCTTTTGAGATGACCTTTGACATTGACCCGTAGCTCTTATCAATAAGCCAGGCCGTCACACTTACACGTATTAGTCCATATCTTGTAAACTTCTAAACCGATTTGAAACTTGATGACCGATGATGAAACTTGCACTGGTCCCTAAGTTGAAGTAAATGTAAGCCAATAAAAAAAACAATTACAATCCGATTAATAGTTTCGGAGAAATGCGTGGATGAACATACCTACAAACATACACCTATAAAATTTTAATAAAAAAAAATCAAATTCAATCAAATTGATTTTTTTTATATTTGATTGGAAGCCCTAATAGATTATCATAATTATGTCAATATATTGCAGTTCCAATAATATTACATACATACGTGTCGAATTGATAACTTCCTTCTTTTTTTGAACTCGGTTAAATAACAGCTTTTAATAATGCATATGAAAGTATAAACGATACTTATAACGAAAATGCAATTATGAAAATTTTTGTGTGTCTGTCTGTCGGTTTGTCTGTCCGTCTGTCTGTTTGTTCCGGCTAATCTCCGAAACGGCTAGACCGATTTCGACGGGATTTTCACTGCAGTAACTTAGGCTACTTTTATTTTAGAAAAATAATTAGGGTTCGGAACAAAAAAAATAACTCATGCAATTGTGAACAAAATCCTATTCAAATAGGGAAGTATTGACATCCACGCCGACGAAGCTGCGGGCTACAACTAGTACTATTATAAGTAGGTATCAGAGAAACAGACTCGTTCTTCCAAGCAGTAAATGAGAAAACAATATTCCGCGAAAGCTGTCAGTAATGCTTCCATATTCTTTTGACTAGTTTTCTCTTAGTCACCTTTGATCATAAGTCTAATTTCTTAGCACAAAAATAATACCCTACATTAAGAAATGGATTTAATATCATAGAGAGCTTTCTTGCTAATTACATCTAGCACGATTATGTTCATAACATTAACTTTTCATAACTTTGATTAGCGGAGTGGAATTACTTAAGAGACAGAAATACGAATCAACTTAGCTGAAAGCAGCTGGTACGCTGCATAAGTTAATTTAAAATTTGTGAGATTTATTGACCGAAATCTTCCATTGACCAGGAGTTTACAATACTCGGTAAAAGCAATAATAAATCATTTTAAGATGGTGGCGAAGGATTTCATACTGATGAAGGAAGTTATTTTGATTAGCGGTAGTCGGCTGTCGCTTGGCTCTGTGAAGGAGTCGCTCCGTTTTGTACAGGAAATGAATCGAACAACCAACGGACGTGCCATCAACTTTTCGTGCAGATTCCTCAAAGTTAGTTTTACAGATTATGGACGACCCATAAACTTTGTCACTGAATTGATTTTAGCGTTCAGCCTCGCACAAAGATTAAATTATTATTAAAGTGCTACATTCAATAGATTATAATATATATATTATGATATTACTGTGAAGATTAAAGAAATTTTCATAAGTCAACACATTTATATGATCCAAAATATTATTCCAAGGACAAGGCAAACAAGTGACGGAAGCTAGATAAGGCGTGATGAAGACAAGTAGGTACCTGATGTCCATAAGCTCATAACTCACTCTGGAGAAATTCCTTATTTGACACAAGTACGAGACGGCCTGTAAACATTTTCGAAAGAATCCAGAAATCTTATACAAGGAAAAAGGCGGTACCTACGACGCTATGTTCCCCGGTATATAAAAATGTCGAGATATCTCAAGATTTCTCGGGGGCGAGCCTTGCTTCCCTTGTCAATTAAGCCTGTCGTTCCAAAAGAGAACCTGGGCAATAAATAAGTAATCGCTGTCAGGGCACGCATTAAGTGAAATTATTTTAGAAGCAACACGATCTTCGGCGTTTTAAACTGGATAAATAATTCGAATACCTGCCATGAAAAGGAAATGTAAACGTTATGAAAATCTAATGCCTTGTAATTTGTTCCGCGCGCTCTTATGTCCCTTTGAACATTATACAAATTGTGCTACGAAGATAGAATACGGCGGAAACAAACTATCTTCTTCAATCTTCTGTAGGAGTGACTGCAATATTGTTATATTTTGTCTCTTAATTTTGTTTTTCACTTAACGTAAGCTCTAGAAAATGACGATTAGATCTTTCAATTAATTAAGTATGTGAAATTGGAACTGAGGTATCTAATAATTGGACAAAACCAAACCATTCTATAATGACTCCGTACTCCGCCGTAGTAGTCGTAGTGGAAGCCAACGTAGGGCTCGAATAAGTCTGTCAAGGCGTGCTTAATATCGGTCACATGATAAAGCGTGTTCACTTCCTCAATGCCAAGAATGAACGCACCGTTTGTTCGTGTTATGTAAGCGCGTGTAGCGCCGGCGACCGAACGCGATACGGCACGTGGGACTCCACCTTTATAAGCGCAAGCACTCACTCCCCAATACAATGGTCTGCCATTGAACCGACTCTATTTTAATAGCTACTGTTTCTATTATTCGGTACACCTTTAATTATTTATTAGCTATGTTTAAGTACCTATTCATTTATTATTATTACACATTTGTATGCATAGTCAACATATTTTGATTTTAATACAGTTTTGGTTTGTGTTAAAATAGCTATGAGTTCATAAGTTTATTTGATTTTAGTTACTTAATTTGCCGCCGATCTTCGGTACTTTGGGGAGAACCACTATATCTTCGGTAAAAGCTCCCAGCGTGCGATATTGTCTAGACCCTTGGTGTAAATGGAAAATTCTTGCTTCAAATAAATTAGGCGTTTGGGAGGTCCAGAGAGAAGCTCGGTGTGGGCCCTACAGTGAACAGACTAAAGACAGTTTACGAGTTTAATGTAAAACACGTTTTTTATACGCCTACATTAGCACGAAGTCGTCTTTACAAATGTAAGAAACTTTTTAACTATTATCGTTCAGCTTTAGGACATTGAGCTCACGATATTGCCGCGCGTACTCAAGTCTACATAACTCATGACTTAACATTTTAGAATCTCATTATAGATGGAACGCAAGCCCAATAAATTATTAATAATTTATGGATATTGGAAGATGCTTCGGTCACATTTATACACCTTTATTGCTTACTGATATAAGCCTATTATAATTACAAAGGAAGGCCATCTAGTGCTAGTCTCTGAACGTACTTCAATTAGAATATTATAACTTCTATTTTCAACACACTTGCTTGTAAAGTGACTCTTATAGCAACGTGTTTAGGTTCATAATTCAGATTATTATACACTCGTGTTTTTTACTTTACATTACCACACTAGTGTTTTTTACTTTAATTTTTTTTTCAATCTCCGCAAAGAGTTTTTATGTCTAAAAACAATTGATATTTATGAGAATAAATAAACTATTTTAGGTAACATAATTATGATAAATCAATCATCAAAATTATCATCATTTCATCAAATTATATTTTTTCACTACGTCATATTGACCTTAATTTGCGTATTCAAAACATTATTTTGTGTTTATTATATGCTGTCTGTATGTATTTTTTAGAAGCTGTTTAGCGGTTTTGCCAATGCCTTTATTTACACCTGCGCGCTCATCGCTAGCGCGCCATTTTCCATAAATATTTGTTAACGTTTTCGTTGTGTGGTTAATTAAAATGAAAAATGTCGACTTCACGTACGGAAGAAGAACAATACGTAGATTTAACCCCGCCGGAAATACTTATCGAGGCACGAAAGGCGAATGATAGCCTGTTGCCACCAAAATCTATAGAGAAATACCTAGCGGCATACGAAACATTAAAAAATAGAAAAACAGGAAAAATAGCAAAAATGCCCAGTCATTTTCGGAGAACGTATTTTCGCTTACTTTGTTGAACTGACAAATAAATACAAGCTCAGCTCGCTTTGGTGTATCTATTCCATGTTAAAAAGCACTGTTAAGACCAAATATTATATTGATATTAAAACCTACGGCATTTTGAAGAGGCGCTCGGACGGATATATTGGTCGGAAATCAATATATCTATGGTAACAAAGGTCAGTTGAACTTTATAAATCTAAATGTATCATTTTTATTCACAAAATGGAAAGAATAGGCACAAGCAAACTCAAACTCTTTGAGGACTACCTGAGTGAGCGCTCCCAGTTTGTTAAGATCGATGATATCATCAGCGAAGAGCGCACCGTCACCTATGGTGTGCCACAAGGTAGCGTCCTCGGTCCGACTCTCTTTCTCATATTTCACATAAGCATTGTTTATTGTTGTTTGTTCATATACATTAACGAGCTGGGTATGCTCATATTCCGCAAGGGTAAAATTATGACTGTTGCAGATGATACTGCCATTCTCTTTAGTGCAGATGGCATGAGGTATTCGCGCACGCTCAGACAGACTTTGACGCTGTAGTGAGGTGGTTTCACAGTAATGTTCTCACACTAAGTACGGACAAAACAAAGTGCATTGCCTTTCTTAAAGTCCGACTCTCACTCAACTCAAATGACTCCCTTGTAGTCTATAATTGTCGACTCCTGCTATTACCAAAATGACAACGCATGTGGCTGCACCCCTCTACAAAAAGCAAATAGTGTAAAGTACCTAGGAATTTCATTAGATTGCAACTTGAGGTTTCATGAACACATCAACACCTTCAGCAATAGGTTACGTAAACTAAAATTTGTATTTAAAACCTTAAGACATGTGGCTGACGTCAAGTGATGAAATCAATCTACTTTGCCCTCTCCTAATCCCTACTAACCTACTGTATAACGTCTTGGGGCGGTGCACCTAAATACACAATCATACAAATGGAAAGAGCGCAGAGAGCTGTTCTAAAGGTTTCTTCCTTCACTCTTATATAAAGAGGCTAAAGTCCTAACTGTACGTCAGCTGTTTGTTCTTCAAATAACCCTAAAATAGCATGGGCTCTTTACCTTTAACTCCTCGCTGTTACGAAGTAAAAGACGTTTAGACCCAGTAGATCGCCATGGTAATCGACTTACTACTATGTTCTCCAAACTTTTTTTTTTGTTACCTTGGTCGCTTTCTCTACAATAAAATAAATAGGAAACTCTCGATTTATGAACTTACCAAAAACTAAATGTAAAATGAAGGTTGGGAGCTGGCTCCAGGAATTAAGTTATGAAGCTACGGAAAAACTTCTAGCTACCACGGAATAACTTGCACCTTTTCTATCATATTTCCTTACACACGCTCACACATCACACAAACCACGCACTCCACAAACATGCACACACACATACTAACCCTAGAATAAGTAAAATCTGTCTTTTTCTGGTTTTATATAACTTACCGCATTTGTGTACGAGTGCATAATCCTAAAATGTAGCTGCTTCCGAAGGGGTGGAGACCTGGTGTTCTGAAATACAGGCCTCACGCCTAGCTTAGGCACGTCTCCCACGGTATAATTAAAACTATTATGTATGTTCATGATTTTATTTTGAAAATGTACCGATATACCTATTGTGGTGAGAAATAAATCTGTATCTTATCTTATCTTCTGTATAATTACGTTATCCATATACTTATATATATAATTACTTGTCCCTACTGATTCACTAACGCAGTGCCTAAACCGCTGGGGCTACAAACTTGAAATTTTGGCAGTTGATGCCTTTTATGTTGTAAGCATACACTAAGGAAGGATTTTTGGAAATTGTACCTTTAGGGGTGTGAAAAGGGGGATTTTGTGTGTATGAAAAATCTTATTTCTTGAGTTAATAAACTTGAAACTTGGCACTTATTACTTGGTACTTATCTAAGGCCGACTTGCGTGTTCATGGGTTATCCTATATAACTCGGAGTTAACAGCTAACTCAGGGATAATCAAATAATTCATCTTGCGCCACCAAGAGTTAGAGCAAACCTAGAGTTAAACTTTTAAATATTAAACCCACCGATGTGGGAGAGTTACGTCGCTAAACTCTGGGTTAGTGTAAGTAATGTCAAAATAAATTGACGTTATGAGGTCCCGCTGATAAATTATTTTGTATTTTATATTGTTCGACGTTATAGTAAGTGAAAATTCGGTGCTATATCAGCAGGCAATATATTCATGAACTCATATAACAATAAATACAAATTATAAAAAAACTTAAAACATATTTTTCCTTATCTGACGTTTTTGTCAATCAATAAACTAAGTCCCCATGGAAACCACATACAATCGATTAAAATGAAATGTCATGTTATAAAATTTAAAGACAAGAAAGTATTACGTATCGTAATGTAGTGTAAAAGAGATGAGTACAAAATTTCCGTTCTTTGTTCGTTAATTCATCTTTGGTTGGATTATATATCAGGCCATAGACACTGCAATCCTATTTTATGTTTCATAGATTAAACTGCCAATGTTCCCAACTCAAAACTCACTATTGTCAGGTTATCTAACCTGGTGTTACTTTTTAGTGGCGCAAAAGAAGAATTAAAATGTTAGTTACTTAACTCGGAGTTTACAAAGTCTACATTTATTCGTTTAACCCGACTAAACATGCAAGTGGGCCTAAGAAAATGATGAAATTTGCAATTTTTGTTTTTCTAAACTACCCCCTCAAGGGAGATTGGGGATGTCAAAGTTTGTATGGACCCGATTAACTCGAAACTCAGTATTTATACTTAAGACCAAAAATAAATAATAATGTGTTTCAGGGTTTTTTGAAAATGTACCCCTGCAGGGGTACTAAAGTACGAAATCCACGCGGACGAAGTCGCGCGGGAAGTGCTAGTTGTAGCATAAGTTCTTACATCTAACTATTTGATCTCTTTGCAGGTTGCGTTAATATTCGGTGTTACTGGTGCGGGTAGATGTCAAAAGCTTAATGATATTGCAACAAAGGATGTAGAAACCCGCGGTGAAATACTTCTCGTAAAAATTACCAATACTATAGACTTACCAATATTTTATGAAATAGTATAAAAAAATATCAAGCTGAACTATCAAGTTCAACAAATGCAAAAAATGATAGCTTTTTTCAAAACTTTCAAAAAGGTAAATGTATCTACAGTTCAACCCATTCGTATGAACTTGGAGCAATGTCAAGAGAAATTGCAAAGTTAGTTTGGACTTGCCCCAGGCTGATTCTTACACTGGGCACAGTTTAAGAAGAACTTCGGCTACACTGCTGGCTGATTCGGGAGCTGATGTATTATCCTTAAAGCATCATGGCGTATGGCGATCTGACGTAGTCGCTGAATCTATGTCGAAGATTCTATTCATAACAAGGCAAACATTAGTGCTAAAATAACACGTGTAATTAATTTGGAGCCATAGGCGAAGGTGTCTTGCCCTGAGCTGCGACAATCTACTTCCCGTGACACGGTTATTTAGTGCCTCCTGCTCCCACTAATGACACCTCATATTTACAACATCCATCCAACCCCTATTGAAAGTATTTCACTATCGACATTCACCCAAGGAAATGAAAATAACGAAAATATTAATAATACTAATACCATAACGCAAACTTAAAAATTCCAAGAAAAACTGTTCGGTATCATTTTGAGAATATTGTACTTTCACTACTTATTTGTTTCAATAATTTAAAGTTAATAACAATACAAGTCTGTTTTTTCCTTGTGTGTTGAAAAGCGTCGTATGAAACGCGTGTGCATTGATCATTACAGACTCGGCTCCCTTATTGCGCTCGCCTGCGGCTCGCGCGAGTAATATTGCCTCGAGTGTAATGATGACCAACATAACACACTTGTATCATAATGCACATCATCATAATGTCCTCATCAAGAACAAACCTTGGTCGCAGTGCCCCTATGAACCGACTCATGGCTAATTATAATATAATCCACAACAGCAGCAACATTGACATCTTTGCCGACAGTTTTTACCAATTCCGTAAGAAACTTATAATCCTCAACTATTCATAACATTTGATCACGTTTATTGCAGTCGTCTTACGTATAACAATCACACCAAAATTAAACTGAGCATCTATTGTTTTTTTCTCGTATATTGTCTTCTTATGGTAAAGTAGCTCATATTTATCTTACATTGTAACAGAAAATAAGTAAGTTTATTTTAAATCACTCTTTAAATAATTATTTTCATTTATATCTATTTTTTGTTTATGTCTAAGCTGTGTACTTCTTTAAGTGACAAATTCACCATACTAATAGATATATAAGTTGTTTTATGTAATATGTTATTAGTGAACAAGTCGTTGGAGTACCTATAAATAAATAAATAAATAAATCACTCACCACAGAAGGTCTTAAACCCATTTTTTCAACAATCGCACTTCTTTATTATTTTTCAGTTTTGTACCAAAAAAACATTTTACGCGTAACATTTTGAAAAGTTATTAAACAAAGCTTATTATAGCATCTGTTATTCGATAACCCACGTAATGGGCTTAACAAACTAAGACCACCAATTTCGGTTTCAAAATACAACTTCGCTAACAAAATCTGAAGCAAACACTTGTTTCATTCTTGTTCGAACCAAAATTACACATAAAGAAAACATTTATTTAAGAAGTATTATATCCTTTCAGAAAGTGGGAACAATCTCGAAATAGACGGAGAAAATTGCACTAACAAGGTTCTAATCCTACTAATCCCTGAGGAATGCGCGCGGAAATTGATGCTTTGTGGGACTGAATAAAATATGAAACGCAGTTCACAAAGACAGATTACGTACACGAAACGAGTAAGTATATTAAGTACCCCTATGTGTAATTGGGTTGGTGTAATTCGTGGTAAGTTTGAGACATTCTGCCTCCCCTACTATAAAAACCCATTTTACCTGTCCCCTGTCCCAGTCCCTGTTAACCTGGCTTGCCAATTCGTCTGCCAGAAATAAGGGCATGTTCACTTCTCCCAAAGCGAACTTTATTGTCACAAGCGGGTGTGCGGACTCTGTTCAAATAATCTTTTGTAAATCAAGTAAACCTCAGTTGGAATGGGTGGTTTAAGACGCGAATTGATTTTACTGAAAGTCTGAGAAATAGGCCGAAAAACGTTGTCAGTGTGGATTTGTAGCCGGGTTTTGGCATAGAAGCGACATACCTAAAACATATCTATATATTCTGCGCAAATAATACATACAGGTATAAGTATTTCCAATTAGACAGAGCCTTATCTGGCAGGTTTTGCCACAATTCAATAAAACATAATCACCTCATAGTTACTAACTAAACCTGCATACAAATACAAAGCAGTCAAACAATTTTTGTATAACCATATTGCCACGTTCCATCCAGCCAATCGATTTATAAGTATTGCCCACACGATTGTTCGAGAGGTCATAACAATATTTTATGTACCCGCAGTCGCTCTAAACCATTATTTCCTTTAATAAATTACTGCTTTACACCTGCACAAGGTGTAAGGTTACGCATTCCTTCAGTTTCCTGGTAAATACGTGGCGTTACTGCAAACAAAGACATTTTAAGCTTTTAACATTCCCCACTTCGCCGACACTGTTTAATAGTACAATCAGGGGAAAAGTGTCCACAAAACTACTCTGAAATAATTTATTTTCCACAAATCTTAAACACAATAATACAGTCACTAACTAACTAACTATACAAATAAATATACAAAAACAAAAGGAACCCAAAAACCAATGTTCAGTAAAAGAGATCGGTATTGATGGTAGACAGTATAATTACATATATCTGTCCTAAAGTCAGGCCGGTAATATTCCATAATCTCTTATAGGTTATTGGAACGTTAAAACCATATATAGATAGGTTTTTCTATCTCCAGTATGCCAAAACTGGTAATAGATAGGTAATTGGGTTCGGCCGTTAGGCGTCGAAGTACTCGTCCGCATCGCTGTCATCCGGAATCGTGCCCAGAAGACTGGCAGCATTGCCTTGTTGAATGGCAATGCTAATTCTTTGACCAAAGAACGGGCCAGCCCTCTGGTCAAGTGAAGTGTCAACCAGTCGGTGAGAAATTTAAAATAAATAATTCTCTCTTCTCCACAACGACTCCTTCATTATTGATGACAAGCTAAATTATAAGTGAAAATCGAAGGCGATTGAGTTTTATATTTAAGCTTAGATATAAAATGGCGTCACTCGGAGCATGAGACAGCACTCGATATGGCGAAGCGCGGCGGATATGCGCTGCCAGCAATAAACGATCGGTTCTACTTGTGAACCTGAATGGCAAGGTTACATGACAACACTTACAAGATCGCATATCATCATTCTGGGCTTCCTCGGAAACGTTTCTGCTTAAAATGAACTGGATTTAAATCAGCGGTAAGCGGTGCAGTAATTCAGTGCAATTTAAACGTAATTCCTATATTTAAATGTGGCTCACATCAGTAACTTAACCGCAGTCAGCAAAAGTATAGATTGTGAATCGTGTTTGTGTTTATTTAAGCTTTACAAATACATAGATTCATATGTATGATTCACATAAGAGAAACGTTAATTAAAAGTCAACATAATTTCAAATCAAAATACCTAATCAATGTCGTCAAAATTAAAGGTTAATTTCTAAAACTGATTCAGACATGAACAGCAGTAGGTACCTAATGCCACTTTAACAAGCCGTCGTCATCGTTAGCACGAATGAAATAATTTATTTCGATATAATCCCTCTCAAAGGGCCTACAGAGTAGGTATTTCGGTCTTGTAATCCAGCCATGCGCAGCGTGCACTTTGTAAACAGGCTTTATAAAATTTTATACTGTATTTTCCTATTGTGGCAATTTAGGAAAACTATGAATCTTGAATAATCGTGCCGAGTAATATTGCTTAGGTACTTCCTTTTGCTCGCGGCTTCGCCGTTTTCGCGCCAATCCGGAACATACATCCCGACAAACAGACAAACGAAAAAATTCTAAAAACTATATTTTCGGGATCAGACTTCCCATAGCTCGTAGCAATTACTTTTTTTTTTCAAAAATATTCAATGTACATTTTTGACTTCGTTACTATCCTACTAATATAATATTATTATAAGTATAATCGAAAGTTTGTGAGGATGTATAGATGGATTTTTGTTCTTTTGATTTTGATGAAATTTCGTTCGTAGGTACTTTAGGACGTGGAATAGGAAATAAGATAATTTTTACTTCGAGAAAGTGGTCCTCGTGTGTGAAACCGGGTAACGCAGCTAGTTTTATTATATGTATAGATTTATTCCACTCTTCATTTGAACAAGTATCTAAAATGTTCTAAGTTTGTTATTTCCAGCCTATTAATCTACCGTTAATTAAACTCTAGTTACAAAAGGATTTTTTTTTAAACTTGATAACTAGGTAACGATCATGAATTTAATTGCGTCACTTTTCTACAGCGGTTGTCCAAGTGGGCGAATCTTAAACCTGGTTTAATGAATTCTAATAATACCTAAATTATGATATTAAGACTGCAGTCTATCCTCCCATGTACATACGGAAAAGATACTATCAGTAAAATAACGCTAATTATAATAACAGAAAAAGCTGAACTTGGACTACATAGTTAGGTTTAACTACATTACCGTTTAATATCAACATGTAAGTTACTAAATAATTTGTCAACAAATATTCCCATTAATGATGGCTTTGATTTAGTATGATGATCTAATATTATAAGGTTGTAGCTAAAAATACGTTGTTCATTTCTCTTGGGTGCCGTAAAACTAAGGAATAAGGTAATATCAAGTCTGATTTTCAAGCAACTTGTGTGATAATCACGTCTTGAATAGTACATTATGACACAAGTGTGGTATATTGGTAATTACACTCGAGGCGGTATTTTCGCGCGAGCTGCAAGCGAGCGTGATAAGGGAGCCAAGTGTGTAATAATCAATGCACACGCGTTTTATACGACGTTTTCCAGCACACTTGCGAAATAAAAAATAAACAAAGTATCATAAACTAATTATCTACTTGAGTAAAATAAATATGGCCCGCGGATTCCTTTTATCACGGTGTCTTCGCAGATTGAAGGAGAGGCAAAGGCACGAAGCCGTCGAACAATCTAATAGGTATTAAAAGCATCAAAACTGAAATGTCTTGTATGTTATTTGGATGTAGAAATAATCTTGTCTTTTTGACAAAAATAAATAAACTCATGAAATATTATGTTATCATATTTTATTTATGTAGGTAGTACACAGTAGGCATAAAAAGGCATGAAGTCTCTTTAATGAGATTAAAAAAGCGCACATCTCCGTCTAGTATATAGATATCTGTAGCGCACATTAACGCACTAGTGCAGTAATATAAAGTAAAAAGCACGGGTGTTGAATACACTGCATTATGAACCTAAAAGCGGTTCATTATTAGCCACTTTACGAGCAAGTGTGTTGAAAAAATTATTATAATCTCATTCATTAAAAAGTTAAATCTATATGTTCATTTTGTCACATGTCCCTACTAAATAATGTCTCTTCTCGAGTCACTGTTACTGTGGCAAGACGTGATACATATCGCGTGGGACAAGATTGTGACAATCTTCATGTGTAAGATTCGACAAAATCCGTGACTCGGTGTAAGCAAGTACAGTACCACCATTGATATTAAAGACAGATTGATATTATTTACTATTTACTGACTAAGAAAATTCAAACGAAAATAAATAAACTTTTATGTTTACAAAGAACGTTAAAAATTGAAAATTGGTTCAGTGAAACGAAAAAAAAAACGTGCCAAGGACAAGCCAAATAATAATTATTTTTCACCCTTAATGAGGTAGTTTGTATTTTTTTATGTACAAAAATCTTACAAAAATAATATAAAATGCCATAACGGACCTTCATAATGCAAGAACTTTTACAAACCACTGGCACAACATTTTAAAATAAAAGGGGCGTATCATTGAAAACGTCTAACGATAACGTCACTCGATATGTCAATAAATGTAGTTCTTCATAATGTTTCAAATTATAAAGTATTTAACTCGAAAACCTAATAAAGTTATTCCCATGGTGTTACAATATTCCAAAGCGTGGACAAGCTGTCAAACTAAGAACCCGAAGGTAATCAGCCCTGCACCAGGAGGGGTGAAAGGGAAAGAAAGTCCTACAGGCGTCATTCGAGGTCCAGTATGCCCAAACCTAAACACAAAGAGTGGAGGAGATAGCAATGACGACGACGGAAAAACAAATTTGAAAAGAGCTGCAGTGCCTGGAAAATGTCGCATGGGTTTTATTCCAGAAGAATGGTTTCTTTTCCTTAGACCCATGACTGGCGTATCTGGCCCATACATACTGATGATAGGTCTCGGCAATTATTTATTGAGCAAAGAAATCTTTGTAATGGAACATGAATACTATATGGGCTTATCACAGTTTATAGTGATATACTATATCACAACTAGATTTGGGCCATCAATCGGCGTTGCTCTAGATAAGGAAGTGGATGCAATAGCCAATGAGTTAGAAGCAGGTAGACAGGGGGAGGTCACTGCTGTGACAAAACAAATAAAAGAGGCTCAAATTTCAATCTGGAGAGCAGAAGGACAAAAAGAATTGATAGATGCTAAAAAAGAAAATGTTGCGATTCAGTTAGAAGCTGTTTACAGGGAGCGGCAGCTGATGGTGTATAAAGGTGTCCGACGACGAATGGAATATCACGTAAAGAAGCACTGGGCAACAAAACGTTTAAAACACAAATGGATGGTACAGTGGATTTTGCAAAACGTTCACAAAGGAATTACTCCTGAATTTAAAAAGCACGTGATGGAAGTTGCAATTAGAGATTTAACAGTTTTAGCAGAGAAATATGAAGCTAGCGCAAAGAAATAACGGTCTCTAGCTCTAGCCTATGGTTTTGGCCGACGAAAACATAAGTTTTATGTCGCATAGTAATACATTTACTAGTTTTTACGACACTGTATTATTAAAATTTCACGCTTTAGTGACCGTATCAGTTTTGATATTGTGAGCATAATGCATGCTATCGGTGTTAAGACGCAACATGGATTAACAGTGGTGGTATAAATAATGTATTTAAAACTTCGTTTTATTTATGTCTTATTGTTTGTGGGTATTTTAGAGCTGCCCACTGTGGTGATGAATAATGAAGAAGGCGATTCGAGTAAGTTTACGTTCTCTCTAATGACTACAATAGTGTCAATGTTTATTATCTATAGAAATAAACAAAATTTGTAATATTATAAAATAACGTTTAGATGTGCATACCTGTGAAGGTACGTATTAATATAATTACATGTTTATTTTACACAGGCAAACGTCTATTATTTGAACTGCCTCATTAGTCTACATAAGTACCTGTTGATACGCAAACACACACACAACACACCCAACACACACACACACACACACACACACACACACACACACACACAACACACATAACTGCGGACACGCAAATATTAGTTTTTTTTTTTTGGTGACCAGAGATAAACAATTTTCAAGCAAATTCCTTTCCCACATAGCGGGCCCATGTCACCTTTTCGAACTGTCATTTTCATTATTTTTTTATTTTATGGCAATATGTAGGTGGAAAAATAATAAGGTGTGTAAGTAAAAATTAACCTTAGGGTGTTTAACATTTTCATACCTTAACTTTAGGTACATGAAGGAGCATAGTAAATGGCTACGGTAAATTGTGATGAAAAGTTTGCAGGAATATGTTAAGGGGGAAGCGCTAAGGTAGCCCGCGAAATTCAAATTTTCTTACGATTTTTGCTTTTTGCAGCTCAGTGTCTGGGTGTATGTTGATCAAAGTATGATACGCGACCGTAAAAAATATGTATTTATAGAATTATAATGTTAGAATTAGTAATACAATTCCTTAAGCTAGTATAATCCTGAAATGTTAAGATTTCATAAAAAAAGTCATTCAATAGACTTACTTGGTCTTAGAGAGTTGTTGATGACTTTAATTATTATAATTCTGTAAACTCATATTTGTTACGGTCGCGAATCATATTTCAATCAACATACAACCTAATACTGATCTGCAAATTGCAAAAAACGTAAGAAAATTTGAATTTCGCGGGCTACCCTGGCGCTTTCACCTTAAAGCACATCGCCGATGGAGTTAATGAAAATGTACACTTGTTATTACATTACATTAGCCTTAAGTAGTGACAGTTTTTAGTTTCGTAAGCTAACTAAATATTTTTTTTAGATAAATTCCACGAGAGTGCCTTTAAAGTTCGCTGTAATCTTCAGCCAAACTCTTGGGATTGTTTCCGCAACCGGACCGTTTTACACAGGTACGGTATTATGTAAATAATTATATCACACCAGCAGCCGATCTGGCTTTAAAAATCTCACCATGAAAACTTAGGTGACGTGAGCTGTCATTGCACATGCGGGGCAATTGCGAAACACACTAACAGTAGCAATGGCTTTCATCTTAACAGTTCAACTACTACAGTCATTGCGATATTTACGTTGTTGAGCAGACATAAATTTTTCGAACATATGAAGCAATGGATTAGCAATATCCTTCAAAATCATTCAGATTGTGATTGAATGTGTGTTACGCATTTAGGGTGCTTATGCTAGGAATTAACACTATTGACAACTCACTTCACGGTCACTCACGCTCACTTTACCTAAGTTTTCACGCTGAGATTTTTACAGAACAGGTCTGCAGTTATGAAAATTATGTAGCCAATAGGAAAGTAGGTACAGTGTGCAAAGATTTTTTTTAAACAGAATCACCCACTGTACATTATATTATATCTCACGTCTATTACACACAAATTTTGACATCGCTAGTGACAAATCGGCTGTCCAAATCTGTATGTGGTTGTGAGATTTTGAAATCGCCAGCGAATCGCCGGTGGCTAAAGTCGCTGCATGTGTACCTAGCTTTAAAAGCACAATATTAAAAACAACACAGTGTTAACTGACTGTCGTTGCTGGTCGCACACTCACTCAGGCCAACTGAAGTTGTTTTGCTAACTGTATAGGATGTCTGCGATGTATTTACGAAAAGTATTTATTTGACACATTTTCTTTTGTAGATTTTATTACGACATTAAAATGCAATCCTGCAAAACGCACCAATACGGCGGGTGCGACTTAAATTTAAATGGTTTTAATAAACTTGAGGAATGTAGTTCTATATGTCATAGTAAGTACCTACAGTGTTAAAAGTGGACTGAATAAGAGAATTGATTATCAAATTATAATGTCCGTAAATTCAAATCACAACCTCAATAACATTTGTTTTTAATTTATTTTACATTTTGAATTGCCCTCTCTTTTGTATAATCAACGGTCTTAAGTGGATTGCCACTGGAATGATTATATTGGCCTGCACGTCAGATGATGCAGACAGTAACGCGCACACAGTAGTCACGAAAGTGGCGTTGTTGGTTACTCAGATGCATGTGTGGTCAACACTAAATAGAGATATCCACAACTACCTACTTATATACTTGTTTTTTTTTTCTTAATAAATTATCGACCATAGCGCCTATTTAAAAGCAATGCTAAAATTCGAGGTGAAAATTATTTAATTTTATTTATTTATTTATTTAAACCACAATTATAACACCGTCACAGAATCATCCAAGGAGATGTTATATCTTATTAATTATAAGCAGCGATGGCAGGTTCGCACGAATGGGTGGCTGTTATTGTGTGTGTGTGAAATGGAAAAGGTTCGGACCTCAGCGCGCGCTTTCGACTCTTTGTTTTTGTGTCAGAGTTCAATTATTTATTGAGTTCTGTTAATACATGACAATAGGGGATAGAGGGTAAACATAAAGTATAATAGGCAATTTAATTTAAAAATAAAACACTATTTTTCATAGGAACATTTATTGATGTTATTAACAACCTTTATAACATAAACATATTCCAAACTTTGAAATAAATAAAATACCTAATTTGTTCGTAAATCATTTTTGGTTGCTAATAAAATGGGATGTTTTTGGTTTATTGAGGTTATAGTTTAACTTATTAATTTTCTTAAGGCAAAGAAAATTGAAACTAAACCTCAATCCTACAATCTTACGATCACTAACTTATTACTATTACTATTATGGCCAGTGTATCCCCTGAATTCCCCTGATAAGATTTAATATTATATTTTTTTATTAATATCTAATGTGACCTCCGGTATTATCAATGCAGTCAAGAAGACGTCGACACATGGAGGCCACAATATTACTGCAAATATTTGTGCCACGTAAACTATCCCACAACTTCATGCAATGGGACTTCAGCTGTTCGACATCTTTCGTCTCGCGCTTCCCATCTTTGCATCATTAAACCCCATACATTTTCTACAGGGTTTAAATCAGGGGATCGCGCTGGCCACGGAATAACTTTTAAAATCCGAATGTTCACTAAACCACTCATGAACAATACTGACACGATGTATCAAACAATTATCTTGAACCAAATAAAATTAACAAATTGTATCCACTAGATCAACATTGCGAACAGTAGCTAGCATTATATCGCTCAAAACCTCGACGTAATTGGAGCTGTTGGCCCGCGTCGGTATAAATGCCAACTCACCCGGCCCTTGAGCACTAATCCACCCCCACTTATTCACACTAATTCTTCTTGACTCCGGCTTATTTATAATATTACTGTCAGACCAACGTGTATTGCCTCTGTGCCACAAATGAAGTCTTCCTTTTTGTCACGATTTGAAAATCTTCTCGTCAGTAAATACACTAGTCTCCCATTCAAAGTCTAAACATTCTCGTGCAAAACGCATCCTCCTCCTTATGCCTTTGCTTTAATAACGGTTTTTTCGCTGGTGTTCAATGATAGAGGCCTTCGGAATGGAGTACACGGCAAACAGTGAACAATGACGTAACAAATTCTTCAGCAAATCGTCTTGTAGGTATCAAACCATTCGTTTCATATTCACCAACCATAAAGCGTCGCTGAGACTGGTTGACAAGTGGCGGCCTACCACTTTTTACACGGTTCATAAGACTCCCCTCTTCCTCAAATCTCCTCACCCAACGTCTCACTGTATCTCTCTAAAAAAAAGAAATCCTTATTACACATTTTGAAGCTTCACTTATGAGAACAAATAAAATCAAAAACAGGAAAATAACTTACACAAAATCCGGTTTCATTGGATATTTGAGATATACAGAGTGTGGCGTAAATAGTGGTCCAACGTTAAGCGGTTGATACACCGTACATTCAACTATCACATACCACAATTTGAAACTTTTTTTTCCATAGATCTCAGAATAAATATTTTATTCTGAGATCTCTAATCTTTTTGAAAATGTACACCTTTCTTTACTACTGTGGCTGTAATTTCTATAAATGACATTATTTTTTCATTACTTTTTCTGTTTTTAGTTGTGGAATACATGTGCAAGTAATTTTGTAAATGTAATTATAAAGGTAATAAAGAAAAAGGGGCTTATTTCAAAATGTAACTCAAATTTTTTAAAAATTGTGTGACTTGGGGTGTGAATGGTGTAAAATACTGCACTGTCGGTGCCTATTATTTGAAATACATGTCTAGTTAATGCAGATTCTAAAATAGTATAATAATAACTGATTCTATAATTTAAACAAAAGTTATAGCCATTTCTATTCAAAAAGAGCTGAATTGAACAGCCCAATTAGTAAAGCAAGGTGTTAAACTTTCAAAAAAGAATAGAAAAATATTTTATTCTGAGATCTATGGAAAAAAAGTTTCAAATTGTGGTATGTGATAGCTGAATATACGGTGTATCGACCGCTTAACGTTGGACCACTATTTACGCCACACCCTGTATATGTGGACGTCCAAGCAAAAAGGGTATAGTTCTCGGCATTTAGTTTCCGAGATAATAATAATAATATAATATAATCTTTATTGGAACAAAAACACATTTTACAAATTGATTGCGTACGTAAATAGCTACATTAGTTACAAAACTGTGTCGCAACTATTAACGCCCACCTCAAGAGGGAGACGACAGCGTTCCAGATTCCAGAGATGAAAATACAGCAGTGGTTAAAAAAAAGAACAATACCAAAAATTTAAAAAAAAATTAAAATAGTAACAAATTGACTCAATACAAATTAAAATACGTAAGTGCTCAACGTTGTGCATGTGGGAGTGTTGTATGTGAGTGTAGTGCGTGTCTGTGGGGTGTAAGTGTAGAGTGTGCTTGTGGAACCTACCCACGAGCACTCCACACTACTTGTATTTGGTGTGCATGTTAACGAAAGAAAGATCTTCTATTTCTAGATCTCTATCTTCGGTTTAACTAAATTCTTCGTATGTGAGAGAATGAAGCCATTGATCAATAGTTTTTTTGCAATCCCGGAGAGTAACATGGATAAATAGTCAGCACTTTATTTATTCTATTATAAAGCACGGGACTGCAGAAAGTGAACTGCCGGCGGACAATTTCCAATTTAACATTACAAGATATACGCAGTTTTGTAAAGTTGAGTGAAAAATTTGCATTTCAACTAACTACAAGTTCATAAATGTACTTAGAAACATCAGAAAATGTACTAAATTGTACCAAAAATCAAACTTTGAAAATGTTTTTTCTCAAATCAAGTTTTTTCAGAATTTCAACTTCAAATGTCTGATAAAAAAAAATGAGCCAGTTTTTGAATATTGTTTTAATCCCTATTATCAATTGACTATTCTAGAGACCGAATCTGGTCCTAACTCAATACCCCATTACTGGAACCTTTTTGCTTGGATGCCCACCCATTGTTATGCAAGGCTACAATGTTCGCCCTGACTTTAATATTTATATTTACTTGCATTTTCAATAAAAATCTTCAAACTCAACACCTCTAATATCAATAACACAAACGCTCGTAACTAAGTTCACCAACCAACAACGTCATACCATTCTAACTACAGTCAGAAAATTGATTTTGTTTCAAATCTACCCTCAACTTTTATGTGACTAGTTTAAAATATTCCCTGTCTTTTTCTCTTTGGTATAATCAGAAAAATACTGCGTGCCGCAATAGGCCTATGGTGATGCCCATATACCGCAGTTTTTCTGTATGGTTCGTGATGGAAGAGTGCAATATACGGGTGGTGTGTATGTGTGTGTGAAATGCCTAAATAGAAGAAGGTCTCAAGTGCGACGAGTACCGATGCGATAGTTTTGTAATGCTGGCGTTGGAGTTCTGACCGCTACTGTACCATAGTCTTTTTTTCATCTTGTTTACCACAATCTGCCGTGTTATAGTCGTTTCATCCGTAATTTATGGATGAAACGACTACAACACGGCAAACTGACGTAGTGTGTTAGTCAGCTAAATGATCAAGTGCCGTGACAGAACTTTTCCTAAAGAAAAGATTATGGTACAAAAGAGAGTGCAATTCAACATGTAAAATAATATAAAAAGTAGATTGTATCTATAATCGAGCAGGTAATTTATGCATGACTAACTTGTTGTGGCAGGATCAAAACAAATTAAACTGAGTTCATTGTTTATTAGATGATGGTGCTCAAGCATTGACTGCTGAGATAATGCAAGAATTACCGACGGCTGTTCTATGCAGTCTTCAGCACGACTTAGGAACGTGCTTTAACTATTATCCAATGTAAGTTTTGTAATTAAATATAATAACATAATGTTCCTATAGCAATCGCTAAGGTTGCAACCAGACAGCGGTTTATCGAGGACATATTCTCCTTCGACGTGTCAATGGTTCCACATATACAGGGTTGTTTTAAATTGGCTAGCTAAACTCCGCAGACGCGATGGGTATCAATATCTAAACATCATCATCTTCCTGCCCTTGTCCCATGTTACTTGGGGTCGGCGCAACACGTTTTCTCTTTCCATTTTCCCCTGTCAAAAGTCACGCTATCATTCACTCCCTTCTCTTTCATATCATTCCTCACACAATCCATCCATCTTTTCTTTGGCCTTCCTCTCCCTCTCCATCCAACATTTATATTCATCACTCTTTTAGTCACATGCGTTTCCTTCCTCCTCTTCACATGTCCATACCAAGCCAAACGATTTCCTTTCAACTTTTCTGTCACTGGCGCCACTTTCAAACTTCCCCTTATATACTCATTTTTTACTTTATCCAATTTCGTCACTCCACACATCCATCTCAACATTCTCATCTCCGCTGCATGCAATCTTTTTTCATCCGTCTTCTTCACGGCCCAGCATTCCGATCCATACAGTACGACAGGCCTTATCACGGACTTATAAATTTTTCCCTTTAATTTGAGGGGCATCCGTGGGTCGCAAGTTGTTCCTGTGACCTGTCACCATTTCATCCATCCTGAGTTGATCCGGTGCGCTACGTCTCGGTCTACTTCGCCATCCCCTTGGACAAACGACCCGAGGTACCGGAAGGCGGAGCAGCTCGGTACGGGCGTTCCGGTGAGAGATATGGGCACAGGACTGGACAGACCGCCAAAATCACAAAACAAATATTCTGTTTTGGTCCGGCTTAATCTCAGGCCAGCGGTCTCCAGTTTTGCCCACCACACCTCCAATCTGCTATGGATCTCTAAGCCGCTCTCAGCAACCAGCACAATATCATCAGCGAACAGCATACACCAGGGCGCCTCTTCGTGGATATCTTACCTAAGAGCGTCCATTATCATCACGAAGAGGTAAGGGCTGAGTCCTGACAATCCAACAGCCACATTGAAGCTGCCGGGTAGTGCCCACTGTAGACTGGACTTGGGTAATGCATCGACTGTACATCGCTCGAATCAACTGCACATACTTCCCTGGCACACATTTCTCCTTAAGGGCCCACCACAAAACTTCACGAGGCTCTTGGTCGTATGCCTTTTTGAGGTCAATGAATACCATGTGCAGGTTTTTATGCGCACCTCTGTATTTCTCGCACAGCTGGCGGATAGCAAAGATGGCATCTGTTGTTCCCCGACCAGGCATAAAACCGAATTGGTTTTGCGAAATTTCACTCTCTGCTCTCAGTCGTTTTTCAATAACTTTTTCCCAAACCTTCATACTATGTGATATTAGTTTTATTCCTCTATAGTTGTTGCACTCCAGCACATCACCTTTGTTTTTAAAGACCACCAGTGAACTGTTACACCATTCGTCAGGTATGGCTTCTTCCAGCAACAATTTATTGAAGAATAAAGCTAACGACGTCCATCCATCTACCCGTAATAACTTCCATACTTCAACTGGTATTCCGTCCGGACCTACTGCTTTACCATTCTTCATTTCATTTACTGCTATTCTCACTTCATCCATACTAATCATTCTCACTAACCCCTCATTTACTTGTTTATTCTCAAGCACACCACTCCAGTCATTCTCCTCATTCATCAGTCTTTCAAAATATCCCTTCCACCTATCCTTAATTTTCTGATCATCCGAAAGCACTACTCCAATTTCATTCCTTATACATTGTATCTGACAAACATCCCTCATCTTTCTCGCTCTAGCTCTAGCAAGCCGGTATAGGTTTTTTGGCCTGCTGGACTACCCAGTGTGTCATAAAGCTTCTCCTGGGCTTTTGCTCTCGCTACCGCCACAGCTTTTTTGGCTTTTTTCTTTAGAGCATCATACTGACACTTTTGTTCTGTTTTCAAACTAACATTCTCATCTTCAACACTCTGCCATTCCTTGAACTTTCTCTTCTTATCCTGCAACACATTCTGTATTTCTGTCGACCACCACCATGTATCCCTATCTTTCGTACCCTTTCCTTTAGTCTCTCCCAAAATATCTTTCGCTGCACTCGTAATATACCCATTCACCCCCCGCCATTTCACTCCAACATTCATTTACACTTCGATCATTCATGTCCCCCATATCTATCATTTTATCCACTACTCGCTCTTTAAATTTCTTCATATATCAATATCTAAACATGATGAAACAAAATATAAATTAATTTGATTAAAAAAGATTTGGGGGTCATCGACCGCAGTTATAGTAGACACTTGAAATATCAGCTTAAAAAATATGTTTTTATTTGTTTAAGCCGCGATGGTTAGATATCGATACCCATCGCGTCTGCGGAGTTTAGCTAGCCAATTTTAAATAACCCTGTATATGTAAGATTCGACCAAAGATCAACTACGTCGACAGCGTTAGCGTTGGCCTAGCAAAAGTCTTTTATAGTGCAGGTATTGTTGCACAGAGAGCACGACAGGAGGTTAGGCATGTTTTGGGATGCAGCTCCACAATCGCCTTGTGGCTCATTGGAGTAACCCAGCCTGACTAAGTTGTACCTGCAGCGGGCCACCTGGCTTCGCAATTGGTTTAGAAATTTCCAGGTAGGCCAATGCAATTGGTTGTCCGCTGGAAGCTCTTCTGCAAGCTCAACATAGTCAGCCGAAGGGGGACGTCTCAGGAGCCACAGTTTTCTTCGTGTTTCACTCATGACATGTTTCGAAGCGACATGACCTCCACTGTCCACAGTCTGCGGGGTAATTGTAGTGTACACTTACAGTAGGAATCGGTTTCATTTTGACAGTTCAACAACATACATTGCGTTATTTACGTTGTTAAGCAGACAAATCTTTCAAACATATAAAGCAATGGATTAGCAATATATGTACTTTAAAATCATTCAGATTGTGATTACGCAATTAGGGTGCTGGTTGCGCTTGCACCCTATCACCCAAATCTCGTTGGGAACAGTAACTAATACGCATAGTGATTAAAGGTACTTATAATTATTTTAAATTTGGTCTAATATTAATTTTTTTATAAAATTTATGAGTGGGTCCATCACCTATGATCCACCCTTAGATTATATACATGTCTAGATAGTTGCGCTGCAATCGTAACAAAAACAACAGGCCAGATTTGAAGCGCTTGTGTGCTTATCACGCACACAAGTAAGCGTAGCTTCTATTGTCTAACAAGCGCGCGCATCATTGGTGGGGTGTACTGAGTGATACCAGGCCTTGTATATTTCCGTTATAAGGGTCGGGTGGAAAAAATGTTTTGGTTTTGAGGTATCTATAATTTGTTTTAAATTTAAATTCATTTAATTATGATTTTTTTCACATATTAGGAGCTTGTGGTTATGAATTTCTAGGTAAAATATATTTGTAATGAAAAAGATATTGCTATTGTAGGTTATTTGTTCTTAATATTCAAGTTCGGAATTATTTAACAACAACATTATATATATATTTATATTTTACCAAGTCGTTGAACTGAAGAATCATTCTTACTCTTGGATTATTAATATTTGGATTGGATTGGAAATAGGAAGCATAGTGACCTTTTCTTAGAATTGGTTTTTTAAACAGTTTTCGTTTAGATGTTAAATTCTGATTGATATTATCCAATTTTTACTACAGTACAATTAAATGGTGGCTTGAAATATCGAAATATAATATTAGCTAACGCTCACATGGGAAATTTTACATTCAATAAACAGGTAGCCCTGTAAACGGCAAATGGTGAAACGTCAAATAGCGTTACATCTTTGGATAAAATTACACTTTATTAATTTAGTTGTTTCTATATAATAATAGTTATTTAAAGTTTACTTACCGATGATAGGTAACTTTTTAGTTGTTTTCAATCGTCTTTTGTGATTCCTGCACGCTTTTAAAGTGCAAACTGTCATTTTTAGATGCCACAGAACGCGTGTTTACCGTACAATGACAGTGTCGCCACTAATCGGGCGGGACGAGCTTATGAGCTAACAGTTGACTGATATTTTTTTGGCGTTTAGACGCTCGAACTCTCTATCTAGACATGTATATAATCTAAGGGTTCACCTTACCTTATGATCCATCACCTGTTAAAATATTTAACACTATTGTTGTTAGTCACTACAAGGGCCACTGAATTTCTAAACTCAACGTAGGATTGTTACTATCTTGTTAATGATTTTTTTACTAAAAGAATTACCTAACTATTGTAAATGTGAATGATAAACTTAAATAACTAGGTCAGACCGTTTTTGGATAAACTGTTTAGTCCTAGAAATTTTCAGCGAAGACTCCAAAAACCGGGCTGACCGGTACGAGGTAAAAATTTGTATTCTTAAACCGGCACAGGAGCCCGAGAGCTTTACCTTTAACATGAGTAAATTAATCTGTGTGTGCATATTAAATTAATTGTGCAATAAATGAATTAATCCGCAGGTATTACTTCGATATTTCAACTCGCTCGTGCAAAAGCTTCTCGTACAGTGGCTGCGGAGGCAATCGCAACAGATTCGAAAGCTCGTACGATTGCATGAATATCTGCGGAGAGGCCGTTCCAAAATTTAAGTTAGTTAAAAAGAAAAAAGTTAAAAATTAATCTGCCGGTTATGGGTATTTTATTTGTAAATTATATTAATTATTATACATAAATATTTAACATCAAATAAAACCTACATTTTGAGTTTTTTTAATTATGAGCCTTTTCTTGAATAAGTAATTCCTAAACTGAAGTGAATCCCGCGCGGGATTCGCTCGCGTTATTCACTCGCGCCGATTTGGCAACAAATTTTTATTGAGATGCTCAAATTGGTGCGAATAGTCACGTACGGGGTGCTACACAAATGTTCGGGTTGGCGAATTAGATTCGGCAGTAGGTAGTTGTTGAACACCAAAGCCGACCCGAAGCAATTAATACACATATTCGGCTCGTGTCGATCGGCACACTTCGTTCGGCATCTACCCTTGCTTAATTATGTTCGGATCGGCTCGGCATACTTATGCCGAATGAATTTTTCCCAAATATAATAAAAATTATATATAAAAAGAAAGAAAAATGCGTTTATTGGCATTACAGCAAAAAAAAAACAATGATCATAATGCCAAAAGGGCCTCAGCTCAGCATAATGTCAGATGACAACACAAGGCTTTTCACGCACGCTGATTTTCAGCTGCAACCCACGAGTGCTATCTGTATATTCAGGGTCAAATTAAATTAGCTAGTGAAACTCCGCAGACGTGATGGGTATCGATATCTAAAAATGATCAAACAAAAATGAAATTAATTTGATGAGTTTTTTTGGGTCATCAACCGCATTTAGTGTAAGTAGTCACTTGAAATATCAGTTTAAAAAATCAGTTTTTTTTTTGTGTAAGATACTTCACAGACTGAAGTAATCGGTATCGATAGTTATCGATACCCATGTTCACGTACATCATGTTTAGTTAAACATGGTAAAACAAAAGAGTACAGATTATCTCAAATCACACTTGTAACAAAACTACCAGCGGTCGTTGACCCCAAAAAAATCATCAAATCTTTGTTATACTTATTTATTTCGTCATGTTAAGATATCGATAATACGATAGGTACCCTAACCAAATTAAATTAGCTAGCGAAACTCCGCAGACGTGATGTGTGCGGAGTTTCGCTAGCAAATTTAATTTGTCCCTGTATATTCGATTTCGGCGGCTTTTTCGAATTATGCCGACCCAAATATGTGTGTAGCATCCCTGACTTCCTAACCATTAAAACTACCGACGCGCGCAGTCGTGTTCCGTGTCCCACACGGAATTCGCCTTAGTGTGACCAGAACTTAAATGAAAAAATCAAAGGAAATGGAAAGCACTACCACTATGAAGAGCAAGTGAGTTATCAATTGCGGTCAACAATGATTGACCTCAACGAGCCGCTTGGCCGGTCTTCACAGCACCGAGTCACGATTCAATGAAAGTATTTGAGCCCACACGGCTTCATCTCCGTAGCCGATAGTTGATACATTCATTAGTATCGACTAACATTACTATGAGATTTACTTCACAACCGCGACAGAACTTTAGGAATCACTTTATAAGGCGAATACAAAGAACTGGTCCTGAAGTCCTAATTTTTTTAATAGTCGTGCTCCATGACTTACTGAAACACTAAAACATCAACAAATTCTTGGTTGAGTTCAAAAGAGAATAAGAAATGAACATCAAAAATAATTTCTTCTTCATAATATTAACAAACCACCACGCCTCAGCCGCACTTACGACTTACATTAGATAAATTCTTATCATCCTCATTTTACTTTCCAAGCTGTCATTAAATAATCCCGTTAAGGTCACGGTCACGACTGAAGGGTGGGCTGAACGCGAGAACGCAGGCCGGAGGTTTATGAGCAAGGTCGTTGGATCGCGACGACGACGCGCGGGCGCAAGAGGCGGCGACGGTCGCTCAGCTGCGGCTGCTCGCCGGCTTCCTACAGTAATTCCATTGGGCCATCGCCCTCAATTAGAGACGCTCACGATCGAATGACTAGCTCCGAGCGTTCCAGCGAAGCAACTGAGTTCGCTTCGCTGGTACGTAAACTAGCCGTACACGTGCACTCACGAAACCGGTCCGGCGCGGCGGGCGAGCCGGTCGGAATCCTGAGAAGAGACCCGAGACTCGGACCTAATAAGTATGTGGACTTGCCTCTGATGACTAAGCATGCTGCTATATCCGATTTAATGCAGCCACAGATCCCAGTCTCGGCATTTTTCATTGAAGAAAAGATAAAAAGCAGTTCTGACGTACGCCCGTGCGCATGGCAGATCTCTGCTTTAAGATAGTGGATAGGCCAGTGAAATAAAAGTAACTTAAAAGTGTCAATGACAATTCTAGATAATAATTATTGTGTTGAACATCCGTAGCAGATACTTTAAGTGCAGTCAGGGAACTTGATTGTTGAGCAGACTGACACACTACGTCAAATTTGTCGTGTGATTGCCATTTTAAACGATTGACAAAGAATGACCGTTTTGTTACGAACAATTTAAGTAGACAATCAATGGCTTGATCAATCTATTACTCTGACTCTACTTGACGATTTGGTTTTCAATTTAATTTGAAATCATAGATAGTTAAAAAGAAGATTACCTATTTTATTGCTGAATTTCATGAACTATCTTAAAGAAATATCGATACCTATTTTAAGATATTACTTAACTTCCTAGTTAATTCGGTCAGACAAATCCGTTCGCCTTAATCTTAAGGTCGATTTAGACCAAATGAGCGAATGCACATTAGATCCCTACTCTACCAAATTCTTTTTGTGAAAACAGGGACAGAACATTCCATCGTTGGCCTCTCCTTACTAAAATGTCAAAAATATCAAGAATAGAATGCTCTAGCTCTTGTTCTGGGGGCCAACCACCACCTCTTAAAGCAGTATTATTTTAGTAAGAAAGAGATGGAGCTATACAGGACGTCTAGCTCCATCTCTTTCCCACACTGAAGTAAGGTTACAATAATACTGCTTTAAGAGGTGGTGGTCTAGCTCCTGGTTCTTTAAGTTCGTTTGCTGTAAACCCACCTTTAGGAACCGACATTCTCTGCAATGTTTCATTTATTATTATTATTAATTATTAAAAGCCTGTGATGTCCCACTGCAGGGCAAAGGCCTCCCTACTCTCTTTCCACTTCTCTCTGTTGTTTAATGTTTCATTTACAAAAGATTAAAAGTTGAACTTTGCTGCCGAAAGTGGATTAATAAAATGTTCCAGATTCTGAACAGATTATTTGACAATGAATAACCTAAGCCCATTATCGCGGAGACCCTTTCCTACATCTAATTATCTGAGTGTCATTACAACTGGGCTAGGGAACAAAGATCTTTGTATGGTAATGAAAGATGAGTTGACCGTAATTATATCCGTTTTCATGAGTCAAGAGTGCTAAGTAATCGGGTTAGTTGTAATCTGGGGGCGAGAAAAAAGCCTGACATAGCGGCTACCCCGAAATAAATTAAATTAACGCGGCCCCTTTCTGTTTGCCGCTAAGTCTGCGAATGTTGGCTGCTAATTTTACAGGAATGTCTTCGTAAAATGCCTAAATTCTGAATAGTTCTCATCTAATTTAACAATTTTAAGCAACATAAGTACCTATATAGCTAATAGCTCGTCGGAATTCGGATCATAATGTGGTAATTATAAAATATTTATCATCATGTCATTAATCAATTCTATAGATTTTTACTCTCTAACTTTTACTAAATAAAATTGATGAAACCAAGATAATCTACTATTAAATTAAAATTGATAGCTCAATCGTAATGTGTTTTGTCGTTAAGTTCTATAAGGTACTTAGGATTGGTCATTTTAGTACTTAGCCATCTATGTCAGGCGTGAAATTTTTAACTCCATTTTAGTACTTACCTATCTTTATAACTGCCCATTAGCAGCTAAATATGGGTCTATTTTGTAGGCCATACACGAGGTTTTCTGTCAAGTTTGCAGCGAACGGTGTATGGCTATCAGTGTGCATGACAAGTCCACTTGAAGTAAAAATCTAATTTCGATTTTGCCGACTCGATCAAGCTTGTAGCGTCATGTAAACTTGAACGTGCGAGCAGTCAAGTATGCATGACGTTAGAGCGAGCAATAAGCCTAGGATGGCTAACGCGTCGTCGTCCGTCACTGGTGACGCTATGGTTACAACTGGCACAGCATCATGCAAACTGGACGGTAAACTTGATGTGTATGGCCTGCATTATAGTTATGTAATGAACAATCCTGAGAAGTGGTTCCCACTTGCCAGAAAGAATGACGGGTCGTAAAATAATTGATGATTCCGAGAGTTTTATGATTGTGTAAAAGATATTTCGAATTAATATGGCACAGGTGGCTAAAACCGCATTGGTATACCGTTAAGTAATCCGTTTGGCTCAGTCCGGGCCCTTGAGAAAACTACCTGCGATGCCGCGCAGGCAATTATAACCAGCAGCCAGCTGATATACTTGAACTCGTTATAATCTTTATAACCATAACATAATACTTGACTATGTAAAGGCTATGGCTTTATTGAAGGAAGTAGGTATATAGTCGATTATAGTTTAATTTGATTTATTATTTTTCCTAATAATTATTATCATCATCATCATAATTGTTATACATACAACGAGGATCTGGACGTACGACATTAAATTAAAACGAGCACAGTACTAGTCCATCAAAACATTTTAAAACACAAAGATTAGTAGTTAATGGAAAATTAAAAAATTGCAGTTTTCAAACAAAATAAATAGTAGAATCAACTGCATAAAAAGTAAACACGCTTTATCTACGAAAAGTCACTGACCAACGGTGCGGTGTGGGGTGCGGGGCGCGACGGCGGCAATGTTTACCTAATATTACGGACTATCTACATCATGTTGAAAAATAAGAAAATGAAAAATAATTTCCTGTGGCTAAAGTTTTCTGGATCAAGCCCCTGATCCAGCCGCGCAATGAGAGCCTCCTGAGGTGTTGGTCGAGGCTCTCCGCTATTAGGTCATTAACCGTAACGATTATCGGTACAATTATTGCAGAGTCCACGTCCTACATGTCGACAACCTCGTGTGCTAAGTCAAGATACTTGATTTTTTTTCTTTCTCAGCTTTCACGAGATTCTCGCCATGAGGAACAGCGATATCAACAATCATTGCACGGCGCTCTCGTCAATCTATCACCAAAATATCAGGCTTATTGGCTACAATAGTCCTGTCAGTGATGATAGATCGATCCCAGTACAATGTGGCATGACCATTCTCGAGAACTGGGTCGGGCACATACGTGTAGTTTGGTACTTCGGACTCCTCAAGGTTGTACTGCAGGGCAAGTTGCTGGTGGATAATCCTAGCCATTAGATTGTGTTTGTGCAAGTACTCGCCGTTGGCAAGACGAGAACAACCGGAAACAATATGTCGGATTGTTTCACCGGGACGATGGCTTGCCCGATAGATGTCAATCGTACCGTCCTTGACAATGCATTTCCGATAATTATTTATCATGATAACTTCATCCATAATCGCACAGACAAAACCTTCGGTTTCCCCGAAGAGGTCGCCGAAACTCAGCTAGGATACAGACGCCATAAAGTCTACATCAGGCCTATGGAGGGCCCGGAAAAAGCGTCCGTGAAGCTCTTTGCTTTGCCATACTTCCTTACGATCTTTAGTATCAAGTACTGCAGGTTTGCGCCAGTTCTCTTTCGCCAAGGAAAGCGGGGTGAGGCCCTTGTACACTGCTACCAAATCTCGATGCATCCCCACGTCGGCTTCTAGGAAATATTCCCTGAGACTACATATCTCGCGATTGTGGAGGGTTTTAGTGTTTAAAAAGCCTCGATCTACACACTTATTAATTAATTATTATAGTATAAAAACTAAAATAAATATACCTAATTTATAAATTAGTATTTATAAATTATTGAATTGATAAATTAGATAGATTAGGCATTTTTTTCGAAGCCAACCAAGGTCTTGTTGACCGCAAACATGATACCAGTAAACTTCTGACACGCGAACAAGACCCAAGAGCATACCAAGAAATTAACCTAACAACATTTATCAAGTTTCTACTTCAACAGCTAACTAATGTGGCAAACTACTCGTACCAAGATTTTTTTCTTTGATGATCCGGAGAACAGAAAGCGATAGTAGATAAAGAAAACTGAAACATTAAACTGAAAACTGGAACTGAACGGGAAATTCAAATCTATACTATGCCAATGTTATAAACTAGCTTCTGCCCGCGACTTCGTTCGTGTGGAAGTCGTAAGACAACACTATACTAAAATAACAGCCACATTTTTGTAAAACTTCCCTGAATACTACGTTTGTGGTTTTGGTCTCAGCAGCCAAAACATGAAGAGAGTCAGGACTGGTGACGCGGGAGCAAGCGACGACGTACAGTTGTCCGTGTGAGTAGCAGCTCGTCTTGAGGTCGACACCCGCAGCATTCAGTAGCTTGCAACGATGTTCGTTTTTAGAGAGTTAATGAACGCCTGCGTTCCTGCATATACTACTTAATGGCACAACACTGACACACTGACTGATGCATTGTTACAGACCCTGATCAACAGCTATCACTAAAATAAAATTTAACAGTACACTGTAATTTTACCATAGATATTTATTTTTACACATACATACATAAACTCACGCCTTCTTCCCATGGGGGTAGGCAGAAACTACAGAACGCCACCTGCTACGATCCTTACATACTTCTATCATCATATTTATTATTTTAATTTATTTTTTATTATATATATATTTTTTTTTAATATGACAGAAGAGGCCTAAACTTTATGTTTCTCTGTGTACGTTCTACAAACTCATCATCATCCTCCTCCTTAATAATATAACAAAATGTAAAAAAGAAGCACAATAAATATCAATTGTTGGGAATGGAACTTAGGTTTGCAAAGCAGTCGTCGAATCTTTAAGCTATTTGCGTTGTTGAAAGTTGACTAAAATAGCCGTTCTTATTTATGTCATGATTAACTGCTTAGCTCCTTATTGGTATAGCGCGATGATAACCATTTAAAATGTTGAATAACCTGTAACTGTCTGCAATATTCTAACCTTACGGCTCGTCTTTTTACAATTTGCGGTAGACTATAGAATAATACGAACAAATTGCAATATTGCTCATCCTCATAGCAAACAGCGTGATAATTTATAGCCTGTAGACTGACGGAGACCGGGAATGTCTATGCAAAATTTGATCAAAATTTATCCGGTAGTCTTTACGTGATGCTTGTACAGACAAACAGATAAACAGACACAAATTCTAAAAACTATATTTTCGGCTTTGGAATCGTTCCCAGACCTCCTAGCAATTACTTTTTTTTTCAAAAATATGCAATATACAGTTTTGTGTTCGCTACGATTTTATTATATGTGAGCGTCCAAAGCAAAAAGGTTCCAGTTCTCGGCATTTAGCTTCCGAGATATACGCAGTTTTGTAAAGTTGGGTGGAAAAATAGCATTTCTCGATTTTAATTGATTATTAATTAATGCTCAATTATCTACAAGTTCATATAGTAAAAGACTTTATATGATGTTTCTAAGTACTAGAAAATGTACTTAGAAACATCAGATGTACTAAGTTGTACCAAAAATCAAACCTTGAAAATGCTTTTTCTCAAATCAAGTTTTTTTCAGAGTTTCAACTTCAAATGTCTGATAAAAAAAAACGCGCCAGTTTTTGAATATATTTTCTTATCCTTATTATCAATAGACTATTCTAGATACCGAATCTGGAAGTCAGTACCCCACTATTGGACCCTTTTTGCTTGGACGCCCTCATACGTCTGTATCTGTTTTTCTATTACCTTTGTGGATGAAATTTGGTACCTACACGGTTACTACAAAGGATACTTGTTACACCGGTATTACGTTCCCGTTGGATAATTTAAGCTTGCATGCGGGCGATGCCGCGGGCAAACGTTAGTTAAGCATATAACTGAGCTTAAGCAAACAACACTACCAAAAACAATTCATATAGGCATAAACTTAAGTAAAGACATCACACGCCCACCGCGAGAGGTCAACGTAGTTGACGCTACTGATCAGCTGGCGTGACGTTGAATGAACGATAACCGTTCATAGGTACCTGCAATAGGTACCGCCGTAGATAAGCACATCGAATCTTAGAAAAAGTTTTGTAAAGCGTTGTCTCTGTCACTCATAGGATCTGTGTGGTAGTCTCTTTCTAAAGCCTGATTTACACCGTAGCATACCATAAGTTGAAGCAACAATAAAAATAGTGTTTAGACGATGCAAGTCATTTGCTGCTTCAATTTTATGGTATGCCACAGGCACGACACTTGCATCGTGTAAATGTAGCTGAAAGCTCGATGTATCATTGTTATGTTACACCCGGGTACTGTGCAGAATAGAAGCCGAGTTCGAACGTCACAACACTCGTAGCAAAGCAGTTCAATCAAAACTTGACGAGTTTGTTCAATTGACAATAGTTCTATTTGAGATGAAGATAAAGCTCACAACCAAATTTAGGTCAGACCTATTGGATGAATGTGACCTCGTCAAAGTTTCAGAAGCACTTTGGGTAGTTCTGCACTCGTGCATATCCAGCAAAAGAGTGGAGACGGTGTAAATACGAAAAGAAGGTATTTTATGTTTTATTTGCACGTTGCTATTAGGAGGAGCACTTTTAGATTGGACTAAAAGTTGTAAGGTCATTCAGGCGTTAAGAAAATCATTTGAAAATTAAGCAGCCAGTTTGGTCACCCTACAATGTAATTTTGTGAGTGCCAAAAAGCTTTGGTACTGGCATTTTAACCGTCGAAATAGATTCCAACGATTGGATATTAACACATAAAATAACATCACGCCTTGTTTCCCCGAAAGGTTAGGCAGAGGTGTATGTATAGTAACACCCTCATTTCGCCAGTTATTAATTAAAATCAAATTAGATTTGTTCCATGAATTAATCCTCTAGGAAACCAATAACATGTTAATAAACTGCAATGCGAAATCAAACAAGGGCAGAGGCGCAAAGATATTATTATCGGGAGTTACCTTGCTGATAGAAATGAAACTTGAATTCTATGTAGGCATTGCAGTCTGTGTTCTAGGTTGTAGTTTTATAAACACTTTGAAGGATATATACGGCTGTAGTAGGAATAACAGTAAAACTTATATTGTACCTCGTTAGTGTCCCGCAAAGTCCGCACGGACGTAAAAATATCGCGGCGGGATTTTATCCCACACTGGATTTTAAACTCTTGGTGTTGAACCGAGCATTGAGAATCCAATAGAGTGCATCCCCGCGCGTCGAAAAAGCACACTGTTAGATTTTCAACTCTCGACGTTAAGCAGAGCGTTGAAATTTCAGTGCGCGTAAAAAAATCGCCGCGATATTTTTACAAAGGCACTGCACTTGTATTTATTTTCAAGAAAGTTTTCTTTGGTTTGTTTATATGATAATTTTTAATGGACGTGTGACATCCGAAAACTATTAATAAGCCCAGAAAGAGAACAATTAATTTAACTTAGTCGGGTTTAAGTATTTTGTCTATTAATCCCAGCTTCTAAAATGATGCAATGTCATACTAGAACTAAAAATCAGAGATTTACAATAACTCTGAAAGCTGCCTTTTCGTCCAACCCACTATAAGTTCACATTTAGGTACATTTCTATTCCAATAATTTACTTTTAGTACCTTCAGGAACCTTCCCTGCCCTCCGGTTTCTTATTTGAATGGATTCCTATTCCGAATGGTTTCTTATTGGTGTATTATTGTTTAATAACCCAAAACGGTTGACTGCGTAATTTCATCAATTTACGATTACGACTTCTAATTGTTCGTTGTTTATATTTAAATGGTTATCATCTGTTTTTATTATTTTGTTGGTAACAGTAATGGTTTTGATGCTGGGTTCATTAGATGCGAAGTTAAAGTTTTAGTCTAGATACTGAGATCTTTCTTCACCTTGATAGCAGCTATTATTGTAGGATATAATTATTATGTTAGACTAGCTTTTGCCCGCGAGTTGAAAAAGAATTAGGGTTCCGCGCGAAAAAAAAAACCCATGAAATTGTGAACAAGATCCGATTCAAATAGGGAAGTATTGACATCCACGCGGGCGAAGCCGCGGGCAACAGCTAGTGTCATAGTAATAGTAGACTAGTAATAATAAGTCTGAAATCAGATCCGTCTTGAACAAGCGTGATGATCAGTGACCAGATAATCGGGCGCTACTATACCTAAACTTCTCTTTTATTCCCACGAAAGAATAATACGGACATGTCTTTCAAAAAAAAAAATATTAATATTTCTTAGGGCTGATTTTTCAGATAACTTTTATCTGAGGAATAAATATGGCAATATGTTTGACATATTTTCTATACAAAAGCTGTCAAAACATCAAACTTATTCCCCAGATAAAAGTTATCTGACGATTGAAAAATCAGCCCTTAGTCTTCTGTTCGTATAAGATACAATAAATAGTCGATTCGATCACTAATCTGTTAGATAGATAATTCAATTTCCACTACTTGACCACATTGTGCACATTATCATTTTAATTGATATTCCATTTGTTTTGAAAAAAATAAAGATACTAAATCAAAATAACCACTGCTATAATTTCATTAAGTTTTGTTATAGTTGTTTTTACAAAATTGTTCAATCCCGGGAACCCCGGGTTACTTATTTAATCAGAAAGGAATGTCCACGTTATTCTTTCGTGGGAAAAAGTTTAGGTATATAAGCGCACGATTATCCGATCACTGGTGATGATCAATGTCAGTGTCTTCTCTGTATGAGAAGTGGCCTTTGCCCAGCAGTGGGACAGTAATAGGCTGGTATTATACTGTAGTCGGAAACGCTTTGCAAGATTAGCTAGAACGATGATATTGAGAAACCCTTCTAAGAAAGAAAGAGCTGTTCTTAAAAATAAAAAAGACCGATCCGAAAAAATATAGAATCAGGTCCTGAAGCTTAGCTTCTTTTTAGAGGTTTAGGTCGTTATAAAAGTATGGTACTAAGGAAAAATATATCAGAGGGCAATTCCCGTAATTTTAGTTACGGGAATTGGGCTGCAGGTCCATATCGATGTCTAACAGCCAAAAACGGGATAATCGACATTTCTTTGCAAAATCGAATTATATATGTTTTATATGATTAGAATCGGCTTTTTGGCTGTTAGGTATCGATATTTAAAAGTGGATTTCTCAAAAAATGTCGCTTATCCCTTTTTGGTAAGAGAAGAAGATACGAGATAGTTTCGTCAAAGAATGTATACCTATATAGTACAAGATTCTATTGAATTTATGATGGATGCAATAAAATACCTCATACAAGCACACATAAGCATTTTCCGAGAGATATGTCTGATAGATGCAGCATTTTGGCGTAACAATTATTATTGAATTTCTGGTAAACGTTGCACTCAAAAATGTTACAAATCATGTGTCTGAAATGGCTTGTTACATTGGAATATTTATTGAAATTGTGAATACCGAATATCCATCAGATTTTGCTCCGCACAACGATGACCAAAACAAACAGTTCGATTGACAATCACAATATTGGCAAACTGATCTCTTGTCAGCGTTAGCCAGTTTATTGGCAAAGGCACCTAATTTATTTTCAACGAAAGTGCTCGTTGAAAAGTGATCTCAATCCTCGATCACATTTCTAACAAAATTGATTTTTATTGAATCGTTAGGAAAATTCATGGAGTTAACGTCTGTTAATCGGATTTTTTATTTTCACGTGATTAGAACGAACTCTTTGCTTTGGATTTCAACGATTTCGAAGGTGCATTTTACATCTGCAACTGAAAACGCATGACGATGTAAACGAAGGGAATATATATGTTATTCGAGTTCTATTAATTATGTTCACAAGATCTGCGCCCGTTGGTATTATGAAAAAAAAAACAAAGTGCCCAGGGATTTAATTCAAATTATAAAATACGTTTTTTTTTTTTTCGCTTTATCTAAACCCTCCTTAACTGAGTCATTCATCACACACCTACACCACACACATATACAATACACTATATACTTTTTAATTTAACATACTAAATGCAGGTTTTCTTATTATTATTTTTTTTCTGATTTGCAAGAACATTCGATTATGGTCGCCTCAGAAATCTTACCGAGCGATGCTATGTATGCACCGTAATAATCTTGTAAGAAGGAGACTAGTCTCCACGACACAGCGAATCCTAGTGTGGAGACTAGTGCTAGTTAGATTCTGTAATGCTCTCTTGAACAATATAGTTTTTACTATTTTTATCTAACTTTTCAAGCAATAATCAAATGGTATTTTTATTTTCACATTAGCATGTTTTCTATTCCTATCATCCTCTGTTAGCTTTGTAGTTAAAGAAGCTAGCTAGCTTGTATTAATCTGAAGTTTTTGTTTTGAGACAAGGATTAGAATAAAGTTCAGGTACGACCAACTTTTGACTCGAGTATTGTTTAAACCGGTTAAAACCGGTTCTAGAAAAAAAGACTATTCTATACGCTGTACCACATGCTGACATGCCTAGTCAAGTTTTAAGAATATAGGTTCTAAAAGGCTATTTATAGATCTATGCATAAAGCTATTTAACTCCGTGTGATTTTCGGAGGAATAGCCGTTTAGGCCCGATACATGGCACGGTTTCTATACGGTATGGCGCGTTACCCGCGCCGTAGAAAAAACGTGTCTGTAACCAAGCTTCCATAGTGATCCATACAACACTGATGACCGTGCCTACACACGACGAATAAACCGTAGTTTTTCACGGCAAGAAAAACGTGTGTTCGAACACACGTTTTTGTGTTGGCACGGTTGTTAGTCTTTTTTTATTATAGATCACTATGGAATCTTGTTGAGAGACATTTTTTTCTACGGCATGGTTTATACGACGTATGTAGGCACGGTCGACAGTGTTGTATGGATCACTATGGAAACTTGTTGACAGACACGTTTTTTCTACGGCACGCTGTACCGTAAATAAACTGTGCCGTGTACAAAGGGCCTTAGAGTTTGGTCCATTGTCGGCATAGTACTTGTAATCTTATAATCTGCTGCATAATTTGTTGAAAGAAAGAGGAAGAAAAACAAAAACTTTAGAATTTGCTCATTTACTTACAATAATAATTACAAAAGCACTTCAAAGAAACAACACTCTTTGAAAATCACGACCGATTCATTTTTTAACTAACGAAAAAAATAGGAGGTTCTCAAGTCGACGCGTAGGTATATATGTATATATTTTGTAAGATGAAGTTAAACAATTTGTAATAAACGAATTCCTTTTGATTTGATCTGAAGAAACAAAACAAAACACCGAAGCGTCGATACGTCTATTAACATAAACACTATAAAATTTTAAACAGATAAACGATAGCAAAAAATGGAAATGTTTTTTTTTCGGAGCCATTTCCAGGAATCCCTTTGAATAATCGACGTTTGTGAGGTGAATAATGTGTGGTTCGATGTCATCATTTATGCTGTGACTACACTCATAGCTAAACACCATAAATAATGACGACAATCGATTCTACGTCAGCCCGGAAGTCCACTATTGAATAGCTTCCCTAATAACCGCTGCACCGAGCAACCCTGAACAATATTGTCACCTGGATAGTTGATTGCATAATAATTTAATCAAGATGAAGTTGAATTTTGCCGTTCTACTCCGGAATAATCTACCTATCTTGTAGTAAATTTTAAATAATAACTTGTCTGTCACAATAACACCTCATTGCAATAATTCCAATATTACAAGTTGAGATACTCCGTCACTAATCTGCTTGTCACGTGTATTAATTAAGTCAATATCCTCAAGTCCAGGAGCTTTTGTACCGCAGTAAAGGAACGCGTTCAATATAATCCATCAAAGGAAAAGGAAAGGTAAAAAGAAGGGAACCAAAGTTCATTTGCCTTTTCGTTGTGGTAACGTGTGGTAACGGTACCCATCCGCTCATTACGTATTCAAAACCCACACGTAAAAATGCATACGACGGAACTGCAGGTCAAAGAGATATTCATTAATAGTTCAGTTATGAAACGAGCACTAAAAACAATATAAAACAGTCAAGTTGATTGAAAACTTTATCTACTTATACATACATATACAAAGTTTGAGCACGGTTTGTATAGCAAATAGAATTTAGGATTCCTTTGTCCAACTAAGCAAATATCAGGTATGTTTGCTTAATTCTACTTCAATGTATCATACACTGAAGTAGAATTAAGCAAATAGAGACTGACGAACAACAAAAATCTATAGGTAGCAACTCAATAAAAAGTTCAAGTTCGGTGAGCGTAGAATCAATTCTGTGAATCGATTCTTGTGGCCCAAGAATCAACAGATTTTATCCATGTAAACTTCTTACGGCCCTTCGGAATGCCGAAGGACCTGAATTGTATCAGATCTCACATTTAAAAAGGGCACGCGCCTTTGAACGTTTTCTGGAAGTCAACGTGACTCGTTTCTTTCAGCATTTGTTCGCAACAGAAATATGAAGCCATACAGTCATTGTTATTGATATTCGAGTTTTTGCGGGTGAAGCGTGTGTTTTACGTGCTGTATTGATCAAGTGCGGTACCTACTTTAATTTTTAGGTTCCTTTCCCTCCAGGTTCCGTTCGTTCTTTCGTCCTTGTACAGATTAGATATCTCATGCTGGATGCAGGAACAATTTTACAAGGTATACGATCAAAGCTCGCTGTCAGTGTGACTCAGTAGCTAATCTTTCATTCGTTCACTTTGTTTCAAGTACTGTTAGTTAGATATGCACACATATGTCTTTAGGTGATTTATTAAGTGTGTCGAGAAAGTTTTCAAGTGAATGCAAGTTTGTTTGCAAATGTATGCCAGAATATCCGTCCAAATTATAAGTGTGTTTTACTTTATATTTATATAGTTTTACATCTGCTACAGAAGGGGTTTTATTCGATTTATTTCAAACACAATCTTAAGCTAATCATCGAGTTGCAGTTTATATCGTCTATCTGGTGGAAAGATACAATTGTGCACTATCCGTGGCCGTTATCTTGTAAGCTCTGTATTGTCGTTGGTAAGAAACAGTTTCTTGGGGCTATTCCTTTATCTAATTTATGTACCGATACAAAATTTATTTCCACAAATGCAGCCGATGCATTTAGTTAGAGAAAGCTCTCCATGTCCATACTTAGATTAGAATAGGTAAACGGCAAATATTTAGATTTCACGAGCAAATCGTGGAGGTATGTTTCGTGGAGGTGGAGCATGATAATTTAGTTGCAATAGTAAATACACGCGCCCACGATAATACGATTTCAGACGCGAAGTTAATTTGGCTTACATCAACAGGAGGAATTAAAAGGTACCGCTAACACGCGAGCGCTACATATTCTTCTACATAACTATTTAATTTTATTACATTTAAAGATGTAATTGGCTTGCTATTACGTAATTATGCAATTTCTTTAAAAGTTCGAGAGTTGTTTGTTCGAGCAAGTAAATGCTCTTTGAGAAATAACTTCACGCTTGTGCACACAGCGGGAGGGTGAAGTAAGAAAAAATGTCGGTCCCGATGATATCACATTTACATGTTTTTTTACAGTAAATTACACGCAGGAGTCATTGCGAACAACGGTCAACAACGTTAAGGTCAATTGGCCTTTAATCGTTGCGAGATAAATATTCACATTAAGAATGTAGGTAATCATACCGATGACAAGTACCTGCCGTAGTGCAATACTGTCCAGATACCAAGCTATCTTGCGACAAACTGCTCCTATCACCACACCTGAAAGAGCTCTTGAAAATACCCAATACATTACTATTTCTAAGGTCCAAACTGTTTACTATCCTCCGATGCCTTACTCAAGTTGTCTCCAACAAATGTGGCTCATATTTTTCCTTTACGTCACTCGACGAGAGCGTTAATATCATTCATCATATTCATGGCCGAATAAAGGGTGAGCAAGCAATCAGTAAACTATTATAACTTCTATAGTTTAAACTCCCGTTAATTGCTTATCCTAAAGCAAAAGTAGCTACGGTATATCAAAATGAGCTTGGGGTCCCGCTTATGACGAGGGATGACAGCTAACCGAAATTTCTTAATCATCAAAGTAACTTCATTTATATTAATATTCTAAGCTCAGATTAAAAACAACGAAGTTTTGTGTAAGATGTATGTACTGCTGCTGATGCTGACGAAGTACAGAATTATTGAACATTTATAACTCCCTAGGGACGATCTTCAAAAGAACAGCGTACAATGGGGTCGACGCTACCGTTTTGACGCTGCCAGTTTACCTGGCTATCACAGCAAAGCAAATAAGCGATTTTTTTCAACTCGACTGTGCTTGGTTGTGACCTCTAACAAAGTCAACGAAAATAAAAGCATTCCATTACATTGTGCTCCGAGTACACACGGCACAAGTTTAAGGTCAACAGAACGAAACGAAAAGTTTATAAAAGTTATGTAAGACGTTACAGTAATCTACTAGACAGGAAAAGATAATCTGCAAATTGCAGCAGTAAATAATTTCTAGTAGTTTTCGGCTTCCTGTCATAAGTTGGAGATATTTGCTGCCGGCAGGGGAGTTAGCAACTTTCCAGAATTCAAGCGGGTACTGACATTTAGCCGGTTTGTCAAAGTATGTCATCCATTACACATTTAAATTCTGCTCACATTCAGAAAGAGCAAGATTGTTTTCCGGCTTCATGCAAACGGGAAACTCCGTGTTGAGAGACAGGCTAAATAGCCAGCAAAATGAGGCTGCTCAGAGACAAAAGGTCTATTCAAAATTTCAAAGCGACGGAAAGGGATTTTTCCGGATTCACATAAATGTGTGCAGTTTTTTAAGCTTCTCTTGGCATTTAGACGAAACCACTGACAGACAAACAAGGTTTTGTACACTGTTTTGAAGATACATTATTTTGTTTTGTGTTTTGGAGACATTGCAGTAAAATAGCAAAAACTATTAGCATTAAAGGCAAACCGTAGATTTGACTAGATGACAAAAAGAAAAAGAGTCTGTGAAAAAGGTTTGAAAATATAAATATTTTAAACTTTTTATAATTTCTTAGAGTGCAGCCTTTCAAAGCACAACACATGCTATCTTTGTGTGAGATACCCAAAGATTCCATGTGTTGTGGTTTCCAGCCTCTTTCATTCAGTAATAAGAAGGTACAAGACAAATACTTTTATTTTAAATAGGTACCTAGTTTGCTGTTAACAGTAAGTAATAAATAAAGGTCGATAAAGCTAGGAATATAATATAGCTTTTCAATAACAATCGTGTTGAGGTAGTATTGAAATGAAAACCAATCGAAATTATTTCTAAAACTACTATAGTAGGTATATTTTTGTTGGAATTTAAAACACGGTTTACTGAGCGTACTCGCTCTGATATAAGACAACTTTTTTACTATTCTCTAAGGGGCTCTAGGGAAGAACATTCAGGGTTTTACATAATAATAGTTTATTTAATCGTCTGCCAATTTGTCTGGTAAAAGTCGGAGACAGGAGAAATTTTACTAAAAAATAAATCGGTGAAAAAGAAATTAACATTTTACCGAAGTTTGTTGAAGGTTACCGTTGAGACGGATCAAAATATCGGAGTAATCTCCAATATTGATTCCCATATAAAAATATCCGCACAGGCAAATATCGGTGAGCTTATAGGTACATAGATTGTGAGTGGAAGAAGATAGCGAAAATATTATTTATTGTCTTATTGGATGTAACATGGCATCGATAGCGATCCATCATAATATTGAAGGAAGGCAAACCAACTTAGGTATCCACTCTCACTGGGGTGCGAGTAATTGTGCCCGTTCTGTACAATGCTGGTCGATGCTAACAATCTGACCGGTAGCCATGTGCCTTATTGGGTTCCTGTTTTATATTGGATTATTCAATGTTGTTTTGTAGGAGTTTTCGAACGTATGCGATTGGGCGAAGTGTCAAGTAATCAACTAGGACTATTGCGGTTGGTCGATGTCGGTCTAATGCTGAAAGGTTTCTTTCAAAATAGTAATATTACCCGAAGTCAGGATACTAGGAATTTAGGCAAGTCAATTAGTGTCGACAGTGAGGTTAGTTGAAAATAGTGTGTCAGCAGAAAATGTTTATTCTTCGTTGTTTTAATGTATGTATATTTGATTCAATGCGTTGTGGCTGTATTCTGATTTCTGTAGACCTTCCAGAAACCATAAGCGCTGCGTTTAAATTAAACTTAGACCAATGAGATCGAGTATTTGTGGACTGATAATAAAAGCGTACAAGTGGATGGCAGCATAACCGTTGTTCATCATTGTTCTGAAGCAGAGCCTTTTAAAACGTCACAGAGCCTATTTTTAGCGGACCTCAAGGCGTAAAGCTCAAAAGCTTTTGAGCATTGTCATGAAAATCGGATTTTCAACGTTAATTTTGGGCACCGATATTAGTCATTCTTGAATGTAGGCCTCGGAATCTACTGAACAAATGAAATTTTGAAGACGAAATGCCCAGGTGACGTTAATTGCCAAATTTATTCATCCACTCGCTTTCATTCATTTAATAATTAACATTTTATAGAACGGAAAAGAATAATTTTAAATCATTGATAATCCTTCCAAGTTTTGGTATCATATTTAATTTAGTTTCTCAGAGATTCCTTCATGTAGTTTCTGGCTCACCACATCTCAAAGTGCCAGGGGATTAGTAAAATCTTAATGATGGCTTATCTTGACTGAGATGGATAAATTGGTTTATCTCTAAAAGCTTAGTGTGGAGCCAACTAGCTACACAATGCTTGTACCGTTTAATAAACACCACTTCCTGAATATCGTCTCCATCATAAAGTTACTTGTTGAGTGTCGGATAAATGTAGTGAACCCGAATGATTGAGTAACTCATGCATAGCTGCAGCCATTACAATTCCAATATTTGGATAGCCAATTATAAGCCGGGTCAACTAATCATTGTTTGCTCTCAATATCTTATTAGCACTGACATAAAAGCTGACTCTTTGTTTAAACTGGTGGAGAGTGGGAACTTGTTGTTACTTGTACTTAATTGATGACTAATCTCATTGATATTACCAGCTGGATGTCTCATATTTTATATTAGGATAAATATAACAAAGTGATGAAATGATTACCTCTAATTCCATTCTGTTTGGCTCTTCTTACAAGACAATTGTCAGCAACTCGACACTAAGAAAACAGCGGAGGACAATAAGTGGTGCTGATAATCAAACAGTGAAACACTTCGTGGAAATGATGAGTTGTAAACAAAACCTTTGTGGATGGAATGCCACCGAGTCTTTGTGGATCCATCGGGAATGCAGCGTGACTGCCTGACATGACGGCAAGACGCCCACATCATAGTAGTTCCCCGACGTACACCGGACACTGATTAGCATTTTCCACACAATCCAAACAGACAAACGCAAACGCCACGCTTTGTACAAACGCAATGCATACGCGCGATATCATACTTTGCTCGGTGCGTTCAAATTCAAATACATGTTTCCAGTAAAGTTCGTTTTACTTACCGGTTTAGTGAGAACTACGTCCAGCCATGACTTTACAGCTTACACATGCACACAGCAGCCAATCGCCAGCTTCAAAACAAACTTTATAAAGTTTTTCAAAGTTGCCGCACGTACATGCGTTATTAAAGTTCACTTAAAAGTATGATGGAATTTATTAATGGAGTCAGTCGGGAGTGAATATAGTGTGGTGGTTATGCTGTAACAAGAGGTTTTTGTAGACGAAACAGGTTTCCGGCGGCGGAAAGTGAGTTTGTAAGTTTGTTTGAGAAGGCGACGCGGAGCGCGCACGACTCGGACACGGACGCTCGGTCGGAGGTACCACGCGGTATGACAGGCCGTCGCGCGCGAGGCAGGCAGCGCTGCAAGCCGCGGCGGTCGGAGCGGCAACGTCGCGCAGACCTACCCCGCGCGGGGGGTTTGATGCCTCCATCCATGGCCCACCTAACATGATGGCGTCATTGTTTCATCATTTGTTATCTCACAGGTTCCGAAGGTATAAGAATTTTCTGTGTAGCAGGCTCCGCCGTAATTCAAACAGGTGCTGACTTACGACGAAACTTGACGCGACTTGCAAAGTTTCAAAAGTTGTACTTTTCTAAATCAGTTTGATACTGGCAAGTAGAAGGACTAATTTCAGCCATTTTTAAACCAACATTATTCATAATATGTGTTAGGGCTTGAATATTGAATAGAAAAACTACACAGAATTTATTTGCATTAAAATTCCAACAGGCATGAATAACTTTTTTAGAGGTAGGTAAAATGCGCCAAATATGCAATTAAGCCCAAACTATGGTGCAGTATATTCTCCACGGTAACAAAAGATTTAAAATTGATAGTTAAGTGCTTTGGTCATTAAACTGGGAAGCCAGAACACGGTAGGTACACTATAATATTCACGAATGCATTCACTAAAGTTCCGGTGACTCACGCGCAGATAATGCACGCGTGTTGGTCAGCCAATAGATCGAGTCAGCTGGTGACAGGTGACAAATCTAATAATCACTACCTCTGTCCTATTCTGTGGTCCTTTTCTAACATTCCATGGATTTGTGTGGATAACGTAACCGAATTATAGGAAATAGGTCAGATAAATACTGCTTTATTAATAGATAGATCCCCCACAGATTATTATTATTATTTATCCTATGGTGATTTTAAGTAGAATTGCCAACTGGAAACCTTTAAAAGTATGCACAAGTTAATGTAAGTTAAACCGATGTGTTATTTAATTGCCTGTTTCAAATCCTACTCATGCCACATCGGAGAAATAAATAAAAGAAGCGGCAGAACCGTCAGAATAGTGTGAAAGATGCTATAGCTAGAAAAGAAGTGAACACAGAACAGACGAAGGCTGATGGAGATGTATGAAAGAAAAACCACACAACTAGGTGTATTACGCTACGGGTCTACGACCTACCCCACATGAATAAGAATAGGTGCGAGGAGGGTCGGACGATCAGAGAATCAGAGAAATCTGTTCATCATGAGTTTTTAAAATTAGACACAAAACCAACAGCTGTGCTGGTGGGAGTATGTTGCGCCACTTCTATGTTGGCTTCTGTTTTGCACATTGGCACCTTGTTTTTATATATGTTGTGCTATGTCTTTTGTGTGCACTGAATAAATGTTTACCTATTTATCTTTATATATCTATCTTCTTCCCAGCTAGAGCACTAGGAAGAGGTGAAGGGCGGGCGTTTTGGGGCACTCTAATTTTGACGTTCAAAAAGTGCTGATTCTGAGCCTAATTTGAGTATAAGGACTTTTGATTTAGATTTTGATTCTGACCTAAACCTATTTTATCTTAGTTTGTTAATAAGTTTAGTTAAGTAAGGATATTTTATTGCTTTTTTAATTATTTGAATACCTAGTTTGTTTGTTAATTTAGTATATGAAGTTTATACAATACGTCGTTAATTGTAAAATGTAACTTAATTTCTGATGTCATTGATGTCGCAATGAAACTTCATTAATAAAGTAGATATGTGATAAACCTAGTACAATGTAAGAGAGCTATACGAGGAAAGATGCCAAGGTTCTATAAAATAACACATTTCCCATCAGAATTGTGATTGGTATAGTTGCTAGTCTCGAAAGTGTGCTGACATGCCTAAAAAATTCTAAGCCAAAGAACTCAATTTTCTCTTTACAACTTCGCAAAGTGTCCTGAATATACAAAAAAAAATAATTTAAAATCTGTAAGAGTCTTTAAATTGTTGCCAGATCAGCCAAAAAATAACAAAAGCACTATTTTCGGCGAATCTCAATATTATTATACGTTTTTGTAACTACGTTGCGTGAGCTTATGCTAAGCATATTACTTTTTATCGAAGACCCAAGTGACTGAAGTTTTTCTTCGTCGTACCTGTTTATGTAAGAGTCCTCTTTAACTTGTTTGTCCTTTTACTTTTAAACATAACATAACATCATGTCTGTAATCCCCGAAGTGTTAGGCAGAGGCGTACCATGCATATACGAGTAGTACCTACACCCAAACTTCGCCAGTTATGTGTAAGTTCCATTTAATTTGGCTGCTATTGAAAAATTCGTAATGAAAAAACGTAATATCACTTTGACCGACCTGGGAATCGGACCCAGGACTTCATGCTCAGCAGTAGCGCTCGCGGCTTTTACTTTTTTACAGTTAAAAACTTTGCATAAGACAACGCAATCCAAAAACAGTGAACCTTATCTTCGGTACTACATAGTATTACATTGGTACTACATAGTTATTTTCCTAAATAAATGAGTACTTACTAGTTTCATTATTACAACTCAGAGAAAAACTTTATTGGCATAGGAAAGCCGAAAGCAGATATTTATCAGTTGATGAAAACGTAGTTACCTATTATGATATTTATATATTATATTAAAGTCATGAATATCATACTGCCTCGTTGGTCTAGTGGTCTCAACTGCTACTGCTGAGCAGTAGCAGCCAGGAGTCTGGATTTGTGCCTGATTGATGGCAATAGGCTCACCTCCTATTACATGGGACTTAAACAAAACTTGCGAAATGTGGGTGTATTATAATATATAATAGGTACACCTCTGCCCAATCCTTCGGGGAAACAAGGCGTGATCTTATGTTATGAACATCATACTGAAAGTGGCTACTGATAAATTGGATTGTCCCATTCAAAGATAATGGATGCGACGCAAATTGGTGAAAATTGACAAAGGCAATGCAGTTGGACTAAGTAGTCGATTTTACCTTGAGTGGAGATTTTCAGTACAAGTGATGTTTTTTTAGTTTTAATATTAATTTAACCCTATAACTAACCTAAAGAACAAAACATAACGCAACGCAACGTAACGCATTGCAAAAATCCTTCTTCATCACTTTTGTACCTACATTTTGCATGTACCATCGCACACTACTGGGGCGGTGCGGCCTGCGCTAATCTCCACTAGGCTTAATTAACGATCTGCATTTCATTAATTTGTCTATTTTACACGTGGCGAAATGTGGGTGTACTATAGGTACACCTCTGCCTAACCCTTCGGGGAAACAAGGCGTGATGTTATGTTATGATGTTATGTTAGAACAAAATATAAATATTCACAAAACTTCAAGTTCGTATCAGGAGAAAAAGATTTCGCAGTCTAGCTTGTTAGCAAAAGATAGGCACACAACTAACATTACCTATAGCATAACATAACATAACATCACGCCTTGTTTCCCCGAAGGGTTGGGCAGAGATACACCTATAGTACACCCACATTTCGCCAGTTATATTTATCTAACATTATCTCATTTATATTAGGATAGGATAGGATGAACATTATTTTATTGGCACACATAAATGTATCTCGTACGTGACTATTCCACTAGAATTACTACTAATGATGATTGCTAGGAGTTCGAATCTTTTATCTTTGGCTGAAGTAATTTTGTATTTATTCGAAACGGCGCATAAAATCTCCCGAGGGAATCAAAGTGAATTATATATTTTTTTGCGAAACAATATTCCAGATCATTTTTAGTTGGAATTATTGAACAAAACCTAAGGCCTTCTTGCGCCAAAAATCACTAAATGCATTTAGCGCTAAATTAATTTAAAACATCGTCGTTCTACTTCTGTCAATCGTTTGAAGATGACAGGGGCAGAAGAATAACGTTTTACTTAAGGGGAAAGCGCCAGGGTAGCCCGCTAAATTCAAATTTTCTTACGATTTTTGCAATTTGCAGCTCAGTGTCTGAGTGTATGTTGATTAAAGTATGATTCGCGACCGTAACAAATATCTATTTACAGAATTATAACCATTAGAATCAGTAATATAATTACTTAAATTAGTATAATCCTGAAATGTTAATATTTCATTAAATAGTCATTCAATAGAATTACTTGGTCTTAGAGAGTTGTATTGATGACTTTAATTATTAAAATTCTGTAAATACATATTTGTTACGGTCGCGAATCATATTTTAATCAACATTATAATCTAATTCTAACCTGAAAATTGCAAAAAACGTAAGAAAATTTGAATTTCGCGGGCTACCCTGGCGCTTTCACCTTAAGTAAGTAGTGTTAAATGCATTTAGTGATTTGTGGTGCACATGGGCTTGTCTCTGACCTACTTGAAAAATTTGAGAACACTTTTTTGGGTGCTAGAGGAGAATGCAAAAAATACACCATGAGTGTATTTCTTTTCTACCAAATCATTACAGCTGTGACTGAACCCAGCGGGGTAATTGCGTAACACACTTACAGTAGGAATCGTTTTCATTTTGACAATTGAACAACATTCACTGCGTTATTTACGTTGTTGAGCAGACAAATTTTTCGAACCTATGAAGCAATGGATTAGCAGTATGCTTCAAAATCATTCTGATTCTGATTTATCGTGTGTTATGCAATTTGGATGATGGAAGGGCCTAGGCAAGAGGAAATAGCTTTCAAAGCGTTTTGTTTGTCTACAGCGATTTTCAACGGGATTGCCATGATAAGCTTTTCGGTAGCTTATGCTGCCGTCTTTTAACTAGAAAGCCGTTAACCTTCAAATGGTCAATTTTTACTTTTTAATAGAAAGTGATAGAGTCCAAAATTCTGTGACCTTTCTGAGAAACATTTTTACAATATAAATAGTTCCAGAGATATGAAAATTTTGTAGACCGTTAAGAAACATAATTTATAATTTCAGTCCGATACAATTTTGACTTTTCCATCATTGTTCTCGCTGATAGAATGTAACTTTGTCTTAATCCTCAGATGAACTTTTATCTTGCGTTTGTGGGCACTTGGTGGTCATGGGAGCGTGGTGGTCCACACTCCTTACAAGTGACCATCAGCGTTGCAAGCCGATAAACTAGCAAAACCCCCGACACATATCTATCTATAACCTATTCAAGTATTTATTGAGACCATTCCAATGAACCCAAACAAGATACCTAGTTAGTTGGATATCCTGCAAATTCCAGGGAACGCTGCAGCATCAGTTCAAGGTTACTATGTTATTCTAAATTTCGACTCGATCAGACCTGTGGAAGACGCTCACATCCATTCATCAACTAGAAAAGAGCTGATAATCTTAAAACAACTGAATAGTGTTTTTGAATCATAGCTAAGAAAACATTCGATCAAACACAAAAAAAATCTAAATCGGTTCAGTCGTTTAGGAGCGATGTCACAGACAGATGCACAGATACACACGTTAAACTTGTAACACCCCTATGTTTCCGTCGGGGGTTTAAAGTAAATGACTGCAGAACTTTTGCTATTCAAGTCACTCAATATTCTGCAGGAATGCTGGCCATATATTACCTATGTATTCAGCTTCAAACGTCACGAACTCGCCCAATTTAGAATCAATTCGAGTGACCGTCAAACTTTTATACTCACCATACCTACTCTTTAACTTTGATTGAAGTTGGGCCCATGGCTGATTAAAACCATACATTTTCATGTTATTTAAATTTTGATTAAAGTAAATCATCGCGTATATATACCTCGATACCTGCCGAGATTCAATGTGGCAGAATATACCAAAAGACACAAACACATTTCATTTTTTTTAGAAACGGGGTGACTACATTCTGATATGATGACTAATAGAGATATACGATGGAAGTACCAGAGATGCAACGCCGACCCCAAATGAATCGGGCCAAGGACGGGAGGATGATAGACTATTTTTGGACTCGACTGAATTTCGCCATTTAGGCAATAACACAGATTTAACACCATCCCTTTTGTTACCAAACACAGTTACCAACATACATGACTATCTATTTGACTGCCTCGTTGGTCTAGTGGTCGCAAGTGCTCTGCTGAGGTTCGGATTCGATTCCCAGGTCGGGCATAGTGCTATTGGGTTTTTCGCTCAGTAATTTCTCAGTAGTCAGGAGTCTGGATTTGTGCCCAGTTGATGACAATAAACTCGCCTCCTAATACATGGGACTAAAACATAACTGGCGAAATGTCGGTGTAGAAACTGTACATAATAGATATATTATACACCTTTGCCTAACACTTCGGGAATTACAGGCGTGCTGTCGTGTGTACGTGACTGTTGATGTCGAAAGAGTAATATGCGAAGTTTTGTCGAGCCTTGCAAGTTACCACTTAAATTTCTCGAAGACGATGCTAAAGACATGACAAAATGCCAAACAGAAAAATATGTAGTTGAAAAAAAGCACGCTTTTATCACTCACTAAACATTATAAAATAATTAAATTGACTTGTATTAGTTGAGATATAAGTACCTATGCAGCTTGTCACTTCTTTTATATGTAATGATTAATTCGAAAAGCATTGTTTAAATTAATGAAAAGTACACGCAACTAAAAAGCGCTTCACGTTTTTTTAATTAATCATTGGGTGTATCATAATCGCCACCGTGTCGTTTGTGACGAACTTTATAATTATAATTTATTTTAAGCATTGTTCTCATGTAAGTGACTTTGTGTCTTTTTTGAGAATAAAATATCTATAAACCTAACCTATTTATAAGAAGTGACAAGCTGCATATGTACTGATATCTTAACTAATACAAGTCAGTTAATTATTTTATCATTTTTCGTGCGTGATAAAAGTGTTTTTTAATTTTTTTTAACTACATATTTTTATTTTTTTCTTTTTAGTCTAGTATATTCTGCATTTACTTATTAAGTCTAAAGTCAACGAAGCGATGACTTAACCGGTTTAGCCACTAAAGAGTTCCACTATCCACCTCCTGGCTCCATCATCAGACCCTCAACACCAAGTGCAATCTATTGGAATCATCAAAATGAATCATATGACCCGAAACTCGAAGCGTTTATAAATTACATAGCCACTGAAGAGGTCCACTATCCACCTCGTGGCTCCAGAATCAGATCCTCGTTACCAAGCCCAATCTATTGGACTCGTCAAAACGAATCATATGAGCCCAAACTCGAAGAGTTTACTAAAAGCCACTGAAGAGTTCTACTATCCACCTCCTGGCCCCATCATCAGATCAGCTCCAAGATACCAAATTATAATATTGTCACCCGAACTACATATATATACAAAGTTTCATTTAGATACGACTATAATAAGTAGGTTAAAATTGACTTCCAAGATTTTTTTTACATTGTTTGTTAGTTAGTTACAAGTGAAGCTAATAAAAGCGTGTTAAAGAAAAAGACTAACGCGCCGTGGGTATATTTACTACAACCATCCCATGCAATATGTCCCCTACCCATAATTTATATTTTCACGGACACTAGGAAGATGTAATAAGAAAAAGTCACTGAAGTGAACTTATGTATCCTTCACACGGTTCCAATTGCTATATTATTGAAGTTACCAATGACATGATCTTTTCTATAGATTGGAAAAGTATAAATGCGGCTTTATATACGAGCGAAGTTTTATTATGCCGTCATCGTCTATGCTTCAGACTAATCCAACTGGATTAGCTGGCAGGCCACACAGCTGCTTTGTTGTCAATTTAAATTATGAACCCTTGGAATTGTATTTATTTTTATACTTGGTTGACTTTATATAAGGGTACAACTGGGTTGGGTTGTGGAGGTCAGATAGGCAGTCGCTCTATATAAACTACTTGTATTTAGTGGCATTCGATTAGACTGGAAGCCGACACCAACATAGTTGGGAAAAGGCAAGGCAGCTGTGGTAGAATTTGTCAAGAAAATAACAAACTCAAACATAATTGCATTTGAGTATAATTTTCAGATATATACAACTATACATAGCTATCAGTTTACATAGCTACCATATTGTATGACAAACTGTCAATTTAACCTCGTGTTAGCAACTAACTCTGAGTTAAGTTTTTCACGCAAGTGGGCCTAAGTTCAGTTCATTATTCATGTGTCTGTTCAGTTTGGCGATGTATTACTACCTGTAATTCGCTAGGTACCGCCGCTACTAAGCACTGCCTAAATATGTACTACAAAAATCTAGAACATACATACATACATAAACTCTCGCCTACTTCCCATGGGGGTAGGCAGAAACTACAGAACGCCACCTGCTACGATCATTACATACTCCTTTTGCCTCGTTTAAAATCTATAAAACAACACAAAATTGAGTGATAATCTAAATAAAAGAAACCAAAACCATTTTGTTGTACTTAACAGTAAAAGAACAGAAAATTGGTTTTAGATGCGAAAAGAACAATAATCATTTTAACTCAACAAACAACCTGAAAATAAGTTCAAAATCAAATAATTTTATAGAGTAGTCAAAGTTATTTTGAAACGGTTCACAGAAATATATTTCGTGCGTCACAGTACCTTGCTATATACCTATGTCGGAAAGAATTTCTGGAGATGACAAATGCTAGCAAATTGTATATTGAATGGCGGAAGAGCAAAACGAAATTTCATAAAGGTTTCCAAATAGGAACTTCCTCTATTCTATTGTTACTTGTTCAAGGTGTTCATACCATTCTGAAGAGAGTCACTTTATATATTTAGAAAACATTCATATAAAAGGATATGGGTCTTATTTGTTTAACAACACGCAATGAGCAGGTAACAAAATAAATTAGATTTCATTTGACAAAAAATGGATTTATCGCTGTCATTTTTTAAGTTTTTAGATACCTGTATGTAAAATTTTTGCGTTATTTATCTTCGTCTCCAGTAACATTTTGATATTGATCAATCAACATTTTTTTTGTCAAAAATAAATCTCTTTCAATAACTCATAGAAAGCACTTGTTAGCATCGTTTGTTATCTTTTTCAGCTTTGAGAAACGTGCAGCAAAAAATCGAGTTAGTAGATATCATTATATTTTATGAACGTAAAAAGTAAGATAGCTTGCGAAAACTCTCTTATGTAGGTTGTTGGTATTTAAGTATAAAATACACAAAGCATTTAAAGAATATCTATTAAAATATCTGAAATTGAATCCTAGATACAATCAAAAAAATCAATCAAAATACGGTGGTCAATAGGCGAAGACTAATAGAATTCCATCAATTGAGTCGGCGCTCGGTCGGGCCTTCGGCGTTCGGTTCTACGATTGGAACAAATCACGAACTCACACTCATGACGTTGTATTGTAAAGACGGTACGCCATTCGTCGCACAGAATGACACAGAACTTTTGCGGTTCCTTTTTTCCTACCTATTTCATAATATACGCCAGCAACAAAGCGCGACCGCAATCTCAAAAACCGCTGATCCCAACTCAGCTTTAATTTCAGCTGAAGTGAATTCGACTGAAGTGTACACGCTTTCGCTCTTATTCCCTCGACCCTTCTTGCTTACGAACAAAATATACGATTTGAAAAAGTTTATCTCATACTTGGAGAAGAAGTTTCAAGCATGAATATTTATCTGTCGAAGCACCTGAGCATTGAATACTTGTGGTATTTATTCAGGTAGCTTTTGGAAATCAAATGATTTTTCGAGACTATTGGTGTTTGTAAAGCAAAGGTAGAATAGTTACAAAATGGTCGCACTGTTCTCAAGATTTCTTTTTGAGGAAAACATCAAAAAGGGGGGGGGGGACTTTGATGATAAATGTACGTGAAAAATCATATATCATAAAGCTTCATATCGCCGTCGTCTCATAAAGTTGAATGCGAACGACATCCTGTCCTTTCTTTTCAAACATGATAAGACATGTATAATGAAAAAGTTGGAAATTCAAAAGTAATGCGGTACTATGAATACAATGGGAAGTCAGCACCTAGCGCACCCGGGTGTCAGAAATTCCTTTGTTGGGCACCCCTTCATTTCTCCAGAAATAAGTGCCCACGCCAGCAGCAAAAACCGCCCAGGAGCACAATAATGCACAAACTTGGTGACCGCTGTCCTAGAATCGCGATCAACTAGTTTAAGAACGTACTTCATTATAATACGAGTACATTCGCCCAAAAGTCGGATGTTCCTCGTCGGAACTTTGATCCTCTTTGTGAAGCGCCGAAATCAAAGCAAATTGGCGAGAAAGAGCTCGTATTTAATGAAGCCATGTCTGCACGTGCCCCATTAAGGAAAATGAAAAAGTTCAACAATATTAGGTATCGTTACGTAATGTTTGGAATCATGGTAAATTAGTATGTCGCCTAAGTAAATATTTGTTTTGAGATACCTGTAATATTTTTCAGTCTATTGCTTTGAAATGTAAAGCAATTCGATAAACATTGACTTTAGGACCATTGTGTGGAAATAAAAAAGTAATTCTACGTATGAGGTCCGTAAAATGCAACAATCATTTTAAAATTGTTATTCAACCACATTTCACAGAGTTACGCGAATAAAATATCATGCCCTCGCCCGCATTCGAGCGCTGAAAATACCAAATATAGACACGTACGAGGTATAAAAGGATTGCACAGATTTTCAGGGCATCCGAAAATTTATTAGTGGAAGTTATGTGTTGCGCTGGCCAGCCACGATGTAATGCGTACATTTTTAGAACAGTTTCAGTTGAAAACGCTATCTTAGTAATATATTAATAGGGCAACGAGAAAAAGCTTTTAATGCCGGACCCTGGCTTAATGGATCTTATACAGTTTTATACATATTTAGTGCACCCCGCGCGGTCTAAGTTTGTCCACGTCCATATAGGTAATGAAATTTTGACTCGGATAGATTTAATGAAACTGTAGTGTCATTTGCCGTTTCTCTGGGCTAAAGTAAAACAACTATTTGAACTATTTTACAATTTCCGTAAATATTCAGCTGATTTTTCGAGACCCTTTCTTGAACTTAAAGAAAAGAAGGGTCAGTTAGGTATAATTTTAGCTGGTAATTATTTTCAAAACCTAAGCGGATAGCGTGCTAAAACAGCGGATAGAAATGAAAACCCATTACAAAACTAATTTCTCATACACCGTAAGCACCGGATACATAATGCTGCAAACTAGCGATATCTCAGTTTATAAGTACCTACTTCAAATCATATTAGTTTAGTCTTAATTGCTTACAGTTTACATTCATTTAACATGCGGGCTTGCGGGAATGTACATATTACACGTCATTATGTTGAATCTCACTCACTTTGTGCACGGATGTTTCTTGAACCAACGACCTGGCAAAATTTTATCTTGTTCTAAATATTTTTTGAATTCCGCGATTAGCTGACAATCATACTTATTAATTATCGGCACGTTGTTATTTTGAGTGAATTCGAAAAATGAAGGTTTTAAAATTATGTCAGAAAATCAATTTAATCAAACCATAAATACAATATGGGCATGACGATGCGACATTAATTTGAACTTCGTACATGACGTTCCCAGTCTTCATACAAAGATTAAATCCAATATGTCCAAGTCTTATAGTTAGTTACTTTTCAGAGCTTATTGTACCTCATTTTACACGTGCAACCTGTGAATGAATCACATCCAAAAAGCATTCGAAGCTCTCCGCGTCCAATATAACAACGCCTTCAGGGCTGATGGGGCTTCCGCGACTCTGTAGTGCCTCGGGCATTTTTGCCGAAGCTAGCATCGACTGCTTCTATGCGTAAGCGGATAAGGGTGAGCGGCAGGCCCAACAGCATGCTGATAAAGAATAATAAAAAAAAAATTAAAGACCGGCCAAACCCGTAGTCGGCTCATCACTACTATTTAGTTTGTTTGAAATAATAATAATTTTAAATTCGAATATAAGATGTGATAGTTTCAAATACTCCTATGCGCTAGTATTATTGCAAGTATTTTAATTAATTGTCGTATTGTTGATTGTTACCTCCGCATTATTTAATTTGAAAACAGTTTGAACAACATAACATGAAAATAAGTTCAGTGGTGAAAGTTTAAAAGTAACTTAATTTTGCATTAAATAATGGTAGATACTCTGGTACAATTTAAAGTTCTGGTAAGTTCTTTGAAAAAGGAGGAAGGAGGAGTTTGACTTACTTAAAAACTTCCAGCAAAAACTAATGAGAGGTAGGTACTTACTTAAGGAAGAAATCTTGGAGAAATAATCATCTTCTGCACAGGTAAGCAATACACATAATTATAATACAAAACGCTATTGTTTTCTAATGGTTTTAAACCAGCTACGCTAGTTCTCATTATTATTCGCTGAAAGTTGATCATTGATCTATTAATTTGATAACAATTTTAATCGCATCTTTTGTCGACACAAACTAAAAAAAGCCCGTTGCAATAATAGTTGGCAGTAAAAATAGCGGTTTGGGATATTCTAAAAGCGTGAATGCAATGAAAATGTCTCGGAATTTTAATTCGATTCCAGATTTGACAATTTCAGTGTTGCAACGTTATGACAAGTACTAAATAGTGACGTTGCGAAATTATTCGATATGGAAATGGAATATTTCCAGATCGATTCTTCTCGTTTATAATTTTACTCTCGTAAACTAAGTATATCAGGAAATTAAATATTTCTGAACCGATAATTTAGTTTTGACGATTAATTAACGATCTGAGACTTTTCTTTTATAATTGTGTGTGAAATAAATAAAAAAATGTGATCATGAAGGAACATGACAAATAAAACAGATAGATGTATTATGGTAATAATTTATTTTATAAATTGTCGCCGTCATCGCTATCGCTATCGCTGTCACTTTCTGTAACATTTATTATAAATGTGTCTGTGATATTATCAATTAACATATCTAGCCTATTCATTTTTTCCTCTTCTTTGACAACATGGGATACGCATTTAGACCATTCGGTAGCCGTAATTTTTTGAATGCCTTCCTGAAATAAATTTCTCACGTCTGTCAATTTGAAGGTTTTATTATTTTGAGCTACATGCCCCTTTACCTGCGCCCATATCAATTCGATAGGGTTTAGCTCGCAATGGTAAGGGGGCAGTCTTAAAACCGTGATCCCATGTTGTGCTGCCATTTCGTCTACAGCGTACTTATTAAAAGACTCGTTATGTGGAATCAGTTCTAACAGCGTAGCTTTAACCATATCTGGTTCGTAATGAATATTTTTATTTAAAAGCCAATCTTGAATGGCAGCTTTTTTCCAGCTCATTTTTGGTGCCGTTTCCAATTTTCGGGAGTGGTAAGGTGCATTATCCATCACCACAATTGAGTTTGGTCTTAATTTTGGTAAGACTCCAGCGAACCACTCCTCAAAACAAACTGCATTCATCTCATCATGGTAATCTTCACAATTTTTCTTTGCTTCAAAAATCATGAGCCCCTCTTCCAGGAAGCCTTCTTCACTACCTATATGGCTAATTATGAGACGTTTGCCTTTTCCAGATGGATTTTTTAATCCAGTGGTCAGTCCCTCCAAAGACGCTTGTCGAGATGATGTGACTTTCTTGTCCACCCAAGTTTTTTTTACAGTATGACCTTAAAATAAATATAGTACATGAACATTCAATATTACTATTCAATTTAATGTAAAATGTATATAAATTCATTTTGTGTATAAATGTTAGCCTACCTGCGTTAACCCAAGTTTCATCTTGATAATATATATGTCTCCCTTCTCGTCGAAACTGACATATAGATCGCAAGTAACACTGGCGCCATGTTATTATATCATTTCGATCAATAAGTGTGCTCTTGCGTGACCGTGCAACAAATTTAAAATTAAGATGCTTCAAAATTTTTCTGAGGGTGTCTTTGGAAATCTTGGGCATTTCTGAATCATCGTTCATCACTTGTAAAATCTAAAATAGTAAATTTTATAATAGCTTGGAATCATTACTTATATATAAAAGATGTAGGTATAAAATAATACTGTCTGACTGATTGACTAACCTTTGCAATGGTTGGAGGTTCATTTCGGTAAAAGAACTGATGAACAATTCTTCGTATTGCAGAGAATGTAAATTCATCAGTTTTATCTTTGAAACTTCGCTTTGGTCCAGTTTTTTTAGGAGGAGTTGGCGGCGCACCTTTATTTACTTCCTTCAAAACGTTATAAACAGAGCGTGAGGTTATTCCCAATATGTCAGCAACTTTGCTCATACATTCATTTTCTTCCACAACTTCAAAGGCCTCCAATTGCGCAGAAATTTCATTTTTCACGTATTTGTAGGCGTTGCGGATCATTACTTTTTCAGTAACAGTGAAAGCTTTTCGTGGACGTTTTTTTCTTGGGGACAAGAAAACATCCACGTCTTTTTGTGATGTACTTGGCTGAGGATCCATTTTGATGGAAAACCAAAACAAATAGATTCACTCAAAGTTCACAAAAAACAAACACAACGTAACAACACTTTAACAAAAACCCAACAAAATAACAAAATATCGATTCGCAATGAAATAAGATATTCGTGCAGTCAGACTGGGAGAATGAAGCCGAATGACACGATAAACAAAATGGCGATAGCTGCACGAGCGCGCATGGGTTGCCAATACTGAAAACTATCTAGGCTCTTTTATTATAAGTTTTGTTTTTAATATAAAAACAAAAATATTAACTTTTAAATATTAACTTTATAAAATAGAGCAGCGATTACTAATTAATAAATAATTATTATGAATAATTATGTATTTATTTAAATAAAAATCAATAATTTAGTCTTTAATTGGCACACTGATGGCACACACACTGATTGTTTATCGATTTTTGTGTTCATCACTACACTATTATATGTGGTATCATTATTTCACAAAATGACAGTAGTTAATGTCAAATCTGGAATCGAATTAAAATTCCGAGTTTTTTTTTTAGTTTGGGTAAAATGTTGCGGATGTATGAATCTATTTTTTGTTTCTATACCACGCCTCATTATTCAAGCAAATAATAGGAATCAAATGAACTTTACCACGGAAATGGTGTGTAGTGTCCATGTCAGTTCAGTGGGAATGGAAGCTCTCGTTGGGGGCTTTATTCAGAAAGCGGTACTTCTGGACACGGCTCACATTGTCAGGAGGTTCCTCTCTCTGGAGCCCTGCCCGCCGGTACCTTGGACCCTGCTCCCGACACCAGTGGGCTTCTATTTTTTAATGTTTTTATATTCTAATATTTAAAAACATAATTTAAAGGAAAATATCATTTAATTTTACTTCTTCTACGCTCTACTTTTCTTTATTACTTTGCCTCAGTAGTTAAGACGAATGAATGTTATTCTCAGAAAGTTTTAAATTACAAATCCTATGATGCAGCAGTACCTAAACGTTTCTAATATAATTAATACTTGTGTGCCGGTATCTATTTGTTTAAATTTTTCAGATAATGTGCTAGAACATTTCTAACTGAAAGTAAACAATGCAAACATTGTAATATTAAATAAAGATAAGCAATCAAATAATTACAAAGAATTTTTGCCTGTTTGTATGTTCCAGATTGGCGCAAAAACAGCTGGACGGATTTGGCACACAGATAGCTTATAACCTGGATAGGGTACTATTAACCCCGGTAGTACGTTCCCGTGGGATATTTTACGACATCCACGCGGGCGAAGCCGCGGGCAAAAGCTAGTAAAAAATAAGTTCTTTCGGTTATCTGAAGAACAAAGAAACAAGAGAGGGTAATGATTCGTTTACTAATAAGGTTTCTGTGAATATTCATGCAGGACTGAACATCTTTGTTTTGAATTCAGCTTTCAGGAGAGTTTTCAATATCTCATGTATCAGATTACAACATAAATATACAGGATGGCAGCGACATCGATGCACAATCTGCTACCTGGACACCCCTTTTTTTTTGTGGATGGGAAATCATCAAATGACTTCTCCCGCTCTGGGCGGAGCGGGAGGGCGTGTCAGACTTTTACTGACTAAAACCCACCCGTGTTCCTTCTGTTGCCTGTGCCGGGGCCACGGTAACTCTTTCGAACATCCCGCAACCCTAGCTGGCATCGGCCCTAGCGGACCCCGTCAATAGTGCTGACATCTCTTTGAGGCGCGCGTGGAACACGACGCGCCGTCGACTCGGGCTTGGTCCTTACCGGACGGCGAGCTACCCATTGCTCGCCGTCCGCAAGCCCGCGCCTACGGTGGCCGGGAATCGGCTGCTAATTCCCGACGCCCAGGGCGTCTCCTGCGGCGACTAGGGGCGTGAGGGCGCAAAGCTTGCCTCTCCCTCACGCGTCCCGCCTCCTCCTTCACGAGCATTACTGCTTCGCAGAAGGAGGTAATGGCTTCCCATGCACTCTCGCTCCGTACCATGGCCTGGACCAGGGCCGGACGCGAGAGATCGCCGACCTGGACAACCCTGCCTTGAAATTTTTCGCCTTTCCTTTTTTCGTTTTTTTTTTTTTGGTTATTAAAAAAAATTTGCTGTTCTATACATTTTGAACGCGTAGGTTGTAGTAAATAGCAGATTCTTTTCAATAACCGATGAAATATTTCATCGCAGGGGGTCCTAAATCATGTACTGAATCCATGGTAACAGGCTGTGCTTCTAATAATAAGTAAATATTGCCGCCGCCGCGCCCCGCACCCCGCACCGCACCGTTGGTCAGTGACTTTTGGTAGATAAAGCGTGTTTACTTTTTATGCAGTTGATTCTTCTATTTTTTTTTAAACTGCATTTTTTTTATTTTCCATTAACTACTAATATTCGTGTTTTAAAATGTTTCGATGTACTAGTACTGTGCTCGTTTTAATTTAATGTCGTACGTCCAGATCCACGTTGTATAATGTCACCAAGTTCGAATGGCAGATGCAGATCCAGTGCTTCCTGTGTATTTTCGCAGTCACTCCTGTTTCATTCCTTTTGACCTTGGGGGCCAACCACGACCTCTTAAAGCAGTATTATGTTAATGTTACTTCAGTGTGAGAAAGAGATGAAGCTATACAGGACGTCTAGCTCCATCTCTTTCCCACACTCAAGTAAGATTAAAATAATACTGCTTTAAGAGGTGGTGGTCTAGCTCCTGTTTTTATTTAATCGCTAACCAATAGTTCATCATCTAATAAAGCAAACCTTTTTTTAAATTTTGATATCCTTTCGTGTTATCAACTAATCTAAACTAGAGCCCATTAAAACGATGCAAGTGTCTTGCCTGTGGCAGAGAACAAAATTGAAGTAACAAATGACTTGCAACGTCTAAACATCGTTTAGTTTAGACGGTGTAACGTTTTGTTGTTCTTGTTATTGTCATCGTGCAAATGAGGCTTAGTTCTGAAAATTGCCGTCTAAAACAAATCACAATCTTCTAATAGATCTGCCACTGCTAATCCCACTACGCCTATAAACGCTACAATTGTGCCGTTCAGGGGATAAGCGTGAATGACAAGGGTTGAGCCTTAAGGCCTGGGAGCATAGCTCGTGTGTAGTGACCTGTCAAATCCTCTGACCGATGTTACACTCGACCAGAGTCCAGGAATTTGCTCGTTATAAAGAATTAGATACTATTGTTTTCCATCGTGAAAGTTCTTTCAACCTTTGTGGTACGATGTTAAGTGGATTCAGGTTGAATTTTGTTTTATGGCTTCTGGCTTAGCAGGATCGTTTACTACCTACTCATGTGTTTTACTTGTTTGTGTAAAAAGTATCTTCAAAGCACAATAAAATCTAGAGCTTTCTTCATGTGGAGATTACTGGTAAATATTTTCCAATTAGGCTGTAAACTAAGAGAAAAAAAGTTCAATTCCTGGAATCTGATCCAGATAATTATGTAGATAGTTTTATCATTTTAAATCGCACTATTGCTCCATTTTTAGGGTTCCAACCTTAAAAGGAAATACGGAACTTTTATTAAGATCACTTTTTGTAACTAGATTAAGTCAATTTTAATTTCAAGTTTAGGTATTTGTTGCACTACGAGGTCGAGTAACGTGTCTGAGAAACATCCGAGCCCAGATAAAGCATAGCAACGTGCAATAGGAGAGGGCTGTCCATTAGTAGATTTTTATACGAGTAGGGAGACAGTGAAGATCGGATCCTAAAGCCCGTTTGCCCATTAGGTCCAATGAACTTACACGTAGACTAACAGCCAGGCTGTCTGTCAACCTGTTTACATATTAACTAAAGGTAATTCAGAGTATCGTTGTGAGGAAATCCTGTGTTATAGCCAACACATAAAAAAGCCCAAATGTATTTGACGGCCATCTCTCAAAACGTACAAAAGGCCAATCTAAGTAATTATTTAGATTGGCCTTGTATACGTCTACCAATTGTAAAGTAATACCAATACCAAACTGGGTAACAAATCGTTCCATCGTACAATTGTACAATATGGCAGAAAAAAGTGTTGCTCCGACTCCAAGTAACTTGGGACAAGGGCAGGAAGATGATGATTACTATCAAAATCAATAGAG